>JASKOS020000005.1:19225000-19825000 GCA_030770465.2 Perdita meconis | reverse complement strand
CGATTATCGCGATCGGCACGTTCGATCGGGCTCGCGTCCGTCTGGTCGTTATAAATGTCCGAATCCATGCTGATTCGTGATCTGTCACGTCACGCCCGTCCCAGGTAGTCCCGTCATCCTCCTCAGCTAGCCCAATGCCGTGAATTATTCAGTTAGATCGACGTGCAGGTATGCCGGTCGCTCGTCCATCCTCGTGCACACTCTGTCACTGAACCTAACCTCGAAATTTTCGTGCGTGTCCCCTTTCGCACTGGCCGGGAAAACACAGCGCGACGAATAACACGAACTGATCCAAGATGCACGAAGGGAGAGAGATAGAGAGAGAAAGAGAGTCAGTCAGTCACGAGGCGTTAGCGCACTTCCGTTTCCTCGGGCGTACACTTCGAATATAATCGTTCGTCTCAATCGCCCACGGCGAGCTGGGAGTAGCCGAGAGGCTATTTGTACACTCCATACTGCGTATCGACTAACTCCGCGGAATCCACGTATTTTGTAGCGTGTAGGTTATACTGAACAGAGTCTATCTCGGCCACCCCTACGCATGCCTCGCAAATCCGCTTAAAAACTTCTGTTCCGCGCTGCTGTTTTCTACAGTGAAGGGAATCGTGTCGATGAATATTCCTCGATGCTTTTACCTGTCATTTTACAGTCAGTTTAAAGTTCCACCAATTTACCAAAACTTTTTAGTTTTTAGCAAATATCTTGAAAACTAAGAGAGTCCGGCGGTTGTTGCATGTACACACATATAGATATATAGAGATATATAGATATATAGTCTGCTTTCTAAATAATTACCAAGGGTAACATTAATTTACATGCATTAGGGTGCGAACACGTGAAACGCTTGTTGCCAGCGTTGGCCTATCAGCGCTTGTTTTTGTCTTATCAGCGCGATGGTTGAACAAAGACAAAAACAAGCGTTTGTGAGCCCTTAGAACCCTTAGAAGCCCTGCGTTTGCACCCTTAGAATATAAATAGAAATTTTAAACGCATTTATTTCAAAACACGTTTTTCTAAAATTGCGAAAGTCCTAAAGCTCAAAATTATGAACTGATTTGAAAAATTCTTGTGGGATTTTGTTCATGACTGATTTGTTGCACATCAACTTAAGGAAAATTAAAAATTATTTCTTTAACAGTCGAATATAAATATTAGAAAAGTAATTCTTCTATTGTTCAAAACACTTATGTTTTCTCGTTAACAGTTCAGATACAAAAGGCTCTAGTTTACAATATTATTACATTGAAAATGTTCATAAAAAGTATAATATTTCAACATAATGTTGACTGTCTCAGTTCAAGTTATCGGGCCTGTCATGTTCACGTGCATTTATATGTCGGAGATATCATAAAATCGGACTCAAGGGTTGTTAAATTAAAGAAAAAAGGTGTACTGAGCAGCTAGAAACAGTTTTAGGAGGGGGATAGGAATGAACAAGGGACTCGGAGGGCAGTTGATTTCGAACCGTCATGACGAGTGTGCCTCTGGAACGAAAGCATGGCAAATGAAAGAAGCGACCAACACTTTTCCGACATATACATACATATTGCTCTTTATATGTGTATGTACATACAATGACGTCGCATTGTTCACGGTACGAATCATTTTTATCTTTCCGTTCTTTTTTTAGTTCGAACTGTCTTCTTTATTTTAATACTGGTTTAACCTGTTGCGGACTATTATTTACGTTTTAAAAGCGATGCATACGACACGGTTTTTTGCTGATGAGCGACCCACATTTGCGCACCGAGTGACACGCAGAATATGACATGTTAGGTAAATTCCCAAGAGTAGCCTAACGCCCCCGATCACGTTGCGATAATATAATTTGAGTCATCAGAAATACTGCGCGTTAAAACCGCTCAATCATTGTAATCAAAGTATATATAGCAGTTCTGTCTCTCATAGTATGCTTAGTATAGTACTTACATACTGATTTTTATGCATTCATATTAATTAAAGACTTTTAAATCATTTACACTAATTTTTTAAATACATACTGAATTACTGGCTTTTGCATGAAATTATTCTTCAATTCTTGTAACCGTCTTTCTTTTTCTTTTTTTTTTTTTGTGTTTTATATATAAAATATTTCTTCTTTTTACACAGTTTTGTAGATATAAAAAGACAGCTACAACTTTTGTTTAGATTTTTTTCTCTATCTCTAACAGTCCTGAAATTATTGTACGAAAATGTAAAATTGGCATTTTTTCAATGTGTGATTTCAACCCTGAATTTTTGGGTTTTCTAATTTCCCTTGTTAGAGATATATGTAAACGCAACAACAAACAGAGCATAGTCAGATTTAAATTAAACTTAAGAACAAATAAAACTGTATCATTTCGTATGTATAGACTGAGAAACAAATAATAATAATAATTATTATTATTCATTTGAATGTACTAAGCAGAATTTAAATATCTAGGAAAATTAATTGTGAGATTATAGTGTAATAATAATGATTTATTGCTCAGTCCATATATTATACGTCTTTGGATACAATGCTTCTAAAATTATTTTAACTTCGTTGTATTTGGTTAGCTGTTACGTTATAAATATCTTAAACCTATTTTGTCTAACCTAATCTCTAACATATCTTATCTGTAATTGAAAGTTTGTGCTTTGTCGTTAAAATTGACTTAATATCGCCGCCTTAACTTAAAAAAATAATTTAATTATGATGGTATTAGAAAATTATTATTATGTAATAATATATAAATATGTACCAGTGCATTTGAGAGCGACGAAAACTTCTATTTCTGGTTCATTATTATTATTCCGATCCTTGCCATTTCTTGAAGAAATTGTATCCTAAATAAGAAATCACGCCGAGGATGATTAAAAAGTTGAGGAATGGCCAACCTTTCCATCCAATAAAATCTACGGATTTTATTTTGCTACATGTCATTCTTTCGATCGAACAAGAATTTCGTGAAACTGATAATTTAGTATTATTTACAACCACAATAATTTCGTCCCACGAATTTGTGTTTTGACTAATAATTTTCGTTCAATTGCATACCGATCGTATTTTCATATTTAATGGCAATTGTTTCTTCGGCGAAACAAATATACAGTATGTCTGCATTTTAATATATTTACGTCGTTCCAAATTATTTAATAAATTTTCATTCGTGCAAAAATGATAAGTGAAATTAAAATAAAAGGTATTGTTACCTAGAATTTTTTGTTTTTAATTAAAATAATAATTGATTTTATTAAATATTGCTTAAAAAATGTATGCTATTACTTACAAAATGTTACTACTCCAAAGGGATATAATTATTTTTAAATAATCATTGTTAATAATAATAATTTTTTTTTATGTCACGTTGAATATAATCTTTGTTATAGCCGGCAATGTGAAGTCGTGTAAGGATTATGTAACACTGCACGATCGACTGATCTCTTGCGAACATTGCTAATGAAAACCGTGAATCGCGATTGTAACTGCAATACGTAGTACAACATACATCTACTTAATTTTCTACTCAGTATTCGAAATCTTTCAGCGTAAAATCTGAATTTAATTAGAAAAGAAACTATACTAAGAATCACTGTGCATTAAAAATTCGTTGAAAAGTGAATTTAATAATTTGTTATTCAGATTTATTATTATGACTGATTTAGATGCGCAATTATCTATATTCGTAAATGAAAAAGCAATCATTTTTTCAAATTATAAACAACTTTCATACGGTGTTACACTCTGCCTATCAGTGAAATCGTTTGTATTCTTAATTATTAATTACAACGCTAGATTTCAACGTCTCAGATGTAAGTACATTAGGCGTGTTAAATACAATTATGAATATAACTTCTCAAATGTGTTAAATATTAGCGAATACCTTTTTTAAAAATATAATAATACTGAACCTGTTTTTTAATATATTCAATTTTTGACTCAAAATTTTAACACTTAAATATTAAATTGCATCAAAACTGTATTAAAATACCATGATTTATTAATTCTCAAGAAAGACAAATTCTTTAATAATTTTACATTGCACTGTTCATACACTACAATTTCCTTACACAACACTTACGTTAAAATTTATTAATTATTTATATTTAGTACGTCACAATGGCTCATCAAAACAGTATAAAAAAAACGAATCTCACAAGGAAAAAAATATTTTCTCAAAAAAACACTTTGAACTGTTTTCGATTCAAAGAATTACAAAGAAATCTCGACAGTTCCGGACGTTAATTATAAATTTTTCCGTATCAGAATTCCGTTCGTTTTGTTAACGATCATGATTACAACCACGTCTGCAATAACAAAAACGCACAAGTTCAATAAAAACTTAATTTCGCATGCGTTACAGGCAACATTACGTCCGAACGAAAGGAACACCGTATTATTGCATAATCCATTCAATTATTCATAACTGTAATAATTCCTCGCGCGTGCCACGTAATTAGCAGCCGCCTTTACTTTCGTAACGTTCTCAATTTACAGTGCGATGAATACGTAAACACGCGACGGGGTAAGAAATCCGTGGAATGTGCAAATACCATTTGACTTCGAAATGCCAATTTGCAATTTTTACTGAATGTTCCAGTGGCTCCAGAAGATATTACCGTGCCCAGTTTTTTATTATAACTTTATTTAGAAGAAGAATATTTTTGTTGATCCAACCCAAAATTTGTATTTCTTTAGCAAATGTCGCGTAGGAAATGAAAATGTTTGGTTTTTTATTCTTAGCTCAACCATATTCCAATTATGTTACTCGACGATTTGTTCGAAAAATTAAGCTCAACGAACACGAACGAAGATGTGACAGCGCAAGCGAACGTGTGCAAACTAGCGCGAATGACGCAGTTCCGAGTTCCGATCTTCCGAACCTGATCCGTTTTTTTTTTATATATATGGAGGAACGGCCTGATATTTGTTCGCGCTCGTTTGCTAGGTGTAGACACGCTTTTACGTGGATCAGTTCCGGCGACGCCATTCGTATAAAAAAAAAAAAAAAGAAACAAAAAAATTTGGAAAAATAGCAATTTTTATAAGGTTTCAAAATGTTTAAGGAAAAAACTGCGAACTCCTTAAGGAATCCTAATGAAAGTTCGTGAGCAGTCAAAGTGTTAAATAAAGTAATCGAAAAAACCTGAGGGCGAGATTTATAGACGCTTCTTATTGTTAAACATTTGCTTAAGTCTCCCCTTACAATGTAATTTATATTGCGAGGGGGAGACTTAAGCAAATTCTCAAGAATAATGCAACTATTTTCTGGAGCCGCTGTATATCTCTCTATGTGGCGATCGTTCTTGTCTTTTTGCCCATGGTCGTGCCCGATACGTCGGTGGCGACATTGACCCTGTTCTCTGAGGTGATCTCAATGACGCCGTCGCCGTCGCGACAGATCTCCCGCTCGCAAATCGGACTCGTGTGTCTCGTCGGCGTTTGATCCATCGGCGACGCGGGTCGACGATGCTCGCATCCATCGCAGAAAATGTAACGCCTGTCCTCCGTTGGTCTCGAGTCCTGATATAGGAGGAATTCGGCCGGGTAATTCTGTTTCGCGTCCTGTTTCGCGTCCCGTTTCACGTCCCGTTTCGCGTCCTGTTTCGCGTCCTGTTTCGCGTCCTGTTTCCTCTTCGCGGGCTACAGGTTCAAAAAGACGACCGTGTTTTTAGGGCGTTCAAAGGACTCTGTCCCCGCGAATATAACCCTGAATGTGAGAAACGTTTCGGCTCTTTATTCGTTTAATAAGCATCTGATACCGCGCTGAACCGTAGGCCGAGGAGTGAGTCACGTAATTGAGGCTGCCTGCGGCTCTCCGGCTCTTGCTTCATTGGAGATGGAGAGAAATCGTGGAGGAAGTGCAATCCTTTGTAATTCTTTGTTGTCGGAGTGCATATTTAGTATTTTTAGAAATACTGTACAACTTTGATTAATCGGCTCAATGTTGTAGCCAAATGTTACGTATTTCCTTCGCGCAGAATTGTTTTATTTTTAAATAGTACAGCATCATTAGTTGAATGTCCCAATTTTGTACTCATTTTGTAGTTTTCATAAGCAACCGAGTTGGATAAAAATGGTCTTAGAAGATTAACATTTTTATTTATTAAATTCTATTAAATTCTCTAGTCTTATATTTTTGATGTTGCATGGTTTAAATTTGATATAAATAAAAATAAAAATAATTATTAGAAAATAAAATAACATGTTAACAATTTATGGTTAACATATATGGTTTAGAATAATTTGAACGATAATTTCTAATGAAGCATTTTATCAGATTTTATTGAATTTTTATCAGAGAATTATACAAATCTTTTTCATGATAATATAGAAGGTGTTCCAGGCTTTAATGGCCAAACCTTGTCTGCAGATTCTGTGGGTCCAAATAAGAACAAAAATATATATCCCTGAGTATTCTTATGGGTTTTCACAATTTTAATCACTATAAATTTTGTGTTTATTAAATTCTCTGCTCCAATATACTATAATTTACACTATAAAACTACAATCTTCCTCCATCATTTTTGTCCATCTTTAATCAAACAAATGATAAATGCTTTTCTCAATTACGTGAATCATCTTCTATAATTGATACGAAATCAATTATAAGTATTACGGTTAATATTCATTTTCTTTAACTACTTTTACCTAATACTCATATTTCAATTAAAATTCTAATCTTGAAAATTTATGTCTAACACTTTTACATAACAAACTTCTAAAAATATCTTGTTTTTAAATGTAATTAAAGAGCTAACAAAGATTAATAGGTTTCAAGTTCTGATAGCACAAATTATTCACTAAACGAAGTAAAAACTTCTTAACTGTATGACAAATATAGACAAATGTAGTACATGTATGAAACATGTCCATGTTTTGCGATAACAAAAGGATTTATCATCATCTATACACGTGGGACTCTATGTATATGCAATGTTTTTATTTCAACATGCTTTATCATTGAATTACGTGCCAAGGAAAATAAACTATAATGAAAAGGAAATTAGTCACGCGCAATACTTGAACCAGATTTTTATATTTTTTACTTCTTTCAGCGAATATTTCACTCAAATCTTAGACTTTCCATTTTTCAATATTCTAAGTTTATACAGAGTGATTCAGAATTCTAAATCAAAGTTCGCAATCAGTACGTGAACTAATAGTAAGAAGAACAAGAACTTTCTCATGAATTGAACTTTATGTAACTAGAGATAATTGTATTGATTTCATGAATTGTATTACAGTATTTGTAGTAAAGTCCGCGATCTACCAAGCCACGCCAAACAAGATATTATATATATATATATACTCTCGCTAGTAGACACAAAGGAAATCCTGCTTTCCAAAGGATCATATTGAAAAAGCCAGCGACCACGGATTTGGTTCTTTTTTCGATAACACTCTGTATACGATTCCTTAAATCGAAAACTATCCGCATATTGAAAGAAACCGTGACAGGTGACAACCACTGTCATCGCCCCCCCCCCCCCCGCCCTTGGGAGAATTTGTCGAGCAATAGTTACGGAAGTCTTCGGGCTCAGCTTCCGTTAAATTTACCTGCGACGGTTGCATCAAGTTGGGCAGCCTAGCATGCAATCTTCGACGGGTATCGCGCGGCAGAACGCGATACAAGACGACACTCACGACGCAGACTAGCAGAAGACCTATCAGAAGGATGCTGAACCAAGACAAGCCCTCTGATTCTGGCGCCGGCGCCGCGTCGTTGCAGTAGGGCGGCTGATAAAAGGTGGCCGGATGATAAGGATGCGGTGGACCGTAGGGACCGTAGGGGTTCGGCGGGTGTGCATACGGCGGTGGATAATAGATGCAATGGTGAGGAGGGTGCGGTGGATGTTGTTGGTGAAACCTAACGCTGTCCGGGTGGTTGTCGCTGGAGGATCCTGATCGCGGCGGGGATCGACAGGGCGAATTGGAATTGGAAGCGCACATCTACGGTCCTCGCGACTTGTGAATTACCGGGGTGGACGTTCCCCTTCGGAGACGAGACGTCTCACCGTGGGTACAATTTGGTTTTGTTGTGGTGCCGAACATTGGGTCGCACGTTGGTTTTTGGTGCGTGAATTTGGGTTGATGGAATCTTTGGAGTTGTGTCGATATCGGAATCGATAGATCAACTTCGTGTAGTTGATGTGAGGCTTGAAATGAGCCGAAGAAAATACGTTACAAGCTGCCCAAATTGGCAACGTTTATAAATAGACTGAAGATTTTTATCAGGGCTTGAAATGTTTCCGGAAATAACTGTTTCAAACTCTTCCCTAAATCCAAGTTTACCCTAATTTCGAAGTAAAAAACGACAGTTTATAAAAAATTCTCAGTAAGTAGTATTCTACTGATTGCAATCATGGTTAAAACGTGTCAAAGCTTGAGAGTAAAATATTTAACTCTGGATTACTAATCACCGCAACTCCGAAAGCTGTGTAATTTAATTGGGTTAGAATAGGTTAAAATAAGACTGAATTTCAAGTTTCAAATTTCTAATTTTCAGAATATTCAAGCTTCAAATTTTCAACTTTTATATGTGTATGAATTATAATATTTAAAAAATAAGACACGCTGTTATTCAAACCAAAGAACTTCAATTCTTTATTCATGCTAGTAAAAATATGATTTTGTATAAAAATCTGCAGTTTACTTATTATGTAACGGTAATAGATAATGAAAATTGACTTACTTTGTGATTGAGATGAATGACATCGTCCTCAAGGGAGATATCGCTGTACATATCGTCCGCCGGATCACAGATAGAACCCCTTCCGGAGCTGTTAAAGCTGCCACTTCGATACAATTGACTATAAAGTTAATAATAATTTTCAATTATTAACAAATATTGTCCATAAATGTAAAAATTATATTGTATAATATTTTCAAGATAACATTTATTTAAGAGCTTTATGCCTAGTCAAAATCTTAAAAAAATTGAAATATTGATTTTTATATTTTTTTTAAGTATATTAATAATATATTAATATGTTGTATGGTTTATTTGCATGTAAACTGTTCCTGAAACTTTGACGCATTTTTCTCAAAGAATCATGTTTTTAAAGTCGGTGAGCAAAATTTATAGAAAATCACTTAGCCGATCTCTTTCAAAATTTATAGGCTTATTTTAAATATAAAAATCTTGTCTTTGATGATTTGATTTCTTAAATTGAGCCCATAATGAGTGGCTTTTTTCTGTGCCATTGAAAATATGAATTTGCATAAACATCCGCTGTCTACCTATTACAAATACAAAATGATCTGCTTTTTAAGTTTTAGAATGCTACAGCGAATACTAGACTGCGCGCCGTGAAACGACTTTCGACTTTTAAAAAATATTTGTTCATTTTTTTTAAGCATGTAATGTTATAGCCTGGAAGTTTGAGAGCGATTGCATATTTAGTTTCCTCAGAAAAAATTGTGAAAAATGAGCTGGATTTCAGCCAAACAACACCATGTCCCCGCCTTAATTCGGTTAATCGAGGTTCTAGTGTACCTAGTACTACCTAATTCATTTACTGAAAGAAAGATTCAGGTTCGAGTGTCTATGCCTGTGTACACTGTACGTATGTTTAACGTATTCATAATAGCATAAAAGGAAACGGGATGTGGAAGCGCGTGAGTTGAAGGCTCACGATCACGATGCCCACATTGCCCACGCTTTAGAAAGTCCGTCGTTTTACGTTTCGTGAGAGGATCGGCTTGAAAATGATCAGCTGAATAAGGATACCCTCGGGTCCCTTTCTACGAATTACAAATTCTTCAGCGATGAGAAGTTGCATCGCCGCGCCGCGCCGTTGTTAAAACGTGCCCGTGACGTCACTCGTGATGACTCGTGTGTCAAGATCCGTTATCATTTTTTATTTCCTTGCCTTCCAATAAAATAACTTATCGTGATGAGTTAAAGAAAGAACTTGGAAAATATCCATTAATCTATTACAGCACCGCAATTGGCGTTATTCTCGCAATTAAATTCGTTATAATTAAAGTCGTCTCATGAACTGTGCATTAAATTGAAGAAAACCCTATTACGCAACGCGTCGAGTACTTGTTATCAAATCGGAAGAGCGATGACTCATCCTTACCTTGCTAGTGCATTGGAACTAAGTCTTTTCCTTCCGGAACTGAAAAAAAAGAAGAAATAATGTGAGCTCTGGCAAGTCGATCGACTCATTTTCCCGCGACATAATTTATTCTAATAAAATTGATACTATTACAAAGACAGGATCATCAATACTTTCTATTTCTGTTTCCACGTTCGAATGCGAGCATCGGACTTTTAGATACTTTACGACAATGCATTTTGTTTGCCAAATGCGTAATTATCTAAATTGACCACGAGCCAAGCTTCAATTTCTATAAGCAAATCGAAGGGACGAAGAAAATAGTCGAAGGCCAAAATTCGTTTTAAAACTGCTGACAGATCTTGCGCGAAGAAATTATAAGCGAATACGCAAGGGGATTCGAACGAAGCTGTGCCATTTTTTGCCGAAATGCAACGTGAGTCTTGGATGTTGCGAAATTTCGATGTGTAGCGTTTAGAGAGTTTCATTTTATAGCAACAATGAAAATAAATGTAAATGTTTTGGTTATTTTTTCTTTGTTGGCCTTTTGAAAATAAGATTATACTTTGAAAGATATTGATTGTAGGCAATAGCATCTTTAGCTGCGATTGGCGATAATATCGTTAAGATTAAGAGTGAGATATCTAAAGGGGCTCTCAAACGTTCAGCATTCATTGATGATATTCATTCAATTCTGTTTTTTTTTTTTATCTAATCTGCTAATTAATATACTTGATATTTTGAGTTATTAACATCGATTTGAAGCAATTATAAAAATAATTGAGACTCACCAGGGTGGTGTTCGCCTAAGCGATGTCCGCAGTCGAGAATGCCTTACTAATGTTGAATTAGGACTTCTAGGATTCCTTGCAACAAAAGAACCAACAAAACAAACTTAATAAAATAGAATAATTCATCTCGGCTATAATAAAACATACAGATACAGTACAACTTCGATTATGCGAATCATAACTGTTTTCAATTTTTATTATGTAGGTTTTCCATTAATTAAGTACTTGAAACCAATTTTATAAAATTTTAATTAAACCCTAAACCATTGAAATATTTTATTTGATCCATTGAGACATTTCTCCCAAAATAATAAACTTAATATATTTTCCTAAAATTTTCTTGAAAATTTACACAGCTTTGTTATAAAAATTATAGAATAAATTTTACATACTTACACTTTAATAATTTTAGTTACAATACAATCAAAATTTACTTAAAACATCTGCACAAATACTTGAAACGAAACGCTTTAACGTCGATATCTCATTTCCTCGTTCTCAGACTCACACATCTTTTTGATCATTTTAGAAATTCGAATCTCTTTTTTCCGAATAGTTAAAGATCTGCACGAAAGTATTCACTTAATCGTCAGATACAAATACGAAAATAAGATACAAACACGATAAACGAATAACAGCGATTTGGAAACACGTTCGATTAGAATCTGACTATCAAACGCCACACGAGCTCGAAAGTTTTTAAGACGTTCGTGTATATCAGGAAGCATAAAACGAACAGTACGGTTTGCATGAAAATCCGAGAGATTACATTAATAATTCCGGAAAACGCAGAGAGTAATAAGAGGCTCGGTTTTATTTTCTCTTTTCACGTGAAAGTTTTTTCCCTGCGCATCAGATCAGTCTAGCGAAACATTAGTTTAATCGTGTGAACGAATCTGCTGAAATGATATTAATGCGCGATGTGAGAAGAATTTTATTATGTCCCCGGATATAAAACGCCATTGTAGAGAATGAGTCGTTAACTATATAACATCTTGAATAACGCTTTTTATTTCCCAAGTTACGAAAAATATGTTTCAAGAAGAAAAATATTTAAATGAGCCTTTGTATACATCATGTTCTTGAATATTTATATGTTTTGTAATATGTCTGTATATAAAATGTGAATAGGAACATAGTTTCATTCAAAAGAATATACTGGATGATATAAAATGAATAAAATAAATGGAAAAATAATTGACGATTTTTTCATTTTCTCTATTTCATTCATTTTCAGTTTGAAATTTCTAATAATTAGATACAAATGATGTATTTTAAAAAGATTGTTTGCTTATACAATTTCATAAAAATGTAATGATCTGTATTTTTACTTAAGCTGATTTATTTATTATTTATTAAAATATTATTTTCGACACATGGTGAACAACTTTTTGAAGCTTAGAATAATGGAAAACGTAAACGTAACTCAGTAATTGAACGTTGTGCTAATACTAGTTATATTGGATTATAAAAGCCAAGGTGACTTTAAAACTCGAAAAGAAAAAGGAAGGCACTTCATTATTCTTTTTAAATATTTGTTCGACACAGTTAGATGAAACAAGTGTTTCGAGATAAGAGTTGAAGTGTTTGAAATGCAAAATTATATTGACTCACTCTGTGTAGGACATTTCGTGAGACAAGACTTACTAAAATCAGCATATTTCGAAATGAAAATTATTTTATACCATTTCTATACAATTTTCCTCCGTACAGTTTTTAATTACAGAATATTAGAAACAAAAAATTGCCTAATTGCTAAACAATTGATGCTATGTAGATATAACAAAAGTTGGAAAATTAAAAGAAAAATTGGATATTCAAATTGTGCTGATTAGCATGATTTTTATTATAAAAAACATTTATACTGATTCTTATGTATTTATTATGTATTCTTATGTATTAAAGTTTTGGTATGTTAAAAATTGGTATTATTTAATAATGCCTTTTACACTTTTCTTATTAGTTACAATATAAATATGTCGGAGATATCATAAAACTCGGACTTGCGAATTATTTTGAAAAAAAGTGTATACATGCAGCTTATTGAATTTGTCTTGAAATGCTAATACGACAAAAAAAAACAATTTCATGGTCCAGTACATGGACCTAAAGGACTGAGCGTAAAGTACATTTGTAGACAAGAGGAGCACTGCTCTGCGCGGGGAGGGATTTCACTTGCAGCCATCTTGGGGGGTTAAACTAGTGCTGCCATTTATACACGTCGCGGAAATATTTAAAACTATACAATTGAATTACTTACATTCTGATTGGCCCAGACGCTACACTAGTAATTAAAGTTGCCTATAGAGTGCACCACAAGTTTAACCACCCAAGATGGCTGACAGTTGATACCCCTTCCATCTTTTGCTTCAACCCCTCAGAATCATGCACAGTCCTTTACGTCCGTGGTCCAGCATTATCAAAGTTCCCTCGTGAGCTGTTTCGCGCTCATTTCAACGGCCGCCGACCGGCGCGGCGTGGCGCACCTTCTGCAGCCCGCGGCGGCAACCGGCAATTCGCCGCTGCCATTCAAATTCAAAAAACTGGCGCGCGAAACAGCCGTGCCACCCCCCCCCCCCCCCCCCCAGAGTCGCATAATCGATACCAGTACGCATAAGAAACGAATCGATGGATCCGCGTGCACAGGTAAATATAGATTCGCAGTGAACGAACTCACCTGAGAGAATTGGTGCCGGTGGGCGAGGGCGCAGAACTGCTGCCACCCGGCGAATCGACGCCGTCGTCGACGTCGCCCTCGACGGACCCGAACGCCTCGTAGCTCTCCTCCTCGTCGTGGCCTCTGACCTCGATCGCGTTGCACGAGGAGGCGGCCGCGACCGCGACCGCGGCATCGATGCGCTCGGGGCTCGCCGAATAGTGGCCGGAGTCTTGGTGGTGACTCGGATTGACCAAGTTATGCAGATCGACCGACATAGAAAGCGAGGGTGGGCCGCTTTCGCTCCATTCGATCGGTGCTGTCGCGCCGTTCACCACGCGACTTCCACCCTCGACGGTCGCGCGGTACGACTGCCGTTCGGTCGTCGAGATGGCGTCACCATCACGGGCTACGTCACTGTCGGACACGACGACACGCGATGTAGCCGCGGTGCTGTTAGCGGAGGAGACGTTCACGCCAAGCGAACGGGAGCTTACCATCCTTCGTTATCGGCCAGGTTCGGTGAGCTCTCGACCGCGGAGCTCGGCAACCGAGTGGACCGAGTGACGATCAGGAAAACCAAACGACACCGAGAGAGAGAGAGGGACAGCCTCCCGGTCGTGCTATGCAGTGCTATGGCACGCCAGTCGAATCGGTCGTTACTGAAAAACGTTTCCTAATGAGTCAGGGGAGGCTTTAGTCCAGGAAAAATAAACATCCAACAAGGAAATAATTTCTAATAGGCTCAGTTTTTGTATCCACATTGGTATTGGAGTTCTAAATACAGTTTTGACTCGAAATACGGTGGGGTATTGGGACCGGGAGCATCCTTATTTCGAGTCAGGTACTACGACGTTTCGGCCGATTTGATCTTCGCCGCGTAACTCGATACGGCTGGGGTAGCGGCGAGGGGACTGTCGAACTCGCGCTGTCGAACAAGCCATAAATTTCGCTCGGCTTGTCGCGGCTTCGTTTGATGAAAGATGGAATACGCAAAAGACGCTTGTCGGCGGCGCGAGTCCCCTCGCCGCTACCCCAACCGTATCGAGTTACGCGGCGATTACAAAACAAGTGGTGGGGATACGAAGATTCTTATTTCGAGTCAAGCCCAGACACCCTATTTCGAGTCAAGACTGTAATATGTGACAGTTCCTCATCGATCCTGTGCCTGTTAGATCGATTAGGCGGGGTCAAAGGTCGCGAAAACCGTTTTTTTTTTTCCAAATATCTCGGAAACAGTGAACTTTCCGAAAAAAGATATTCAATACTTATTTATAGCTGAGACAATTTGCTACAAAAATAGCTTAAATAGTTTTTTTTTTGTAGGAGTAACTGTTCATGAGATATAAAGAGTTGTTGATAATTACAATCGGTGGCATTGATTCTTGCCCCTAGGGAAAAATGCTCATTTCCCACTGAAATATATGTATAAGGTACAATATTGTATATTGTATACAGTATATACTGTAGTGTATGTAATATATGTGTATATGTGTATATTTTTTACGTATATATGTATATTAGTGGGAATGGGCACTTTTCCTCGTCCCATTTTTTCCCTAGGGGCAAGAATCAATGTCACTGAACGTACTATGAGAGCGTCACCTCAACTCGGAAAGCTCTCTGTAATTGGGTTAGGAATCTGCAAATTTTCGGAATTTGGAGCTTCAAAATTGCAAATTTTCAGAATTTCAAGCTTTAAATTTTTAGAATTGGAAATTTCAAATTTCCAGAGTTTCAGGCTTCTTATTCTTATTCTCAAGTGCTTAAGATTTTGGAAGTTCAAGCTGCAAAGATTAAAACTTCCAAGGTTGAATTTTTCAAGTGTTGAAATGCTCAGGTTTCAAGTTTTGAAATTTCACATTTCCAAGTTTCAAACTTTCAAGTATTCAGCATCAACTTTTTACGCTTTAAGCTTCAAAATTTGTAGATTAAACGTTTTAAGCTCCAAATCAAAACAGCTTAGGGCGTCCCGTCCGCGTCGTAGGTCGTAACATCAGTAACAAAGGTTACCGCTGCGACAATTGCTTTGTGTCTACTAGCGAAAGAATCACCCGGTAGAATACACCCTCTACGTATAGACTAAGCAATAATTATTCAGAGCATTTCAATCAATCGACATATTGGACTTTTCCACCTTGAAAAACAATCATCAAGCGTAAAAGGTTGCTGGTTGAACTTGGTCGGAACAAGGTAAGAGCGTGCGGCGCGGCGTGCGTTCGCCCGTTTCGTGCAAATGCGGCTTTACATGGTTCTTGGTTTCGTCTTTTTAGCATTCTTGGCGCGAGCGCGCGCGGCCTTACGACGAATACGACAACAGAGATCTCTAGGGTGGCGAGTTTTTACTTGAGAAAACATTGTATCCTGCGGAGGTATGCGCGTTACCTGTCTCCTCTGGATGCGATTGTAATGAATATGCAACGTTGTACGGTTACAGACGGAAAAAAGCGTGAGAACCAAGCGCGGGAGTTATGCTAGACTGACAATGAGTCAGGCATTTAGCAATATGAGAAAACGGAGAAGCGGAGTTTGGTGCGTTCTATTAACATTGCGCGAGGTCAAGAGATACGGAGTTTCCATCCGTTCGGTATGAAATAGATTCCAAAAATTGTTAATTGCGAAGGGAAATGGGAAATGTTAAGATCACTGCGTCACGAAACTAACACGTCGATGATTCAATTCTTGAATCCTATGCACAGTAGCGTTGAGGGAAAATCTCATTCCTATTCAAAATATGTATTTCGAATTACGAATAATGAAACGGTATTTTTTACAGTTTCAAAATGTCCCAAAATTTAATTAAAAAAAAAAAAAGAAACAATTTTAATTCTCATGAAGCTAAATTTTTTTCCGAAATACCTTCTTAATTATTAAAAGCCATAAAAATACGATGATGAATTTTTTTATTTTTTATTTCAAATACTAGTTTACCCAGCTCTGTTAACGTGACGTAGACACATTTAATTTTTAAGGTAATCCATCAACTATTGTCATCAATTCAACTGAAAGCTGTCAACTAAAAAAGCAGTAAGAACTCTATTTTGAGGCTTGAGGTTGATCAACGTTATAGTTCTACGTATGGTTCGATTTAAATCTTTCATGTACATACATGAAAGAAATGTGTGTCACATGCGGCTGCAATATAACGCGCATATGTAGGCACTGTAATATGTACGGGAGAATGACTGATCGAGGACACTAAAACAAGATGTAGTCACAGAATTACGATACATACGTGTGCACATATGAGTCATCCGTATCGAGGATAATCAAAATACAAAGACAACCATCGAACGCACAAACTGCTTTTCCAGTAATTCCTCTTAAAATAAAACTACGAGTCACGTTCGACAAATAATCGAAATTTAAATATGCGTGACTTCAATTACAAATCAAAATTTTAATATATACTACCGTCCATAAATAGTGTACTTGCAATTTATTATTGTTATTATTATTTTTTTAAATAAATTAATATAGATAAATTCTATTTAAATACAATAAAAATAATATTTTCGATTTATATAAAACCTACAGAAAAATTAAATGGAAACATAATAAAAATTAGTATTCAAGATTTTAGTAAAAGCAACTTGAGAGGTATACAGTGGGTTATTCAAGAATATCTAGTTATTTTTTATTATTGTGGATGAGATATTCAATGCACTATTGGTAAAATATGTTCTGTAATATAGTGCAAAAGTGAATTCATAAGATTGAGTAGAATTCACTCGTGATTCTACAAATTCTTTTAGATAATTGTTACATTTGGAAAAGTGTGCATATATTTGGGTTTAAGACGCAAGTCACATTTATTAAAAAAATTGTGTTTATGTTTTAACTGAAATCTAGAAAGCAAAATTTCTATCATTATCAGAAGGAATGTGTATTAATCGAATTTTTCTTCTGAACAGGATCTCATAAAATTCGAGATCATAGAACATGTGACTGCAGATTTATGGACAGTAGTGTATAGATGAAGAAATGGTATTATTATCGGAGTTATTATTATTCACTTCCTACAGCTCATAGTAAATTCTTAATGCGATCAATTTTTCGAACACGTGCGCTCCGAATCAGGCCGCGTTCATTAAAGTCGATAACTCCAAAAGGAAACATCAATCGGTAAGAGCGTACATACATCAACAGTCGCGTTATCACCAAACGCATGCTTTGAAAAACGGACGAAACGTTTCCTCTTTCAATAATATCTTCCCACTGATCCGTGGACTAATTTTGAAAGACCTGTTGCGACGAATATTCTTTTCCGGTGTTAAAAATGAACTTCAGTCAAAATCTCAGCCAAAAGTTAATCAATTTCCAAGATATTAATAAAGCTTCTTCTTGCTATGAAAACTAGTCAGAAATGTTGTCTTAATTTTGTAATACATTTCTCAATATTGCGTTTTCTCATTGGAATAAATTTTTTTAAAATTTTGCATGAGGTTTTCTTAAGCTTTTATTAAGTTTCACTTTTGTTAGTTTGTTGTGGTGAAATCTTGTAAGTTAATTTTGATCAGCTTCTACATTTCCAATCGACTTGAAATTTTGAATACACACGTAGTCCCGCTGACTTTTCTCCGCGATAAGGTTTTCTATCAATAGTACTGATAATCAAATACAAACAAAGCTCTGTGATTTTTATTAAAGGATGTGTAACACAACTATATGTTCATCGGCCCCACATAACGTAAAAAGGTTTCTATTATCTCGTTATTACCTGTACTCAAAACATTAACGAAACAAAAACTATGTAATTCTATTATTTTAGGTGCATTAGAAATGTCATGTTAACTTCCTGTCGCGCGTCGATAGACCCCAAATGTCATCGGCTAGAGTCGTTTCTATTTTAATAAAAGTTTGTCCTACGACGCTCGCCGTCTCGTTCCTTTTCTCATTCCGCCTCGCGCGCAAATCAACACAAGACCAATCGAGTTTTAATACAAAGGTGTTTATTATTATGACTAGATACGAGAGTTATCCACAATAGGATATCCAGCGTTTCGGTTTCCAGGTACTTGTCACTCGGAACGGAATGCGTAGATGCGTTTCGAATCGCGCCGGCGGATTCCAGCAACGCTATTTAGAGCAAGCTCGAAAGTGTAGACGAGGGCTATATATTTAACGCGCAAGAAGCGTCTAACGCCTTAACCTTAATTACGATGACACGAGAGTACGTTAACGTTCGTCGTTACACGGTGTTATGAGAATAACGAGGCCCCGCGCCCGCGAATTTCTGGCGATCTGGAAATAATTGTTTTCAGCCGTATAGAACCGTATAGAGCCGCGCGACGATCGCGCTTTTTACAATTATATTGCGCGCACAACGGAACGCGGGGAAACGAAAAGCAACATCACGTTTTCCCCATTCACCGATATTACACAGGCGTGTATCAATCATGTCGCGGCGCGGCGCGGCGCGGCGGCGCGGCGGTTCCACGGAGCGTGTCCAGGAGACGAGGATCGACTCCTTTCCCATCGGGGAAGAAATCGACCCTAACGCGGTCGTTTCGCACGATAAACGTCTCGGAAAGGAACGTCCTGACGTTCCGCGCATTGCTGGCCGAACGTTGACTCACCTTGAACCGAACGGATCCCCCGAGGAACCGCGGCAAAAATTATGCGACGGACTTTTCTCCAATTTCTCTCCTCCGGGTCACCGAACGAACCGAGCCTGGGAAAAAGGACCCGAGGCAGATGCACCTTTCTAGCTGTCACTCGAGGCAAACACCTGTGTACACCGAGTCACCGAACGGAGTAGTCGACGCCGACGCCGACGCACAGTGAATACGTCGTTCTCGACGACGCGGAGCCGCGGAGCACAGGTAAATGGCAAAAAAAAAAAAAATAAAACACAAACCGACGACGACGGTGCCGCGTTTCGAGACGACCGATGCGCGGGGAATACGAGACCGTGGCTGTGAGCTATCGGCGAGCGGACCAGAACGGACCAGAACGGACCAGAGCGGACTAAGCCGAAAGCACCGTCGAATCGTAACGCGAAAACGAACGAAACGATCAGCCGAGAGGAGCCATGTCAGGTGCGCATGCGCAACGGAACAGGAATGTTCGTGAATACGCGATACGTTCGCTACACCTACGAACGAACACAAACAAACATCACGGTCGTACCCGCAGGTACGAGAAAGCACCAGTGACTCTCAATTCACGGCGCATAGTGGAGCATTAGGGAAAAGTCGGGGGAAATTGTTTCAGCTTTTTGTTCGTATTCGTAGGGTGAGTATAAGAGAAATGCCGATCTGTGTGGGTTTTAAGGTTGGTTCGGACACATTTAGTAATTTAATCGAGTCGCAAGTAGCTGCATTGTTTTATTAAATTACTCGACTAAACTTTAGTGTTCGTACATAGCAAATTACTAAAATACTTGCTACTCGACTAAATTACTAAACGTGTCTGAACCAGCCTTTAGATACAGAACGATATTCACAGCGCTCGCAGTATAAATTACATTGTAGGAGGAAGACTTAAGCAAATGCTTAAGAACAAGAAGCGACTATGAATACCGCCCACAGTATTGATAGAAAATCGGAAAATCGTTTTCTATACTCCTAGCCAGTTCGTGGTCACCATTCTCTGTCACTTTTTTCAAAAGGAAATGATCCTACGAAAGTTTCTTTAGAAGTCATCGTGTTCACAGAAGATACCATCGTGGAGGTTTCGCTATTAAAAAACTACAAGACGAAAATCTGACTTTGAACGGTCTGTTCAGTTGAACCGAAGTATAGTTTAATAGAGTTTATTGGGATATTTTATAAAGTGATTTACAAAAAAAATATAATTAAAAATTCTAAAAAAAAATAAAATAAAAAATGAGCTATTATTTTGTATTAATATAAACATAGAATGCCGAGAGTCTTATAGTTACCTTGTAAAAAATAAGCCCTTGATATTAAAAACAAAAATTACTAACATAAAAATAATAAATATGTTCTCTTCATTTTCATGTTTAAACTTCCTTGAAAATGCTATACTTCTTCAATATTTCACGAAAATATTGTATTTCCCTCTCCCTCTCCCCACCAAAAAAAAAAAACTATAATTGCTTTCAAAAACTAAGGAATATGAAGACAAATTATACTAATTCATAGTATAATTTTTT
Source organism: Perdita meconis (assembly GCA_030770465.2). Lineage (NCBI taxonomy): Eukaryota > Metazoa > Arthropoda > Insecta > Hymenoptera > Andrenidae > Perdita > Perdita meconis. The sequence goes on along the minus strand of JASKOS020000005.1, from coordinate 19,804,401 downwards.
ATTATAGGGATGCTTTTATAGAAAACTATTCTCCACTTTTCTAATGCAAATGCTCCACTATATATGCGGTGCGTCGCAATTAGGTAAGAGTACTACAAATTTTTGGTACATCAAGTTGTATCCAGGGACCTTAACTTTGTAACAGAAATAAAAAAGTAAATAACAATTAATTTCCCGAATAAAATGTTTTCGATTACAAATAATAAATATCGACGATCAGTATTAATAATGAAAATTTAATTAGGGATTGCTCATTTTTTGTATTTATAATTGAACTTATACTTTGGTCGAAATTGAAACAGTACGTTACTCTTTTATGAGCAAACTGATTGTGAGGTATATAATAAAATTTCTCTCATCGCTGGCTATGGCTATTATGAGCGATCGAAATAAATTTCCCCCGTCGATAACTACATATTTAAGAGTAAACGAAAGAAATTTCCCTTGTCGATAACTATTATTAGCGACGAAAATAAAATCCCTCTCATTATATAACTGTAATTCACAAAAAAATTTAGCAACTTCCAATCCTTATTAATTAAAACGTTTAAAAATTGAAAGTTTTTAATCGTATATTTTTTCTAAAAAAATTTCGTTGCATTTTGTGAACAACGTCCTTAACTTAAATATAGTAAACAAGTTCTTTTTACTGACCTTTTTCATAAAAATTTGTCAGCTAACTATTATTTTTGGTCCCCGGATACATCAATTCCTCGTTTTATTTTCCGCAAACGTACCGTTAACGCCTCTCGCTCAATATTCGCCACTTAAATTAAGATGGAACGCGAAAGGTGGCCGGTCCGCTAATATCTACGTCAGTCCCGAAAGACGCGGTGAAATGTCTTTGTCAAAAATATTTACGGTTTCTTTCTTCTTGTCTTCTCTTTTTACGAAACAGTGTTCTCGGATCCTTTCTTGTAAACTTCCTTGTAGACCAGCTCCTGCATTTGCATTCGGAGCAGCATTCTTCTATCCGCTGGCAACGTTCTTATATGGGGCAGTAAGCTCATGAGGAAATAGTAATTATCGTCGAAACGGTTGCCTTCCAAGGGATCCACCGTGAGACCAATGCCAGTGTCACTGTCGCCCATTAGTACCTGCTCGGGCGAGATATTTTGCAACATCATCTCGTTCTCCGTAAGATTGTCCGAAACGCTTTGGAACTCGAGGTTGTCGAAGTTCTCCTCGGGTTCCTGTTTCACGTCAATGTGATTTACACTGTCGATCTTTAGCCCGTTCTCGTTGGTTATCGACAGTAGGTGACTAGGGATCGTTTCTCGATCGTCCGAACCTCTGATTGTTACCGACGAGCCGTTCGCCAGCAGCGCCCCGTCGCTCTCGCCTTCGCTCGGTATTCTGTCGTCGTCTTGACAAGAACTGCCCCGTTCCCAAATCGGGGGACGCGGCAACATTTGCTCCTTTAAAAATTGCAAACTTTTAAAGTGGATCCATACCGGTCTGTTCCGATGAAATCTACTTTTCCGGTAAACCTGTTCCTTTTTCAACTCCGCGCGAAACGTGTCTCGTAAACCTTTCCACTTCGCTTTTAAAACTGGCTCTGGAAAAAAGTACGGGGAATGAGAGCTTTACGTGGGACACTTTTGTGACGCCACTTTCTGACCACCGAGTATCTATTCCGGTTGCAGCAAAACGAAAAATTTTCTTTAACCAGTGGCGCCACAAAAATGTTCCGTGTGAAAGAGAATTCAAATTTGTTCAACAACGAATGAGTATTACGTGATTTTTTCATCTTTCATGTATTGTAAAAAATATACAGGGTGTTTATAAAAGCAAATCTTATTTTAAGGATAAAAAGTATGGAAACATTAATTCATGTAAAAATGGTTCTGTTAATAATAACTGATAATAATAAACTTGACAATTACAAAGATTGAATTCAGTACCAATAAAAACAGTTTATACCAAGGCAGAAATGGACAGAAGTGATTCGTAAATGAAATACAAATTTATTGACGCTGCTTACGCGCATGCGTTTTTACCAAGCTAACTCGTACTTGCAATTTAAATCTGCCTCTGTTATAACAGTGTAAATAGCAAGAAATTGTAAGTTACCAACTATTCACAGAATAACATCTCGTACAACCGTAAAATGCTTGCGTTAAATCGAGTACATAAACCGGTTAAACATATACAATAGCCATAAACATGACATCATAGAAAAGTGAGGTTATCTAGATCGCTATTCGTACATGCGAGTGCGATGCGAAACATTATGCTACCAAAAAACAAACAGAATTTATATTTCCGTAAAGAGTATACGTCGTTGCTACGTAATAATCGAAGGAAATCATACAAAAACTTCTTCTTACAATAACAAAAAGAAATATTTTCAGGCGTTATTCATACATTATAATATACGAAAACATAAATTATCAAACGTTGTGCAATCGTTTTAAATACTTTTCAAATAAATAAATGGAATAGGACATCGAGGGGCAACTGTTAGGTACATTAACATCGGTAATCCATGCTTAAAATCGAAGGAATCGGGAAACGGAGAAAAACAAATGTTGACAGTGCAACGAAGTCGCGAATATGTGCGCGCGAATAATGCATAATACGATAAACTTTTGGTGAATGGCACCTACTGGGCAACTTGAATATCGACGCGATCTCCATCCAAACGCGGTTCGTCACCTCGCGATTGTGATAAGAGATATGCCTTTGGTTCCAAAGCGCTGGTCGCTTATAAACTTCGGCGATTAGCCGATTCGCGTCCATCTTCACCTCGTCCCTCATAATTACCGGCTAAAGGGAACCGTGAATGTTTTATGTTCGATCTGTTATCACGGGACAAGGCAACACGATATTAGCTTGTCAATCCGATGAGAACAAAGTACGGGCGAATACTAGCGCTGGGATAGCGATTAGCGCGCAGGACGCTCTCGGGTAACGATCGATTCGCGACGCGTTTCGCCCTCATCTTGCCCTTGCTAGCGCGAGCAACTTCATCTTTTCGTGCAACGAGTAGAGTACTTCTATCCCGCATCTCGCTTCAGCGTGAATAACAGAAGTTCATGCGCTTTTTCCAACGAAGTTTTAGCATACTAGGTATTCGCATTACATTTGTCGAACGATTTTCAAAAATTTTTACTTGGATCTTGGCTGATATTGGATAGTAAACGTACCCTTTGTTAACGGGACCAAAGCATAAAAATTGATACGGTAAAACCTTGATTAACTCATTACGAGAGTCAAAAGCAAAGTAATTTCTTCCGTGCAGAATTTTTTTTATTTTTCCTATAATATACTTAAATCACAGTTTCTGTTTTATTTGCAATTTTAGTTTATTTTTATTGCAACGGCATCGAATAGTGGAAATTAGGATAATAGGAATAGAAGTAATTCAGAACCGGTTAATTGAGGTTCTGCTGCACTTATAATCAGATTGCGGATTTTTATGCAATTTACTGCAATTTTAAATATACGAAAATGTATCAAATTTCAATTCTTTTTGTATTTATATCCGTGAAAAAATAAATTTGCATAAAAATTCGCAGTTTACTTGTAATGCTGCTTTTGGTAAAAAATTTTTTGATCCAATGCAATAACATGAAATTAGTTTAAAATGCTGTACATTTTTTGCCAGTAAAATGCAATAATTCGTGAATTAAATACAAAACAAATTAATAGAGCTTTAGCTTATTATCAAGGAAAAGCAATAAAAAAATACCAAAATGTAATTGGGAAAAGAATAAAAGAGCTTCGATTATCCGACTCTTAATTATACCCCATTTTCATTATTCAAGATTTCAATTATTTACTAAATTACAATTTGAGGTTTAATTTAATAATAGTCTAGTAATTATTAGCATTTCATATGAAAAATATCAAATAGATTAAATGAAGTTACAAACTACAAAATAAACTACTATACAAAATAAATCTAACTTTTCGTATTAATTTTTGTTTCCTTGTTTTACTTACTGTTTTTGTAGCATATGCAACTTTCATATTTCATATAGAACAAATATGTACATATGTGTATTTCAGATGTTAAGTAACATAAAAGACTGCGAATTGATAGCGCAGGGCGCCGAAGCGCGCGTGTACAAAGGTGCTTATTTGGGAAGGCCGACGTTAATCAAAGAAAGATTTGAAAAAAAATATAGGCACGCGGATTTGGACGTTCATCTCACGAAGGAGCGAATGAAAGCCGAATGCCGCGCGATAGTGCGCGCTAAAGCTGCAGGTAAAATACATTCCACATAGTAACATTGTCTTTCTCTTCACTCAATCATTTTTTTAAGGAGTAATTACACCAGCGATATATTTAGTACACTTGGAACGGCGATGCATTTACATGGAATACATAGAAAATGCGATAGCGTTAAAAGATTTTATAGACAAAATTGTTACTGAGGATTCGAACCATCAATTGTTGAATTGCATAGCTCGAGGGTTGGGCACGATTATTGCCAGATTACATTCCAAAAACATCATTCATGGAGATTTAACTACCTCCAATGTACTTTTAAAGAATGTCGATGAGAAAATGGATATTGAAAAATGTGATGGTATGCATTCATTGTAGATCCACTAATATAATTATTCATTTAAAGTGTTTAGTTAACTAATTACTTTTGTTTGGGTCTTTCTGCAACAGTAAACAATTTCGTTATGATAGACTTCGGATTAGCTCGCACGGAGTCGAGCGTGGAAGACAAAGCAGTCGATTTGTATGTTCTCGAACGATCGTTGCTTAGCGCACATTCCGAAGTGCCTTCGCTGTTTTCCGAAATATTTAACACGTATCAGAAATGTTATACAAATAAAAATCAGTGTAAAGAAATTGTATCAAAGTACAAAGAAGTACAAGCACGAGGACGGAAGCGATTAATGATCGGATAATTCTGATGTATTTTTAACGTGTTTACATTAAATATGGTTTATTGACATACTTTCGATCGTTTATACACGTGTAAATTTACTTAAATAAACATTCTTACGTAAAACCTGAGAAATATTATTCAACTACCGTTATTGCTTTTATTGTTTCTAATACTGATGTTTAAATGCGAATTATTTTAGGCTCGTAATATTAATTTCTCAAGAAGCGTTGATTACGCGATTGATTACAAATTATTGCATAACATTATCTGCTATTTACATAAAAATTGGAAAGTTATAGGAATGCAATATGTACAAAATTGTAATTACAGGTAAAATCTATTTTTTCATTTATGTAACTACCTTGTGCCTGTTGAGGTATCACAAAGAATTCGTTTATCATTCAATATTTTAATATTAGGCAAATATATAAGCTATAAAAGTTCGGTTAATAATGAGTAAAATGTTAAAATTAACCAAATGTTGAGCAATTTGGTTATTCAAGATATTTATTTATATTATCTATATATTTATAAACAATCTGATTTTGCATCTTCAATATGCAACTTTTTATATTAATACGTTTTTACCTAGATGACAGTAAATTAGTAGAAATATGTCTAAACTTGAAGTGCTTCACTAATAACATGATTTATCTTCTGTATGACAATGTTTAATTGTATTTAACCAATCACGTAGGTAAATATTTCACGAAGGAAATATTATGTTACATATTTATTAAATGCACAACAAATTCCAAGCCTAATTAATCTGTATGAAATCTGCTTCCCAGAAAAAAGGTTTGCAATGTGAATTGTATGTACGTGCAAAGCACTTGATCCTTGAAAAATATTGCTTGTTTTTATGTTCTCATCAGTCAAGTCATCGCCGATAGAAACTATCAGTCAAAATGCAATCCTGTATATATAATGATCCAAGTAACCTGTGTACATTAATTTCATTGTAGAAGTTTTAAGAACAGAATCGAATGTAATACAGCGGCACCTATTTAATGTTCTTGCTTCTAAATTTGTGGACTGGAATCGATAATATTCATTCAATATTCTTCTAATCGTTGCTCTCAATGCATTCGGTGATTCAAATGGCAAAAGAGAACAAACTATTTTAAATCTACAAACATTAAACAAATTCCACTGCATCAATGAAACAATTCAAATTACCAAAAACCCAGCAAATGATGTCATAAAACCTTCCTTAGTTAATTCCCAAACACCACCAAACTCCTCTTCGTCAATTTGTTGAAAATTGCTAAAATACAGGTACGTAACACCTGCGTTAACGAGTACAAATCTGAAACGTGAATGTTACGCAAACGGCTAAGTTAATAATATCAATGAACGTCTAATTGCAAGTGTACCGTATTTAACATATGTTGAAACGGTGTTACGAATTTCTACTCACAGTAACAGAGCTATAAAACCCTTCAAAGGTATAAGGCCCCATCCTATGCCAACTATGATTCCGATCGCTTGTCTGGCCCAATATATAACATCGAGGAATTCTTCCTGCAACAATAAGCAAACGAATGAACGATTCGTAAACGCTAACAGGGTGAAAATCTTCATTAAAGTGCGGTTATGTTTACTTTATCCGGCCATTCGGAATTCGCTGTTACCGCACGTGTCCAAACACTCGGTTCACATTTGCTGCCGTTCCCGATCTTCTCTGATTTTGCACGCGACATTTCTACGCCTCCTCAACTGAACAGCATGAGTTGCACGATAAAATTCATTAACATTTCCCAGGTGAAATGCACCTCGGACACAAATCTTTCGTTGCTCCGTACCTATCTCTATCTTGCTCTATCTCTTCTAACTCTTGAATTATGGAAATGTCCAGATTCCATACAATTTTTCACGCACGCGCATTAATCGATTTGACGTGTCTCTTAGCATACATTTTTTTAAAATTTATTTCAAATTGGAGTAGCACAGTAGCACAGATTTCGATTCTTGAATATTATTTGTAAAGACATTACTTTTATCAATGTTTCGAACGTTACTGAGATTTTCTAACAGTTTACACAAATTTCTGTAATTCCTGCTCCTTTCAAATAAAATATATATTTTAATTTTGCGTTCATAATATATCAATATTTTATAGATAATAAATAATATATTATTTGGATTATTCATAATTTTTAATTTATGAAATTTGATGGATTAATAATTCTAATATACAATATGTTCATCATCAATATTCTATTGTAACATATAAGTTTATCAAGACTTACACAATTGTTGTATTGAAACAATAAAATTAGATTATATTATTTTATTAAAATCGAAAAAATTGTTACGAACTTTGTCATAGAATTAACTCATAATCAGTCATTTTTGGCGCTTTTGGAGCACGACGATTCCTTTTTCTTCGGAAAATGACAAATCAAGGCGGGAAATACAAAAATATGAATGTTGCCAAAACTGAAATTTGTCTCCTTTTAGAAACTATCAATATTTAAATTGGAAAGAATTATCGATGTTATATATATGTATAATGATAGTCTATATATATAATAGGAGTCTTTATTTACTAGCGATTTATATTGCATGGTTAATGAAACCACGTATCGAAATCTGCTGCGAATACTGATTCCAGTCTGTATCTATATATATTGAATAGTATTGTAGATAATACATACATACATAATTAATGTAATAGCAGATTTTGAGTCGTGTCCAATTATACAATATATATAAGGGTAAATACAGGAATGTATTGGAGAAAAGTTAAAATACATTTATAAATAATTACACCACGCACTCGTTAGTACATACATACTGCAGACACATTCGATATATTTACATACTGAAACATATTGTCTATTACAGGTGATCTTTTTCGGTGTGTTAGATGAGTTATTATATATACGAATTGTAGAATTCTCGAAACGCTCTCAATCTGTCGATGCCCCGATTCCATTGAAAAACAGTTTACTGTTATTATTTATTCCTTCACCTCCTGATTATTGATACATACGCGTCTTTACATTATATTATCTCATCTTATTGCTCCAAGCATTTTGTTTGCAATGATTTATCTGTCGCATCTTCGAAACACCATGCAATGACCTCATGGGTCAGGCCGGCAATTAAGAGCATCATTCAGTGATCCATCGGTGAATCATGTACGTTTCAAAGGTTTTAAACATCGTAATGCAAGCATTGCGCAGAATATTAACACATTCGCTGCTGCTTTCTCAAATCAACATGGCAAATGAATTCGCAGTTTATGCCAATTAGTAGAAGTGATAATGAATGTTTTAGCATGTTTCGTTTATCTTGCGAATAACAGTGTGTCTCAATTTGCCACGTGAAGAACCATGTTTATTGTTTCTTACGAATTATTAGCAAGTTTAAATTTGATTTTTTGTGCCTTCCACGAAGGCAATTGCTGTTCTTCGCATATTTATTAGCAAATAAAATTTCATTTAAATTCAAATTAAAAAAATTTTGTAGGCACGTTTTCTTTTTGGCACAATGTATTAAATTCTGATTCTCTGATTTATGCTATTCTCCCATAGTCATATTCAGCGATGAAATTTTTATATTAATATGCGTTTCTATACGTTAAAAAACCACCTGTAGTATGTATACAGAGCATTAACTGTATGCACTTATGTAAATGTACAAGTACATACATGTATGTTTACAAGTACCGTTTTACCACTGGAATAATGAAATTATATGCTTCTTCGAACATACAATACTAAGTAACTTTATGATTAACTACCCTTTCGCGATTTGTTTACATTATATCCGGTGTTTGATAAGTCGATTGAAAACTTGTTCAATTTAATCTTGGATTGAGTTGGTTTCATTACTATCGATCGCTTAATGAAAAATACGTTCGAGCGGCTAATTGTTGGATCTTATGTTCAAGTTACATGACAATTATGAATCTAAGTATGAAGATTAGTACGTCGGACATGAACCAGACTTGGTAGAGTAGTACAATAAGTATGTTTCGTTTAAACTCTTTAATCGTGTGAAGGAAAGAATATTTATATATAGATCTTCTTAAATATCTGTATGTAAAAGGATATATATATATATATATCCATTAATTATGGTTATTATATAGTATACATTGAAAATCAAATAGGTGTTCGAATACTTATTCAACTATGAGAACTGTAACTGTAGTTATGTTTAATTTATCTATGCATAATCCTTTTATTATACATACGTATGTACACAAGTTCCTTACTATCAAAAAACTAGTTTTCAATGTACTTATATAAGTCGGATCGTGATATACCTATATATTTCGCAATATGTTCTTATATAATACAAAAAAACCATTTGTAAAAAAGCTGCTCCCTTTGTCAAAGGACTCGTATAGCGGAAAGACTTTCGTAAATTATTTTCAATTATGATACATCTTTAACAAGGTATAAAATAGTAAATGTAACTTACAAATGTTGCAAAAAAATCGTTGAAATACAATAAGTGGCAATAACATCTCTTTATTCCTCGTTTTTTTCAGCTAATATTCTTATACGTATTGACAATATCCTATATATGGTATAATGTTTATATTTATTTATTTATATATATATACTTTTTGTTATTTATTAAACTCATATAAATTAGCGATTTTGTTGCTGATTGTATTACTTCTGCTATAAAAGTTTATTTAGATTTTTCCCTATTGCATACAAAACAAAGAGATATTTGTTCATTTTTATATAATATTATATGGCACAATGCGCACGCTTTACGATTCTTAGAGTTTGGTTTTGTGCATTTCTCAATTCCAATTGTAAATGCTAATAATGCTATTAGTTCAGAAGTGACGTCAAAGCGGGTGTTTAAAAGAAATGGGATAAAACGGAATGAAAACAAACGTAAAGTGTTAAAAACGATAACAAAGACGCCTTAAATAAAACATTGCATTATTCGACAATCACAGGTCTATACTAGGGTTTCATAAAATATAAATCAGAATAAGTATCATAAAATAAAAGAGAAAACATTAATTTCGGAAGACGTTCCATGTTTGTTTAAATAATTCGAATATAGTTCTTGCACTGATAGAAGAATATTTATGACTGTCTTTTTATAAAAGAACAGCGGTCATACATCTAAAACAATTAAAATTCTGTCGTTTATAGTCTATTTTAGACAGTGTCTATTATTCTAAACGTACAAACAATATATAAATATTTCACTTTGAAAACAAACATAACTAAATAATATCATCGTGAATATCAAACAGACCTTTCTCTAAGAATCCGAAGGAATGTAACATTTTTCTTTATGGAAGTTTGAATGCCATGACTTACTATCACGACGATAAATGATTCTAGTGTATTAAATACATATACGTACTATCAAATTAAGACAAGCTGCGTTAGAAATATCGTTTTATAAAAAACTATAATAAGCTTTTTAATGCCACCTTAATAATAGATTAATACTTTCTATAGAGACCCCGAAGTACCCTTGTCTCTAATAACATATATTAGTACTTGCCCCTGCGTTCTGACTTCACTATGGCACAAGTACAAACGCGTCGATTTCTATGTGTTGTGCCCGATATAAAATAATCTGCGAGAAGATGCTCCGATGCGAATAGCCCAATCATTGACACTGACTCTTAAATAGCTACTGTGTTGAGAGTCACAATCAAACGTCAACTACGTCGTTATTATAGTTAAAATTTGAATCCCGCAAAAATGAAGTACGTCGAAGTTTATAACTCGTACGATTCTCTTCAACCGTTTTCGCCACTTCCGTTTCCTGAAAGTGGAGCTAATTGTTATTAATCCACATATTTCATGCAGTTTCATTTCGTACCGGATAAAACAGACAATAAGAGCTTAATATGTAGCAGTTTAAAGCGCGAAAAAAATGTGTTAAACTTTATATGCTGTAGATTATTCATTAAAGAACGGAAAAAAAAAAAAAAAAAAAAAAAAAAAAAAAAAAGTTACATAAAGTACCTTGGTATCTGGTTGGTTGATAGAACGTTGAAGCACCGACCTCCATGCTGCAGGTGCGGTTTGCTCTAAAATAATATGTACAGCAAAAGGCTCCTTAATTTAAGGGTACAACATGCATATTTGCAATAAAATGAAAAAAGAATTAAAAAGTAATGCGTGAACTTGTTACTATGTACATCGAGCATGCCACGAAACAGAAATGTATCCCTAGACGTCTTACCGTTCTCCTTCCTCTCCGGTTTGCCTTTATTCAAGCTAGCTGCCAATTCTCTAACCGATCGTTTCTCTACGCTTGTATTGCTTAAAGAACTAGCTGTGCTACTTGCTGATAACGTTGGCGGCAACGAAGCCGGTCCGCTTACACCACTATCTGTTGATTCGTCGAGAGCATCGCCAGAATCTGGTGTGTTTCCTGCTGAAGTGTTTGGACTAGAACCATCGCTTAATAAGTTAAATTCGCCTGAAAATTAAACAAAATATCACACTAAGAATGTCTGCGCTATAAAATCGAACTTGCTGATATTCGTAAACATACCAGACTTCCTATCGGTAGCCATGCTCCAAGGTCTCGGTTTCGGAGCCGTCGCAGGCGGAGTCAATTTAGTTTTCGAAAGAGCACCGTTACTTTTCCCATCGCTACCGGAACCGTTCCCTTTGTTCAAAGGCTTCAACACCGGAGACTTGGACGCCTCCGAATTACTTTTGGTGCTTCCGCCGTTCGTTGGACTTCGAAGATCAAAACCTGTCGACCTTAGTTTAAGAGAAGGCAAAGGCTGGCTCGCGGACTTATCCACATCCACGGCTGATTTCTTCGTTAAGCTTTTTCTATTTTCGTAATCTTTAGGAACAGACGTTGCAAGTGGTACGTCCCTATCTGAAGAATTCGCAGCGGTTGTTAGTTGTAACATTTTACCGTTCTCATCTGAGTCCCGCAAACTACGTGAACTTATACCAGACCCAGTGATCGGTAATGTACTACGTTTAGAAGTGTCGGCAGAACTACCAACGATACTATTACTACTTGCGTCTTTATTACTATCCGATTTCGCAACAATTCTTTCGTGACTGTGAGCGTTATCAGTTGTGTTCCGTCGAGCTAATGGGGATGCAGTTAATGGTGAATCACCTTGGGATCTCCTACCGACGAGGGGAGAAAACTTCTCCAAGTTATCACTAGACCGGGATCGTGGCGCAGGTTCGAGAAGTGTTTTTAACATCGGTGAACTGCAACCGGATTTCTTGTCAGAGTCAGGCGGAATGCTTTTGTGACTGGCAAGAGACAGATTCGGACTGCCGTCGGTTGGGAAAGTATGCAAAGAGCTGAAATATATTAGTACATATTATTTTACATTTAAATAAGTTGTAAAGAAGAATGCCTCTATTCCTTTTTTATAACTTATTTAAATATGTAAATGCACAGAGATCAGTACCCGACATGAATATGCAAAATGTAGCAAATTTGCACTCCCATGCAGATTAGAAAATTCCAAAAGAAAATACAAATCAATAACTATAAAATAGTCACAATACCTATCGTCGCTAGTTGGAGAAATAAGAGGAGTCGTTGGCGTAGTTGGTCGAAAGAATACATCGAGGCCTTCTCCAAGGGCAAGACCGTCTACTGGTTGATCGGGTCTCAGCATTGGTCTCGTCGGTGCCCTAGTCTTTGTTCTGCGAGGTCTAGACTTTACTAAATGCTGTAACTGTTGACCTACGGTATTAGGTAATTCGGAAACGGAATCTAATGATTCTGTTAAAGAATGTTCCGTTTCTGAAATGACTGAAAAATAATATTAATTAATAAGATAAAGTGTACATAAGTGTAAATCAAAAAATTTATTGCATCATTGGAGCAAAAGAATCTGTAATTTTATGTTTTTATGCCTTTCCCAATAGGAATGGATTTCTAGAATAATGCAACGTTGAACTTTAACAAATTTCTAAAAGTATTTAAGCGATGCAATAAATTATTTCAATAACGTACACGCACTATAAAGTTACTAACCTTCTGCTTGACTTTTAGGCAACGATGGTAGTAGATCGGGAATGTCATCGGCGGAAAGACCTTCTACAGAGTCAACTACAGATTTAGGTCGTAATTTCCTTCCGTGCAAACTTTTACGCTTATTTGACAAGTGTGGCGTAGCCTAAGCACGAAAATCATTTTTAATATTATATTATACTATAATTATTCGATTAAGGGATCCTATAGATCAATGCGAATTCTTCACAGTGATAGCAAACGTTTCGCGACGGAAAAATTGCAGATGTGATAACTTAATGAATTCGTTCACACCAATGGCAAAAATTTCGCCTGCTGCGAATTTTCACGTTGAACTTTGGGATCCTTAAAACTGTATAAAAAAAATGAGCCAAGTTCCTTCCTCAAATATATACATACTTAACTATACTTACAAGATTCAAATAATCCAATTTCTAGACAGACATGAAAGTGTGTAACGTCGTAATTATTGAAATAACTATTCACATAAACTAAAACTGACATTTTTTAAAATGTATACAGAGTGTTTAAAAAGTCGTAGTACAGTTCGCAAAGGAGTGATTAAAATTGTGATAAAAAACTGAGTCGAAAATACAGAATAAAGTTTTTTCATGCTAGACTTCATTTCTGAGAAAATTTAGTTTGTTAATGATTTTCGCTCGTCGAAATGATGAAATGTAAACCTAATTGTCTTTCGATTTCTTCGAACATTTGACTCAGTTTTCTGCAAAGAATCGTCTCCCTGGTTGTACCGGTTATACCACGATTTCTGACACACCGTGTATTTACTTACCATTGGAGATTGATCGGTAGAACACGTGCCGATAGAATTCGCGAGCGAATAAGGTTCAGGTGGACCATCGTCTTCCGAAGCAAGACTAGCCCTGCCAAGAGGCAATCCCGAAGATACACCTACTGCACTTGTAACACCGATAACGCTTCCACTGCTCATTGAACCAGCACTAGGTCTCAACACGTCTGGCGTGCTACTTCTTGTTCTGCTATCACAATCGCCAATCTAAAAATACCCAAATATCAAATTAAGAACTGAAATGTAACACAAAGTATTACAATGTATTATAATGTTCTTTCGAAATAGTGTCGCTTTTATGACACGATAAACCGATAAACAATCGTTGTCACCCCCAATTTTCTTTATTTCGCTGATACTGAGAAAGAAGTAATGGTCACAGTCTACGCGACGAATCTTATTCTATAAAACATTTTAGACTGACACTCTACGCTTCAGCAATCTATAATTATCTTTTACGATAAACAGTCGTATAAACTGCGACCGATAGTCTCTTGCTTGGTTGTCATTACGTCTCGCTTACTCTTCTTTCTCTATCTCGATGTTGGCAAACTTTATAGAAAGACTTTTCTGAATGATTGGTCTAGGAAATTTTTTTACACGATAAAGAATTGCCTTCCATGCAGAATCGATATTATTTCTAGAAAAACACATTGTACATACCAAATTTTTATAGCTTCTTGATAACGATTCAATTACTTCATCCGTTATTCTGTCAGATACATGCGCAGCAACGGCTAAATTCAATTCGCTATAAAAAATGTTAATTTCATGATTTTTTCCCGAAAAAAGTTAGCGTTTAAAAAACGTAAACTTGAAAACGCTACGATTTTTCTGAACTAAATATATTAATAAATCTTTTCGATTCGTACTTGACTCTATTAACTATATCAGCTCCAGCTTGTTCCGTAATCGTAGTATGTATAAACTCGCTACTGATTTGATTCTTTTCTTTACAACTGTTGCGCAGTTCATCTTCCACTGCGATCGACTCGCTTTCGTCGCCCCGGATAACAGTCTGTGCAAGTATCGTAGGACACTGTTCATTCGCACACTTTATCATTGCATCTAACGAATCCTGTGAATCAAAATATTTGGAGTTGATTGCTATGTAACAAGTAATAAAATTCAATGCAGTAGAATCTCAATTAACCGGCTGGACCTCAAGCATTCGATGCGCAAACGATAAAAATACAGTAAAATTTCCAGTAAACCTTGAAATTCTATTTAACGATGTCAAGGAGGAACGTACCTGTAAATATACGGTTACAACTTTATGAAGTTCGTTCGCCATATCGTGTAATTTCAATTCAATTGGATTATTCTCATCGCGTCGTTGAAGAACTTCGTGTAATCTCGGTAAAAGCTGAAAAATATTTAAATTGCATTCGAAATTCGCTCGCATCTTCGACGTTCAGTTTCACATACCTGCTTTGAGTTATCTGCATCTTGTATGAGCCCAGTCGCGAAGTTGATATCATTGTTAGCATCGCAGCTTTCCGCGGCAATAGCTTTAATAGTATCCTGAGTCTGTACAACGAGTCTATCAACCATTTGCTGCGTGGAGCTTAACAAAAATCCTTGCTGCAGTCTGAAAGCTTGTCCATGACTATATTTGCAGGGCGTAACATTTCTTTGCAACAAATCCTGTATCTTCTTCGCTAATTGCTCCGTTTTCTCGGCCGAAGTTTTCATGCACGGTTGTAAATCGAAAATCGGAAACGGCATATGCCTGACGCTGCAATTTCTACATGAAAAAATATAATGCATTAGAAAACATTGACGCACCCCGCCCGCGTTCTTAACGTACAAAACAAAACGTACTTTTCCAAAGCATGAACAATGTCTGCATAACCTTGAAGCGTAATGTTATTTTTATCATAAATAATGGTTTTCAAATGATTGTTAATCTGTAACGCTTTCGCCAATAATCTTGCGCCAGGATCGCAAATCTGATTGCCGCTAATGTCTAAAGTGTGA
Organism: Perdita meconis; assembly: GCA_030770465.2. NCBI lineage: Eukaryota > Metazoa > Arthropoda > Insecta > Hymenoptera > Andrenidae > Perdita > Perdita meconis. The sequence goes on along the minus strand of JASKOS020000005.1, from coordinate 19,788,789 downwards.
AGACACGTATTACTACCGAGGGCGTTGATAAGGTTGTAAAGGTCCGATTTCAATCGTGAATCGGGTAAATGCAGTGCTTGCAAAACGCAGTCGTCTTCTTGAAGCAATTGCACAAGAGCGTCCATTACAATAGCAATGTGTTTGCTTTTCATACTAACGGTATTTCGACCCATGTACAATTGTTTTATCGATTTATTCTTCCCGACAGCGGTTATTACCTGCGCCAGATCAACGTCCATATCTGTAAAAAGTAAATCAAGAGAATTTCTTCATAATAATAACGGTTTCTTTTTTTTTTTTTTATTGTAAAACGTACGTACTGCTGTCTGAAATATCCAATGACGCTATACAACGTACACCGTGTATACAAGACTCCAGCACATGAGCACCCATCGAACCCAAATTGTTTCCGCTCATGTCGAGTTCCAAGCCCACTGTGCTCTCGTTGCATGCCAGGCCGAGTAATAAGTGTTTCAATGCTTCTAGCGGCAATTTGCACGACGATATATTTAAGTACTTTAATGATAATGTAGCTGTAAAGAACTGCTTAAAGCTGGGAGGTATTTCTTTGGTTTTTTTGCTTGAGAAAGAGTTACGAGCGACGTTCAAATGGACTAGATTAGTTGCACAACCTCGTAGTAAAGCACCAAATAGCTGGATAAAATAAATGTACGATGTAAAACTACTCATTCGTGTTGAAATGCTCTGTGCACAATATTTGGATAAAATATACTTACACATTCTAGTGTTGTATCTGTACCACTTAGGTCTAAATGAGTTAGGCTATTTGGTTGTGCCAAGAAATTGCACAGATTCTGTAATTATACAACAATTATATTATATACGCTTATTCAAGTTACCCCTTTAATTAATTATTATATTAACCCTAAAACCTTGACCCTTGTTCAATGACGAACAAGATCACTCGTGGTTATTTCATTTTTTAAAAAAACGAAAAAATTGTTGACAATTTTGGAAATGCTTCCGAAATGTTTCCGAATTTTAAATCAGGAATCCTTGAAAAGAATTCAATTTTTCTAAATTTCTAATTGATTTTTGAATCGTGCTTATCGAGTTTTCCAGCTCCAGGGTTAAATTTCGCATTTTTCTGTAGAAAGCTTACATTTATATCATCTTTTAGAGAATTTCCTGAAAGATTCAAATATTGCAAACTAGTCGGCATGCTTCTATTTAAACTTAGTGCATGTGCAATTTGATTTATTCCTTTTCCTGTTAATCCACAATGTGCTAAATTTAATTTCTGCAAACCCTTAGGTAATTTGCCAATAGGTCCGCTTAAATGTGCACCACCTTAAAAACGATACACTATTAATTAAGCTACTTATTTCTCGTCTCAAATCACCTAATAACTATTATAACTATGCGCATTAAATAAAGCACAATATACAATATCATTGCCAAAAATATAATAATAAAACAATAATAAAATCCTAAATGGAAGGTTATACTATTAAATATAAAGGAATGAGGAGTAACTTAAAGCATTAATAATAGCCAACGGAAACGGAAACGGTTATTTGCACACCTTGCATTAACTTGGCAATTATCCCACACAAGCTAGACGCTCCTACAAAAATATAAAATAAAAATTGTACAGGGACAAATTAAGTGTTTAAAAAATGGTAAACACTGGATCTACCAAAAGGAAGCACAATTGTAAACAAAGAAACTTGAACAACCAATACTTGCCTTTATCCTCGATGGTATTGTAAGACAGATCAATAGTTTGCAACATTGTATTGGCATTAGAAATTAAAGCTAGAGATAATTTGTGCGCAAAATCCCTAAAAAAAAAAACAAAAACAAAAACAAAGACAATTTTTCAATTGCTTCCTATTATGATTGTTTTCGTAATATTTATAAATCAACGTTTACCACTTGATTCCAAGATTGTCCAAATAAAGTTCTTGAATGGAAAGAGATCTGCGCGTAACGTGTAACAATCTTTCCAAAGGTTCGTGACTTAACTTAAGATGAGATGCTCTTAGCTTGGTGAACCAAGTGTTATATTCCAAGGCAGAAATAATTGGCACCAAATCTTTCTGATCCAGGTGATCGAAATCTCTTAAATTTAATTCTCTTGTATCGTGAGAGAGGTAAATTGTATCGACATCCTACGAAAATGATTGTTAAACCAAATATCAATCATGATAATACCATGTATTCAGTTTAAAAATAAGTTTGGTTGTTGCCATATTATCGAAATTTCGAGATCGCGTAATTTAGTCAAGTGGCAAGTAGCTACTTTGTTTTATTAAATTACTTGACTAAATTTTAGTGTTGGTACAATGTAAATTACTAAAGTATTTGCCACTCGACTAAATTGTTATACATCTGTTTCAGCTTTTATATACACTAAGAATATTACCCAAGCGACTTCTTCTCTATATGGTACACCATGTAAATCACACATACATGCGTACTGGGTTGAAAACCCACCGCACGGTCCAGTATGCCTTGTTGCTTCTGTACTTCTAGCTAACTCGCTACCTCTTATACTCTGCAGTCTACTAGCTGGTATAACTTCTATCTTTCTTATAATGTAGCTGCAAAAAAATCGTCGTATTAATGGTTAATAATTTCGTACATAAAACATAATATCATGGGATTTTCTATGTTTCCGTAACATATCTTTTCAGCTCTGCGCAACGCAATAAGAAACGAATGCGTACTTTAATGGTACAGTGGGAAAGATGTTTCTAATTGCAGTATGTAAGGCCTCGATCATTGCATCTACTTCTGTGGTATCTGCACCTGCTCCTGTAGTAGTAAAATTGTAATATCTTTCTCCGACAGTTAAGGATAATTGGTTCGCTCTTTTCGATTCGACAGATGTTATCTCTAGATAATGGAAATGGCAGTCGATCTGTAAATTAATGAACGATTAGCATAACGACTGCCTGTCGTCTACTTATCTGTGGACTTTAAATTTATTTAATTTACTTACCCTCGTGGGTACTTTGGCCGTTAAAAGAAAGAGGCGACATGGTGAAAAAACCTTGAATCGAAAGAATTGAATTTCAGGATAAACAATGTAACAAACCTTATAAATAAACTTTATATAGAAGGTTCCAACTTTGAAATACAGAAATTATGAAATTGTTACTTACTAGAACACGATTTTCTTGTTTATCTTGCTTCGTTTCCAATTTCACGACGTTTTTTAGCAGTATCTTGACATGCTTGCCGAGTAATGCTTTCACCGATTCTACAAAGGATGAATAATTTATAAAAACAATACATTTCGATGCATCGCGACGTGAAGCATGCCAAAACTGACAGAAATATTTATAAAACTGTGTCACAACCCAATTTCCGTACGTTTGAAATGAAAGATACAATTATCCGAATTGACGCGATATTTGTTAAACGATGATTGTTTAAATAAATAAATAAATATATGTTTCACGATGCATGACAGTTCTACGATACGAACGTAAACATTCAGACGAAGACAAACCGTTCAAATCTTTCGTTAGTTGAGATCTGGTTGACATTTTGCTGGTCGACTTATTTCACGAACATAACCGGGCACATTTAAGGCATTATTTTTTCTGTCATCCGACGACCGAACTTTTGCCACTTGCTCTAAAAAAATGTTAAGATAAAGGGCGATGTCACGAAACTATAAAGCAGAATAGCAGCCATATTAGCACCTGCCCGTAATCCATTCTGTTCCATTCCGGTCCGTGGCACCGTAGTCAGTAGTCCGTTCCATTATCACAAGCAACAGTAGTACTTATTTAAATTATTCTTGTCGTTTGATTATTTTTATCACAAGCAATGATACGAGATAAAACTACTGATATTCATTAGTAACGAATATTTAACTAAAGAATCTCTAATTCACATAAAATTAATAATAACAGATTCTTCGGGATTTATATATTATAAATAACAAATATACATTAAGAAAGGCGAATATATTAAAGATTCGTTGTACATATGAGAAATAAAGTGCATTAATTACTCTTATACTTCGTATTGTTTTAATAACAATATCAAATTTTTTGTACCATCAAAGATGTTCACGATGAGTAGAATTTTCAATCAACTGCAAATTTCTTTGCGTAGAAAGTATGCAACAAATTCTAAGCTTGTCGAAGTAACGCACGAGGATAGTACAGGTAAATATGTAATTATTAACGTAACAATATTTTTTTTTCTATCAACGATTGTGACCAACAGGTATTACTACGATATCAATGTTACGTCCTCCTGTAAATAGTTTAAACAGAGAGTTATTAAGTGCCTTGAATACATCTTTAACAACTGCAGAAAAAAATGGTAGCAAAGGAGTTATACTAACATCTTCGTTACCAACCGTATTCTCTGCTGGACTCGACATAATGGAGATGTATAATCAAAGTAAAGAAAGCATGACAGAGTTTTGGAAAATGTTGCAAGAAACGTGGACCACTTTATATGGTTTGGAGATACCGATAGCAGCTGCTATTAATGTATTATTTAATGTTGTGCTACAAAAAATAACTTAGCATGATTGTGCAAAGTACATTTACAATGTATGCGATTGTGACGCAAATATGATTTTAAAGGGTTCCAGTCCTGCTGGGGGATGCGCAATGGCACTTTCTTGCGAATACAGAGTTTTCGTCGAAGGGAAGCACACTATAGGACTAAATGAAACCCAATTAGGACTTTCGGCACCCACATGGTTCAGAAATATGCTTATTGATACGATAGGCTATCGAAAAGCAGAATTGGCTCTCTTACGGTAACTATGAACAGTTAAAAATATATATTTCATGCGTTTAATATACTGTGGATCCTCAAAGTTTGAACGATTTGGTGTTTAAACAATTCGAAATTCTAACGGTTCGGTGTTCGAACAAAAATGTCAAAGAGAATTCAGCTTCGAAACTCAAACGAAAACTTGAAGTTTGAAGAAAGAGAACTTCAACAGAACTATTTGTTTACTATTTGCCAATTTGATCTTTCGAAATAGCTATTTTCGGAAGTATATTGACTTTTATACTTTAGTACTTTAGCTTAAAGTTCAGTTTGAGTTTTATTTATGTTCAAACTTTGAGATTTTACTATACACATTTAATTATTTAGACGTTTAAAAACTGTCGATTTAGAGGTACTTTATTCAATACTAAAGAAGCATTAGAATTGGGACTTGTAGATGAATTGGCTAGTGATAAAGCAGATGCAATCGATAAATGTCACGATTATATTTGCACCTTCCGAAAGACGCCTCGTAAGTTTATTATAAATTGATTATTTATACAGTAAATAAGTGTAAAATATTTACCTTTGGAAATGTTGATAAAGGTGAAGGTCGAAGCAGTACCAAACGGAATTTACGAAAAGAGAATTTACTTTGGATGAAAGAAAATCGGGATGCGGATATTGCAGAGTTTATAGCATTTGCTCAATTACCAAAAGTACAAACTGGTCTTAAATTATACATTGAATCCTTGAAGAAAAAGTGATTATTTAGACTGTTACGAATTTTGTGGTTTACATTTTTATATAAAAGTTTAATATTTTTCTACGAGTATTTTTATATAAATGTTTTATAAATAATTTTATGTACAATATAAATATAGTTACCTAAATACTCATTTTTCTATATCTTTATATGATACTAAAACTCATTCTGCCATTTTATATGTTACTATCGTAAAATTTTAATCGAGAGCTTCAATAATTTCGCGATCTTCAACATTTATGTTCAATTGTCTTAGTAATTCTAAGGAATAGAATTCATTCTGTTCAAAGTCCGCAAAGTGCGATGTTTCTAATATTTGTTGATTGTTTCTTTCGATCTCATATCTGCAAAAACAAAAGATAGTCATTTCTTTCTGAGACTGAACTCGAATAAGCAAATAACTTACTTCATTAATTGCTCAATATATTCCTCCAGCCACTGTTTTAATCGACTCCCCATAACATCTTCACGAGCATCTATTACCTGTAATTAAATACTTATCTAGCTTCTTCAATAATTCGTACGATCATAAAGTATTAGTATTACGATCTTCAGTTATATATACTTGTAAATGTTTCTCGTGAGAGTTCGCAAGAGTGTAATTTAAAATATCTTTATCCCCGCATAAATTTACGAGATGCGGTGGCATTTTTGATTCGTCTCCAATACCGCTAATATAATACAAAACTAATCCATTAATACTATCATTATATTCCGATTGACAGTTACGGATCTGTGAGAAATATCCTCGAGCATTTGTTAGAAAAGTATCAACCATATCAGTCATGTTAATCCTGAATGTTTCATTCACTTCCTTTCTCAAACAAATTAATTAATTAATTAATTACTTTTTTAGTGGAACTTATTCTCAATATACAATCTTCATTAGTAAAACATACTTGCATTTGTTCGTGCAATTCAATTTCAATCGACATTAATTTTGTCCATGCATTAGTTATTATATCAGTAAATTCTTCTGCAAGTTTTTGTGCTTTTCGAGTTACATCTTCGAGAATAAGACTATCTACATCGCCGACCATTTTTTTAAACAAACGCTTAACATTCGCCAAAATTGAAACTTTCTTCTGTAATACTTCATTTACAATTCTGTAATTTCAAATTACAATAAAAATTAGTATCAATGATCCGTGTGAGATGATTAACAGGTACATTTAATTTACCATATATTACTCACGATCTGCCTCGATTTTGTGAAGCTTCTTTACCCTCGTTCGTAGCTTTAGTAAAAAGTTTAATCTCCTCTATTCGGTCGTCATGTGCTTTTAATCCTACGTCGCAAAGTTCAATACAGAATGTAACAAAATTCTGTTTAAATTCGTCGTAAGCATTTTGTGTATCTTCATTTACCATAGATAATTGTATGCCATCTACACATAAACTTATCATTATTTTATACATTTACATAACTCTTATGAATGGAAGTAAATTTCCAAACCTTCATCATTGGCAAACATTTGATTGAAAAGATAATCGTCGTCGAGATACTCCACATATGCATTGGTAAGAATAGCTAAGTTCTCTTCATACTTTTCTTGCATATCTAGTTCCTCTTGTTCCCTGGCTTCTGCTTCTTCCACAGTACGTAAAGCTATACTAGATTATAAAAAAGGAATCATATTTTTATAGATATGAGAGATATTATAGATATATAGTTACTAGTGTTCATTTATTGCTGCTTCACGTTCTTTAGCAGTTATCATCTTGTATTGATAATAAATTAATTGAGGTATAAACGCAAATACGTAATTCAAGTAACCATCTTCTTTGGTGCATGGATTTCCAGTCGAATTTAAGCTATTTAGCTTTTTAAATTTCCTCAAATATAATACCTAAAATTACAGTTATAAAATTGGTTTGTGCATTAAAAAACATTACAAATTTTACATGGGTTAAAATATGTTGCAGTGTATCGACTTCTAGAATTAAAGATGCAACTTTTAATATTTGTAGATTGGAATCCTTACGTTAAAATTAAGTGATTAAGAATCAAAATATTATAGCTATCTATTTTCTTTTGAGTATTTTAATAACAGTTGATAATATGAATACGAAATAAAATTCATCAAAGTTTTATGGAAACCAGAAATCAAAACCAACTCATATAAAATCGAACCGAATGCAAAATATTCTATAGCAATATTATTACTACAAATTGTAGACAACAGAGAAAATTTTCCATTTCATTCAAGTTACATTCCCTATGCGAATATATGTAAATATATATTATTTATAAAGAAAAAATGAATCTTTATGTACATTACATGTTCCCAATCTGCTATATCATTATTACCGATGCTAAGAATCATAAGATTACGCAAATGATCTATGCCTTCTACTTTACTAATTTCGTTGTTATATAAAAGTAAAATTTCTAATTTCGTTAAATTGTTCAGGTTTTCCATTATTCTAATGCGATTAAATGAAAGATCCAATTCCTTTAAGTGAATAAGAATATCCAAATTTTCTATTTTCTCTATTACATTTTTGCACAATTTTAATTTTACGAGATTCGGTAACACCCAAAGATGATCGATTTTTAGAATATCTGAAAAACAATATACGTAATTAAGATGTCTATACATTTACAGAATAAAAGTTTTATAGTCAATTAGATTTATATACTTAAAAATTCGATTCGAATTTCCTCTATTTCGTTCAAATTAATTCCATCTTCGATAAAAAGTCTACCAGCTTCTCCCTTTGGACCTTGTTCAATTATCAAATTTGTTAGCAAATCTTGAGTTATAACGCGAGGTTGCGCGAATTCTTTAAGAATAGTAGGAATATCCTCTTCATAAGACATGTTTCAATCGTTTCTTATGAATCAAAATGAAATAAAATTCATCAAAATATTCGTTAATATTCTTCTTTAGTAGCAATCTTAGTAGTTTTAATCAGTTTTGATGGTTTTGATTCGGTTGCCGCGCGACAAGATTAATCGCATGGCGAATTTTCATGTTAATTTGAATGCGTTCTATGAAAAACTACCTTTTAAAAACAAATATAATAAATGCAATATTCAAAATCTATACACTGCTATTAAAATTCTAAAGTTGTATATCATTATATTATTATATTGAAATGAGCAAAACGTATTCAATAATTAGTCAGAAAAGTCTAGAATTTCGTAATATTATTAGTCATCAATGATGCATCATCAAATATATTGCGCGTAATAATAATGGAAATGTATAGTTCAATGTTTTCATAAATATCTCAAACTTATTCGTATAAATGTAAAACATTTAAAAATAAAAGTCTTTCATAAATAAAATTATATAAAACACTTTTCCAAGAAATTCGTATTCTGATAAATTTATTTATTCACCCGCTGCGCTTTAAATTATTCGATTTACTGTATTTAAAATGAACTATCTTTTATCTCATTGTTGTAATTATCTGCGTATCTAGAGTATATCTAATTAAATCGCATAAGCAGCTATGCTTTGTGCTTTGTGCTGCTTTGTGAAGCCTTATCGACGAGTCTTGACGAGCAGTCTATATTATAACCATAAAATTCGGACGAAACGCATTAATTTTGGAACAGATTAAGAAAATATTGCTCTTTGTATTAATTCTTCGGATCGTCAAAGTATTTTCCTTCGAAGCCTCATCGCATTTACAAAAATGATGATAAAGCTAAAACCAATCATGATAAAGTACACGAAGAACCGTGTCTGATTGGTTCAAGTTTCATGACATTTTGACGTCTGCCTTTATCGCCGTGTGGGTCATATGATACTGTCACGTTAGCGGAACAAGAAATTTATAAATTATTATCATATATTGTTCCTGACAAAATTTGTTACGTGCCTTATATATGCACAAGTGAGTCGAGGTAACTTTATCGACTGTTAAACTATTTCATATATCGTGCAACAATGTCATTTTTTGGAGTAAATGTCAATCCGTTTTCAACACCAGTAGGTCAGAAAATAGGTGAGTTTATTTACCTGTATCAAGTAAATTATGTCGATAACTTAAGCACAAACGATTAATTATTTCGCTAAATTTAGTCGTATAAATTGCCGCTTGCACATCGGTAGATAAAAACTTTCGATTGTTATCAATTTTTTAACGCGCATTCGCATATTTATTCAGATACTTATGACATCATAAAACGCAATTACAAAATTATTATTTTCATTAAGGAAAACAATGATTAACAATTCGCCTTAACGTTGTTTGTTTATTGCAGAGCAAGCTACGGATGGTAGTTTGCCGAGTGAAAATTGGACACTTAATATGGAAATATGTGATATTATAAATGAAACAGAGGATGGGCCAAGAGACGCAATTAAAGCAATTAAGCGTAGGCTCAATCAAGCTGCAGGAAAAAATTATACTATAGTCATGTATACCCTTACTGTTAGTATCTATAATATTCCATAACATTTATATTTTAGACAAGATTTAATATAGTAAAATTCTTTTTACAATGAATTAATAATGCAAAGTATTTGCTTCCAAAATAACTCGGTTGTTGCGATTCATTTTGTACAAATTTCAATTGTAACAAGCTTTGTGAATCGATTGAACATGATTTTTTAAATTTTTCTAAAAATCTGTAGTTGGAAATATTTCTAAAGAAAATAATTTCAAACGATGCAGGTGTTGGAAACGTGTGTAAAGAATTGTGGGAAGCGATTCCATGCCCTCGCTTGTTCAAGGGAATTCGTGCAAGAATTGGTGAAACTAATCGGACCAAAGAACGAACCGCCGACAGCGGTGCAAGAGAAAGTGTTGAGTCTGATTCAAACGTGGGCCGACACGTTCCGCCATCAACCGTACACCCAAGGAGTCGTACAATTTTATCAAGAGCTGAAATTGAAAGGCATGCAGTTCCCGATGACTGACTTAGATGCGATGGCACCTATTATTACCCCGGAAAGAGTAAGACAATCATAACAAACGAAATATCATAATTTCTTCTGTTTGATTGTCGTCAATATTGCAGAGCGTACCTGAATCCGAGCAAAGTATCGTGAATGCGTCCACGACCGAACAACCGTTAGCACCGCCTCTGGCAACGCCGGTTCAAGCAGCTCCAAATCAACCATCTGGACCGGTAACTCAGCTAAATGAACAGCAACTCGCTAAGCTGCAAAGCGAGCTTGACGTTGTACAAGGAAATATGCGTGTTTTGTCGGAAATGTTAGCGCATTTCACGAGTTCCGATCAAAGTAATAATCAACCAGACCCGGCGGATCTTGAACTTTTAACTGTGAGAATAAAATTTATTTATTGAACAAATATTTTTTTATAATAATGATATATTGATTGCAGCAATTTTACTAAAATAATTTTCAATATTCAGTTCATGTTTCAACCATTTCCAGGAGCTTCATTCAACGTGTAAAGCGATGCAAGAGCGGGTCGTTGATTTAATCGGAAAATTAGCGCACGACGAAATGACAGCAGAATTATTGCGTATTAATGACGAATTGAATAATCTATTTCTACGTTATTCGCGTTATACGAAAAACAAAGCTGTAGCCGCGAGCGCTATTTTAGCGCAAACAATTGGGCATCCAGCGAATATGGATTCTGCCTCGTCAACTGCTAAACAAGAAGCTGATTCTCTTATAGATTTGTCCGACGAAACGGACGCTTTAGAGAGAAAAGTGACAGGAATGGGTGAGTGTTACACTTTTCGGAAATGAAAGACGCGTTGTGTAACTTTGTATCGAATTGCAGGTGTATCGGAAAACGGCGATAAAGATAGGATAGGTCGAAAAGAGAAGAAGGAAGGCGACAATGACGAATTCGATATGTTTGCGCAGTCACGTAATGCTACTTACGAAACTACGAAAAACAGGTTTCTATCATTAAACTTGAGTTTCAACTTTCTCGATGCGTGTGTGTGTTGCGTATTACTATCGTGTATTTTATTACAGTGGTAGCAAATACGAAGATAATTTGGAGCAGGTGAGCAGAGGAGGCCTCAGTACAGCAATTCTGAATCGCAATAACCCTGAGCACCCCCCGACTGCTTCTACAGTTGCTTCTACAGTTGCTTCTACTACTGCTACTTCTGTGCGTAGCCCCTATCCTTAGTATACTGATATTTCCGAAACATTTAGTTGATATTACTAATTAAGTCATATGGATATAATCGTCATTTAATTACGTGTGAAAAGTAAGTTTACCAGCACTACGATTTTAACAAATCTTCGTTATACTTTAACGTTCTAAGACTACATATTTTTAAATAATTCAGTTATAAATTTATACAAAGACTTTTAAAGTTGTCTTCTGTAGCAGAAGGTAAGAACATTACAATTCATCCAATCTTATGAAGCATTATATATCTTTCTCATAATTCAATAGATTGCGTACAAAGTTGCTTTTCTTTACTCGTTGCTTTTTGAAAGCATGGAATGTTTCATTTTCTTTTTTTCTTATGTTCCCTTATGCTTCATTTTTGCCTACGTATATGCATATACTTTTTATACATAATTTCGTGTTTTGTTCAATATGTTCGGTTCTATTTTTTTTTCTTTGTTTTAATATTTAGCTGAACCGGGAATCTGAATTTAATGAAATGGCAGCCTGGTTAGATCATACGGTGAGTTGCGTGACATACAATACAATTATTATTGCGAAAATAGGACCATTTTACTTGATTTATTTTTCGTGTCGCGATATATTTCAATGAAACGTTACAAATAATTTTTTACTGTTATGTGATGCGGAACTTAATTATTTTTTAGCCAGGAGCGCACGGTGATCAGGAATCATTAACATCTTCGGAGTTTGAACGCTTCTTAGCAGAACGGGCAGCCGCCGCTGAAGCTTTACCAACTTTATCAACAACCGCTGCTACCACTGCTGCGAATACCACAAGTTCTGACAATTCAAACATTCAACGCCAAATTAACAAGGATCAAGATAAATCTTTATTTGCTCTTTAAACATCGCATAACTAACTGATTTGTCATGGAGATGGCAGACGTTAATTTTGTGTTCGTTTTTATCTTCTGTTACCTCTTTCCATTAAACCGATGCTTCTATTAACGGCGTTTGCATTAGGAGTATCAACGAAACGAATCGGGCGGGGTAAAAGGAACGAGAATAAAAGAAGAGAACGTGCTTTCGCTCTTATGTGTACTTAAGAAAGTAATTGATACTATGTGACCGTGAATTAGCATTTCTCTATGTTGTAAAAAATTTCATAACAATGAATAACTTATTTTAAAGTTAAAATAATCGTTACGCGTATACACATTATGTAATACAGAAATAGAAATACTAATTTATGTTATTTGTATATAATGAACACATTGTACCTAAAATAACATTTATATCGCAATGTGTTACTCTCATGCCTTGAAGCTACGTGAAAATAATTCATTCGTATATACAATACATTTTTTCAAATTTTGCGGATCTGAATACAAAGAAACGAGTGTGTTTCATTAAATATTTGACTTTGTCGTGGTACAGACGGAAGTATTTTTCTATGTTAAATTTAGTTACGCTTTTATTTCTTCGATATGATTCTGTATAAACACAACATTGTATTTACTATTGTAGTAATTTTGATTTTTATAAAAGTATTATTACCATATTATAGAGTATAGAATAATATAAATTTATTCTTGCTAGTTTATTTGTTATAATTATATGTACTGATATTACAAATAATATATTCTGAAATTATAATATAGGAATACTATTGCTGGTAATAAGTTTCACGTAAATTTTACATTTATAATTTTAAGGGTACGATTTTATTTGAAAGAAAGAAAGAAAGATATTTGAGAAATTCAAAACTATGAGTGAAGTCGAAACTTTTTATGTAGTTTTAACTTTTAACAACGTGATAAAACAATCAGAAAACTGCAACTACACAAAATTATATTTTAACGTTTTAAGTTCACAGAACTACTAGACGAATTGTATTCTTTCTATTTATGAATATTTTATTTTAATAAGAAATAAAATATTTTTGCTAAAAGTATATTACTTTCGTCAGTGCAAGTACACTATAGTTTTGACAGTGCAAAAATCGTAGCACTGAACGTTTTAATTTGATTATTCCAAAGTGTACAAACCGTTTTGTATTATTTTTATCATTGTATCTTACATCAGAATTTAAGGAAAATCAAATTTTATCACATAAATCATGGTAATAATCGTAATTAATTTTGTATAAGCATTTCAATATTGCATGTTTTTCATAACATTGTGATCAATCTACATTTCGAGAAATTCTTTGCGCTTTAAACATTACAATTTTATTAAATGTTATAAGTTATTTTTTAGTTATAATAAACATTTCCTAATGTTCCAGTACGTTAATAATGCTTTCTTCTTCAAGAATTCTAATCCTTATTGTACTATATGGAGATTTGGAGATAAAAAATTGTGATGCATAACAATGAAAGAAAATAATAAAATAATGTGAATAATAAAAAGCAATACTTAATTGAGCAAATTTTCAGTCATTTTTAACTATTACAAATTACAGATTATTAATTATAAACAGGTTTAAAGAATATGTTATTTACTTTTTATATATATTATTATTATCGAACGCGACATGAAAACATATGAAATATCGTCGTAATGAGAAAAAAATTATTTCTCTTTATTAAAATAATAAATACGTATAATTATAAAATATATATATTGGAGAAAGAATTTCTCCAATGATTTGTATGTAATTTTAATTCGAAAGTGAGTAATGTTTCGCTGTTTGTTTTTTGATTCAGAATTTGAATACTTTTTAGTCGAACAAGTATAATATTATATACAGTAAACCTTCGAAGTTATTTGAACACGAAGATTGATTGTCGAGTTCCATTTGAAATAATGCAAATAATTGATCATTATAATCTGTTATTCGATAGAGTATATATAAGACATTTTAAATGCCTATTTCGAAAGATCCTATTGATAAATATATGTAAAAAAAACAAGTTCTTGTTTGAACTTCGATATATATATATAGTTTTCATTCAAATTTATAAACTAAATTTTCCTTTATATTTTTGTTCCAACAACGAACCGCTCGAATTTCAAGAGTCTACTACATGTATACCAAAACAATGCTGTTATACTCAATATATAGACGAACTATCCTCACAGTGCATAAGTACATATATACTTATGCACCTCTATTGAAATTTTTCAAATTGGTCCATTGATATGCAGCGGATATATATGTACACACAGGGCCGCATTTATTATAAGGCGCAGACTGGGGGCCTCATTTTTTAATTCATAATATAAACATTAGAAGCCGTTGAAAATTTTCCAAAACTCCAACTTCAATTTCTCAAATATTCAATTTCAACTCATCCATAAATCTCGATCTAAATCTTTTGCAACTCGAAATTTTCAAGTCTTCCAAAAAATCTTCCAATTTCTAAGTTCAGACCTTCAAATTTGCAATTTTACTTCTAAAAATCATTAGACCTGCAATAATAACTTGAAATTGCTAAATTGAAATCTTAAAAATTCTTCAATAAATAATATATTAATTTATTCAACTTTATTAAACTTTCGAATCTCCAACCTCAACAATAAACATTTATTGCATTATTGTATAGTATTTATTAATTATTCTTGAATAACTTTTATCAAATTATTCGTATTACATATAACTTTAATTTTCAATAATCATATATTTGAAGTTTTCTAACGATACGCCTGGGGCCTAGGGCCTCGAAAAGATTAAACGCGGTCCTGCATACGCACGTATGTGTGCATTGTGTATGTGTCATTCCATACATATGCATATTACAGAGTGCGATACCACGAGCTAAGGTCACGTGGTTCACCCATCGTGTATTTCATGCTGTTCATTTCAACCCGTGCGGTTGATCCACTCGGTTGTGTTCAGTTTTCTGTGTACTTTGATTCTAAACTAAGAACTCAAGATAATTTTCGGATGGTACTGTGTCATAAACATAATACGCGGTCACTGTTGCGCCCTTCTCACGAGGAATATGTATACTGTATCAAAAGGACCTAGCAAAATTGTCGCGAAGACACGAAGAGGTACTGCAATGTTCCGGAGTTACAATTGATAGTTTTTAACTTTGTTGAAAGTGTACGCGGGCGGTGACACCGCGTTGATCGGGCGTGATTGTTTTTCAGGAATCAGTCAGAATCTCGAGAGGCTGGAGACTTTGCGCGATTTGACGAGAAAAGCCGATCCCTATGACGACCACGAGACCACCCGGTAAGTAGTGTTCTAACCCATCTTAACCCTACTCGTAGTTTCTCTCCCTCTCTCTTTGTACTTTAAGCATTACGCAATTCATAATTCACCGTCAGAAACGAGCACGTTCAATCTCCGTGTTGTCCGTTACGGAAAACGTGAATTACAATTTCTGACATTGTATACAAAATGTTGTACACTTTGAAGTCGTTTATGTAATGTAGTATAGTATGTTCCCCCTTGGTGTATTCGTCTGTAGTAAACTTAGCGTTGATTTCACAGCCACATACCAAAGCCAGTCTTTCACATGAATGGGAAATCAAAGCTCAGTTCGCAGAGGCATCAAATGCAGGAGGTCATAACGCCGCAACACGAAGAACTTATTAAATTCGTTTACGAATGTAGGTTCAAAGTATTTAACTGGCATTATATGCAAACAACGTACAGTATAATATATTAAATTGATAATTTCGTGAAGGGTGAAAGTCCCATTTTTCATAGTATTTGCATTCCTTTGAAATTTTTAATCTCTTTGTTTAAAATGGCAACAAATATTTATATTCGAAAAGGGTCAAAGGATAACCGAGGTCGTTGGTTAACAACAATAGAATTAAAAAATCATTTTGGAACAACTATTCTTCTAAAATGAAGTTTTGGAAGGCTTTGCATTCCTCTTTTATACTCTGTAACATTAGTTTCTGAATATCTCTACGCTTTTCCAAGTTATCAATTTATTCAAAAATGAAAAATAAATATTTATGTAAATTTGAATTATTAATTTCTATTATCAGCTTGGAACCAAGTGAATACGCGGCAAAGAAGCGAATCTTCTGATGGTTCAGATTGTTCAGAACCTTCCAGTAAGTTGAAACACAAAACAAGGTATTTTAAACATAAAACTTTTATTTATTTTCATAATTATAATATTGTATTTCCTTTTATTTTAGGTCCTAATTCTATAGTATATTACAATGATGGTGAACCAAATGACACTCTTCAAGGTAACTTACAAATATTATTAAAATATATTTTACAAACCATTACATGTTACTAATTCGAATAAATCCTAATCTTTCAGACTTCAAACCATTCGATTTGGAATCTTGGTGGGGTAAACGGCTATTTAATAATATTACAAAATCACTTTGAGAGAGAGAGAAACTCGTGAAAGTTATCAAGATTTATCTCAAAGTAGTACAGAATGGCGAACGGCGCCGAGGGTGAGCCTGTTCCACGTTTTAAATGCAACCTAAGAATCGCTGAATTATTGCATAGCATTAAATTGCGAGTTTAGAAATGAACTTCGTTTGTTAGATATCATACAGTTGGAATTGGTGAATTTAAAATCTCACGCAATGCAACATCACATGCATACATTGTAAACAGTTATACGTTTTGTCAGTAAATCGTAAACAGAATTTTTTCAAACGTACAAAACTATTAAAGTTAGATTTGCTCAACGAAAATTTCGTACATGTATGAGCGGTACAATGTTTTCTAAAGATACAAATGAATTCGCGTTAATAACAATTTCTATCAATTGAATGTCAATTTTTTTTTTTTTTATTTTTTTTTTTTTACTAACGTTTGTTGAATATAATGATTCAACAGTTCGTATAAATCGGATCAGACTGTCTCAATTTTAAGGCAGCTGTCGAAAGTGTACAGAAACGTTTTTTTAAAATGTTGAAAATGGAAGCGTAAAATTTTTTTTTAATCGAACGGAGGAATTAATGCAATAATGAAACACGATCACCGATTCCGTTATTAGAAAACGTTTGTAGGATTTTAAAGAAATGGAGGTGAAAATATACCTCATAAATGCATACCAGATAGGGTTAAGTATGCACAGTAATCCCTGTGTGGTATGAATGCAGCATGAAAACAATGAATTTTTAATCATGAAATGATGTACATATATTACATGCATTATTTGTGTGAATGCATGACACATTGCTGATATTGTTACAACTGCGTCGAAATACTTTTATGTAAACAAATGTTTAGTATAACTTTGTAGACTGATAATGTTTAAGATTGTCATATGATTACCAAACAAGGCGAGGATTCGTCGCCGAATGTATTTGCAAACTTTGTTCCCAATCGTTTTATTCCACGCTGATCCGAATTGATCCCTTCCACGTTTTGCACATTGTTTTAGTTTTATATGTGCTCAACGAACAGATTAGTGCGGAGCGTCAACGTGGAATCGAATATTTCTGGGAAACAGAGTTTGCAAAAGTAGTCAAAATGTAGTGCAATATTTGGCCGTGAATGGCTGAATTATATGCGGTTATAAATAAATACATCTTTATATATTTCGTGAGCTCCTTATTCAACCTTTCTTAATCTCTTTGAATTGTTACTCGTTCAATTTTTATAATGCACATGTATAGTTAAACTCTTCGATCTTCTCAGGAATTATAAGATCAAATAAGCAAATAATAAATTGTTCAATAATGAAATGTTTCTATCCAGAAACCCATGTAAATAATAAAGTATAAGTATTATTGTTTCGATCTCAGGACAGGATTTACTTCAAAGTAAACGCTAATCCGTCCTACTTTCTTTGTGAAGGCTACGACGATTGACTTGAACGAGATGAGTATCTATCGTTTATTACATATGCATATGTACATTGATGTACATATCTTTATTGATGAACGATGGTACAAACCGTGTCTCCTATATTTTTCGAAACAAATTACTCAAATGTATTTATATTTTCATCCTGAAGGGTGATTATATGCTATTTTTCATATATACTCGTGGCGCGGCGGTGAGAAACGAAATTGCTGTTTTTCCTAACAAAATGGAAATTTGTTGTCAAGCGCGATAATTATAATTCCAAATTGCATCAGTTTTACAGTAATTCTATTTATATATGTATATTATAAAGGTGTATGACAATTCTAGACTGGCGTTTTGGTGTCACGTGTTGCTCACCTTCAAATTTCAATTGTCATCATTTTTTTTAATTTTTAAAGATCTGGACAGTTGTCCTTTTAACCAGCATAAAATATACATATACATGTAATATACATATATGATTGCCAATAATAGTAATAATTTGCTAAATTAATAAAAGATAACATATAAAACATAAATTTAAAAAAGAAAAAGATTTTGTTCGGATTTCTAATTTTGACTATCTCTGATTCTAATTATTGTCAAAAGGGCGGGAAGTGATATGTGTGAGTGCGTAAATGAGTTTGGGACTATACCACAGCCGACTGAGTACATAAATTTCGGTTATCTGCAGTGATCTGCAGTTATCTGTAGCAATCTGTAGTATGAAGCTGCATGAACCTGCAATAACGCGTACCGTAACGCAGTAAGCAGTAACATTGACTATAGGACATATAGGACTATAGGAATAGTCAATGGCAGTAACCAGCAGCAAGTAACGCAGTAACACCGAGTCAAACCGAATGCAACCGAATGTCAAGAAAAAAAACATGTAACTAAACACGAAATTTGAGTGAGATTTATATCCTTAGCAGATAAGAACGTGAGAAACCTTATCAGAGGGTTGGTAAAACGATCCGGTTTTCTAAAGAATTCATATCTCTGAGCTAGGTTATCGGAGGGTTGATAAAGCGGTCAGATTTTTGAAGAAATTTATCTCTTTGGATCAGGTCGTTAAAAACCGATTCGCTTATCAGGGGGTTGGTTAGTGATTACAACTAATTACAGCGATAAGTGTACTGCTTTTCTCAGCGTACGTCGAATTTCATGGCTCGTTTCTGTTGTGTAATCTGGTGTAATCTTTTGCCTTTTTACCAAGCCATCTAAATTCAGCCCCAGAAAAAACTTCCAATCACTGATATCAATCAACTAATGCAGTAATATACAAAATTATATTTATATTTTTCAAATATTCGAAATTTTAAATTGAATACAAAGTATTCGTTGCTAAATCAGAGTCACTGAACTATAGGTATTATAAAAACTACGACGTTAAATTGTCTGTTACGTGATTTTCTATTGTAATAAAAATATTTTCAGATATTATATTACGTGTTTTCAATTATATATCTTTTACGAACGATTAAAAATAAGGTAATTCGCAGAACATAATTTAAAAATGGACTAAAAACTATAAGGCTAAATTTACTTAATTTTGAAATTCATGCAATAAACATTTATTCATTTTATCCTGAATATTATTGTTTGACATCACGATGCGTTGTTTTTATCATTTATCATTTTTATTATAACAATTAACGCATTTTACTTTTATACAACTTATAAGCAATATATATATTTTTTCAGCATTTTAGAAGCATTCAGAAACATGTCTGAATCGTTACAAGAACAACAATGTCATTATTCTAATAAAACAATAGATCAAAGTCTTTCCATAATGGTAGCACTAAATAGCAATTTAATTTTGTTAGAAAATAGTAGAGCAATTGTTCGCAAAGACTATAGAAATATCACACAAAAGGTAACTTGTTTTCTTAAGGTTTCTACGTGTGCTGAAAAATATTATGGTTTATGCAACTGTTCCTAGGTTTTATAAAGCTTGCATCAATTTCGATTCATTTATATATCAATCCTTTGAATGGTGAGGATGCAAAAGCTATTAGTATGGATCGTGGCGCATATATGCGCTCAACGATTGCTTCAATTAATAGAAGAGCTTAAAACTATAGTATTTCACAATTGAAGGGTTAATGAATCTTGATAACACAGTGTATGTCATGAAATCTAAAAGATAATTCATGTTTTGTACCATATTTCAGCATGCGTAAGAGCCTTGCTTGTTAACGCATCATCTCCAAATTAAGAAATAACAACTATGCTGGTAATAGGTCAAACTAGTATCTGGTGGCAAAGTAGAAAACGAGTTAGTGTACATAAATTTGGTTGGTCCAGGTATGTTAACAGCTGCAGTTTTAGGAAATACTTTCACTGGGCCTTCGGTCGATGATATAGTAAGAGTTATTGAGGAAATAGAATCTCATGGTGCTTCCGGTAATAAGAAATTACTTGTATTTAATAACATTATCATTCTGAATGTTTGTTAAATGAATCTGACGAACCGTTTATGCGTAGGAGTGTTACTGATTGTCCAGGATTATGCTGATTACCCAATAAAATTTACATTAGCTCAAGTACGAGCCGAAGCAAAAGGGTACAATGTCAAATTAATTTTAATAAATAAGAATATCGAAATAGTAGATGCTAAGAATTTAGAAAAGCGAAGTTTCTTACATATGCTTTACGTTTATAAAATGGCTGGCGCTATGTCGGAACAAGGAAGAAACATGGATGTTATTTATGGTTGTTGCTTTTCTTATGCAAATTACAGAGGCATAATATTTTTAGAAATAGGTATCACAATTAAAAGATATTGAAAACCGTGCAGTAGGATAATAAAGTGTAAAGGATTTATACTTTACAGAACATACAAATGTAACTTCTCAGGAGCCTGATGTACAAGTATTTTTAAATTTGGCAGAACAAATGTTTGATCCTGTAAAAAATTTATTGAAGGCTCAAAGAGGCGAAGAACTATATAAAAGAAAAGTGTTTAATGTTGGTCACGAAGTTGCGATTATTATAAATCATTTTGGTAATATACAATATTCAAATGTTTTCGAATCTCAATTATTAAAAAACAATCATTTTCAAATTTCTTTTATTCTTTTAGGTTGCAATCAAATAGAGGCAAATATTTTTGTATTACAGGTTTTAAAACAAATAAAAATATGCGGTTTAATAGCAAGAAGGGTCTACGTGAAGACGCATGTAAAAGCTTTAGGTCTTCGTCGTTTCCAAATTTGTATTTTAAATCTATCGACTACTCCAGTAATAATTAAATATTTGGATTTCCCTACGTCTGTACCTGGTTGGCCAAAAGTATTAGCATTAGATGCGTTAGGAATGAGAGAAGTAATAGACTTAATAGTTTCTATGTATTTAATTTAATGTTGTGATGTGAAATGACTTCTTAGTTACGTGCAATCAATTTTTAGGATAATCAGACGTTAGTTATGCCAGGAAGGTTTTATAAGGTGATTTCATTTTACTTTTGAATTATACTGACACTATCTAACACACTATGTGAACAAATCTCTTAATCTAGAGTGACACTATGCTTGATGTAAACTTAAAAGGACCAATAATAAGATCCGAAAGTGGCAATACAATTTTAGTAATTATATCAACAGCATGCAAAGCCGTTATAGCATGTACAAGACAGTTAAATATAATAGATGGATCGTTAGGAAATGGAGATTACGGTACAAGACTTGCCCATGGAGCTAAAGCTATAGAAACAGCTATTCAGGTATTACATATAGAGTAAAAAATGAACGGTACAGATTTTCGTAAAATAAAATTTTGCAGCAGAAGAAAATAACGGGAACAAATCCATATGCAACCTTTTTACAAATCAGTCGTATCATCGAAAAAACGATAGGCGGTTCGCAAGGAGGAATTTATTCCTTCTTCTTTTATAATGTCGCAGAAGTAAGATATATAATAAACTCGCTACATTATAAACCAATATTTTAAAATTTCCATTTTTTAGGCCTTCTCAAAATATCAAAGCGACGAACAAATAACAGAAGAAATATGGTTGAATGTTTTAATTTCTGCAAATGGAGCAATGAAAGAACTTAAATCCCCAATATTCGATACAACTTTCTCAAATGTTTTGATGCACGTACAAATCGTTTTAGCAATAGCTCTCAATACAGGAGAGCATCCTACTTCTGCGTTCGGCAAAGCTGTAACAACTGCTGAAAAGTTTAATGTAGGTACATTATTATTTTCTAATGTAAAAAGCCCATTTATTTACTAAATTTATTAAATTTTATTAATCAAAGTAAGAACCATTACAATCTATACATTTTTTCAAATAATACTAAAAATACTGTATTTACTATTTCTTCTTCGCCTCCAGACAAAAAAAAAAAACAAATAATAAATAGTTTTCTGTGTTTTCATATCTGTTTTACTTACAATTAGTATCATAAAAGAATCGCGATATTAATATTTTTTGCACTGTGTCTAAGAAACATCAGAGTAAAAATACGTGTGAATGAAATCGAGTAGGAAAAATTCATATAAATTTATGTCAATGCAATATTATTTGAAATTTCAACAAGCCGGTTAATAATAAATAATTATTCGATCTCATCGTTTGACCTTTTAAATTTTGAAATTAATTAAAATAATCCTCAACACTGGTTACAACCGAATATATTGTATTACAGACGTTTAGAGATCCTGATCCTGAAATTCATGCAGTAGGTATATGGATGAGGGCTGCGTTTGAAGGTTTTAAGCGGATGTTTAAACAATAAAAATCGAAACCTTCAAGTACAAATTCAAGTACGAATTTAAATATTATCAGTATTATTGTATCTTTTATATATTTATATAAAATATAAGTGTTTAATAAGGTGATATAAATTTCATGTATATATATATAGATTATTGTTTCGCGTAAACATACATATGTCCTCGTTAATATATACAGTACTTACATACGAACAAGCGTTATTTAAATTTTGTTGTAAAGATTATTTTCGATATAAAAATTTTTAAATTATGCATGGAAAATGACAATTGAACGAGAAAAGATGCGAGAATACTGTCCATTTAAAATTTGAACGATCCGAATTGCGCGCGCAACTATGGTACAGGGAACGTATGAATCAAAATCGTCCTGACCCGTATATAGGTCAGGAAAGTATGTTTTATTATTACATTATTACATTGCAACTGATTGCAACGCGAAATAACAAGTCTTCGCAATAATCAATGATCATTTTTCACAATTTTTACGGTACGAAAAATGTCTCTTTGTCTTCGTACGAATCACTAATAATAATTGTCGAAAGACCGACCGACATTTTAATAGCGTTACGTATTGCACCTTATTACGGGCAACCCGTCGTACCAGTCGTACTACGTAAATATATTTTTGTTTTTACTTCTATACGAGGTCGTCGAAATTTATCCATGTATATGTGAATACGTTTCATCCGCACGAATGATATAAATGTGTATTCCGATATGTATAAAAGATTATCATAATGTCACGTGCTTCTGGTTTGCCTTCGTTCTGCTTCGTTCTCGTCTTATCACGTGAAAAAGCTAATTGTAAGAAAAGTGAACTTCACGATTTTCAAAACGCAAACTGCTACATGACGAAAAAAAGTTACATTTTAACTACATTAATATTATATTTGTAACCAATTTTCGAAACGAACGTTAGATTCGTAATTGTACGTTTAATTCTATGATGATTAAGTATGCATAAAAGTTAATTATTTTTTGCGAATGTCACAAAACCGTTACAATATTTATATCTAACAAATCATGAGAATGACAAAAGAATGAAAGCAAATAATCCGCAATAAACTTGGAACATTTTTGCACAATAAAAATGAATGCTGTGATTGCGTTATGTATTTTCTGTGAATCGCATGGACCAAAGGTGATATTTACAACGCAAACGTATCGCAATTATGATAATCAAAATACAGAGAAATTGAAATTCTACGGACCAAAGGAGATATTAAGAAAAAGTCAAAATATTATGGAGGAAGGGCAATATGATTGCGAAGGGTGTAGAAGTATCGGCAATGTGAAATATTTGAGTAACGAACACGAAACTAGGACATCGTTCCTCTCAGCTCAACAATCTTTAACTCAGGACGTTTGGTGTTTATTAAAACATGCATGTTTTAGGTACGACTATTATAAAATCTCATATTTGTACCAAACAATGTTGCATACGTTCTTTATAAGTAGAAATTTATCTTTCGCTTTCGATTGTTCAAGGAGCTTAAGTTGCGAGGTACATCCTGGCAAAGAAGGTGTTTGCTACTTTGGAGATGAATACAGGGGGCATGTTTTAAGTCATACATTTACGTTAAAAGATGCCCAGGTGAATTATGCAACGAAAAAGCATGTTTGGTAGCTATTACAACAAATTATTCAAATCATTGCAATAATTATATAATTATGTTAATTAGAAGATGAATGAAAACCAATTTCATCAATCTAAAGAGATTTCTGTCTTTTTATAGGCCAGAGGATTCAGGAGATGGTGCAGTTTTATTGTTTTCATGAGAGACAAGCAGTTTCTTTTGAATATGTGGCCCTTTTTGGTTGACAATTTGAAGGAAGTAATTAGAGAATTACAAGACTTTGCTGAGAAGAAGTATATCGTGGAAGAAGCAGAATGTCCGCAAAGAATCGCTCGTTTAACGTCTGCAAATAGCGGATCAGGATCGTACAATAATTCAAACAAACAGCCCAGAACTTTTAGCGATATAACTGATGAGAAATATGTTTTTATAAGGTGTGTCCTATATTTATTGTAATTAGTGATAGGTGTTTGAATCTAAACTTTATAATTGTTATTAAAATTAAATCAGGATCCACATGTGGCTGGTTTGGATCCTGAGTGCAGGAGCAAGACATTTCACAGAAATTTTTCCCATGAGTTTATTAGACGACGAATTGAATTACAATTTGGAGCGTCATATTGGTTAGGATCTTATACAATATCGTATTCATAATAGAAACATGTTGTTCAAGATATTTTATTAAAAACAGTTACTACTTTTGCAGAAACTGAGGAAGGATTCACCTTAGTCAATGCTAAGTTACCAGTGAATTTAAATTTACATTCGAACGAATCGGAAGCCAGCCCGGAGTTTTCAGAGGTTTCTGAAAAATCCACGACAGTGATACTCCGAGATTTAAGGGCCGTGTTAGGAAAGGATCAATTTAGAAAGCTTTTGTATTCTAGTTTAACGGGTGTTCAAATTTTGGTAAGGGGTCCAAATATTCAAAGATTGGAATCTTTGTATGGACTTAGTTCTCTTATTCCACGCGCATGTCGAAGAGTCAGGACTCAGGCAACAGAATATATGGATCCTAATAAGTGTAACTTTATTGGTATTTACATGTTGTTACAAAATATTAGAACGCAAGTGTCGTTATTAAAAAGTATATACACTTTATGATTTATTTCAGGTATTGATACTTCTGTGGCTGTTCCTCTGCCTTGCGCGAACGTCTGTAGATTAGATATAGTTTCCGACGAGCATAAAATTGACAATTCGAGCTCGCATATCGTCAGATGGGCGGGAACATTACCGCTGAAACTTCCAACGTTACTCACGAAAATCGAAAAGTCTCTCGACAATGAAAAGATCGAGAACTCTACTCTCAAAGCACACTTTGCCGCGTTACAGGAAGAATGGGCCAAGTACATACTATCTCATACCTATGAACCTATGAGTCACTGTATTTCAAAGTTGTTTTATATGTAGTCATTAAAATGATACTTTTCGTTACAGCATTGCAAAAGTTGTCCACGCTATGCGAGGTCGTGGTCACAATGGTGACCTCTCTGGACTTATGCTTAGCTTGGGTGCTGGTCCCCACGATAAAAAGCTGCTAGACGCTTGGTCAATGGGCTTACCACCAAATCCAGCATAATTTTTAAATTAATCGACAATATTTCACGCGTTGTAGAGCATTACTGAGTAATATGTAACATAATATACATACATATAGTATATTTCTTCTTATTTCTATTCTTAATTCATTTTTGGTCAATTATATCGACGAACGTTACAAAAAGTAGCATGTTTCGATTTTCTCACAAAAAACAGCACGTTTCATAGGCAGTTGTTCAAATGTACCTCTCTTGTACATATATATTGACGTTTGTAGAAAATTTCTCAGCATGTTCATTTTTCTAACGAAAGACAAAACATGCTGTTTTTCGTAGTACAGCATCCAAATATGCTTCTTTTTTCGTAATAATGACGGTAAACATGCTGTTTTTCATACAAGAATGGAAACTTGCTACTTTTCATAACACACGCCGACGATATATATTCAAGGTTGTGCATCAGTTTTTTAATTTGTAATATAGCGGAAAAGTGAGAGCGAGAATTGACATAGACTTGGAATAAATTATTTTAAATTTCTTACTAACTAGAATTTTGCATATCTATATTTCTACAATTATAAAACATTCACATATTTTAATAGAATTGTGCCAAAAAATAAAGTTTTATAAAAGTTTTTTATACCTAATTATTTATAATGATACAAAAATTAGTAATTTAAAGCACAAACTATATGTTCTTTATTCTTAGTCTGTATAATGTATATAAAATTGTATGTAAAATTTAATAATATCCTGTAATTTTGAAAACGTTATAAAATTTATATTAAACACAAAATACATGTTTTGTTACTTATTAAATATTATTATTTACACATGAATTTAATTTTCAAAATATATATACAAAGCATATACATTTAAAATTAAAAATATTGCAAATAGAATTTATATATATGTATTACTATAGATAAATTATCACTGTAGAGTCACTGATATTGTATATATATCAGTGTGTAGAGGTCTTATCACAATCTTTCTTGCAATTTTTATTTTATGTAAATACTATCAGAGTACTATATATATACTATGTAATATTAGTATTATCTGGTATTATATAGTAAATTATTCAATTGAAAAACTTGAACATATATATTGAGTTTCCGTTTGTTTTTGTTTTTAATAACATTGCCGATTGTAACGTTCATTTATTTTAAGTAAATAAGAATTATTTTATCGATCGAAATCTAAATAAAAGATACTTTAGTTGGAGATTTGCGAAAGGCGTTCCTGTCAGGAACAGTCAGGAACCAGGAACTTCCTGAATGTTCCTGTTCCTGGAATGGAAATTCCTTCGCCGGTGTCGCATCATCGCGAATCGCTAGAACTCGAAGATTTTCAGAAATTTAAGATCGACTCAAGGAGTTTTGCAAAACAGTATTACCACGTATACCTTACGAGACTAAAAGCATTGAGGGAGTACCTTATCCGAAAAGCAAAAGACAAATGGGGTATATAATATAGTTTCTTACAAAGGTTATGTCCAGGTTATATTTTTATTAAACGTCACTTTGTTTCAGGTTCGCACGAAGTAGTTTCGTTGTCAGGTCTTTGTGAGAGGAATGAAAACAGCAACTTCATCGTGATCGGAACATTGTATAAACACCAGGAATTAAAACCATCAATATTACGTGAACTCAGTAATGAACTTCAAGTAACAGTCCAACCACCCAGAACAAATTATGCATCGTTCAAAGATGTATTATTTTTGGAAGATGAAGTATTACGCGTTCGATTGGTCGGAAATCACATGAATATTCAAGATGTAGTTACTGGCGTCGTTTGTGCCGTGTTCGGACACGAATTGGGAAATGGAGCATTCTCCGTAAATATCTTTATTTTATTATAAACATTTTGAACCCTGTTTGTTTCTATTGTTCTAGAATTTAATCCTTTGCGTTTCAAGTATCTCTGTTAGGCTTAGGTAACTTTAAGCATTCTTCTTCAATTACGTCTTTTCCGTGCTCTGTTAGTTTTGTAAGAAGTAAAACTGAAATACATTATCAGCTTGCTGTATGCTGAATTTTCAGGCAGTGTCTTATGTCTGCTGCCAGTTTCGAACTGCAGTCATATATTTCTTTATGCTAGAAGTAAATCACAGTTACCAATCGACAGTAACAATAAAATATTGAAACACAAAGGATTAATATTCATATTACAATCTTCGGATTATTTTTAAATGATACAGGGCACTCCAAAATTCATAGTACAAATGATGTCATAGTACAAATGATGGAGATTCTATGGATAAAAATAAGGCTTCGTTTCAGAGAAAAATGTATCTGGAAATCTCCCGCGCAATTTTGTTATTATTGATTTCCATCTTATTTGATTGACAAAATTTCCCTAACGAAACTCGTACCATGAATTTTGAACACCCTGTATAGTAACTTAATGTAACAGTATTGAATGTCCGGTATACGTCTATTTGAGAATAAAACTACTGTGAGTTATTCTCGAAAGTAAAATTGATGAATGATCTTGTTATTAACAATGTTTGCAGGGAGATAATAGTAATACTCTTTGAGAAAGACATATTTCAATTTGCCTTTCGGGAAACAAACTCTCAGGGAAAATTCCTCATAATCGTTAATCGAATAGAGTTAGTTTAATTCTGTTGCATAAAGTGTATTGCTTGTAGGTGATAGATTGGTGTTTTCCAGAATGTTGCCCGAAGCTAAATATACTTGATAAACCTTTGAATACACAGGGAAAAATTCTAATAATTTCAGGCTTGAATTTGGTTAATAATACACATTTATTAAGTTTGGAACTTCTGTCTGAATGGATTACTGGGACCATTGGCGATACAAAAACTCAAAAAGAAATATCAGCTATTGCGTGTATTATTATAGCAGGTGTGTAATTTATACATGTTGAAAAATTATAAAAGAATTCTGAGCTCTGTTCAACAATAATTCGGCACAATAAATAGTTTGTAAGATAAAAATTTACAAGTGTAATACACTTTGTAGTACATTTTATGGGAAATGTAGCTGCACTTAGTATTTTCCATACATTCAGGATTCTTTAATAATTTGTATACTTGATTAATTGATATTCATGAACGTATAGTTTTATTCCCGAATGTTTTTAAATTTTACTAGTTGCAAGTAATTCGAGGGCCGAGGAAGGATATTTAAAATACATCACGAAAATAGAGTAATTTAAGTCTTGTGCCTCCTCGTTCCTATTCAGCCCTTTTATACATTGTCACAATTGCAAAAGATGTAATAGAAAACTATATGATTAATTACATCGATACAGGAAATAGCATAAGGGGATCTGTAGAGGTGTACAATCATAAAGGATATTTCGAAACCAAAGCTCACGATGAAGCTGTATTTAAAGAAGCCGCAATAATATCGCATAAACTTGACGATTTCCTGTATCCTATAGCAAAGAATTGTCCCATAATACTAATGCCAGGTGAATTCGATCCAACTTGTCATTCGTTACCTCAACATTCGTTTCATCCTTGCATTCTGGCTCAATGCTCCAGGTAATACAATATAATTATACCATAAAAAATATCTTTGAATCGATAATACAAGCAAACGAATAAAATACTTGTATTTCGTTTAAATTCCAAAACCAAATCCTAAAATTCGCTACACGCTAATTTTAGTAAGATTCAAAGTTAATTTTATCGAAAACAAAATACGAAATTAGAAAAATTTGATTCTATACAATAGAACCTCGATTAATCGACGCTTAATTATTCCATACTTCCTGTGGGAAACATAATATATTCGAGCGTCCATAATAGCCATGTGGATTTTGTCACCACGAGGCTAGCAACGAAGGGAAATAGAATAATGAAGGGTGCCATAAATCTAAGCTTTGATACCTGCGTCCTGACGCAAGGAAAGTCCACGAGAGGGACATTCACTGTGTGACCTGATGTGACCGCTGACGAGAACAGAGCTCCAAGATCATATTCGTACCTAAAATATTAGGTTTACTACATTCAATTACTCTATGCTTCAATTATCCAATGCACTAACACTTGAACTACATTAAAATTTGGAGTCAAAGTTGTACTTGGATATAAAAATTCTGCTTAAACTTCTCAATTTTGGTTCTGATCAATAGAGATTTCACTGGTATTTAATTATTATTATATGCGCAAAAGAAATGTTACAGTTAGGCCAATCGAAGTTCTATTGTATTCTTGATTCAACATAGTTGCTACTCTCTCGTTTCCTGAACAGTGTACGTAATATATGTATAAATATTCGTTACTTTGATATGATACAGGCTTAAAAGTTTCCATTGCGTTACTAATCCGTGGATCGGTAATATCAATTCGCGAGTCGTAGCCGGATCCAGCGGTCAACCGATTGCGGATATCACGAAGGTATCTGGACTTGCCGATGTTTCACCACTGACGTGGCTAGAACGTACATTAGATTGGAGACATTATGCGCCAACTACACCAGACACCGTGCCAGGATATCCATTTTCCGAAGTTGACCCGTTCATCATGACGGAATGTCCTGATGTATATTTCGCTGGTAATATGGCGGAGTACGATACGAAATTAATCACAGGTAAGAGTATTCAGAATTACGTTTTATTTCCGATAGCACGATAAGAAAAATACTCTTTATAAAATAAAGTATATATTCACAGCAAACGAGGGACAGAGAGTAAGACTAATTTGCATTCCGAAATTTTCTGAAACACAAACGGCTGTGTTGGTTGATTTACAAGATTTACAAACAAAATCCGTTTCTTTTAGCGTTGACTAATCTAACAATGTACTTAACTAATTATACATTACAATATTAAAATGTAGTGTTAATGTAATATATACTAATCAGATTAGGAAGAAATTTCCTTGTTGATAGTCTTTTTAACATAATTCGCGTACATTTAATGTTCTATACTTATGTATTTATGTTTATGCCGTGTTTTATGTCCGCATACAGTCTTTTTATTAACAACGAAATGTTACAATTTTGATTTTTTATGTGGTGTTCGTGTATAAAAAGAAATTAAGAATTTTCTAGAACTTAACATAACGTCTGATTTGTCGAAAATTATGCATTCTTGATCACTTTTCGATTTATGTTTAAATTTGTGCAAACGAATTGTATTTAATAAATTATATGTGTACATATTATATATTACAAATTTAATAAATTATATCACATATTTTGTAAACTTCTCACGTTTTTCTTTAGATAAATAAATTTATATTTTAGATATCTATGTGTACCGTAGCATAAGCGTATTTAATTACTGCATTAAAGGTATATATATACTTTGATATTTGGAACAATATACCATGCATTTTGTAATTACAAAATAAATCTGAATAAAATATCTCAGTATAATACATATACACAATAATACTGGCATTTTTTTAGTAATAAAATATTATTCTGTTTTATGAAAATACTAGAATTCTTTGGCACAATAGTTTGTATTTAGTATTATTAAGTAGAATTAACTAAAAACTAGAATAAATGCAGTTAAAATGCAGAATAAATGCAGTTCAACATGAACTTATTAATTGTTTCGTCTATCTCTATACTCTATACTACAGAATTTTACACATCTTCGTTCAGATCGAAATTTCAATGATAAACTTATCAGTTTCAACATTTAAATCAATGGAAATATTAAATAATAGAGCTTTTGTCATTATTTCAGAGGACTGGATAGTTTTTTGAATTATGTATTTTATGAGTAATTAGTCTGATAAGAATTGAAATTCCCTTTTAATGGTTTTGAGGAAATTGGAATATTCATATTTAAGCAAATATTCATGTTACTGGATGATTCTTGCGATTCGGTAACTTCAGCTTGTTGCTCTATAGCTTTTTCTTCGTTTCTCATCGCGCATATTACATCTGTGAGAGCAACTATATAATTTTTGGCCAAAGTTAAGGTTTCAATTTTCGATAGTCTTCTTTCCTTTGTTACATGTGGAATTACTTCGCGTAAAGACTATAAATTATAACAATTCGAGTTTATCGAAACACGAATAGTACTAATTGTAAGTAAAAGCCATTGAGTATATTTTTACCTGGAAAGCGTCGTTTAAACTATGCATTCTCATCCTTTCCCTCTCATTACTTTCCAATCTCCTAAGAGTTCTTTCTCTAGGCGTTGTTCCTCTGGATGGTTTCGATAGTTTCAGAGCTGACTTCTCAGTCTTCTTGCTTCTCCGTCGCACCACTTTGCTACCCTCAGATTGTTGTTTAGGCCATTTTCCTTCCCAATTATCCCCGTTCATTACTTTGGATCTCAGTCAGTTATATTCCTATCAAAATACCAATGTTATTAATTAAAACTTCATTATCCTAAATTACTATTTCTCTGTATCTTTTTGACAAACTAGTAATTTAACGATTTAATTATTTTATTCTAATAAATAAGATTTTTAAGGAAGATCTATGAAAATATTATTATATTATTTTCGTTCGTTTATAGGAAAATATAAATCAAATCCGTAGGCATTACGAAAAATATGATACTTACGAGTTACAAGTGATAAGTTTCAGTTTCGACTGATTAATAAAGAAATAAGTTCTAAATTGAATAATGTATATTTGTCTTTTTTTTTATTGTACCTAGTGCGCGATTTTTCGTTGCACTATTCTTCGATGTGTTTTTAGGCGAATTACGGATTATAGGAAGCTACATTGCCAGATACATCTTCGAATATTTAAACTGACTGCACGGTGCCGCGTGTACTTGTTGAGCCACGTTGGAACAACGACTGACGTCGCGATACCGGGGTGCGGCCGAAACAGCCTTCCACCCCCTGGATCTAAACGATCTACCCTGTGACCTTTTCTCAATTTTTCCGCAATGTTTCACTTATATATATTCCATTTCAACTCCCTCGCGCAAATCCCTTCCGTGTCGGAATAATTTTATCTAAAATCTTTAGTTCTCATTTAATATTTATTAAAATACAATAACGTATAATTAATTGGAATTGAGGAACAATTAATATTTTTTGATATTATATGTAGTTTGTTACTCGAGGCGTTACGAATATTATACAATTAAATTTATGGAAATATTTTCTTAATTATTTATAATATATTCACATTGAATGGAAGTGCGCTCGTACACCGAGCAAATTTTAGTCTAACAATTTATTTAGACTGTAAGGAAAAATTACAATTCTTGAAGCACACCTATTGTGCAACTACTATGCGACACTTCGTACGTGTGCGCAGCTACAGGTGGGCGTATGACGTAATCCGCCCACGCGGTTCCTTCTATCTTTCTATTATCACGCTATTTCCGATCAAAGTGACGCGAAGTGTTTGCCAAATTATATGTCGAATACGTTTATTACCCTGCGATTACCCTTTTCGGAATAGAGTAAAATTTATGCTATAATAAATGTATATCCTATATTTTAAATGCATGAAGAGATATTAAAAAAATTTTCAGTGCACTTTTTTTTTTTTTTTTTATTAACATGCGAACGTTAATCGATATTCTTTAAATATATTCTCAATGAAATATCTCGATATTCTGTTATAATTGAGTTCCGTTCAGAATTAAACTGTGAAAGAATAAAACAAATTTCTTAGCATCTAAAAGTGAAAGAAAATAAAAAATTATTACAATAAAGTTTAGTTAGACATGAATTAATCTTTATTATTTACGTTTTATCTTTACATTTACCGCAACATGTATTAGTCTGTTTTTCTAGTTCAGATTCTTTATAATTAGGGGTCCATGGACCGAGACTAGCCGAAGCATAGAAATCCATGGGATATGGGCTGTTTCTGTTAAAATCAATCATTTTCAAGGCAACAGCTCCTTCATATGGTGTAAGGAATGGTTTCTCAAAAGCTGTTCCCCAATCTATACTCAATCGTGGACACGCAACCTACAAAATATAAAAAGAATATAACATGTTTGTGGTGAAAAGATAAATTTTTAATGAACATAGGTTAATATTACCTGTATAAAGGCATCGATACCCTTGAATAGCTTAATTTTATCCGGAAATATTTCTGAGAGTAGTATAATAACATTCTGCTTCCCCAGCGATTCAATTGTATTTTCTAACTTCCTTAAAACTTTGGTATTTCCTTGTCTTCCTAGAGTACCCAATACCAATCCAAACCTCCCAGTTTCTTTCGCATGTTCGATCGCCATTAATCTAGTATTCAGCATTTGCTCATGATCATAAAACTCTTCTGTGAGTTTCTTCTCGTAGGGATCGTATCTAAACGCTCGTAATTGCGGATTGGAGATCATCGCTGCTTCCAAATGGAATCTACCGTCTCCAACGTAGATAACTGCATCCGCGCATCGAATTTGAGGTGCTGTACAACCTAAAATCTTGATGAAATATAAATTTTCTTAAGTATTCTAACTAAAATTAACATGAGTTTAGAGAACTTCTTGTTCTTTAACTTTCGTATCCCTGGGCAGGATATTTCGCGACTTCCTTCAAGTTTCTTGAAATTCCTGAAACTTTCTTCATTTTTCTTAAATTTAATTGAAATTTCTTGAATTTCCATGAAATTTATTTATTTTCCTTGAATTTCCTAGAAATTCCTAGAATTTTCTTTAAATTTTCTTGAAATTCTTAGAGTTTTCCTTAAAATTTCTTCTAATTCCTAGAACGTATCGGATCACGAGATATCTTGTCTGGGGATATGCAAGTTCTAATAACATAGATAAATGTAAATACCTCTCCAGGACTTAATGGTTTACTTTGTGGAACGGATACTTCGTAACCAGTTTTCCGCATTTCTATTGCAATTGCTTGTAAAGTGCCAGCAAACTGAATAGTGCTCACAAGCGCTACTTTTGTTGTAACTGGTAACGTAGCTTGCAAACATTCGATACAATGCGACCCATCGATTTTAATATTAACAAATATATAAAGTACTTTAATGTCAGCTGTCTGATCAATGGGTACCAAACAGGAATGTCCATAATGAATTAAAAAGTCTGCGTCTAATGCTTTCGCAGTGTAATCATCTATACAACAGGCTCCTACAAATAAACATTTATTACATCATCGTATTAAGTTTTTACTAAAACAAATGATTCGTAAGCTTTACTTTTATCTTACCGTAAGTAACATCTCCCATTATAACGGTTTCTGCTCCTGTGAAATCTTCTATGATATCAGCAATAGTCGTTGCATACATTAGAAGTCCTTCTGGCATTTGCAACGCGACTCTATTAGCTTTTGCTTCTCTGATTCTCCATATTGATTTATGAATTTCGAAGTTATAATTGGAAGGCAATGCAGCAATAGCACTGTTTAATAGTGGATCATTCAAAATCTCCTCCGGGACTTTATTTACTTTCACTGGAGCTTTGAATACTTTACGAACTGGTTTCGCTTTAACTATCACAATCGAGTTATTGCATTCTTCGCTCATGATTGTAGTTTCTTATTACGACTGTTACTTTAATTGTAATTCACTAGCTTTCGCTATTTTTTAAAGTAACGCATGAAATTTTTAATTTATTACTTCTTTAATTATAAAACCATATTTATTATTAATATGTACATTTTAAACAAAACACACGATAGTTATTATTCTTTACAATGATTTCTGTAATTTTTATTACCTTAAATAGAAGTTTGTAGAAATTATTATTCTCAATTTTATTTGCATTTTAAAGTTTGTTAGAGGTTATAAACCATTTTCACTTTCGAAATTCAACAAATTTAGATATGACATTCGATGATTCGATTGCAATCCGTGATTGTAATGCCCTCTAAATACATTACGATTTCTGATTATTTTTTAAATTTTATGTGTGTGTGTCACTGATCTCTATAAAGTTTATAGAGATCAGTGGTGTGTGTGTTGTATTATTTCGGAAGAATGTTTTTCAATAATATGATATATGCACATCATTTTAATGTTTTAACTTGGTTGAAAATTTTGAAAGGTTTACTTCCGCGCTTTTAACTGCTTTTACCTTGCTTGAGCGAGCAACGACTATATATATATATAGTTAAAATTAGTTATTTATTGTAGACTTATTTCTAATTTGGAAATTATGTTAGATGGTATAGCAGTGACGTCGACATTTATTATAGTAATAATGTTGAATGAATAATGTTATTTTTACCGAATTAGGAAACGGTTTGCATAATATATATACTAAAAATAACATTTTTAACGTTAACAAATCAACGTATACACTTCATTTAAGCGCTAAAAGTTAATGATAGAACAATAATTAAAAACATAAATGTTTCACCAAATTAACATAATATTTCACACTTATGTCAATAAGTACTCTAGAAAACAAATTTTAGGTCCCACCGAGATTTGAACTCGGATCGCTGGATTCAAAGTCCAGAGTGCTAACCATTACACCATGGGACCATTAGTATTAGTTGCTTTATTTATAAAGGTATAAAAGTGTAGCGATCACATTGCAGGTGGTCATTTAGAAGTATATTTATTTATTACTATAATTTAACAAATATAATTTTATGTATAACATTTCTTATTATTTTCTACCCTCATCGATATAATAATAAATGTGATAATCACTTAAATTATCGACGAAATTGATTTTTATTTCTTCAACGGAAACGATCGTTTCGAAATATTCGAATATTTCGGTATGTAGTAAAAAAAAAAATTCGAATTTGTCAAGTTAAAATACATGCTTACAGGATAAATAAATTTTGACTTTAACCTGAAATATATTAATTATTGTTGTATCAATGAAATATTTTTAGATTATTTTTCGAGTCGTAGTTTTATGAGCAACTACAGTAGTCATTGACCCAAGTCAGAGGTTCGTTTTCTATAACAGAACTGGCTGATTGATGCAGAAAGTGCAGAGTAGTGCAGAGGAAAGCGTTTTCTATTACAGAACTAGTGCAGAGAACGCTGTTCTTTATTCCAATGCAGTGCAGCAGTTCACTGAATTGGCTGCACTAGGTCCGGAGTCAGTGCAAGGAGTGCAAGAACTGAAAAATCTAAAAAACCCGCGAAAATTTAAAATGATCGCATAATAATTACAATTAACAAGAAAAATAAAAGGTTTCTTGGATTGAAAATACTTTATTAACATTAATACTATTGTGTACAATAATGTAATGCATAATATAAAAGTAATATATACAAGTCAAAATCGTCGCACCAGTTCTGTAATAGAAAACGAACCTCAAGAAGCATGGGATGATACTGGGGCATGCGCACCGCAGACAAATAGGGTTCAGCCCTCACCTTCGCGCATACGTCAAACTACTCTTTGCATACATACGTTGGAGTCAGTTTTGTGCCTTCAATGCGCCCTCCAGTAGTATATTGTATAGTAGAGTGGGTATAAGGAGAGTGTGGCAGACAGGCTTGCTCATCGATGATTGGTTCCGCCATTTGTAGGACTATGTCCACAGCTATGTAAGTACTTATCTACATATAGATACTGTATGTGTGTAAAAACGTTACGCTAACTTCAGAGGCGCGAAGTTTGAACTGAATGTAATAGCCACTGGCACAGCCGACTGTATTAGAGTCGGCTGTGCTATTGTATAGCTTCTAAGGGCGGTATTCATAGTTAGTCCTTATTCTTAAGCATTTGCTTAAGTCCCCCCCTCATAATATAAATACATTGTAGGGGGAAGACTTAAGCAAATGCTTAAGAATAAGAACTGACTATGAATACCGCCCTAAGGGCGCAGTCACATGGAGCGCGGAAACGCGGAAACGCGGAAATCTAGTTACTTTGCCGATTCGATCTAGTTACTTTACTTTCCGCGTTTCCGCGGCTCCATGTGACTGCACCCTCATGTTCTGTAATACCGATCTCTGCGATTTTGAACGGTGGGTATGAAAAATACGTTGTATTTCCACATCTCGTCTGTGTTTCCACCTTTGGTATTTGCACAAATGGTAAATAAGAAAGCAGTCAGGTTTTCCCTGACTATTGAATTGCATAGGATGTTCCATATATTACATACTTGAATTCAAACAACTTGAAATCTAGTAACTCGATAAATGTGAACACCGCTTTCAACATTACTAGACTTGAAAATGCAGATTGAGTGTTATGAACGCCGCTTTAAACACAAAAAAGCATTGAATGTCCCGTCTATTTTATATTTCGTCAATGGGTAAACACACGAATACAATTGAATCATTGAATACAATTGAGCACGGAATCATACATTTGATAAGTAGAGAAAGCATCTCCGTCTAAATCGTAAATTTGTAGTTTACATGCAGTTGTATCAGTTGTACAATGCGGCAACAATCTACTGCGCTAAAGATAATGCGTTTATCATTTTAGAGCATTTACTAAATAGCAGATCGAATCACATAGTTTCCGAGTTCCATTGCATGATATGGGAAATGTTAAATAATAATAATAATTATTATTTCTATTAAATTACTATCAAATCAATATGTTATTTAAATTTCTCATATCGCGCAACATTTTTAATAACAAAAAAAAATGATATATGTATGTTATGTCTAACATAGAATAATACTTTCTTTCTCTGATTGCATTCAAAACGAAGCGCTAAAATTCATTCATCAGTTGTTTGTTTAGTTAAATACATACATATGAAGTGGCGCTAATCAAAATGTCACAAGCTGAAGCAATCGTCTAGTCAGAGATATACACTGATATATGTATAGTATATCAGTGGAGATATATAGCAATGTACATACATATATACAATATAGTTAGATGTATATATATATATAATCATATCAGTGTGCATTGGAAGTAAAAAGAGAGCAAGAAAGAGAATAGAGAAGCAAGAATAGAACTGGGTTTGGCAAGCGTGGTGATTTTACACCTACCTTTTTAACCGGACCGTGGCTGATTGTATTGTATCCATTTCACGATACGTATCATGCTTGGCCCAGGTGGTTTCCCTAAGAAACGTGTATTTCTGTTTTACATACTTCTGCAACACTTCATCGTTGCCGTGACAGAGTCATTCGACAACATTTCGCACGACCGAAGCTAGTTTCCAATAAAGTGCAGATTATCGGAAATATGAGATTATGAAAAGTCCGTGATATGTATGTCGTCGAATGGTCGAATCGGAACGCATTGCGACTTCATAAATATTTCGAAGCCTCGTCGTAACCACGCATCGTTCCAAAGGGTCTGAAACAGGGATTTCAATAATGACTTAAATAAATCACGATCATCGTTAGAGCTTCGATGCGCGATGTTGGATATTGCATTATGCTGGATATGTTGGCTGTTTTGGGTGGGTCTACCGACACTCACAGCCTACCCCGTATCTTCCTCGATACGAACAGGTATGTTCATCCGTTTTATACGCGCATTTTGTTAACTTGTAACGAGCGAGAGGTTATTTCACTTCCAGCCGATTATCCATACGTTGCTCCATCATCGAAATGGGAACGATACTGGATGCAATACATGATCGGTCTGTTGAGCGTGACAGCTACAGCGTTCACTTTAGTCGGATGTTTATGTTGTCGAAGACCTAGGAGACCGAAAGGATTTCAGGTAATTTGTTACCGTTTGTATCTTGCGTACAGGTTGTCAACAAAAATATGGAAACTTGTTGCAGAACTACAAACTTTAAAATAATGGGAAAAACTTTTTCAGTCTCTATCAATGTACATAATTAGATTTTTCTATTACTATAAATTGAAATACATGAAACTGCTTGAAATAGGGAAATCCACAACTGTATATTTCGGATAGTGTTAAGGATGATCTACACCTATTGCACTTAGGAGACTGAGAATCTTCATTCAACTTTTCATAGCTTAATTAATTAAATTAGTTCAACGAGCAAAAAATTGTATTCGAAACCTAGTTTAACAATAAGCAATCTGATTGGCAGACTGTTTTCTTAAAATCATTTGCTACATGTTTTGCTTACCCTGAAAAAAAATTGGAAATTCATTATCTATATGCTTAACAGCACGATGATAATAAAAGTTATTAAATTCTGAATTTTCAAGAGGAATGCGGCAGGTTTAAAATATGTAAATACTTATTTTCTCTTATTTAGTAATTGTAATTTATTTCATTAATCATGCTTCAATAGTATTTAAGAAAAACAAGTCAGCGACTATCAATATTTGCGTGAAATATACTGAAGACAATAACAATAAATTATTGTGCTACATAAATGAAAAATGAAACATTAAACATATACATTATGAACGTTTCTCATTATGTTAATGTTTATAATCAGTCCTATGAAAATGTTACATATTTTTGTTGTAGCTAATTATGATTGGATGGTCTGAACAATGATTTATACATTTCTAATTATAGGACAAAGAAGCAAAATGCAACCAGGTAACTTTGATGCTACAAGCCTTTTGAACCAGAAATTTTAAAAGAATTTTATTAGAAGAAATATTAAAGACATTAGAAAAGCTTAAAATTAATTCCCTCTATACGAATGCAATAAATATTAGAAAGAATACAGAATATTTTAAGTAAGAAATTAAGTAAGAATTGAGGTGCAAGAATATCAGAATAATTGAAACGATGCTTGAAAATTTCCCTTACCAAAATATTCTTATAGAGAGAATTTAACAGTCGTTTATTATTCTTAAGAATACTTAGATTATTATATAATTTGTCAAAGATGACAAACATATAAAAATTATTTTTTGTTACGTATTTTTAATTGCACGAATATTATTTAAAAATAGTAAAATACTTTTTAAGGCATATGTGGCACTAGTACTGAATGTTTTTTAATTTTTTATTTATTTGTTCCAACATTCGTAAGATACTGTGGAGAATATTAAGATAGTTTTATGTTTTAGGAGTTCAAAGATGGAAACGCTATTGGCCAAGAATCAACATTTGAAAATTCTATTGAAGGCTTAGAGTTAGATGTTCCGCGTATATTAACTATTGCAGACAGAGTGCAATTTGAGCCTTTACCACTAGATCATATTATATCTGGAACGAAAACCTCTCCGAAACCTAAACCATTACCATTATCGACGTCGTATTTCGAAGAACGAAATTCTAATACTATCCCGGTACCTTGTCACGAGTGGTTCGATGCGCAGGATTTACATATACCCCGAGAAAAGTTGAAATATTTGAGAGAAATTGGTCACGGTTGGTTTGGAAAAGTGGTGGAAGGCCGAGCGGATTTAGAAGGATGTAAAAGAACGTCTAAAAATGGCGGTGTAATTGTGCGAATTCTCACAGAGGAGGCTACTACGAAGGAGAAAGCTTGGTTCCTCGGCGAAGTTACACCGTACTTAAAGCTGCAACATCAAAACATTTTGACCTTGCTGGGATTTTGCTTGGAAACTGATCCGTACCTGTTGCTGTTCGAGTCGTGCCCAGTAGGCGATCTCAAAGGATTTTTGCTGTCGAATCGTGACAAAAAATCTCAAGAAGCACTCACTAAACAAAATATTCCGATCCGAATGGCGCTGGACATCGCGGCTGGCTTAAAGCACATGCACGCTCATGGATTCGTACACACAGATTTATCCGCGAGAAATTGTTTGGTGGGTTCGGATTTGTCCGCGAAATTAGGCGATTATGGAATTGGCGTGGAAAAGTATGCCGAGGATTATTACGTGGTCGGAGATCGTGCGCTGCCAATCAGGTGGTCAGCGCCGGAAAGCGTAGAATGTACCGACACGACGATCGAGACGAGAGAGATTACGTCTCAGGCGAATATGTGGAGTTATGCTATTTTCCTTTGGGAAATGGTTACGTGGGGAAACAGACCGTTCAATGATAAAAGTGACGAGCAAGTAATTCAAATGTTATTGTCTTTAAAAAATGATTTATTAACGAATGGTACACGGATAGTGCATGCCTACCTAGAAAATTGTCCGCCGAATATATTACAAGCTGTACACTTATGTTTGAGTTTGAATCCACAGAAAAGACCGAATATGGATGAGGTGAAGCGATTCCTTCTAAACGAGCAAACAGAGTATCTGGACTTTGAGCAAAGATGGGAGAGTTTGCAAATGAATGCCACTAAGCATCTTCGCAGCGCCAGTTTGCAAGATCTTCGAGGCAGCATTGATTCGGATTATTGGACTACTATCGTGGACGATACGCCGCGGCAGTCGTCGTTCCGCCTTGGACCAGGCGAATTAGTAAAAAACGTGCCGAACGTTAAGAATATTTTGGTCCAGCACGAGTCTGGGTCTGAGACCGAAGAGGAAAGTTGGAAAGGGCGAATCGAGCAAGGCGTTTACACCGAGAAAGTGAAACAGAAGTCGAAATCCGTTACGGATTTAATGGTGCTTGTACATATCGATCCTGATTCTGACGCGGAATTGTCGCTGGGAGCTCAAGCGTCGGAGAAACATACGAAGAAGAAATTGCCTGCTACTGGAAGCGACAGTGACCTTAGACATAGTATTCGTAACGACGAATTCGACGAAGCGCTGAGAAAGTTAAGAGATCCTTTGCCAAATAACACTTCGAACAAGATTAAAATGTTAGACAATTCGGAACGGCCAAAACTATTGACACTGACTATGGATCAAGGACAGACGCCAATTTTAAGATTATCTTTAGACGATACAGAATCTACCGTACACAATAATGCACCTGCTAATACAAGCACGGAAACTCGTAACGACAAACACGTGTTGAGACTTTTGTCAAAGGGAGATCCTACTCTTCCCCTTCTTCGCTATGTACCTGACGATGCATCTTTCGAAATGCCAAAAGAAAATGAATCTCGATACAACAATATATCTGAAGAAAGTAACAACAATACTTGCTTTTCTAATGATTTTTCAGCAAACTACGAGACGGACGAAAGCAATTTAGTAGACGTTGTACTTTGGAATCACGCGCTGGATTCTGCTTTGGAAGAAAAAGTACCTGGTTTTTTGGACGAAGGAGAATTCAACGAGTACGTGGAATCTTCGTCTAAACAGCAAAGCAATAGCACGCCGGAATTAGTTGTAACCGATGTCTCGACGCCAGACACGCCGCAATCTCGTACAAGGTACTCTGCGTATAATGCGGACGATGAATTTTCTAATGGGGAAGATACAGACTTGGAGAGAAGGTGTTTGCCAAACGAAGAAGAGGAGGAAAGGAAACAGCTTTCGACTCCTGACGACGAGCAAAGTTCAGATTCTGGGTTCAGGGACAAAGAATCATGCGAAGAAGAAGAAAACGGTTGTTCCGCTTTGACAACTTCGTCTTCTACCCATAATTCAACTGCAACTGTTCTAACGTGTACAGAAGAACAGCAGTTGCAAGTTTTATTTGAACTAGACACAATCCTTGATGCCGAATATAATGCGACTTTACAAAAATCCGAAAAAATTACGGAAACCTTGGCTCCAGTTAATTGTACAGATAAAGTATTTCACACGAACGAAGAAGAATCTGATTCCATTCAGACTGTTGACACTGTCGTCGAAACAGAAGATAATAAAACCTGCACGCAAAACGTCGATTCATTGGAAAATGATATCGTAAAATCAGTATCGGAAGAAGATGAGAAAAAAATGCAAACGAGCGAGATAATTGAGCAAGAAGAAAAAATCGAATTGAAAGTTTTAGATGATACCGATCA
Organism: Perdita meconis; assembly: GCA_030770465.2. Classification (NCBI taxonomy): domain Eukaryota; kingdom Metazoa; phylum Arthropoda; class Insecta; order Hymenoptera; family Andrenidae; genus Perdita; species Perdita meconis. The sequence goes on along the minus strand of JASKOS020000005.1, from coordinate 19,745,156 downwards.
CATTTCTCAGCAAAAAGATTTGATAGAGAACGATTTGCCAGCGAATGCTGAGCATTTCAGTGATTATCAAGAGTGTTTGCAAGAAGAGAATGAAAGTGAAAATGAGAGTGAACAGCGAGATCAAAACGAGAATGAATACGAAAGTCACAATCAAAACAAGGATGGAGACGAAACTGAAGATGAAGATACTTCTACGATGAGTTTACGCAGTGATAATTCTTACGTATCGTTTGGTATGGACGAGGAATTCGTAACAGCGATTAGAAATGAGCTTAGAGAAAAGCTGCCCTGTGCTCAAATGTCTGTCGTGGAGGCTTTAGAATCTCGAGACGATGACGATAATCCTTCCGTGTCCAGCGACGTTGAGAATAAACAATGGGATGACGATGATAACGATGAATCATCGAATCAGGGGAGTGGCGGAGTGGGTATTTCAATAAGGTACTTTCTTTTTCCAATAACGAATTAGTTTATACGTATGTGTTTCTTAAATTTGATTAAACTGTCATTTATTATTCGCAGGTATAATGTGTATGGTACTCCGCTAAGTCCGATTCAAGAAGAACGAGAAAGTACTCTCAATTCCGAGTCCTTAATATCAAATTCGAGGGACGTGTCGATTGCGTCAAAAGACTCCGTGATATCGGACGATGTATTGTTAGTTGATACTCGAACGAACAAAATGATCCTACTGGAAGGATTAGGAGAAAAGTTACAAGACGATGATCACGACACAACTAACGGAGATCTATCCGAAGAGGAAAATCTGGATTACAATTGCTCGGTTGTTCGATCTCGTGACGATAAATCGCATATCATGATCGCTAGTGGCGGAGCGCCTTTGCCGAGCCCCGAAGAAGAGTCTAAATGGCAACAGTTACCTTCGTCCTTTCCGCTACCGCTACCTCTACCGTTAGAAGACGATTTAATGTCGACGAGCTTCACGACGGAACATGGGTGGGGTAGTCAGGATGAGGATGATGAAGAGGAGGAAGAGGAGGAAGAGGAGGAAGACGAAGATAACAGCTCTAGTTCTGGAGAATTTGTTTGGAAGGTATACATATATGATATTTTACGTATTCGAGATGTAATGAAACAGTTCGTGCAACTTTCATTTGAAATATTTCAAGTTATATCTACGGTCAAAAAATTTCAAACTGTATCAATATCACAAGAAAGAAATTTTTCTTGTCAAATGTTTCTATCGTAAAAAAAATGTAACATTTGCACGAACTTTTTCTTATTACACCTCGTAAAATATAAAGCTAATTCATGATTGTAATAATTTTGTATTATCATGTAGAGATACAACGAATCTCACATTGAGCAAGTTCAGATTCGAAGTAGTTTAAGTAATAACGAAGGGACAGTAGTAGACGCTGAAGAAGAAATCGATGCAGAAGAGGCAGAGGAGGATGAAGAGGAAGAAGAGGTGGAGGAAGAGGAGGAAGAAGAATTCACTCCGTCCGCTTGGAATGCAACGTTGGCACCCCACCGATCCGCGTTGAGATCTCCAGATAAAACACTAAAATCTGGCGTAAGCTTTGACACACTTTTATCTCTGCTTCCTTTTCTATTTTTTTTTTTTTAACGTAGCACAAGCATTTATAACTTTTCGTCTTTGATTGTGCTGCTAGGATGACTCGGTAGGTGTATTATTTGTTTATATATAGGACGTTTTATAGCACTTTATAACCTTCTCATGAACGTTTCTATTCCAGATTTAATTTGAGGTATTTAGCAAATGTACTTTTTGCATATTAGAATATATGTTAAATGTAGATGTAGCTTAATTATTTTTATCGGATCGGCAATGTGCGATTTGTCCAGGATCAAAAGAAGAGCGTTTGGTTCAAGAAGCAACGCTATCACTGCGTATACGAATATCCGAAGGAAACATTAACTACCGAGACTCAAGGTGAAACAACTACTACTTGGGAGCCGACAACATACGCTGGTAAAACTTCAGAAATTTCATTATTAAAACTTTTTTTTTCCAATTTATACTACAGAAAGATTATCGCTTATTATTAGTGCTCTATTATTTCTTTTAACTTTCTCATTGGCTACGACAGCTATAAAATTAAAAATGAAGCCAAGCATTTAGCTTAAATCAAATTAGAAATTCTGTTCTTATATAAAAATAATGCTGTACTTAATTTATCTTTCAGATTGGGAGGAAATGATAAATGAACCACGATTAGATTTATACCCTCTAGACTACGACGATGCCAATCATACCGGTTCGTTTGATCATTATCTTTTTTTTCAAGTTTCAAAAAATTGCTAACATGTTCAGAATTTAAGAAGAATCTACATACAATTTATGTCTATATTACAGGGAGTGAAGAGTTCTTCGTCAGCAGTTCGAATCGTCCATTTCAGTTTCAAACCAGCGACAGTAAATACGTGAGTCAATTCTTCCCTGGTGCATCGACATCGGCTAACGAAGAAACGGACGAAGTGGATGGTGTTCAGCAAGGGGCACAAAATAGACTAGACGCGTTAAACGATTACGATCAGGGACAACAACAATTGGGAGAACTTAGGCACACCAGGGATCGTTTGAAATTAAACTTATCCACAAACGGCACGCCTTTCCTCTCCGTCAAGCAAGCAAAAGAAAACGACGTCGAGCTGTCGGACAAGAAAGAAAAGGAGCCAGAATTCTCGAAAAGTATAGATTGTACACAGGACCAATGCATTGTATCGAACTCCTTACCAACGGTGCCTCCTGAAGATATCGAAGAAAAGAGAAGCCTCGATTCGACTGTTTTGAAAAGTGTCCAATGTGATAGCCAGGAACAAGTAAAACCCACCGACAGGTGTAGCGTTTGAAAAAGATGACTAACGTGTTACGCGAAAGGTCGATAGTGAAATTATAAAAGAGATAATTTAGCTGAAGTCCGTCCGAAATAATTTCGTTGCAAAAGTACAGCAACTTTACTCGTTGAGATCGCTGTGAAAAGTTGAATCTTGAATCATTGTACATAAGATATAGCAAATTTTTATTGTGGCTGAGATTCAATCGATTGTCTCTATAGCATTATGCGAAGGCATACATTTTTTTTTTTTTTTTTTGTTTTGTTAATATAGAGACACATTAATATAAGTAGAGCTTAACAGTTACATAATTTTTTACGCGATTAGCTTCTCGGCGATAAAGCAAGATACGATATCCTACGGCTAATCGAATCGAATAACAGACAATCGGTTTGTAAGAGCTGCATCGACGATACTGAATTATTTTGTTTCGCGTGTAAATATGTACGTCGCTCAGTACATAATCGTTATCCGGGTAGTGCCTGTGTAAGTTAACGTTGTTTATTTTATCGACAGTGTATAACAATTATTCATATTGACTTTGGATTATTGTTACCTCCAAACATGATATTCTTTTGTATTATAAAACTATAGTAGTAAGAAACAGCTCTCTACTTTAAAAAAGTATTATTGTTTCAAAGACGGGACGGTACTGTGGCCGAGTGTCAGTTTTTAGAAAAAAAAGAAAGTTGTATAATAATTTTTTTATGAATGTGTATTGTATTAACTATTACTGTTATTAGGACTGTGATGAGCACAATGTGTGCGTTTTTATTTGAATTAATTTGGCAAATCGAGGTACTAAAATGCCGCGTTGGAATAACGTCGAAAAGATTTTATCGGAAGCGTGCTACTGTACTTTATTTTTAAATCATGTTGTTTGAACGATTAATAGAATTATTTTTTACAAATGTTTGACTTTATAGTCATTTTTGACGAAAGAACAGCACTCGGTATACATTTTATAAAATTTTAGTGAGCGAGGAAAGAATTGTTTTTATTGTGAATATAGTATTAAATATTGAATTCGCGAGACACGAGTACTTACTTGAGTACGCGTTACAAAAAGAACGATAAATACCAATGATAAGTTAATAATTCTTACTTATTAATATTATGTAATCTTTGCAAGAAAAAAAAACGAGCGAATATTTCAGAGGTTTCGATCCTACTACAGTGAAAGTAAATCTCATAGCGTAACGACAAAATAGATTAGAATAAGAACTTTAAAAACGGAACTAAATAATAACTTGACATATTTGATATTTGCAACGACACATAATTTCATTAACATACGTGAAAGTAAGAATAATTTACATTCTATGTCCACTATTAATAGCACAGCAACCATTATGCGACTTTTAATATTACCACCACGATTATTACTATTATTATTATTATTATTGATATTGCTAATTCTGTGCTCATTATAACACGTAGGGTATTAATAGAGAACAATTAATATATTGTTATACAGAACAGAAATTTATTTGATTGAAGTATATACTCCATTGTTATTTCCCCACATTGTGTAATACACATCCCCGATATTAATTTTGTATGCTACATATCACACTTTGCTACTTGATTTTAATTGTTTGCTTTCTCTGGTAAAAGGTGATCGACTTGGAACGAATTTTTAAAAACAACTGCAGACAAAACAAATAGTTTATTCAAAATATACAAATAAATAAATATCGATTTAAATTTTCTTATAAATATTTTACTTGCAGTTACTGTTCTTTATAAAATATTCATCTGTACAATAGCATTTTAGTTTTTTCGTTAACGATTTATATGTGACGTTGGCGATTACGCCACAAAATAATGAGCCCTTGATAATCTGCAGATGCAAGAAGAGATTCGTCGTAATTAAAGCATAAAGCAAGCGTTGGAGCAGCGTGTCCGTGCAGTCGATTAATTTTTGCTGCTTTGCCTTCTCTCGCTGAATCTAATAAATGGATCGCGCCATCCTCGGATCCAGTGGCTATCAGACAAGCATCCATTTGTGGACAAAACGTAGATCTCACGACGTACTGTCTACACCAAATGAAGAACACACTGAGTATAATTTTTATTTAATTTTACTATAAATAATATTCATGACAATCAAATTACCTATGCTTTATCGGATATTTCGTCCAAAGTGATAAAGAACCTTGATTATCAACGATGTAGTACAACAGCACTACGTTACAAGCGCTGCTTACTAAAAGCGCTGGCCATGGAGCATTCTTCGAGAACCATGAGCGCCACGAAAGACTGGTTATCATACCACCGATTTCTTGTACGCGACGTAATTTCGTCAATCGTCCTGTTCCTGGTTCTAATTGAAACGACATTATAACTCCTCTGTCATTCCCAGCCCATATTACTGAACCTCCGCTGCCTTCGCAAGTTAGCGACAAAATCTGTAATACGTGATATTTCAGAATGTTTTATACTATCGAAAGTTTCATGATATAACTAATACAGTAATTCATCGGTAAGTCGATTTTTATTGAATCTGAGACAATTAAGTATACTATTAAGATTTTCGAAACTGAACTTTTATAAACCTTTTCATAATAAAAATAATGTATAAAGTAGATAATCTTTAATCTTAATAGTGAAAATAAATGATCATATTAATCATGGATTACTGTAAATATATATTTTTACTGAAATTAACGAAAACTAACTTTCCCTCCAACTTTACACGAACCATTACGCGTGTATATACCAGTAGATATATTTAAAATTTGAATGAGTCCCTGAGAGTTACCAGCAACAACTAAATTGTTATTTATAGGTATAAATCCACAGCAAAGAACGTCTGCTCTTTGCTGATCGTTAACTGTTCGTAGACAATTTGGACTAGTATCTGTAGCTACGTTCCAAAGTCTTATTGTACCATCCAAAGAAGACGAAACTATGAGATCATTACTAATACTCCAATCTAGTGCAGTGACGCCTTTCTTGTGACCCTTCAGTAAAGCTACAACTTTTGGTGGCGTACTAATGGCTTCGCATATCGACAACAATCCATCCAACGATGCGCAACATAATTTTGATCTGTCATTGTTTGCAAATTTCAGCATCATCACAGGTGCTTTATGTTGATCGAAAACGTGATCCATTCCGTCGAAAGCAAAATTCTCTGCTATTGTTTTTCGCTGTGCACAGTGAAGCTTTGTTTTCATTTCAGATTTCTCCTCCTCCATTGTGTGGTTGCACAGACTATTTTGTTCTAAACTTTCGCCATATCGTAGAAATAATAATTTCGATCTCAATTTTAGGTAATTGTCACAATTTTTTAAATCCTTACATGATTTTTCTTTTAGTAATTGATTCCGACGACGTATATAAAGCATCCCTGTAATTGTATCATTTTTAATATCAATGTATTAGCTTAAATTACTAAATAAACATACATACCTAAAGTAGGCAATTTATTCACACGTTGCGCATTGTACTTAGCGTCAAGAGCGAACACTTGTTGATGCCACATAGTAACCATTTTATATAACAAATAAAAGTAATTATACTGAGATATGTCTACAATACTGCCGAACGTTATTCATTAATTGATGTTAGAAACTGCGTATACATTGACATTTAACCTATGAAACAATTTTTGGTTTGCAGGAAAAATTATGCGACCAAGTACTTTAATAAACGACGCTTAAAAGATGTTTTCGTTCTTCATTCCCGCATTTTTCTCTTTTCCTTGCTTTATTTATATTTTTATGTAAAAAACACATTATGTTTCCTGTTTCGTTTGTTATTAATATCAACTACATTCTTTACAAACTGTCAATAATTAATGTACTTTCATGTATCACATTATGAACATTCATTTAAATGCAATTAGTCACGATACTTTCACATATTGTTATTAAAAATCCAATATTAGTTTACTTCTTTTTACAGGCTAGGAAGTATATGTATAAGTACACACACCAATACCAATCAGGGTATGGACTGATACCAAACTATTTTAAATAGTGAACCATAGTGAACACTGCTGTAAGTACTTACTAAACTCTACATACCCTTCATATGAATGCATATCCCATGATCATTGAAATCGATACTTGCATAAACTAAATAAATTTCATAATTTTTGAAAATGATATATAAACATTATTACATTTTATTTGTGGTAATAGAATTATTCTAATACTTCTGTACAATTTTAATGCACGTAATACACTCATTTATTAATATTATTATGATAGAAAATGCAAAAAATTATTTTCTTGAAAGTTCATCTATACATTTGTGTAACATGGCATTGCATGGCATATGATGGCATATAAATGCACGTGCTGCATTTAGTTTATATTTGTATCAATTTGTATTGATTTGTATATAATCCGATTCGATATAAACTTTTATATTTTCCACTGTTTAATTTATATTCTATGCTTTCAAAATAAATAGCGGATTTCCAAATATTCCATATTTTATTTCTTCGATAAGTGTTTTATTATTTTTAAGTAAAATAAAAAGGTACATGCTTTTTAAGCATTCTCTGAACCGATTAATTTCCACGCGAAAGATGAGTATTTTTACTCAATGTTTAAATCCTTTAACTGGGACCGTTTCTTGGGAGGAAAAAGATGTAAATTATGATTACCATCAGGAGATCGCTAGATCGGCATTTGCCGATATGTTACACGACCACGAAAGAGTTAGTACTTTATATCGTATTATTCCTTAATCATTTTTCAGTTTATTGATACTCGTAACAGTAAACAATATCTGTCATTATAGAATCAAAAATATTATATCGCTTTGAAAACTGCCATCGAGAAGAAGCATGAAATGGGCGAAGAAGCTAACGTGCTCGATATAGGAACTGGCACAGGCTTGTTGTCAATGATGGCTGCTAAATGTGGAGCGGATAGTATAACAGCATGCGAGGTGAATAACATGTTTTGCTATAGCTGTTATACACATATTTGTAAGTTCGGAAGTATTACATGTTTGCAAGTTAGAAATTTAAAGATTATTCGTTAGGCTTTCACACCAATGGCTAAATGCGCAGTCAAAATAATACAAGAGAATGGTTTTGAAAATAAGATCAAGTTAATACACAAGTGTTCCACAAAAATGACTGTTGGAAGCAGCGGCGATATGACTAAGAAAGCAAACATTTTAGTCACAGAAGTGTTTGATACCGAGCTTATTGGAGAAGGTGCTTTGTCTACGTTCCATCATGCTCATGAACATCTTCTAGAAGTATAAATACTATATTTTTAAATACAGTAGAATTCTGCATGTCTGAATTCATTGAGAGACATGTGGTTCACATAATTGAGTCCAAATAATAGGAGTTTGCAACTGTTTGCTCGAATAATAAGAATTTGTGTTCAAATAAGTGGCTAGGAATCACTTAAGGGGAGTCGAATATTGTAGTTCTACTCATGGAAATTTTCCAATATTTAATGTTCATTTTCTCAGGAACTATAACAGATATTTTCAAGAATTTTTTTTATTTCATCCTTCTTGTCTTCCTGTATACTTTAACGAGAGGGTTTTAAAAATTATTTTAAATTAATTTGTGACAAGTTTTCAAAGTTTGGTCCTCAGAAAATTAAAAAAAAAATTGCATTTGCAACTGAATAATTTTTCATGGGAGTAATATTTCAGAAAAATCCCTCTGTTAAAAAGCGTAGAATAGAGTGAGGAGTCGAACCAAAAAAAGGTTTTTAAGAATATCTCTTATGGTTCCAGAGAAAAGATATATTTTATATAGAAAAGTAGAATTTTTAAACAAAAATTCGAAATTTAAAAAATTCTTAAAAAACATTATTTTAGCGTTCTAAAGGAGGCTCCTTTTAATCGAGCATTCGCTAAAATTGTGACGAAATAAATGGAATTCAGATTCGCGGGGTTCTACCGTAATGTATTTTTATACAAACAGAAATTAAAGTATTTTTTTTTGTAGGAGAATAGTATAGTGGTTCCACATAAAGCTACAGTTTGGGTCCAAGTTGTGGAAAGCCCTGCCGTCGACGCGTGGAATACGATACAGTCGATTCAGTATAAAAACAAATATATGTTAAAAACACCGCATTCTGTGGAATCTTGTTACGGAGCAGCTGCAGTACATGACATACAATTAACGCAGTTTCCTCGTGAAGCGTTTAAACCTTTATTACCGCCTCAACCTATATTTAGGTACGCGTATAAATTAATAAATGAAACTATTTGAATATATCATGAAATAGGAAATGAATATTACAGGTTCGACTTGTCTGGAAAAACACCTCTAAAGTACGACGAAAAAATATGTCTACGAGTAAAACCGATTGCAAGCGGTAAAGCGGAAGCTGTTTTTATGTGGTGGGATTTAAATATGGATATAGATGATCAGGTATTAATTAGACATCGAAGAATGCTTTAGGTTTATTTCTAAATAGTTTTTGTATAGGTTTTGTTAAGTTGTGCGCCAGTTTGGGAGCATCCTGACACAAACAGATTGAAGGATAAAGGTTTAAGTCTTCCAGAGATAGCGGACTTGATACCTTGGCGAGATCACTGGATGCAAGCTATTTATTATTTACCGGTAGAAACTTCAGTTATCGCTGATAAAGAAGTTAGTCTTATTGGATATCACGATGAATATTCCCTATGGTTTCAATTGATAAACGAATCCATGTATGTTGATTCCTTTTGCTCGTATTTGTTATTTTTACTATTCTAACTATAATACAATTTTTAATTTGCAGTCACGAAGTTCCAGATTGTGAAAGGCCAGTTTGCAGCTGTGGCATTCACGTAGCTTATTGTAGAACGCGAATAGGGCAATTAAATGAAGTGAAACGGAATGACAAATATATCGAAGCGTTGGAGAAGAAAGTTACATCGGACACAGTTTGTTTATGTTTGTCAGATGGTTGTTTATTAAGTCTCGTAGCTGTTACATTAGGTGCAAAGAAAATATTCGTTTTGGAAACGAACTTTCTATCTAGGAAAAGTACAGAAATGTTTATAAAAGCGAACGAGTTGTCGGAAAAGGTACAAATTATTGAAACGCTAGATGATCTGCCTCCGGAAGATACGATTGATTTAATTTTTGGCGAACCATATTACGTTACTTCGATCGTTCCGTGGGAGAATCTTTACTTCTGGTATCTCGTTTCAAATTATTCACCTCGAGTACAAAGGATTCCAGTTGCAGCAACGGTAATTGGTGTAATAGTCGAATTTAAAGATTTGCATAAGATACGAGCGCCGCTTGGAATCTGCGAGGATTTCGATTTGTCTGTCTTCGACAAACTTGTTCAGGTGAGTTAATGTATTAAATGAATGAAAATAGAGTTAAATTTTCGTATATTTTGCAGGCATCGAGCGAAAAAAGCGATAGTCCAATAGAAGCTCAACCGTTGTGGGAATATCCTGCAAAAGCTTTAAGTCGACCTTTTATTATTCAGGAATTTGATTTGACGCAAAACGTGAAAGAATACGGAAATGTAAATGTTTCGGATACCGTTCCTATCATCGAGTAAGATTTTGTAACAATTTTAAAGAATATATATATGTGTGTGTGTGTGTGTGTGTGTATATATATATACACATTACATATATTAATATATTAATATATAATATATTACAGTAGTGTAATTTTAACTACTATGTTATTTTTTTAATTTTAATACGCTTGTTTTTAGATGTGGTTCCTGCAATGGTGTAGCGTTATGGGTTGACTGGCATTTAGATTCCGATATTACGGTATCGTCAGGACCCACGGCAGAAATACAGCCAGGAAAACGGATATCGTGGGACCGATTTACGAGACAAGGTGTACATTTATTTAGAGACATAAAACCTGTTACACAACAAAGTATTCTTTCGTGGGCGTTTGAGTTTACGCCGCAACATGGAAATATGAAATTCGATTTCCATATATTGCCGAAAACTGTGAAGTAATGTGACGTGATTCGTATAAAAATATGTGTATTTAAATTAAACACCTTACTTCTTTCCTTTCACGAAACATTATCTTAATATATGTTTATCAAAATTAAACTATCATCAATATTTTATCTATTATTTTAAACTATCAGACAAAATATGTTAAGTGGATTCGTCAGGTAACGTACGTAATTGCTTCGCTAATCTTCGCCCTATGAGTTTGGGGTAAGTTTTCTGTTTAATAAGAAACTCTTTACTTTGATGAGTCACAGCTCCATTTTCTAACTGAAACCTAAAGTGTTCACAATTATTAATTCTAAAAATTCATCTTTTTTTTTATTGCAAAATGAAAGACTTGCCTGCAAAGATAATGCAAGGGCCCAAGCATTTTATCTTTTAACGTTGGATCATCTTCCAGGATGGAAAGCGCGAAAGCCCCAGTTTCAAGTGTAGACAAACAGCCTTCAGTTGGTTGAGTCCTAATAACGTATTCGCTAGTAGGAACACCAACTAATTTACAAGCTTGCAAAAGGCATAAAGCTGGACTTGAATGATAGATTGCCTACAAGAAACGGTTTTTCATAAATTCACCGTCAAACGATTCTTTATTCCAAAGTCCTCTTTATTCTTCATCTCATTACCTTGGCTTGTGGCCAAGTTCCATCTAACAGAACAAGATTATACGGTTTTTGTCCATTAACACCAATCGGAGGTAGTTTATCAAGTGCTACAGCACCAGGCGATGGATACAATAATATAGTATTTTCGTCATTTAGAATTTCTGTTAGTCCTTCGTGCTTAGGTAATGGAAATTTCTTTCCCCTGAAATGACACACATAGTAGAATTATTATAACATTAAATTCTAGCATTTTAAATTGATTACCTAAAAATTATACATTTCCCGGGTTCAAGACCTAACGCCAGCATCGGAGCAGTTCGTAAGCAACGTTTCACTTCTGCTGGGTGCTGCAAAATTATTATCCTTGACGCAGGACGCACGAGATGCTTTGGTAATCCTGGGCACCAGCATACTGGCACTGGCCTTCTGCAAGAATGTATCAATAGCTTAATATTAGTTATGCCCAATGCTCTATAAAGCTGGAAATATGTTTTAAAATTCGGAGTGATCTTATCTGTGAAAATCTTACTTCAAATCTGTGAAAGATCGCCTATGTATTAATTACGTCAGGAGAAAAGCTTCCGAATTTTATTGCACTACCATCTTCGAACTTTAAAAGACAGTAAACAGCCATTTTTCAATAAATATTTAATGTTGTTAATCTAATTATAAGAATATAACTTTTCATAATTCGATAGTATAAAAAAACTGTTGTTTTTTCTAAATGTTTCAGATGTAAAATATCTAATTTATATGGAATTATACGAACATAACCTAATAATACTTTTTTACTTACTTGCATTGCGAGCATTTATCTCTCGTTTCCGGAGGATCCGCAGGAATTTCTGATAATTCCTGCCATACTACTTCTTCGTTCGTCATGATTTCGAATAATCAGAATAAAAAAAAGTGTAAACATAGGTAGGTGACAGAAGTGCACGCATAATAAATAGTATACACTAATAATGAGGAAACAATAATAATGCATGCACACACTAAACTCTCGAAAAAAGAACTGGTTTTTTAATATCAAATAGAAGTAGAGTAGTAAATAAGTTAGAATTGTAATAACGTAATTTTGTTCTAGAATATACTTTTATGCTTTTATTTGTCGGAATAATTGAAATTTAAATTTCCCACGTTGCGGTTTATAGCAGTTGCGCGCGCAATTACTCTTTGCGAGAATCGCAAGTGATCTCAAAGCAGGGCCGACATAAATTACCTGAACCTTGGGTATATTCCTATATTTATATCAGAGATTTCCTCTCTGTTTATATTAAACACATTTATTAAGTTCTAAATGTTTACAATGTATTAATTGTTAGTGATCAGCCATAGATAACATCAGCCACACTCTCCTTATACCCATCTTATACCCATATTCTACTATATATATGTTATGTTTGAGATGAACGTTTAGTTCAAATGTCTTTCGCATTTCGTTGACAGTGTTTGCAAAGCAAAGAAGTGCGCGTAAAAATGATGAACATCTGAGAAACGCGAAATCTCAGTATTGAATCTTCTCTATTTATTTGTTTTTCATAAATATTAAGCTTGACCGGTGATACGATACAGTTCCTGTTACTGAAAAAGGGAAGCAATCTCGCACTATGTGTCGCAGTAATCGCTTAACCTAAATACAATTGAAAAAACAGAAGCATGTTCTCAACGAATCGCGATGTGAAGACGACGCTACTTTTTGGACCCGCCGAATTGAGCAAATCCTTTATGTTTGAGGTAAATATTAGTAATGATCTTGGACCATATATACCTATAGACACGGCCTGAGGTATAGGAGCCCATAGGAGAGCCTGATGCAAAGATAACGAGCAAGTTTGCCCACAGTGACGTCAGAAAAGATAATTCAAGATGGCGAATAGTGCATCAGACCAATCAGACGATTAAACGCTATTAGACTATATAGATGCTTTTTGGAAGTAGATATTCTTTCCCCCGGGGGTGGGCGCTCAATACATACAACCACTGAACTATACAACTTTGTTGGCAAAAATTCAGCAACCTCTGACGGATTGTGATAGCCACTAAATCACGAATGGCGGGATATTGAAATCGTGGGTTATGGTATTGCTTACATAAAGTATAAAATTCATTTTATATAAAGAAATAAATGACTAAAATACAATTTCCACATAACTATCTAAAATCATAAATGTACAATGATATGGAAATTGTATGTTAGTCATATATTTCTACGAGGTAAGTGTATAAACATTAAAAAAAGAATTTATTTTTTAATTTTTATCTATTATATTTTTTGTTATTTTTATTCAATGTTTTAATATATTGAGATATATACATATGTATTACTTGATGTTACTACGAGATGTTAATACATAGTGTGATTCTCTCGTCAATAGAATCAAAGACAATGCAGCCGCCTAAATCAATCCACTAGCGAGAGAATAACTCTGTACTTGTATTTACCAATAAGATATGAGGTAAAGGTGAGGTAATGCGTTCACTGTTCACAATAAAATCACGACACGATCAGATCGACTACACTTTAGTTCGCTGGACCACACCACGCTTGATCTATTAACCTGGCTTGACCACGTACTTAACCTGTTTAACACGCTAAGTAATAAAATGACGCCCGCCAGCTGCTGTAAGCACCATCTGTCGTACAATTTTCTAAACTCAATTGATAACAGCGCCTCTGGTGGATTGTGATAGCCACTAAATTTTGCCAACAGTTAGTCCTATATGAGTGCCCACTCCCGCTTTCCTCACATGATGCATGCCCACATAAACGCATGTAGATGATTTTATCTTTGCATCAATCTAGATAACTCAGGTCGTGTCCTTAGACCATATATACCTATAGATACGGCCTGAGTCAACTAGATTGATGCAAAGATAAAATCATCTACACGGCGTTTATGTGGGCAATGTGGGCATGCATCATGTGGGGAAAGAATATCTACTTCCAAAAAGTATCTATATAGTCTAATGGCGTCTAATCGTCTGATTGGTCTGATGCCCTATTCGCCATCTTGAATTATCTTTTCTGACGTCACTGTGGGCAAACTAGCTCGTTATCTTTGCATCAGGCTTTCCCATGGGCTCGTATACCTCAGGCCGTGTCTATAGGTATACATGGTCTAAGGTCGTGTCTATAGGTATATATGGTCCAATATGGTCTGAGGCTTAGACCATATATACCTATAGACACGGCCTGAGGTATAGGAGCCCATGGGAGAGCCTGATACAAAGATAACGAGCAAGTTTCGCCACAGTGACGTCAGAAAAGATAATTCAAGATGGCGAATAGTGCATCAGACCAATCAGATGATTAGACGCCATTACACTGTATAGATACTTTTTGAAAGTAGATATTCTTTGCCCAGATGATGCATGCCCACATTGCCCACATAACATCACTGTAGATGATATTATCTTTGCATCAATCTAGATACCTCAGGCCGTGTCTATAGGTATATATGGTCTAAGGTCTAAGGTCTAAGGTAATGATAGTAGGAATCCATAGACCCAAAGGACGGAGCGTAAGTTTCAGGGGATGCCTCTCTAGACGAATTCAATTACTAATGCGCTCACTATAGACGCGCGAAGTTCAAATTGAATGTAATAGAAGAAGGAGTCGCAGGTGAAGTTGGTATAAATTAATAGGTTTGAAATTAGTTAATCACGATTAACTTCAATTATATGAAAATTCAATTGTGCACTTTTAAAATGTTGCCGCGGCGTCTCATAGATGGCAACACTATCTGGGCCACTGTGGCGACGGCCACAACGCGACGCTGGTGGCGCTCTAAAGTCCCTACACCACACAAGATGGCTGACAGTCCCTCCTTTCACAGCGACACCCGTATCCCCAACATACCTACTTTACGCTCCGTTCTTTAGGTCCATGTAGGAATCGTGAATATTTGAAGCCGATATATTCGATACACATATTCGTCAACAATGTGTATGCTTTGTATATCGAACTATTGGACAACGATCATCTTTTTTTTTTAAGTATTTTAATAATACAGTTTTATGAATTCAATTGAAAATAATTGTAGCAAGAAATTTCTGATTTATCGAAATGAATATATATCATTTAAGTTCACCTAATGCATTTAATCATAGAAGCTCAAACGAATAAAAATTTGAAGTAATTGAGAGCCGGATAATCGAGGTTCTACCTACTATGTATATATTTTATTAAATCCTTTTTTTATATTATAAAAAAAAACGCATTTTTAATACACTTTTTCTCTCATAATAATAAATTCTGCTTTCTGGATCTAATAATGAGTTAAAACTTAAATCAAAATTAGTTGAAAATATTATTTACGTCGTTTTGCCTTGTACCCACAGAAATATAAACACTGATTTGAGCATTTCGGAATCATTAGTCGTAAACTCGGCGGTTTCGCGCGCGCGTGCAACCGGCGCGGCGCTTGTCACCGATCGCGATCCCCGGTTTTGCCACGATCGTGTCCTGATGTTTCCGGAATCAGGTTTTCCTTTGCAGGCGGCAATTTACTGGGCCGAAGAAGGACGCCGCGTCGTTTACATTACACCAGCCCCGTTGGAGAAGCTGCCGGCGGCCTGTCACGACAGAAGTAATCCAGCACCCGCGGCTTTCAAGCTGATGAGATTTATGTAAGCGGAACACACTTTTCTTACGTGCATCGGCCTTCGGGATTCGTTTCTATAAAAAGAGGCGTCAGATTTACGCCCACTTAACTAAACTTCTATCTCGTTTCGAAACCGTTCGTTTTCACTAGGATTCTCGAATACCGAGGGCTCGTGAATTATTTTCCTCGCGTTTCGATCGCGAGAGATTGCAAAGAAAGATGACCATTATTTTTTCACATCTTACTGAAATTTTTTAATTTCGAAACTGACTGAAAACTGAAGTTTTTTATGTTGAAACTGACTAAAAATTGAACTTCATATAATTCAAAGAGATTAAGTAGTTCTTCTGGATTTTGAATGATTGCAAATTAATTTTCATCTTCTTACTCCACAGCTTACAAATAATTAACTTTGCAGTTCTCCTCGGGTCAATTTAACCCAATCCTGCAATTTATATAATTGAATAACTGCTCTAATTCTAAGAAAAATATGAGGAAATTAGTGTTAATATTTATGTTAATAAATTACTTAAAATTTGTTCCTTGACATTCTGTAAAAATTTCATTGACTACATTCTTAATGATATGTATATGTTTAATAATTCAAGTATTACTAAATGAGATTTTTAAGAGGAGAACAGCAGGATTAAATTATAAGTACATTCAACGTTTTCCAGTTTTTGCTTAAAGTTTAAACATAAATTTATCTTTTAATATTAAGATTTGGTTTACAATTTAGAGGTTTATTAAATTAAAAAACAATGAATATTAAAATAGGAATTGCTTCAAAAATGATGAAGAATAGTTCCTAATAGTTGTTAACAGCGTGGAATAGCTTTGCAACTGAAGAACATTGTTTGACGTACCGGAAGTGATTGATCAAGGAACATTAGTTACTTTGCACGTCGCACGCGACGGGTATTGACATTCTGCGCGCATAAACATTCGCGTCGTTTACGATGGCTCGTATTTTCAGAAGTGGCTATGTTAAACGCTCATAGATCACGGCGCAGAAACGTTATTCCGCATAAACGTTTCTGCGTAGAAAGCTGCAGTTCGCAGCGGATAAATTTATTCATGACAGCCGTTACATTTCCGCGATATAGATTATTAAAAAAATGTCGCGAATGAAATAAAAAAACAGTCTACTGAGCGTGTACATAGAATATAACGTGGATTATAAAAAAATTGAACAGTTATGACGCATAACAGGTTGTGTAAATAGTTATGTAATGTTCTTAATGTTGCTCGATAATTCCAATTTTTCGTCGTTCGTTGATTAATATTCAACAACAGTTAAAACTATAATACAAATGAGTTTGTGCAAAAAAGTTGATATAAAAACTATGAACACGAAATTATGCGACAGGAATGCGGAATTACTTTTTAACGTAACGAAAAAAATTCCTGATTCGAAATGATCGATGCGAAGACGTTCTCTCTTTTCTTTGGTTTTTTCATCCTCGTAAAACTAATACTTTGTAGATACACAAAGTCAGTTCGGAAAGGTTTATTCTTTCGGACCCCGAGCAAGCAACGAACTTCGCGATTTTTATGCGCGACTCATTGTAGCAATAGAAGCTGGAATCAAATAAACGAGAATCGCTGCAAATCAGCTTTTCCCTTCTCCCGTTTATTTTTCGAAGAGAGATTCTGGGTTCGCGAGATGGATTCGTTGAAGCTTCTGGTGAAAGAGGAGAAATCTTCTTTCTGACAGCATTTCCAAAGAGGAAATACTATATAATATTACTAAAAATTTGAAACAATAGCAGAGCATGGAAATTTCATGCCGTAAAAAATGATTCGCTATACACCATAAAGATAAAAAAAAAAAAAAAAAAAAAAAACGTATGTCCGATTTCGTTTCAATCGTCTCAAAGAACGAATTCGCATGTAACAAGACTGCGTTACAATTCACGGGTGCCAAACACGACAAATGCACTCGATTATGAAACGAATATAGAATGATCGCGGGAAATTAATACCCCAGGTACTTGGAGAACTATGAAGCTCTCGTAGAGCGGCTGGTCGAGTTGCACACCTTCGCTACTCTGCCGTCGGTGCTGCTGATCGACGACTTCGACGTTTACATCGAGCAGCACGACGAGACGACTATGCGAGACGTCCATGCCGCGAAAACATGCTCGTTGATACTAGACACGATGAACTCTTGCGCCAGGATCTTGAAGATGGGCGTAAGTAAGAAAACCAGAGAATAAGAAGAGAGAACAGCCCGGAACTCGAGGAGTTCTTTTCTTCTTCATTGCTATTTAGGGAATCGAATCCTTAGATCTGTTTTCTGTTGCTGCTTTAGTGCAAAATGAACCATTTGCTATCTTCTCTTATCTAGTCATATCTAACAAAGCAGAACGAGATAGCAAATGTTTCACTCTGCACTAAACTCCGTTTCAGGGAAGAATAAAGTCATTAGCGCAGCTTGTCGCCACTGTCCAAACGCTTCCAAGTGACTTTTCTACCGGGTTTGATGAACAGCTCAAATCTCAAGGAAGGACATTCCTTAAAAATGGTGGGATCTTTTTGAGCTTAGAGCATGTATACATACTTCTATAGCGCGCATTTATAGACCACAAAACCAGGGACTACAGATACTACAAGATTCCTCCTATCTTTGTTCTCAAGGGGTCATGGATTTTGAGGTTCTAGAAATCCCAAATAAGGTAGGGATCTACGCGCGGAGCAACATAAGTAATATAAAGAAATATTTGGGTGGCCTTCTTTAACTGGAACACCCTGTATAAGCAAATAATGTCTTCTGCTCCTGGAGCCCTACCTTACTTAGAGTCTTTAGAACCCCAAATCCATGACTCCTCGAGAATAAAAGAATGGGGAATCTTGTACTACATATCTGTGGTCGCTACAACAAATTGGGTCCAGCACCTCTGCGAGAAAGAAAGGTGGTGGCCTAATCACCTAATCACCTAATCCCACCGTGATTTTTCCGTGGGACGGAGTTTAGTGCAGCCTGTGCAGTGTGCAGGAACAGAAAATAGACTTCTCGATCGTCGTTTCTTTGGTCGCATAGGTGTACGTTTGCGCGTGGTCCTCGTCGGCAATGAACAATATACGCATCTACTCAATGTATTTCTTGAGTATCTGGATCGTGACAGACGAGAAGGAAGGTGAAACGATATTGTTGCAGAAGTACACTCATGAGGCGCCTACCGAGGAGTATCCGTCGTATAGGTACTGCAGACTTCAAGATGGGACGCGGGTTTTGAAGCAGATTCTTTACGAAACTATCAATGATGCTGATAATTAACTAAAAAGTAAAAACTTCAAGCTACAAAGTGTTGGTGTTCAATATTTTCTATAGTCATTTCTTCCGGAGGTAATAGCCATATTCGAAAATAAGCAAAAAATTGTACTGCCTCCGAATTTTGGCGAACAGTGTTAGTTAATCGCACCCATTGACGCTAACAAAGCACTTCTCACGAATCTCGTTACTTGTTCGATATCTGCGATTCCGAAAGCCGTCGTTCCGGTTTCGAAAAATCGTAGATCCCTTCTCTCTTTCGACTCAATGTTTCAACCGCAAAGAGGAGCGGCGCGAAGCGCAGAAGAAACACCCCAGACAAACGAGCAAGACCGAAAAAGAGACAAGTACAGTGCAGGGTGGGTTCGGACGTTGGCGTCCTATTGTCTGGTTCTTCGACTCTGCGAGCAGGTCGAGAGCCCGGCTCTCCAGGGGAGTGCCCCTCTATAGACCGAACCGACCACCACCAACTATTCGTCCCAATCGGTTCGGAACAATCTGAAACTGTCAAGACCGCGGGAGAATCCTGTCGAGCCTCTCTCCCGTCTCTCGGTAATAAATGGAAACTTGACAGCATCGTGTGTACGCCGCGCGCGGCGCGCAAAAGGAGGAAGATGGATTTTAACGAGCCAGAGTCCCGGGCAACGAGCCCAATGTATACAATAGATGACGATCGATATGGACGGTGCGCGATCGATTCCTCGCGCTACGTTCGCCTGGCGAACTTGGAAATCGATCCAGCTGGATGGATTAAGCCCGATGAAAGCACCATTTTTTATACATATATAAGCGGGCCGTATTTGTTATGTGTAAAACGCAACAACTAATTTGGGTTTCTGCTCCGGATCCAACACGGCCCGGTTATGTATAAATTGGCCCTTACACATAAGCGGGGCGTGTCTGTTCCTAGGGCAGAAATTCAAATCAGTGGTCGTGTCTTTATGTGTAGTTAAATTGGGCTTTAATCGAGAAAAGGGACGGAAAATGTTTATCCACGTGGGGGAGGAGGATCATCGTCGGGGCAGAAAATTACAGGGTCAAACTGCGAAGTTACCGGCTCGATCCGCGGGGTCCAGGATCGGCCGAGACGCAACGGTAAACCACCGGCCACCGGCCGCCGGCCGCCGGCTGGTGTGTCGTGATGAAGAGCAAAGAAAAAGACAAAAGAAGCCCCCGGAGAAGAGACGGGAAGGTTGCGATGGAGGGGAGAAGAGTGGAGAACGAGAGGAGAGAAAGAGAGGGAATTATCGCATACCTGAGTGAACAGGTGTGCCGGAGTGGACGACGAAGTGAGTTGCTGTCCGGCGGCTCGGCCAACGAGCAGCCTGCTAAGTCCCTTCGTGCACGGTGAACAGGGACGCAATCACCGGTCGATTTCAGAATTCGCGACTATTGCGTGCTGGAATTCCCTTCGAGAAAGTCAAATCGCCTCCGCGATGGAACATTATTTTATGAGTAGCTCCTCGGAATCGGTCAAGTTGTAACTATTAACGCGTTGACTACGGCATGACGAAATCCTTACGTATTTTAACGCACCGCGTGCGTCATACCGCAGTCAACGTACTAAAGGGAATTATAGATTGATAAGCAATACTCATTAAGGATGAATCGGTACTCAGTACTCAGTATTCCGTCGCTGATGACTCGTTGTCAGAATTCCGTTAACACAATTCATGTATCATAGATTAAATAATTGAACGAAATCTTTCTGCGCTTAGGAGTCGTTTCTGATCTTTGACTTTTATCTTTTTAATTACCCCACACAGTGGAACGAAACGCTTATTTTTTTGGACATCGGCAAACATTTTTTATTTCGAAATTCTATACTACAGCTTCAGCAAATCGCTATTAAGTAGTTATAGCATAAGAGAACACAAATAAAATTATGTTAAATGTAGAATAAACTTGATTTAATTGTATGTGCATTTGACCATTACGAAGCATTGACATTTTCGTCTTTTGGTTGCTCCAGTTTCAAAAATTATCATTGCCTAAATTCTAATAATTTATAACTTCTCTATTATTATCAATGATTTTGTACAAAAAATATTTTGAATACACTTTACTTTTATTATGGGACGAATGTACAAAGTAAAAGTCTGTAGCAATTACTGTTGCAATAATTCAGCTAATGATTTACAATTTTGCTCTGTATACGCAACAATAAGCTTGTATTAATTTGATACTACACGTCACTATAGGTGATAATGCTCAGTTCAGAGATCAGACCAAGCAATAGCAAGGAACATTACATCCGGCAAGAACAATAAATTCCCGAGCTACATTGAAAGAACGCGACGCGGCGCGGCGCGGGCGGCGCAGTTCGCCGATTCAAAGCTTTTTGCCGAACACCGCGTAGACAATCGGTGGTCCGTGGGGTCCGTGCGAAGCGCGAAGTACGTACAGGCCACAGGGGAATGGGAATAAATCAGCGCTCCGATTGAAATTTAATGAGGAACGGTGGATGCCCACTGGCCACTGGCTACAGGTGTGCGCGTCCCCGCTCTCCTAAACGCGCGCACAATCCTGCACCCTCTCTCGCACCCTCCGCGTCGCCTCGCTCGCCGAGGCTCGTTCGCTGTTAAAAGCTACATTCCATCGGCCAAACAACCAGTTCTGAATCGGTTTCGAATTCTCGATGACTCATGAATCTCTTCGATCGCACGGAACTGCCTAGGATGAGTCCTCTCTCTTTCTCTCTCCTTGCGTCGCGTCGGCCGCGGAAGAAAGCGAAACCGTGAGCGCATCGGAATTGCTTGATTTCCGTTGATCGGATTCTAAACACGTTCCCCAACGAGTCATATTACGTTGCGATTGTTCCTGTGACGCGAGAAAGCGACATGTTTCGCGCGAAAAGTATGAAGAATGGTTGTCGAATCGATGGGACAGAATTATAAAACGAAGGGAGAGGAACACCTTGACGGCTAAAACAAAAAGTCTTTCATATGAATTATTTTTGGCACACACGTAATTCCTAGAAATATAGTTGAAGAGGAACATTGCAAAGTTAAATATGTAGTTTTCGCTTTTTGAGCATTTAGGTACATCGATAGGGAGATTTTTCCATGTGCAAAATGAGTTTTGATTTTTCGTTTCAATCACGGATGTCTTTAGCGTGAGTTTGTTGCAAACGATATCGTTTGGAATCAACAATCTCGGATATTTTCGGCCTTATCTACGCCAGTCGGTGCAGTAGCGTCGAGCGGTGCTGCGCGGATCGAGATGCGATAAGGAGACGAGATAAAACTAATCGTTGCGTAAGTCATTTCCCGAATGTGGAAACACACATTCACACACACCCACAGATTTCTTCACAAAAGTATGTTAAATTTTTTTTAATTCTGAAAAAGATATTTTGGTATAAAGATTTTTGTAAATTAAAAATCATGGAAAATGATGCAAGAAAAAAAACTGTTGCAAAATTGACTTTGACTTTGACTTTGAAACTCAGGGTCAGAAGGTTAGATATTTTTTTTGCTTGAATCACATTCTATTAATCACAAGGGTCAACTTTACGAAAGAAACCATGGGAATATCAAATAAATATGAAGCAACTTTAAGTACAGAATACAAAAACAGCACGGTGAAAAAAATTCTCTAATGTGCCGAACTCTTGAGTATTTTATAAAACAATAAAATCATTTGGCGGAAGGCTTTTAATCGCTGGCGCAACTCATTTTCTAAATCTAAAGTTAAGTTGTTTTAAATGACCGGGCCTCACCAATTTTACCAAATAAATAAAGATAGAAAAAAGGTCGGTATAAATAGATAACTTAAAATAGATTATCCCGTTTCTGTCCGCCTTACGTAACGCGTTTGAAAAATTCGAAAAAAAATAGAGAGATGGTCGTATATTCTCTACACCGTGGAAATATTTGTTTTATCATGTCTTGGAAAATACACTTTCCTACTTTACGGCTAAATGTATTCACGCGACTGAACTCGTTCTATATTACCGTTTCGTTTAATATGTTGCGCAAGTGGAGAGTAATCGTTTGAGTAGATAGTAGATAATCCACTAATTGGTCTCATTCGCTAATTGCTTTATCAACTCCTTTTCCAAATGAGTAGTCGAAGCGCTTTGAAAGGTGTCTTAAATCTTTTTTACCGGTCGTGAGGAAATTTGTAATTGATAAATATGATCAAACTTATCATTTTATATAAAAAAAAAAAGAGAAAAGGGTGGGGGAGAAATATGATAGCTAGTATTATAGCTACTATCATATTATGATTTATTCCATGAAATTATGTTTTTCATTACATTTTTCGTTTCCACCATAGGTATGTACAGACATTCGATTTCTGAGGATTTAAAGACACAAAAATGTAAAAATTTCTGTAAAATCAGTATACAAACTCACTCAATGTTTACGTTGAAGAAATCTTGCATTAAAAATAGTTTATCATATGTGAAAACAGTGAACGAAAAAAATTTGTTCAATACCTTCGTGTAGCATTGAAGAAATTACTCCGACTTCATCAACTACAGTGGGCAACAAATGAAAGTTTAAAAGGTGAAGTATATAAATATAAATAATACCATAGTTTTCACAAAAAGCATCCCTTCTTTTAAAAGATTAATTAATGTTTTACTCATATTTACGCTTTAGAAAAGCCTGTATATGAGCCGATAAATAGTATTACATATTTGGAATATGTGAACAAAAAATGAAGTTAATCGGATGCATGAGGAATCAGTTATCATACAGCCTTTTGCGTAATTAGATGTAAAATTTATTATACCGTAACTTCATATTTTAATTGTTTATAAAAAAGGCGGATTTGTGCAAAATATTCTACAGAATGTCATCATATATCCTCTAGAATCTAGATTCATTCACTAAAATTTCATTAAAATCCAAGGAGTACACACTGCAGGATCTCTTTGTAAGATTGTTAATGAAGTTGATCCTTAATGCTGAGAAACGTATTGTTCCCAAAATTAGGTTCCAATGTTCATTGCAACACAAATGCAAATGAATTTCCATAGCAGGAAGACCACCCGTCTCCCGCATCGATCGCGCCAAACATCCTAGGCGGTCGAGCACACGCCAGGTCCGCGCAATAGAGTCATTAGAGGATTCGATCCCCCAATTATCTCGATCAATCAACGAGCGAGAAAGTTCCCCTCTCGCCGGTTTCCCGAACCGTCGAAATCCGTCCGATAGCGTGCTCCTCCTCGTCGCGTCGCGGCGACGCACAGTGCGTCGCATACATAAGTATTCAGGACAAAATTCATAACTTCTGAACTAATCCATTAAAGAGGATACAAAGATACATCGAACAGTAAAAAAAAAAAAAATTAAAATTTCATTTAATCAAATTACGGTGACCTTAAATTTTTATTAAACAAAAAATCTTATAATAATTTTTTCTATTGCAATTTGTTATCACATGATTACTAATTAATTTTTATTACAACAACTTTGTTATGAGTTAATCAGGAATGCCTAAAAAATCGAGACTATTGCGTCAAGTGTTATGAGGATATGAACAAAATTAATATTACGTTTCTTAGGCTTTCCTGAAAATTCTTCAAATGATTTGTTAGGTCTGCCGCGATTATATGTAGGAAGCTTTTCTATTTACGAACATTTTGTGAAATTTTTAAGATTTCTGGTAAATTAAACTCGGAATTCAACCAAATTTGTCGTCAATTCTTGATATGTTAAGTTCTTCCTAAAAAGTTTAATTTTTCAAATATGTAGGTAGTTGCAGAAACGAATGTTATTTTCATAAACTACAAAGCTCAGCCAACTAAGTAATACAAAAAACTTGCATACGTTTTTTACGTATTTTTTAAAAATTTAGTTATAATAAAATTTTAGGTCTTAGGAGTAACAAGACTTTGAATGATCAGTAAACCTAACATAACCGTAAACCTAAACATTAACTTTTAAACACATGTTTTCGTTGTAGTAGAATCCATAACCAATAAAAGGAATCCAAATAAACAAATATTCTTAAAGTCTAATTAGAAAAAATAATAGAGACTGTTTCACGTATGAATTACGATCGAAGCGCGAAGTAAGTATTACCTACGTTAAGAAGACAAATAAGTCTATAAAATAAGTAAAGTTACATAAAAACCATAAAAAATTTAAATCTTGAATATTTAAATATAAATATTAAATGCTAAACATCATTCTAGAAAATATTTAATTTTCCGATTTTTGTCCATATGTCGAATTGTCGACGCACCGGGCACCGGGCACCGGGGAGCTCCATGCAACCGGGGAGTCTGCCAGACACGCACCAGTCTGCTCCAGCTTGGTCGAGGCAAGTGTCAGAGTGGCAGTTGCTCGCCGGCGTTTGCCACGGCTGGACACACGTTCGCGTCCTTTCGTGGGGCCCCCGTCCGCTTTGCATGCAACCAGGCCTGTCGTAGTCTTTCCCCCCTCGTTCGGCGCGGCGCGGTCGGTTCGCGCGGCTCCAAAAGGGGATCGAGATCCATCTCGGCAGAACCAGGTAGGAGGAAAAGAAAGTGCCGGTGATCCGGGGGCAGGGGGGGTGGGGAGTGGGCCCCCGAAAGGCGAGTCGGCCGATCGCGAAGACACGAGTTTGCCGCGGCGAAGAGGGATCATGAAAAGGAGGATGCCATGTGCTGGGTACAGTGAGTGCGTGTGAGTGGCGTGCGTGTACTTCAGGTCCCTCGACCCTCGAGGACGTGTGCCCCACCGGGCCCCCCGGGACAACGAGATGACGACAATGATCCTGGCGGCGCGACTCGCCGTCTTGCTGTCCGTCTTCGTCCACCTGGACGCTGCCAACACCGTCACCATGGCTAAGGTGAGTGAGCCCGAATCTTCTTTTTTTTTTTCTTTTTTTTTTGTTTTTCTTCTTTTTTAATCGCCTGCACATTTGGAGTAGGAGAAAATAGGGTGATGCGAAATATTACTCTTTATATGCTAAGGTAAATGCTCCAGTAGTGGACAATGCTTCAATACCCTGTTATTTTGTCACAGTTCCAACACCTTTGAATTTTACTTTATAGCATTTTAAATTGAAAATGCTATTACTCGAGCATTGTTCACTAATGGGGCATTTGCCATATTAGTCCCTCTTTATCGAGCATCGCGCAAAAAATGATATTACTTTGTTTGCGTGTGACATCGCGATTTTTCGAGCAAAATCGTATCCACCATAACCGTAACCTAAATTGTTTGGGATCCTGAGCCCCCAAACTGATAATGAGATGAAAAGTTTGCAAGCGACGATAAGCAAAGTTCGAAAAAACGAGAGAACGGTTCGCGCAATGCTGAAAAATTATTACCACTCGGCGCGGCGTGTTACTCGACTCGGAGGTTTTCGAGTGTCCCACCGCCGCCGCACCGGTTGCCGGTTGCCGGTTGCCGGTTGCCGGTACAAGCAGCCTTTTGTTTGCGCGAGGCAAAGCGGAAAGGTAAATGTAAATAGGCGGTGTACCCGATCTCGGATCAAAGATCCGCCAACGCACCTTGTTTCTCTTTTCCATGCAATTATAAGTGCATATCTCGCTGGTGCTCCGCTAATGATTAATCGGAGCTCCGCGGTGCTCGTTGCTAACTTAATTATGTGGAGCACCGATAACTCACTGCACCGACGTAAGAAGACACTGCGGAGCCTCGATTGCCAAGCTTGGATAGACGTTGCTCGAACATTTGATTCGGTAGAATAACGAGATCTTATCAGAGTTATCGGACTTTTTTTCTTTTTAGAAAAACAGTCGTAACTGCGGATTTTATGCATTTATGGCAATACTAGGCATGCAAACAAATTACAGTGTTTAGAAAATAAGACATACTGTTATTCGTGTTTCAATTCTTTATTTATGTTTGTCAAAAATTGATTTTGAAATAATCAGAAAATATATAAAAAAGAAAATAATCAGTTTCTTTGCTCTCCTATGCAATTCCATTTTTATTAAATATGTGGTATTAGAATGAAGGTATCGATATGGTGTTATGGGTTTTGTCTGTTTTACAGTCGAGAAACAGGGTACAAGTACAAGTTAGGGTAAAAAGCTTTACAGTCGCTTGTTGAATTAGTGTATACGCTATTTTCATATGTTTTGTGTATTAAATGGTTTATTTGTATAGTTTAAAAAAGTTATTTTTCTAAAATAATTATTTTTCCTGTTGTAAAAAACAGGAACTGAATTGTAAATTTGTACATTTGGTGAATAGTGAATAAAATGCAAAAATTCTATAATAATCTTAGAATCACAACTCAAACCCTTCAGTGACATTAACTCAATGTTTATTTTACGTTGAAATCGTAGGGATTTAATTAGGATTTTGATTGGAGATCCATTTTTGCATTAGAACTTACAGAGTGAATTAAAAAATAACGAGGTAATTAGTATTTAGATAACTCTAATTCTTAAAAAATGAAGCAATATTAATAATATTAATACGCAGCTCAAATAACCCAGAAAAATTCAATTCCACATACCTATTCTCTACCTTCTTATGATGTGATCCTGAGACCTAACATTGTACAAGAAACTTCCATTTTTTTGTACACAATACAGGGCACCGTGAGCACAGAATGTTTCAGATACTCCACACTCCTCCAGATTACGAAATTCAAGTCCATTGTACTCGTTGCTGCGTTACAAACAGATTACAAAACTCTTCTGTGAAACAGCAGCTCCTCATTGCATCGAGTATCTAATTAGTAGACTGCGGATGTTTATGCAAACTATTTATAGTTTATTATATATATATATATATAGACATATATAGATACATATTTTACATATTTCTGTATTTATGAACATCTTTATCAGTTTTTGAACAGTAAAATTTGCCTTAAATGCATAAAAATCTTCAGTGTATTATATAGTTAATGTACAGCAGTAAAATGTCGGAGTTTCTTCCCTTTCCATGGATTACGAGATTTAAGGATGAACTTCAGTAACAATTTTAGCCAAAAGGTAATCAATCTCCAAGATATTAGTAAGGCTTCTTCTTGCGATGAAAACCAATCAGAAATATTTTTTTATAAGAATTGAAAGTTAAATAATTTAAAAATTACCGAATGAATTTTTCTAAAATTTTGCGCGAAGTTTTTCTATTGCATAAAGATTCGTTCTTACAATTGTCAAACATTTTTGTTTATTTTTAATGTTACTGAAGTTCATCCATTCGCCCATAAAAAAAGAAAACAGAAACAACAAGTAACAGGCAGCAATTTTTCCTCTAAGATACATTAAGCATCTACAAAAAGTTGCTTGTCGTTGCTTCGGTGCAGCCATAGCATGCGCCATAGCTTAACGCAGCAACGCTTTGCGCATTTTTCTTCCTCGCTGTCTTCCTTTTTACCTGAACTACTCTCGATAGAATGAAAGTCGATGGAATCTGAGACCGCGGTTCGATATACCGAAGCATTGCGCACGATGCACTCCGTGAACAGAAATCGTGGCCTAATCAATTTCCGCGGCGATACGGCAACCGAGTGCTGAACGCCGACGAAAGAGAAGAGAGGATCGCGATTTATTTATGCCGCGGTCATTCGTTTCCCCGTTATCGAATTAATTACGATAAAGACGCCCTCGGGACCCGCGTGTCCCGCGTGTCCCGCGTGTCCCGCGTGTCCCATGCGCGAATGGCTTCTTTCTGGCACAATGTTGCGAACGGGGTAGCTAAAGGGTGATAGCTCCATTTTTTCATTCGGTGACCGGATAACAGAGAGTCTCTCGATTAATTTTCTCGAATATGAAACGGAACGCGCGAGCGCGAGCGCGAGCGTCGCGATAACGCGCGACTGTTCTGTTCTCCGTTCCAGGAACACGGTTTTAGATTCTAGACACGTTCCACGTCGAATCCCACAAGATGTGCCACGCAGTTTCCGATTCTTTTCAGATGCGGACCACTTATTATTACAATCGAGAAGACAATCTGTGTTTAAAATTTCAATGTTGCATTTCGAATAGTTTTTCGCGTGGTCCGCGTTTGAAAGCAATCGGAGGACCGTGTGGCGAATCTCGCGTGATTTGTCGCGGAATGTCATATGACTCGTATGCCATTTTCTGATCTAAAAAAGTATCGCTCTCATGGCAAAATACTGATCCGAGCGAGGCGAGCGGTTCTGTCAGCGGATAATGAATTTATGTCGTGGCTTTTGTTGTTCGATCCGCCGCGCCGCGCCGCGCCGCGGACGCAATCTACAACTGGCATTTCGACGTATCGGGGAAACATTCCACCGCGTGGAACTTTGGGAAGCCCATCTTCTGTACCTGGGAATCGAACACGTGCTTCCTTTTAAACTTTTTTTCGTCGTTCTGTCGAGAATCTGTTAGAAATGGAAGAAACGGGCCGAGATTTCTCGGAGGGGATCTGTT
The DNA here is from genome assembly GCA_030770465.2 of Perdita meconis. Taxonomy (NCBI): domain Eukaryota; kingdom Metazoa; phylum Arthropoda; class Insecta; order Hymenoptera; family Andrenidae; genus Perdita; species Perdita meconis. The sequence goes on along the minus strand of JASKOS020000005.1, from coordinate 19,715,603 downwards.
TTATAAGAATGTTCGTTGATTGAGGGACATAGAGTCGTTCTTAGAAGCTGCGGTTTGTTCTTTCTCTTTGCGATCTGTGTGTATCGAAATATTCGAAATCCACGGAGTCGAGGTTTGCGCTCGTGTTTCTTGGATTCGAAAGAATTTCAAGATTCGTTATGGCCGTTTGCTGTAGTTTGATGTTGCAGCGGTCGCTGGAAATCGTCTCCAATATTTGAAACGATTTACCTGGAATTTCAATATGTTCGTTTATTCAAATTTAAGGGGTCTTTCAGCATGGAAGCTGTTTCGGAATTTTTTTTAGTGCACCAAGTGTCCTATGAAAATTCAATTCTGTCCACTTATTAAAAGTATGTACAGCAAATTTTTTTTATAACTCGAAAGGCGATCATTTCAGTTTAGAATAAATTATTGCGTATAAATTATATATCGCTTTTAGTGATTTTTTAGGAAACGAATTACGAACCCAAAAAGATAGAACTGAACCTTCCTCAACGCTCAATTTCCTACTTCTCCGTTCCACTTTCATAAAAATATTCATTCAAATATTCATAATCTGAATAAAAAGAACCATGGAGGATGCAGACATGTTTCCATTTTCCTTAAGGCGTCAAGACTGGTTTTCGCGATACCATAGAGCCATAGAGCATCGTAAACTGTCGGCTTTGAAGCTCCCTTCGGAAGAAAGCGCACTTGCGGAATGTGTCAAACTTTTGTTTCCAAAGTTCGCCGGTTCCGAAAACTATTGACGTGGGCATGGAGTCCTCTTTTTCGCCTCTCCACATCGTTCTCATCAGATCTCCGTATCGATAAATAAACCATCTCGCGGCTTTTTTTCTTTCTCTTTCGCCTGGCACGTTCCGTCGACTTCGATCGTCCTTCGAAATTGGACGCGTTTGCTATTAATCAGCGAAGTACGCCGCGCGGATCTCTTCCTCTACAATAAACTGTCACTCGTGTCACAGCTTGGGAATTTCGTGCGATCACGCGAGGGAGCGTTGAATTCTCCTAAAATCGTAAGCCTTTGAGTTCTGTTGAAGAGAGATAAGAGGAAGAGTGATTGGCATTAATTGTGACAGAATTTCGTTGCGTCGTTTTCCACGAAAAACTAAACTTCTTTCAGTTTTCCTGAGTTGAATAACTCGGGAAAAAGACTCGAAGGTTGATACGATTTTGAAGAGGAATGGTAAAGAAAGGAATCTATTATATTTGATATTTGAATAATTGAAATGCAAATGTGTGGCGCAAGGAACCATGATTTTCACACACTACTAGTTCATGGTATTAATCATGATGGCGATGTTATCGATAAGTCGATAAGCATTGATAATAGTGGGCATGATTAGTCATGCCAGAGATATTACGTTCAATTGCAAAATTAATGATGATAATAGTACGTAGATCGGTCATAGTGAATGAATCAACATGAATGCGATGAATGATGAGATAGTAAAGATATCAGAGTCAATTAGAAAATAATTGATATTAAATTCTACTGATACATTCCGGATATTAATAATGTATTATTGCATCGTAATGATTAGTATCAGTTGCATGATTAGTGGGTAGTATTGGGTAGATCCTATCGAGCCTTGCCGCATAACAACTGCGTTATTGACACTAATAATATTAAAAATTACTTGAAAATTACAGCCGTATTATTAGATATTTACATACTATCAGATTTAATTACGCAATTTATTACTAAGCAACTTTGAATATTACTTTAAAATGCTAGTTCGGATCATAATGTTATATCACTAACAACTAGACAGCGGATTTTATGCATTTATGGCAATGCTAAGGATGTGAAAAATCTAGGAGACCGGTTCACATATAACCAAAATAAACAAAATATCAACAATATTATTCAAGTTAGAATGCTTAGAACATTGAACATACTGTTTTTCAAATTGCAAAAAAAATCGATATGACGGTACTTTTAATTTTGGCTACGAAATTGCGGTTCCCGGAGCACTGTGCAACGTCAATGAACACTCGGAACGCTATCATCCAACGCGACGATAATAGCATTAACTGCGTTAAGAGCATCAATATCGCAGCAATGAATCTCGGCATAATGTGATCCAAGCGCGTCCAATCCCGCTTATCCACCGATCTATCTCATTACGCTCATAAAACGGCGAGTGGAAACTGAAATACACGAGGGTCCGCGGCTCCTCGCGGCTCCTCGCGGCTCCTCGCGGCTTTATCCTATAATCTGGCGAACAAACGATCCCCGGTTCCATTATATACACTCAGTTGAATACGTTTCACGCGTGCACTCTTCTCTCGTTTTCCCTCTTCCGCGATCTCTCGTCTTCCCTCCCTCTTCCACCCAGGAATTTCGTTCGTTAACATTGAACGTATGCAAATCGCGAGACAAATTCTTTCCACCGACACCAGCGCGGCGGAGGAGCGCTGCCCACTTCCGCGTAATCTCGACTTTCTCGCGGCGCGGCGAGGCGCGGCGAGAGGAGATAAAACGATACCTAGGTCCGGGCGACACGGGGGACCGGCTTCGAAGGTGTCGAAAGTGCACACGTGCATCGACGCTCGCGCGGCTGTTGTACCTGGAACGGAGACGAGGCCGCTTCCAAGTACCAGCCATTGTCGTATCTCCTTCCTCGTTCTCTCTCTCGTATCTGATTGCCATTGAGCATCGACTATCTGCCAGCCGCCGAATGCGAGCGATCACTCGAATCTGCTCGAGATCATCGTCTCGTCACTCTGATTTCCTTAACGGAGTAGCGACGATACACTTTGGAAAATTAGCACAAAGTTTAATAATTTATTTCATTCATTCAAAATGTTATTTTTTGAGAAGTTATACACATAAATGAGGAGCTGTTAGATGCTTTATTATCCCTTGGAGAGGCGCACAATGATTTTTAAAATGCAATTTTATTTAATGCAAGATATAATATACAATTTTATTTAATGAATATGCAGACACTTTCAACTTTTTCTTTGTTATGCCTTTGAAAATTTGAATTTGTATAAATATCCACAGTTTAGTGATAACAAAAGCGCGTGTATCGCGACGAGGCTTCAGTCAGTGTGCCACCTGTTTTCCCATGGATGAATCGCCGACTCCTCGAGGAATAATTTTTAGTGGTTGGGGTATTGTCGAATTCGCCGCAGCTAATTTCGCGTCTTAATCTTCCCGAGGAGGCGAGTAATAATTAATAAGGAGCGCGGCTGCACGAATGCCGAGCATCGAGCCCAGGAAAGAATGTGTCTAAGAAACCTGTTTGGGGAGAGCCAATATCTTACGAGGTCCTCTCCTCGTTCCTCCCCTCTTTCGCCCGATTGCCTCGGAGCGGAGGCGAGCACACGTGCACCTTCTTGTGCATTGCGACACACTGAGGAGCTTCCACCGAATGTTTAGGTGTTAGCAGGTACATAGGTACTCGTCGGTCCGCCTTCTGGTTCTTGGTCATTCCCATATTGGTCGTGGCGAGATCCTTGATGTGATCCTGATGAAGATCCTTGATACAATATTGCGCGGTTGTTGGGAGTGTCGGGAGGAGATTATTGTGCAGGCTTAGTGTTTCTTTCTTAATTAAGCATAGTAGTAATGGATGGTCACCTACTTTTTCTCTCTTCTTCCGGTTTTAATCCACATGATAATGACCAATAGAAAACATGGACATCGTTTCTTATCACTCCCTCGAGGGTCATCAGATCGATCCAACAAAAAATCAGCATGACTAGTTCGAGAGGCTCGAACTGGTCCGTAGTAAAAACGCGAAACGGTTTCCTTTGGTCCGCGTCGTCGGATTCCGGATTCGATTCGATCTGAAATCTGAATACCAATTACCGAGCGAGCAACCAGTCGCACGAAAAGTAATTAAATTGATTGTAATTTCAGCAATCGGCGTGTACTGCTGTCGGGTCCCCGGGACCTTGATCGTTGATCGGTAGGTAACGCGGAGTTTTATCGCAGCTCGAATCGATCTCACTCTATAATCAATTCTCCGGTGTCAACCACGGGGGCAAGCGGTGCCACCGGCATGGCGCCAACCTGCTGTTGGATGCTGTTGCTCGAAACGCCTCTCCTTTTCTGTTTCCTCCTCCCTCTCCTCTCCGCCGTCACAGAATATCCTCCTTTTTTTTTCACCTCCTTCTGTCCCCGCTGGCGATAATCGTGGATCTGTCTCTCTCGATCTCTCTTTTTCCTTTTTCCCCGTTTTTTTTTTTTTTTTTTTTTTTTTTTAACGTTCCAATTCCTGGCGCGTCATTATCCCTCGTGACGCGCTCGAAAGCGAACCTACAATTAATAGCAACTACTGGCGGAAAATGTGTTCCGATAATTGGCGCGCGTGTCAATGACGACCGACGGCGCCATTAAGTTATGCTTCGGTAATTAACACTCGTCCCGTTAACAGGCCTCTTCTCGACGAATTCGAGGATCGACCCCGGTGCCCCGGCTAATTAATAACTGGCCAGTATCGTCGGATTTAGCTGGACGCTGTCTATCCTGTTGGTCGCGAAACGTTTGTCATCTTTCGGCGATTTCATCCGGAGTTGGACAAATTGTGATGGAAACGTGATTGCTAATCAGTTACGAATTATTTTCAGCATTTCTGACGTTGACGCGCATTATTTACTATAAATATACAGGGTGTAAGAGAAGGTCCTTGTAAGTGATGATTCCTGAAATGATTTAAAACAACTTTTTTCTTAGCGAAAAATAGTAGAACCAATGTTTGCGTTTTATGTGCAATGTGAAACATAAAAATTTGTAATAATAATCACATTATGCGTATCAGTTGTTCATTACTGTCGTTCCGTGTCACCATTCGGACACTAGAACGATGTAAACCGTATCGCCCCAATAATTTCATGATCCCGCGCTATCGTAAACATTGCCGTATAATCAATCACGTTGAACAGAGAGCAACGTTGCAGATATCGGAACACGGATTGAGGTTCCACACGAGGGTCGATATCCCAATCACTCGCCGATCTCTCGTCGTTTCTCCGCGGCTAATTAGGATTCGTCGAAAGAGAGCACCGATCGTGCTCGCGATTGTCGACGACGCGCGAATGTAAAGGGTCTAGCCAGATAAGCATGAGGAATCGGCCCCGGCAGTAAATACAAATGGGTATCGACCACCGCGATATTGCTCGTCGCTCGTCGCTCGTCACTCGTCGCACCTGTCGCCCAATCACCCACGTCCAGACGCGTTTAGGCTATCCGGGCCGCGTTTTCCACCGCGATCTCGGCTCACTCGCGCGTGTCGATCCGATTCGAATCGATCCTGCTCCACCGGACTCGGTTTTATCAGCGACAGGATAAAAATCCTTCGGAACATTCGTCATGTTCGGTTATGACCGCTTCTATTAATACCCGATCGCCTCGGTGTATCGGAATTGAATTACGCCGGGGGACGAAAGGCGGGGAACGGATTTTGCGAAATCTGGCGCGAGCTTCGGTAGAACGCGAGGAACAGGTTGCGAGGTGATCTGAAGAAAGTTTCTGTACTGCTTCGATCGCGATCGAGCGATAAAAAGATGTTGGGTGCGATGCGGTGACAAAAAGATAGATAGATAGATAGATTTTTTTATCGTCTCGGGAAACTTACGAACTCGGGTTTCTAGCTTCTCGCAACTGCCAATTGAGGGCATGGATACTGCAGCTGTATTTGACTCTTCGAAATATTAGAATTATTCGAATCACTTCGAATACGAATAATTTATTTTATTCATTCGTATAATTAAAACTATTAGAATATTCGAAATGTTCTAATTTTATTATTGTATCGACTACGGCGAGAAATTTGCAACACTATAACACGTGGCGAAATTTCAATTATTCGAATAATCTTAGAACTTTCAAATATTTAACTTCCCGATTTATAGGGAAGTTATTGTATTTGTTATTTACTTATTTTATTTGCACGGGAAAGAATTGCCATTAGTGTACATAATGAAAAAATGTGTAAAGTATACATAGAAGGTTTAAAAGTTAAAGCTACGTAGAAAAATTTAAGTAATTTTATTCATTTGACACATTTCAAAGTTCGAGTACTTAGAGTAGAGGTATAGTATAGAGTATAGAGGAAAAAAGGTCTAAGGGAGTCTAAGAGATCTGATTGCTGTATAAAAACTCACAATTTATCAATAGTCCATAAAGTATCTACTAAAAATAAATTCTGCGACCGATGATAATCTTAAAGGTATGAAACGTTAATGCGAACGATATGCAACGATACTGTCTATGCGGTTTCCAACGCGACCCACGCAAAACGATTCTACTCGTCCATCTATAAACAGTTCTGATACAGGGTTACGAAAGAACGTTGCTAAGTGCGTATGTACTAGGCTTAAAAGAGATCATCCTCTGCATTGTAAGGAGGATGCGTCGGGGAACAAGAGAAAGCGTGAAGCGCGACGCCACCAGAAAAGGGAAATGCGTGAATAGTTCGAATCCTCATGGAGGATGAGGACGAGCGGGGACGATCCTTTAATATTCCGTCGGTGTTCCTAGCCGGCTGGTTGCCGATAATCAGTCTCGAATGTTTAAACGACCCGCACATTCGCTCGGGTTGCATCATTCTCGTGGATGAGGATTCGGATAGTTAAATACCAACCAGCAATTAACATTGTTGTTGAAGAAGGGTTGCAGTGGCCCTTTCGTTCGAAATAATTATGTATACAGGGTGTAACAAAAATGTTGCAGTTCCTTGAAAGGGGTGATTCCTGAGGTGATTTTAAACAACTTTTTCCTTAGCGAAAATGTTAGGTGGGGCTTCGTTAACGAGTTATTAACGAAAAACACCGACCAAAAGAAGCACGAATACAGTGGATAAATTTTAGCGCGGGCTCCAGCTGTGAATAGTATTGGCCCGCCATCGTCCGCGCCACGATTATTCCGCTGTACTCGCTTCCCGATTGGTCGGTGTTTTTCGTTAATAACTCGTTAACAAAGCCCCACCTAACATTTTCGCTAAGGAAAAAATTGTTTAAAATCACCTCAGGAATCACCCCTTTCAAAGAACTGCAACATTTTTGTTACACCCTGTATATAAAATTATATAGCCTGTATATAGATATAAAATTTCTAGAAACACAAATTTCGAATTTTGTAAAAATTAAACTACACCCTTGAAAAAATTATAACCGAATTAGAAAATCTTGCGTAAAAATTAATGTAAAAGATTCGTGGAAGAAAATATCAACTTTTTTAGTTTGGTCATCATTTTATTTGGAAATATAGACTATAGATTATAGAAAATCAAAAATTCGGGTTGGACACACACGGAAAAATCGTGAACAATGAACTCCAATAAAAAATCAGTGAAAAATTTTCACATGGATGCGGATGTTAAATTTTCTAATTTGGTCATAAGTGTCATAACTTTATTTCAATGAATAGAAAGATTAAAATTCTGATTAATCGAACATGGGGAAATTGTAGACAAACATATACTATTCGTACTCTACAAAACTCGCACTTCGATGTCCCATTTTGACAGGTCTCACAAATTCTAATTTTAAATTCTACTTATTTTGGTTAACTTACGGTCTACGGTGTAGATATTCTTGAACCGGTCAAAATATTGTAGTAATTGATTCTTACGGTGTTTTCAATTTATTTTTGCTAAATAGTCTCAAAGTTGAAGTATCTCGATAAATTATAAGTCACGTCATCGGCGATCGTTCATTGTGTAAAGCAGAGATCCGCAACTGACAGCGCGCTACAGTGGCACACATAAGTGGCCGGGTCGTTAATCGCTATTTTCAAGCGCCTTCGTCGGCGACCTTATAATCAGAGACACTGACAAATCACTGTGTTTCACTCGTTGGATCTGCGGAAAGAAAAAACGCCTCCTCGGGAACCTATCATTAGATACACGTTCACCAACCAGCAACGTGTCCGTATCCTCGCCCATGACTTCAGAATTGGTTTAGAAAAACGGGTGAAGTTTGATTTATGAATTTACCGCGGATAATTGGTCAATCGTACCTCATAATCCTTAAACTGTATTTCGGTATCGTTAATAGGGTAAAGATATCGAACATCGCCCATGTTTCTAATATCGCCACTCAATTTCCGGAAAAAACCTAAAATTTGTCGTTGTTATTATTACCTGAATTAATACCTGAGCATATTTAAAGTGACACATTACAATTACAGCATCATGTGGGAAAGGGGAGAAGAAAAGTCTCTAGTCTACTGTATATTATCTTAAAACAATCTTATATCTTGTCAATGCTCTTAAGTTCTATCTTAAAACTAAAACCTTACATCTATTTTATTACAAATTCGCAGCCAATTAGCTCGATTATTATCGATTATTATCGATTGCCCAGGTCTCACCACGTGGAGGTTGCTGCGAGTGGAGACCCAAAGAGAGATTGATGGAATCAAAGTTCCATCGATCTCCCTTCACAAAAATATAAAACTAGAGAATCTCAGAGATGGAAGGAATCAAAGTTCCATCCATCCCCTCAGTTCGGGCCTTAATCCAAACAATTGTCAAGTTATCATTAAGAGAAAGAGGAAATTGGGACTCTACCACGTCGCAACTGAGAACCGACATGCGATGGTGCAGATCCTACCACCTCGAGATCGGAGTAAAGAGGAAAGTGATCGGCACCTCACGAGGACAGACCATGCTCCCTGCGCCCTGTCAGGAGTCACGCAAGCGTGAACCTGACTCGGAACGGCTTACTACAGAGGCTTACAGGGCTGCCCCCGGGAGATTTCCGCAGGCAGATGCGCGGTACCACGCACCTCCCTACGTCCGAGACACTTTTCCCTCGACCGGTCTCCCAAGGGATGAACTGACCCATCGGTGTCGATTCCACAGCCGATCACTTGCTTCTATTCATAGAAGCAGAGGTGATCTCCTCATTAGAGATGAGGAGCGAATTACCGAGCAAACAAAAGTAGCAAATGATACCTTGGCAATTTTACATTGACTGTTACACTCCTAATCCTATATCTTGAACTAACTTATACTAAATCCCACGGTGGTTGCGACGTCTTCGTTCGATGTCTTCTTTCCGTATTTCTTCTTCTTCGTAGAAGCTGGAGGGAAAAATTCAATTGATTAGTATCCTACCTAACTATGGGTTCTATGGGGCACCCTAACAAGGGGACAGGGCCCCACCCCACGAGGGACGGAGGGCTCGGGATCCCGGGTTCGCCAGACTCGTACTGCGGGGGGGGGGGGAAGCACCCCTGCAGCCCCCTGGGGATCAAGAAAGAAATGGGAGATAGAATCGCAGAGGCGATTCAAACTATACAATGTCAATGCAGAAAGAATCCCAGGGGCGATTCGAACCATGCGATGTCAATTGAAAATGTGTAAAAGAGAGAACAACGTGGAAAGAATCACACGGACGATTCGAATCATTCGATGTCAATGTAGACGAATCGCAGGAGCGATTCGAACCATTCGAAGGAAACGTGTGGAAGAATTTCGATTAGTAAGTTAAATAAATTAAAAATCTCACAGTTTGATGTCCACTGGCTGTCCATTATGAGGCCGCGATGGTCCTGGAAGGTCCCAGAGGCCAGCTGAAGCGATCCACTGTAAGCGTCATTAGAAACTCCCCCGATGACCAGTGGTCACTTATGGTCAACGATGTCCACTCGCTGTCCATCTATGGCCGCTTCGTCCACCCCAGGTCCTCCGGATGTCCCCCAGGCCCACAGGCACCCGCGATGACCAGGGAGGCCCGCGAAGGCGATCCGCTCCCGGCGGCGGAACGCCGGAGGCTGAGGAATTTTCGATTCTTGGCTCCTTTTATACCCACAATTTGACGGTTGATTCAAATTCTAAGTCACGGAATTAATCAGATCGCGAAAAATTGAAATTTTGAATCAACTATTAAATTTAACCACAATTCTAGCCTCGGCTATTGTTAACAACAATTTTGCAAGTCGCATTGTGCAAATTATTAATAATTATTATTGTTAAATTATGAATTATAAAGCTGTTTGATATTATTAGTCTTTGGAAGGTTTTTTCACTGGATGTCATAGTTGTTATATTCTTCTGGTTAAATAATTCGATAGATATTGTTATTATTGTCTATTGTAATGTAATTCTTCTACTTTTTTTTTTGTTGCATATTAATGAAAATATATTCAATATATTTGCGAAATTTTTCTGATGAGAAAGACACCAAACACGACGCAATTTAGACGATTTTGAGTTTCACTTATGACGAATGGAGATGATTTGATCTCAGATGATGATTCGCGTTTAACCCTACTGTTTTCCTCTTAAAATTCCAATTAAATTATTATCATTATAAAAGTGGTCAATAAAATTTTTACAGAATGTTAAGAAATGATAAGCGTAAATATTAAGACTATATTCTTGATATTTTTCTTACAATTGGAACAGTTATTTAACAAAATAATTTTTATTGTGTCAAATAGACCCGAAGAGAAGAGCAGGGTGAAAAGTTGTGAGATGTTGTTAGGAAATAAGAAGAAATTATGGATGAGTTATAAGTATGTACAGCATTTCTGAATATTACCTACGTTATTATTAAACAGTGGAAATTTATGCAAATGCATATTTTAAAGAAATGGATTAAAGGAATGGGACTTTGACAGAAATATGTTTCATTATTAAAGGTTTTTAAATAGAAATTTTTTTATTTTGCATATGCACGCGTTGAGAGAGTGCATGTGTATATCTTGCGAGATTGCAAGCGTAGAGTAGCAAGGGCAGGTGCATCGCCGTGACGCCACTTAACCACCGTAGATAATTATTAATTGTGTTATGTCATCGCTAGTACAAACGTGGTTTGATTATTAATGAAGTATAGATATAGATCCATCGTTCAATGTTGTGTTTTGTCCGTTCGGACTTGAGCCTTCGGGGAATATTTGAAGTCTAGTTTGCCATTTTACATAAATACTCCAAGTCTATGCGATATTACAATAATTACAATGTGTGTCATAACTCTGATCTTATCTATCGTCGCCAATTAGATTGGTTGTTACCGATTGCACAGTTCTCACCGCGTGGAGACTACTGCGAGTGCAACCCATAGAGTAGAAATAGGATTCTATACTGAATACTGTATGGCATTTTTACTAGATTAAATATACCGATTATGCGACCCTCAATTATTCTCTATTTTTATTTTCCAAGGTTTCAATTATTTAATCAATTGTGCAAAATTGCAAATATCAGGGTATTAATAAAAATCTTTTTCTGTTGATGATCTTATCACGAATTCGGTTTTTTCAATTAAGGTTGTACAAATATTTTCTTTGTTATTCAAACAAATGCTAATTTGTAGATGTGTTATAAATAGACAGCGGATTTTATGCATTTATGACAATTATAATTATGCAAAAATCCAATAGATAATAATTAATAGATTATTGGATTTTTGATTGATGCCAAAATATGTACAATATTAAAAGTGTAATACGAGTTATTTATTTCCATGACTTTCATCGTGTAAAAGTAAAATGATTTTTCGAGTTTAAATAAATTCAATATAGTCCTTGCGAAAAACTTGAAAAGATTGTTGCTCCACTTAATTTGCTAAAATCTAGAACAACCTGTGTCTACGCTACTCGAAACCGACAAAACAAACTATCGCAACATGTAATGCCAAGAGAATGTTACAAAGGAGGCTACTATATATCGCGTGTCTATAATGCGATAGATGGATCCGACAGTAAAGGAGCTCCATAGGATCGCGAGAAAAGGAAACGGGACGCGACGAGTGCGACGACGCGAGTGCATTGCGTTCCATATGCCTGTGTATGCGTGTGCACTCGATTTAATCGATGGTTTTCCCCCGCGGCACAGTCGCGATCCGGAAATAACAAAACAGTTTTTCCAGCTGCCGTTCCCGCAACTCTCCACGATTATTAAGCGCAGCGGAGCGGAGGGGAATCGGAGATAACGAGTCCGCCAAGGAAACGAGTGGCGAAAAAAAGAGCAAAGAATTTCTCCCTGGGTTTAGAAAATGTCCGTTCGCATGTGCGCAATCCTTCCTCCGATTGCAGTACATACAATTTCGTCGCGTCGCATCCGTCGTTTTCTCTCGAACGCGTCCATACTGGCGCCAACCGCGTCCACGACGAGTGCGTTCGTCGTTTGCGTTAACATTCATCGCGCGGTTCGATTATACCGCGCACTGCACGCTGTATTACGCTGTGTTGCGTCGCGTTGCATCGATCGCGGGGCGACGCGACGCGACGCGACGCGACGTTATGCATTCCCGAGCACGCGGGTGTGATCGGGCGCCACCTTCGATGGATCTATAATAGATCGGTGGTCGATCCCCTGGCCTGGGAATGGAATTCCGTTATTTGTGTAGCCTCTGTCTTTTTATGTTTTAGGATTAAAAACTTGATTTGTCTTTTGAGCCAAACTCGGTTCCATTATTCGAGTCGAGTCGAATGCTCGAATTTTTTCAAGCTGCTTGAAATCGACAGACTATTCGAAAAAGCATAAGCTACTTAAAAAATCCAAACGACTTGAATATTCGTGCTTTCACAAGAATTCAAGGTACGTCGAGGAGAATTTTCAGTTGGAAAATTTTCGAATTATTCGAATATATATGAACAGATCTTTGACTTATTCGAAAATATTTTCGAAACTTTTGGTGCGTGTTGCCTTATTTGAATGTTCTAATTTTTTGAGTAAATAGTTCATTTTCAAGTAACTAACTAGTTAGGTACTTTTTTTAAAAGTAACTAGTTATTTATTTTTTTCCCATCTCTAATCAAGATACGACACAAACATCCCAGGAAACGCAAGCGCGAGGAGATACGTCCAGAAAGTGTCAATTAAATGTCTGGCTATACATATCTCGTGCGCGATAATTAGTACATAGTACCCGGCGACTCGGCGATACGCTCGATAATTTTGACGGTGGTAATTTACCAGAGTGATTGCCCATTAAAGATGGTAAATCGGGTTTCGCATTCCATGCGATGCAAATGCCTGACGTAACGATCAAGGCGCCTCTTCTGATGGATCGGAGGCGCCTTCTTTACTGGGCAGAGGCGCTAGGCGCCTTCTTCGGGTTAAAGACGCCTCTGTTCTAGACTGTTCCGAGTGAATCACTTCTGGAACAGAGAGGCTGTCGATCGCGCGAGGGTTTTCCATGTCAGCCTTTGCAACGAGCCATCTACACATGTAGTTCGATAAATTTAAATAAATTGGCTGAGGTTGCACAACAACCATTGCGAGTTTGTTCTTCTGTTTAATAATAAAAGGGACACGATAATAATAACCGTAATAGAACATTTGTTTCTGTATTATAGAGAATAACAGTGAGCTGTATGCTACTTAAAAAGTATCAACTAAAAAATTTTTAAAATTCGAAACTGAAGCTACTTGGACACTTTATTTTTAATGGTAATTACTCATTTTTTAGAACTTTTATGAATTAACTCCTACTTTAAATGTAGCTTGAAGTGGTTGACTAGTGCTTTCACCCTAATTTATTTCCGATACACATATATATTTGATAAGATATCAGTATTTTAAATGTTAAGTGACATAAAACTAACTTGAGATACAAAGAGAATAATCGCAAACAGCTCGTGGAATTATTGAAGCATATTCGCCGGTTAAAGAGTTAAAAGAAAGAGTGTCGCTCCTTTTCGAAGGACTCCACGAACGACTGCCAATTACGGCGAAGAAATGGTATTCGCAGACACGCGCAAGCAGTCACGAAAGATAGCATAACGCGCGGTCGGATCTTCTCGGAACACCAAACGATGTCGATGAGTTCAAGGAAAATCGTCGAGGAATTAATCACGCCGCGAAACATCCGGCCAGTTTTAATTTAAATCCTTTCTTTTTCTCGATCGCGGAGGAGTCATCGTATCCTGCCAATGAACGGATGACGAACACCGTTCCTAACGTCGTACTGATTACGTTGGGATCGTTTGAGTGCTCGTAAAATGATTCATGGGCGATTCACTGGGAGTCGAGAATGTTAGTAGGTACTTTAGTACTGCGAATTTCAGTGCGATGTCAGCCGGTGAAAAATGAGGAATTCTAGTTATTTACGGAGCAAGAAACTGATCACGTTTGTCTATATGAATATGGATGAGTACGGGGTTATTTTGGACTGTGAAGAGATCGAGAAACTATTAACTAATTCATATTTCATAGAAAGAAAATAGTAATTAAAAGTGAAATAGAGTATAGTTTTGTTATTTTATGTGTTTCATTGAATTAATTAATTAGGAGGGCATTAGCTAAAATATAATAACTAGATTGCGGGTGTTTGTGTAAATTCATAATTTTATATAAATAAGTAAAAGTGTGTTTTCTTTTTTTAAATACATATGCTATGTTGTTTATTATAAAACAAATTTAAATAAAATGTACATTATTTTCAATATTTTGTATAGTTTTGCATCTTATGAACATTATTACAAGTTTTCATATAGTTGCAATTACCATAAATGCATGAACATCCGCAGTTTGTTAATAATAGTGAAGAAAAAGAGAAGTTGAAAAAGTTTTCAATAACTATCAATCTAGCATATTATTTTTTTTATCTTATGCAATTAAAAGTTAGATATTTCATGTTTTTATCTACTATTTAAAACAATTCATATTTGTAAGCAGAAAAATGGTAAGACAAGGGTGACACGGTGAAGAAGTTTGAAGAACAGCTTTACCTGGAATTAACTTGAATGAAATTAACGCGAACGTGTCTGTGTGTTTTAGGAGGAGTGTAGGAAAAGGATAGCCGAGTGCACAATGAGCGACGGTGCGAGCACACCGGTATGTGGGAGCGATGGTATTACGTATTCGAGTCAGTGTCAGGTCATTTCGAAGCAGTGTCAAGGCATGTCTATTCTTATCAAACACACTGGCCCCTGTCCAGGTAGGCTGATATATTCTTCCTGCGTCGATACCAGTAATCGATACCATATCGAAGCCATTCAAATTATACAGTAGAATCTCAATTATCACAGAATTTTATTATCCAATGTATCAGTCATTTAATGCAATGAGTGTTAAGAGTCAATTCGCTTATTAAAATTTTATATTACGAATACGAAATCGGTTAATCAAGGTTCTACTGTATCGTTATCCCGGTCCCACTTTTTTTTTTTTTTTTTTTTTTTTTTAAATCAAATCTTTATATACCTACCGGTTGTGATTAAGATTTTATAGAAAAATAGAATAAAGCTTTACGCATAAAAAGCTTAAAAATATCCTCAATATTTCATAATATTATAAGATTTAGTATGTAAAGTAATGATTACGGAAAGTAATGGGTACACATGAACCACATGACTGGATCAAATTGGATTTCCCTGAAGCACATTTTCATTTTCCAGTTTAATTAACTAATTTTTGAATGTAAAATTGGAGACCACTTGAAAAGTTCCAAAATTAATGCATGTATAAGAGTGGCTCGAATCGAGGAAGTCGAGGTTCGAGACCGGGGACATTTGCCGCGATCGATCGTCTGTGGTTCATCCCGTCGCGTCGAACAAATCATACTTTAGCCGATGATACGACGTCTAACGCGGAAAAAACGACCGTTGAACCTGTCCATCCAGAGACACCAGCGTGCTTTTCCGCAAGACTGACCGCCAGGCCGGGCGCACGACCAGTCTGTCGTCCGGACGGCACATACGCGCCGGTGCAGTGTCACAAGGAAACCGGGTACTGTTGGTGTGTGACGCCGCAGGGCAGACCGCTGCCCGACACCTCGGTAAGACACCAAAGACCAAGATGTTTGAAACCTGGTCCCAGATCTGCTGCTTCCACCAGGAGCGGGCAAGGAAGGCGCTCGCCGAGCTGGAAGCAGCGAAGGCAGTACAGCGGCAGGCACAGGAACACCTGCGACCGCGCGGAGAAATCGAAATTTAACGGGAACCTAATCGAGAACTTCAAGATCGAGTACAGGCGGACGAACATCTCCGCCGACGGTGAGGCATCCTCGAATGGCTCGTGGAACCAAAATGAACCAAAATGTATCTCATGCTCGAACTCGAAATTGAGGGAGAAGACCAGTTTAAGACAAGACACTTATCTGAAGGATTTCTTTTTTCTGTGGAACTATTAACTTCGGCTATGAAGACACACTTATTTACAGATTCAATTATTCAATGAAAAATTCACTTTGAATTTTTAAATGTAAAATAATGCACCCTACAAATTTCGAAAAGATACGCTTAATAGTTCCGTAGAAAAAAATCCTAAAGTCAATTTATTTTTACCGTCTTAAAAAGGCACATGTGCTAAAATACTATTTCAAGGAAATCGATTTCAAAGTTTATTATTTTTTTACCATTGTATTACTTTTCATTAAGTAAGTTCTAAAACCTGGAACATCCTGTATAAATAGAGAAGCCAACCAATTGCAGAAATTTCAGAAAATATGTCCTTGAAATGATCGTCATCCTCATAATATCATTTCTACCTTAGAATACAATAACTTTCTGTAGAAACATTTTTTTGTATTGTAACGAATAAGAGAATAATCAAGGGTTGCAGATTTAGATAGATTTAGACCCTGTATATCTCCCTCAGAATCCTAATGAACGTCAATTGATGTCATTTAGAATATTTTAGACTGGAAAATTTCTTCTAACAAGTCTTACATTTTAATATTTCTTTCTTATCAAAGAAATAATTGTTTAAACTTCCGCGATCTACTCATTACAGCTGCATAAACTTGCACGGTCTACTCGTTACATCGTTATAACTGAAATAATTCCCAAATCGATCTCTAGGCGACAAGAACGTGGAACGAGTGCTGTCGTGGAAGTTCGTCACCCTGGACAAGAACGGTGACGGGTACTTAGACAGGGCGGAGTACAAGGAGCTCCGACGGCTCGCGAAGAAGGCGGTAAGGCCGAAGAAATGTGCTCGCACGTTCGCCCGCACGTGCGACCTGAATCGGGATTTGAAACTCTCCAGGCAAGAATGGGGTGCCTGCCTGGCGAACGACTTCACTCGTAAGTTTAACACGTGGTGCACGTGCTTCACACATACACAGATACAAGCGCGCGGGACGAGGGAGGATCTCGAGGGTCCGTCTGTCCCGTTGGTGCCCGTTGGTGCCCGTTGGGAGTTGGGACCCACGCTCGCGCAACAGCAGCGATTTTCAATCCTTTCTATCGCAATTATTAGACATCATTTATTGGTTATCAATACACAGATGGTTGTGAAATTTTTAGGTTGAAATAACTGTAACACTTTTAATTTCGCAGTACACAGTAACAGGTTAAGGATATTGTATGAATTTTTTTTTTTTACTTAACTAACAAATGGCACTTATAATACAACATATTCGTTTTGTTTGACGTAATTATGTCTATTAATGATCCTATATTTACTTATTGAAAACCATCAGAAGTTAGAATCCATTGGAGCATCCCATACAATTAATCAAACCTTTCACCATAAACTTAATTTTTCTCCAAAAAAATCATTCTTTTATAGAAAATCAATAAAAGCGAAGAACAAAGTATCGAAGATCGTTGCTCGCAGGAACAGAACTTCGCATTTGTTAAGCCCGATATACGACGCCGCGCCGTTATTCTCTGCCATCGCATAAAATTTGTCCAGCAAAGTTTGTCTGCCATTTTCAGTGATCGGAGATTCGTTTAAAATAGATACTAACGACGTTCGACATTGTTTAACGCCGAGTAGCCATGGATATAGAAATATCCATGCGAGTAACAAACGATTTGCTTGACGCATCTCGTTGTCCTCACTTCGCGTTGTAAGCGTCAAGAACGAAAAGTCGACAGTAAATTGATAGGTACGATCGCATTTTATGGGCGATCGTAAATCGAGATTAACAGCTCTGTTCCGTACTCACGAACGCTGCCTAACACGCCGCTAATCGATCTACTCGCGTCGCAATGCCCTCGCATGCGAGCAGCTGCATAATTACGCGCTTCTCTCCCTTATTCCCTGGGTGAAGGTTGCTTGTCGGACGCTTTCGGAAGCGTAACTCGGATCCACGTGGAATTTTCCGTCGCTCGATCGATCCAGAACCCGAGTTTAGGGCGAAACCGACGGAGTCGTTGAAATTCGTCGTGGTTCCGATTACGGGTAATTAAATTACGAGCATGTTGAATGCGTAAGGTTATCGTAGCTTATTAGTCATGAAACGACGCTTTATCGCACTTTATAAGGCAGATAAGGCGACATTTCTTACCGGAGAAGCCATAATTTATTCGTTCCGGGATAAAGCGATCTACACGTCATAGTTGTCTCGTTTTATTACTCAACTTGTGATTTGCTTTAGTCATTTCAGACGCGTATTAATTTGTTTTCGAGCTGAGCGCTTGCTTTCCATGTGTCCATGTGGAAGACAGTCTTCAGGGGAAGCGAACTACTGTTCGAATCTACTGTAGAAGGTTTCTATTTGCTCTACTTGGTTCCAACTTGTTTTGAATTGTGTCAGTTCATTCGAAATTATCCTCAAACCCTACCAATTTCCTCCAACTCGCACCAAAGCGATTCCAAAGTACTCCAACTAACTTCAATTACCTTCAACCCAATTCAACTCATAAAAACCTGCTCATACTCGCATACTCGGCTACATTCCCTCAAACTCATTCCAATCTGCTTAGCCAGCTCTCAAGTGAACCAGACACTACCAGCCGAGGATTAATCTACGTTTACGCGCGGTCGGTGTATCGTTCGAATTAAAATTCTTCACCCTTCTTTCTTCCTTTTACCGTTCATCTCCGAGTCTGCGGATCGCTTGACGTTTTAATACCGCACACCATAACTCGCGGTTGAAAATTGGTGGCGAAACGAGGCAGAAACGAGAGGAGTCCCGCGGCGAAATCGGGCAGTTTATTTCCACAAGGGGCAGCGTATTTGCATAAATATAATACGCGCGAGGTATTTTCTTTTGCTCGTGTCTTCTGCGGAGTGCGAAAAGTCATCGATTAACTTGCCCGTGGATTGTGGAATCCACCCGATATACTCTGTCTTTAATGAGTCTCATCTGCATTTTACATTTTTTGTCACTTTCGTTAAATCTGTATTTATGATTAGAAATGTGTTTGAGAAAGCGTTTCCATATTTGGGAAATTTTATATTTTTAAAGACGGATGTTAAAAAAATGCTTCATTTGTAGCCCTTCAGACACCTAAAATACTAATCATTCTATAAGTTTTGAGTAATTATAAAAGCACAATTATTTATTGAAGATGTGATGGGAAAGTTTTCCAAAAGATCCATTGCCGCTTTTTAGCTACAAATGATCATAATTTTGAAGTAAATGCGCAGAATGAAAAAAATTTGAACACTATAAACTTTTGACGAGATATCTCGCGACCCGAAGATTTTCCTTAAATTTCTTAAAAATTTCTTAAAATTTATTGACTTTCCTTAAATTTTCTTGAAATTATTTGAATCTGTATTAAATTCGTATTGAACTTCCTTGAATTTTCTTAATTTTCTTTTGATTTTCTTAAATTACCTTTAAGTTTCCTCAGATTATAATAAAATGTCCTGAAATTCCTTGAAGTTTCCTAGAACGTATCGCGTCGCGAAATATTTGATCCAGTGATGCGACGGAGTCAAACAAACCCAAAGGAGATTTCCAATTCCATCGCATCGACATCTTGCCTCCGCTTTCCCAGATCTGAACAACGCGATTTGCAAACGCAGTACATCGCACGAGGCACGCGGCACACGGCACACGGCACACCACAGAAGAACGAAACAAAAGCTCGAAACGGTGCACAACGTCGTAAGGGAATACTCGTCGGAGGAGGACAGCTATAAATAAAAATTTCACAAAGAGCCTGCGCTCATTGCGTGTCCGTCCGAGGATGACGCCGGAAGATCGTCGTCGCGGCGATCGTCTCGGCGTCTAAATCGTGGCATAAATTACGCGAGCCGTTGCCTGGACAGGATGTCGCGGGCGCGCGCGCGCTCGCCAAGGGGCTGTCTTGCATAGTCAGGCTCGCTCAACATTCGTGAATCCTGCCGGAAGTTTGCCCACACTTGCGACCGGCTACCCGAGGAATTGAAGCAATTGACCCCGCGGTGTACATGCCCCGCGATGAACCACGGGAACGACTGGCCGCCCGCGCGACTCGTCACTTTGTAAATCCGCGGCCCACGCGAACTATCAGCTCGTTCCATAAGTAATCTTCGCCGGGACCCCGGCTAATCGGTCGACGCCGCGACGCGACGTTGCGCTCTGCGGATGGAGTTTTCTTCTTGGGAAGGTTTGATGGAACGGGGAATTGCTTTTGATCGAGGGAAACGTTGGGATAGGATTAGTCCATCGGGCAGAGTTGGGCACAGGTTTTCTAGGAAAATTATTCTGAAAATTGTGGATTAATAGAGGCGAAGGTTATTTGCGTAGATGTTGATAATAATTTAAGGAAGAAGTTAAAAGTCGCCGGTAAAGTTATGATACGTTTACTTTGAAGAAACTGTAAGTTACAGGAGAACGAATGAGTAGGAATAGAAATGCGCCTACTGTACATATTTGTAAAGATTGTAAATAGTCTACCAAGTCGAGTTTACCAAGAGACAGACGAAAGCCAAATAATAGATTCAACGTAGGACGCTTGTTACTTTCACGCTTCTCTCCACTTGGCAATACATATTTCGCTTCCGCGCGTTTGCGTCAGTGCTAATCGTAAGAACGCTACATGGAATTGTGGTCAATTGCATGTTAAGTAATCGCGCTACTACGACCCAGGATTCTTCAATATCAACTTGAACGACCCAGTAACCACCAACGGGAAGTCTTATAACACTGAATCGTCGCGAGTCACGATCGAACCGCGATCGAGCCGTTATCGCGTTCGTCGATGCTTTCCCTGCTCCAAACCATAACTCATCCCTTTCAAAAACAAAAAACACCGAAACCGGACATAACAAAAGTTCCTCGTACACCAACTGCGAAATTCTCCGCAGCGGCAGCGAATACATATTTCGCGGCAAAAAGTTCCAATACGTGGATAAGTTTCAAATTTCAGCATGTATTTTAGTGCTGAAAACTTCTCGCCGCGAAACCATTCCAGGTTTGTTCTATTCTAAAAGAAAAACAACAATTTGTTGGCCAAATGGCATTTGGCACAGCGATTATTTGGATAGCGTTTGTATTTTTAACGCCATTAACGAGACACAAAAATGACCAGGTCTCGTTTAGATCGGTATTTTGATCCTAACAGTAAAGCTACTCTGTGTTTATACTTTGTTTCGCCGATCATCAGCGATCGTTGCGATTTCATGTCAGTGACATTGCCCGATTTATTAATATTTATGAAAAGCATAGCATTTAGTAGGGTAACTGTTCCTATTAGTGTGCTGTTAAGCAAGCACGTTCTCTTTATAAAGTAAATATTCAATTATCTAGTCTCAAATTCATTTGTTCAAACTTTATATTGATTCTTCGATCCTTTTTTTTTTTTTTTTTTTTTTTTTTGTAAAGACATTTTTATCATATAAAAAATATTGTTTTCATTAAGTTTTCATTAAAATTAGAGATGAAGTTATTGTCCCTATTTGTGTGCCTTTTCGATAGGCATTGAACATATTACTGTGCCCCCAATTTGTGTGCCCCCCAATTCCTGTGCTTGCCTATAATTATTGATTAACATCTAATTTTAAGCATCGTACGTAGTTTATAAACCTTATATTTTCGAAATATCAATGTATTTACAACCACTCTGAAATTCTCCGTACTCTAACTTACTGCACTTTTGCTTCAGAAATTAGGTTAAATTAGGTTAAGTTTAACAGTTACATAAATACGGACAAGACATAAAATTCGACCTTATTTATGAAAACGCTTTTAAAACTGTTAAAAGGTTTTAAAAGTGCCCCGAATACTGCTTTTTTCATAGTATCGAACCCTTTTCTTCTGTAATTAACGTTTCAATTGTCGTTAATCATATTAATAGTCCATTTATTTACTTACAGATACCGATCATTCCTTAACATTTTGGTTAAGAAAATTCGATAAAGCTGCCGAAATGTATTATAACAATTTGTATTATAACAAATATGTATTATAACAATTTGTAAATACAAAATGTGTGTTCTATAAATATATATTCATAGCCTAACTTCAATAAAAAAAATACTTTATCCACTAATTTTCACTTGTTTTTCTCTGAAAGTTATTTAAATATAAAGGCACACTAATAGGGACAGGCACTCAGGCACACAAAAAGGGACAGTTTCCCTATGCAGAATCGCAGCGAGTTTTTGATTCTTGCAGCGATCCATTCGCCGCCGCTGCGAAAATTGGCGTTGAACTGATGGGAACTTAAAAACCCTTGGCAGATTAATTCTCGGTAAATCCGGAACACTTTTCGCGAGTGCATGCCCCTCGACCTCGACGCACGTCGCATGTGCCGGGTGCCGGCAGCATGATCCTCAATTTCCAAAGTCCCAGTCGTGAACGAAGGGGACCCGGTTAGGCCCGGTTAGGCCCGGTTAGGCCCGGTTAGGCCCGGTGCCCGATTGAAAACGTTCGACGCGCGCACTCGTCCATGCAGGAAGATATAACGATCCTCGCGGGGTTGGGCGAGAAAGATACCGGTTACCGGTTGCGAGTACCCGACCCGATTGTCTCCGCCGCCGCTCGCTGTCCTGCTAGAAAACCTGCGATGCGCGAATGACAAAAAAACATTGTACATATATAGGTAAGGCCGGTCGGCTGAGTGACATCATTGTTATCATTTAGTACGTTTGTTCTTGTCGCTGAACCCCGCAGACGAGCGCCCCGAGGTCCCTGAGGCCCAGAGGACCCGGGCCACGGACCAAGGTGAGTCCCTAGTTCTGCACATCCACAGCACTGTCACGTTATCTGTCGGTCTTCCCTTTTCATCACTTTTTGCTGGCGTTACTTGTCAGTTGCTGCATGGATTGTAACGGGATCATTTGTGTTAAAAAACATTTCTCGGCGAAACCACCGTAAAGGATTGAATAAAAACGAATTTTTTAAGATTTGAAGCCCTTAAAATTTTACAATGAAATTCGTAAAACTGATGAAGTTACACAAGTTTTTGTGCATATAGCTTAATGGTTAAAACTAACTGCATTTTATAGCGAGATATTTATTCGGAACTTTCTAATTATTGTAGTAGAACAGTACTGGATAAACTATATAATATTTGAAATAAAAAAATATTATACAATGAGATATTTTTAAGCAGAAACTTTAAATAGTTTCAACTTTTTAAGTTTTCAGACTTCCAGAAGTTCAAGCTTCAAAGATTAAAATTTTCAAGTGTTCAAATCTTCAAAGTTTCCAACTTTTGAGTCTTTATATTTCAAGATTTCAAATTCGCAAGCTTTAAACAGTTTAAACTTACAGCCTTCAAGACATTTTTCTTTTGCAAAGTCTTCGTTACATACATGTAGTAAAAACACCATCCGATAATGCTTCACGATGTTAACGGTACAGAAGTCAAGCATCGTAGACACTTCTTTTGCAAAATATGATCGGCACCGAAGCCTTCGGTATCTGGGCAACGCAAACATCGACTCAAAACGGGTCAGAGTTCTTGCAACATTGCATTCAGGAAAAACCGTCAGAATCCCTGCAGCAAGTCGAGAGTAACAGTTTGCATCTTCAAAATTGTTATTTCTTCACGCTTCTTATGTGTCTCATATTTCTCTCAAAATACTATAAATATATCGCATATTCTTAAAAAAATATATATATATATATACATATATATACAGGGTGCGCCGAAAGTATGAAAACGGTTAAATATTTCGAAAACGGAAAATTTTTGAGAAAAACGTTTTAAAGCAGCGTTTTAGAGTTTTAAAAATTCTATTGAGCGGTCGTATCCGTTTGACCTTTAGAGGAACGGTCAAGGTCACGTCAAGGCCAACATGATTTTTTTAAATGGAACGCCTCATTTTTGATCATGCAGTGTTAAAGCTGGCGATGAGACCTTTTCAAAACACTAGCTGATGACCTATTTTTATTGAGAATTGTTTAAGTTCTGAGCATTAAGAATGAAGAAATAGACTCTCGCTTATGTAGAATGATCGTTTCAACGTTTGCCACATCACTCGGCCGAAATCGCATCTCAAAGATGTTACTGCACATGCGCTAGAAATACCATCGAAATCATGACGCCGATTTTAGTACTACTACCCAACGACATTAATTTTAATATAAAACGACATAATACTAACAATAAGTCTGACGGTCTCGATACATTTAAAGCTCAGGCTCAGTACTCAGGCAATTTTCAACGGACATAGGTCATTAGCCAGTGTTTCGAAAAGGTCTTATCGCCAGCTTTAATACTGCATGATCAAAAATGGTTTCATTACAAAAAAAAATCATGTTGACCTTGACCGTTCCTTTGAAGGTCAAACGGATAAGATCGTTCAATAGAATTTTGAAAACCCTAAAACATTGCTCCAAAAAAATTTTTCTCAAGAATGTTCCGTTTTCGAAATATTTGACCGTCTCCATACTTTTGGCGCACCCTGTATATAAGAATAGCAAAGCTCAATATCCGAAGCTGTTAAACTAATCTTCCTATTTTCTCGAAACGTGGCAATGCTTCTTTCTATTACGCATGTCCTCTAAGTAAGAGACGAGTTATTACACAAGTGCTATCGATGCGGTAAATATCACTTTCCTTTGAATCGTTTTCCTTAAACGTCACCACTGTCACCACCCAATCGCTAAACGCGTGCCGATTGTGCGAAAAATCGAAGCGCCAAAAAAGAACGAAGGGACAGCCAATTGTATATTGTATCTGTAATTCTGTATCTCATACAATTTGTGAATTAGTATCGATGCTTTTGCTCCAATAGTCATGCATGCGTTGTACAGAAACAGCAACAGACAAACGAAAACGGAAAACAGAAGAAATGCGTCTGCGTGCGAACGACCCAAGTTATCTACCGGGTGGTGACGGTCTTTTTTCAAAATTCCGTACGAAAAATTGGAAGAAACGTGCGAGATTTTGATCACCCGTGTAAATATGAATATCTTTTTTCCAAATTAACCACTGACATTAACAAACTGTACAGTGAAACGAAATTCCCGCTGCGTACGCTCGTCTAGAGTGAGACAGAATCTTTAAAATAGATCTACATTGTACATATAAATTATTAACATTAATCTCAGAGCTTATCTTCGGTACAAGGAGTGACCTTTTTCTTTATTTAGAGATTAGAGAAGTAGAGATTTTTTGATAATTCTCTGTTTTTCACAGTGCTGAAGGGCAATCCTCCCCCGGTGCATCCCAGACCGACTTTCAACGATGATCCAGATACTAAAGAAGATAGCGACGGTAAATGTGCTTCCGTGAGACTGGTCAACGCGATTTTTGTCGCAGAGAATATTTGTACCGATTTTTATGTCTTTTTTTATGCTGTATTTAACTTATTATTATTATAATCAGTAGCGGATCCAAAGTCACAAAAGAGTCCAAAATCACTCAATTTTATTAATTTTTGAAATAAAAATTTAAAAAGATGTAGAGTTACTGTAGAAATCTCAACATCTATTTTCAATAAACATGAAAAATATTTCATCCTTTTAACTCTCATAATAATGATGCAGTTAAGGGCTCCAAAAGCAATAAATGTAACCGTGCAACAAATAACATTCTGTAACTTATAAATATGTAACATTATGCAAACTATTAAACATTAAACTGTGTGTCACCCAAAAACTTTGTACGATGAAAACAAATGAACTGCATATAGAATATAGATAAATTCAGCATAAAAACTGTTTTCATTAAAATCGAATACAAGACCTTGTGTGACAAAAACAAAAGAAAAATCGTAGACCAATGCAATTAAAAGCTTACGATTCTAAAAATCTGTTGATCGCATCTTTTAACATAAAACTTGCAGCGAACGATTGCTTGACGGACAGACGATCCGTGTTGGAGGACGAGAGGCAGCATTATCAGGAGAAGTTTTACGTACCTGAATGCACTCCCGATGGAAGATATCATCGAGTGCAGTGTTACTCTGGCTATTGTTGGTGCGTGTACCAAGATACTGGTAAACCAATACCCGGAACGTCTTCTAAAGATCGTACTCCAAATTGTAATCCAGTGCCTACTCCTAGCAGACCCATGAAGGGTAATTTACCCATACCATTTTCTTCTTACCATAAATATCTGACTGAAACCAATACAAAATAACGAATAAAATCTTTGAAACTTTAACGTTAGGTTGCCCGGAGCAAAAGAAGCAGCTCTTTCTGCGCGATTTAATGGATCTAATGCAGAAGAAGATGAAGGCTTCTGGTACGGATTCAGATGAAACAACAGCCAAGTGGCAAGCTTCTAAAGAAGAGCAAATAGCAACTTGGCACTTCGTGATGCTCGACAAAAACAAGAACAAGGCACGTGGAGATAAGATTTCGATTGAAAGTAGTACACAGGAGCGTCTAGAGTCTAGCGAATCGAAGTTCAACAGTCGTGTGTTTCGTTTTAGGTTCTGGAAAGGAAGGAGTGGAAAAGTTTCCGCACGATGGTTGCGAATAATAAGCAGCTTCAACGATGCGGGAAAAGGTTGCCCAGGTACTGTGATATCAATAACGACAGGAGAATCAGCATGACAGAATGGCTTAGTTGTCTGAACGCGCAACACTCTACGTCATGTAATTATATATCTTGTTAATTTAAGCAAACAGAATAACTAGAATGATAGTTTTCGAAATCTTAAGTATGTGTTTGGTTTTTTAATGTATTTTAGCTGTGAGTACGGAGAAATCATCCACGAGCAAACCAAAAAGGACGGGTCCGAACCCGTTGGATCAGCTTCTGAAGAACGACGACGATTAGGCTTCGAATGTGATATAAATAATGTGTGTTCGTCAGTTCATCGATAAATGTCGCAGTGATCATTCATTTAAACCGCGCCGACCGTAACACGAGCGATGGAACTTTTCAAAGAAAAGCCAGTTACTGTTAAAAGAATTTTATTTGTATTTTTGTATCCGGTGATAAATTCCACTGTATCACGTCATTTATTTGAATGTAGATCGTATTTATCTGTACCTCACAGATTGATCATTTGAGAGTGTATTTTAGTGTAACAACTCTGCAGTTTTAAGGATAAAAAGTAACAAAGTATTACGGGCATACGATGATCGTGTACATATTTAACGTTTTGTTTCTAGGTGCTACGCACGATAGTTGCTTCTTTCATGACTACGTCGACGCAGACGCGAAAATTAAATCCACAATCATTGAACGTGATTGAACTGACTAAGTTTTCATTGCATGAGTACTATTCGAAATTTAATATAGGCTTAAGAGATTTAGGTTCGTACGCATTTAAGATATCTACAATAATTGTTAACGCTGTTGACTCGAAGGCGATTGTAAGATTGAGATGTGCTTATTGAAATAAAACTTATTTTGACATGATACGCTCGACGGACTAGCTCTCAAATCAACTATAAACAAATATTTTAATGGATTCGTGACGATTTCAAACGTTTTCGTGTGAGCATTAGCGAATTATAAATATATAATCGAAAAAAAAAATAAATAAATAACAGAAAATATAAAATCTTGCTAATTAGTATAGTCCAAGAATGATATAAAACATAATAAACTGAAAAAAATTCAGTAAACAATAATTTCCGGAAATACAAGGCTTAAAATCAGTAGACTGCTTCTGTTTGTACAAAATTTATATATATGTATATATATATATATATATGTATAAGAAAATCTTACATCTTATTTCCAGAATTTGTGTAAATCAGACGTTCAGTTTTAACTTAAAAGCTTACTGTCACTGATGCAGTTGAAGTCAATCGTTCTGAGGTTTATCAGAAACTCTAAGAAATGAGAGCGATGAGCAACAAAAACGGCAGTCTACATTCCCTTGAAGAAAATATGCTAGAATACACGGTCTTGGTAACCACTGTCAGCCATGCTGGAACTAGGTTTCGCAGGTCCTCCAGGTACTTGATGATGCGGATGCCGTATATGGCCAGGACGTCTCGGTGGGGCTAAGTACTCGAACATACTTTGCGTATGTTGTGCCAACATTTTGCTAAGATCACAAGGCATCGGATCGGTCCAGAAGAAATCGTGGTTCAGCGCAGAATCGGAATCATATCTTTTCGATGGATCAAGAATCAGAAGTTTGTCTAACAAATCGCACGCGTAAGGATCCTTTAAATATGGTTTCAATCTGTCTTTGACCTGAGCAAAAATAATTACTTCATTATACAGAAAAATAGACATTACATATAATCAGCAAAATTTACCTTCCGCTTTTGACCTTTAGGCAAATCCATTTTATTAAAAAGCTCTAAACTTTCAACTCCCGGCCACACTTCCGTTGTTATAGAACCACATAACTGAGAAATCAATATTAATTGCTGCTGCTCTGTATTACCTTGCATTATAGGTGACCTGTACAAAATTGAAACGCGAAGCGTGTTTATTTGTTCATAAGAAATTGTAGAAACACGTACCTGGTCCACATTTCGGCCATTATACATCCTGCGCCCCACAAATCTACGGGAGGACCGTAATTTCTATCGCCGAGTAAAAGTTCAGGTGGTCGGTACCAAAGAGTAACGACTCTGTTTGTGTAACGATTTGGTTGGCCATTTTTGTTAGCGCTAAATGCACGAGCTAACCCAAAGTCGGCTAACTTCAATATACCATTTTTTGTTATTAGGACATTTGCAGCCTTCATATCTCTATGTAAAATCTGAACCAAACGATACAAAGATTATTGATAAAGTTGTAGGAAAATTATAGAAAAATCTCTTATAGTTACGTTAATTATTAAATTCTTACCTTATTACTGTGGATATAATAGAGACCATTTAACAACTGTTGCATAACTTTCTTAATTTCCCCTAAATTAAATTTCACATTTACATTGGACAATAAACCTGCTAGGTCATGTTCGCAAAAGTCAAACACGAGGTAAAACGTAGAACGATATCGATTATATTGAGTTGCTAAAAAAATTCTCGATATTAGTCGATTCCATGCCTGTTTTCCCGTGAACATATTACATATTTCCAGAAATAAGACATATACCTCGCGTTCTACATATCTCTATTAAATTTACTACATTTTCATGCTTTAGCAACTGCAATATCCTTATTTCTCGTAGAGCAGTTATTGGAAACTGTAAAAAATAAAAATTAGTGTCACGTTGCACGTTTATGTTCGAAACAATCATAACTTGTTTTAGATACTTTATTCCAGAGTTGATATCAAGTAAAATATCGCAACAAAATTACTGTTTCCTTTACAGACGATCGCCGTATTTACACGGTCAGACGGTGCGGACAAAAAACAGAAAAAGATGCATTAAACGATCGAAATATTTCAACGTGTACATACCCCTTCCTTCTCATTGTCCATTAACACTTTTTTCATAGCTACGAACTTTTTAGTGCAATTCTTATCCCTGGCCTTGAACACCTCCCTGCAGAACAATTCGTCAACGTTATCAAATTTCGCTCGATCAGACAAAAACATAACCTTCAAAACTGATCCCGAAATCCTTGTTGAACTCACCCGAAGGTGCCCTGGCCGATTTTCGCTACTTTTTCATATTTCGTGGACTCGTCGCAATGGGGAAAGTCGAATTCTTCGATATACTTCTCCTTCTCTTTGGTGTTCATCTTCGATATTCGTGAGGTAAACACGGGGCCTAGTGGGGCCTAGGTTGGGCCTAGGCACTCCCACGAAATTTCTGGTCAAGGAAAAGTTTCGTCAGTCATACTACGGCGCGCTAATTGCACAGAATACAATAAAATTTAAACACCATAAATAATTAATACATGTAAAAGCATTGTTCTAATAAAAAATATAATTGTATAATTGTTTTTAAATTGCACATGGTGTGGATATTCATACAGCTGATGTTACAAAAAACGTTTGTTGTATCAAACACTAGTATTTATTATTCTGCGCAATATTAAATTAAAAACAAGAAATGCGTGATGGTGTTCTAGACACAAAGTGTTCAAACGGTGTTTTTGGTATACATTCATGAATTGGAATGGTTAAAAATGTAGCGGATCTGTTCTGATTTGCGGTCACTTCACCAAACGTTTTTTAATATCCCACCATGATCAAAAAGATTTGTAAAATATTATTACTTATCGTAAGCATGAAATCGCACCGAAAGTTCACAATGTTCCATGTAGCGCGTTTGAGCCAGAGCATCACAGATGATCACAGAGTGTCACAGAGCATTCTTGATTCTTGCACATAACCTCAAAAGAAGAAATTGATCTCGATCGAGGCGCCGCCTTGCGGAGTCCATCGTTAATCAGTCTCACGCTTTCGTATCGAGAGAAAACGGTCGTCGCATATTTACGCCTTTCGAACAACAAACAACCGAGCATTTGCTACTGTAGTGCTGTGAACAGCCGCCGAATTTCGCAGCGGACGGTTCGAGCAAGATGCGCGTGAAGATTATTATTCTTCGCGGCGTGCGATCATGGTGAATCCCGAACCGGTGTATCCAGAACCGAAATAATGCGAGGTACGTACGGTATATGTATCAAGCGCGATCAATAAATTATTGAGAAAGTCTTGTCAAAATGATATTTGCTTGGACGTTCGAACGTGAAAGTGTGAAAGACAATTGACATGATAACGTTATCGTTTCTCCGTCGTTCCCTCGAAATAGACTGACACTGTCGAGGTGGAGGCCTACGAACTCCGTTCGCGTCGACGTGATTTAAAATATACGAAAACGAGATGTTCACTCGCATCGGGATACTGCAAGGAAGATGCGTTGAATGACAGTCAACAAGGTGTGTTCGATCGGTGCTTTTCAAGTGACAGAAAATCACGATCGTCTGACAGTATGTTGCGCGGTTTATTTTGATAATTGTAATTCGAAAAAGCGTCAACCGAACGATCGATCGGCATCGTTTATTTTGCCGTAGTAGGTATCTTAGAATTCGAACCACGAATTCCTGCATTTGGGAGCAGCCGAATCGTTCGCGTTTATTTTTGACTTTCGCGGACGAATTTCATTGAATTTTTGACGCTCCGCGTGAAACGCTCGTCAGAATGTTTCATTGACGAACCCATATGCGATTGTACGCCGACTTTAAGGTTAAACATAATAAAGTAGCATGTTATACGTGCTTACGTTTTCGAGTTAATTTCGAATGATAATATTATGTAACGTTATCTCAATTACACGCACGATTTTTTTTCATTTCGTGATGTGGTAGACGGAGCGCGTTAATAAATTATGTGTTGTTTAAGCTTAAAGATACCGTAAGAGGAATGGTAATTGCTATGCAAGAAGTATCTACTATGTTGACCTTGAAATTGTTGTGAACTTTGTCACCAACGAGCGCAAACGAGGGAATCATTAATATTTTTATACTCGATTAATTTATATCATTCTATATATTCTTTCAAGATTAAATTAATAATATAGTTATACACTACAAAAATGATTAATTTAATGAATATTTATGTTCAAAGATAGACATTTTTTTCTCATACAAAGATAGTGATGAATGCTATATTTTTCTATTTTATTAATACTTCTATAAATACTTAAAGAGAAATGAAAAATACAGGCTACTCGAAAATTTATGTCAATAGTGTTCTAATGCATTTATTTTGTCTAATTAAATGGTTTATTTATTACAGGTGGACAAGTATGAAATATTAAACATGCCTCATGGCTGGAGGCAGGAGAAGCAGCAAACAAAGTGGAAATTTGGACAGGACGCACCAATGGCTTTATTGCCATCAGCTTTATGCTTCTGTGGTGCCTGAACTTCCTATAAGCGAAACATTCAAGAAACACCAACGCAAACAAAAAAATCATATTGTTGCAAAAAGTCTTAGCTACCTGCAAGATAATATTTTGAGGTAAAGTAATAAACCTTCTATTATTGTATTTGCCAATTATTTTCATTTGCATTATAACATTAAACGATCGGCGAAAATATTTAGGGAATAATTTGTGAAATATTGTGTCGGATTTTTATTATTGAGTAAAAGTGAGTTACTTAAATTATAAGTTCCCGCATGATGTATTAAATAGTTTCGATTTAATTGGCTTTGGTTGCGTGAAGTGATTTTTATCATTTATATGTATGATAATTGAACACTGAAACAATTGGCATATCATATGAAATTATTATTAAATACTTGATACCAATAATTTGGATCTATTTACGAAAATTTAGTGTGCAATGAATTTGTTGTACTTTATATAATTTGTTTTCTTATATAATTGTCGAATCCCTTTCAATTTATCTTTATAATTGTTATTATATAACTCTAATTGATGAGAATCTGTATATAAATCCTTCTACGTGTACAAAATATAAGTCTATAAATACATAAACTGAATAGAGTGTTTTATTGTAGAATATTTACAGACTCCTTGTATTGTGATTTTAACATAATACATGGATATAATATAATACGAACAAACCGGTGTATTGTTAAAACAAGAGCTCCACATTTTTACGAGGTACTCAAGCCTTATTTTGTATATACTAACAATCGCATTGATTGTATCCTTGATAAACTGGAAATTTTTCATCATATCGAAGGCTTTGTGAGGTATAGCCATATCGTCAATCACTTATTTAGAAGCAGTATCCACTGAAGGTGTATAAATATTTGTCGCTTAAGTAATGCAGGCTGTAGCTGCATGGACTCTTGTATAATTTAGGAAAACTTGTGAAAAACCTTAATAATTACTGTAAATAATTATGACACCGATTTAATAAAGCAAATACACATTTTCCTGAATTGATATTGTAAAAGTTCCATGCATTTCTTTTCTTCCAACTGAAATATGCTTACTTGCATGCATTTTGTATAAATTGTGTAGTAAAAATTTTCTCAGCTTTCAGAAAGTCTATATAGTGAAACAAGCGATGAAAACTACTTGATGTATAGAATATGTAGAAATTGTCTGCCCTTTATAACTATTGTAAAAGTTGTGTATACTTTCTTATGATTAGATTGAAAACGAGTAGACTATAATTTTTCTTTTCTATCAATTGTTGTTTTATACATATACAGTATACAGTTTTTCCAAGTGTCGTTGTGTCTGTGTCTAGTGGCTGTGCAATATACTATACTAATCTGGTGGACAGCATCGATTAAGATTAGCATGATACATTCTGTTATTCACTCGTACTATGTGTGTTATAGAATGCACATAATAGAATAATATCATATTGAATACGTTCCTCGCTCCCATTTTATTTTTATATATTTAACTACACTATATACGTTTTCAGGCTTTTATACGGCAATTCGAATTATTCACGAGAAGAACAACTATTAGTAGATCTTATCTTAAACATTACCTACACGTCAGATTTTGTGAACGCGTCCTGTGTTAATGCTATTTCCGACATCAATAAAAGGTTACAACTTACAACATATTCTGAAATTTATTCTAAACGAACCGTTGAACTAGTTTTCGAAACGTATTCTATGGCTTCGTATTTATAAATATCTGTTTTTGTGTCGAAGATATGCAGACTTGTCGACAGACTCTGAGCCAAGATCGAACCTCGGAAGCGCAAGAAATGTGAGAGAATACGGTATTGTGGATGCAAGTCCCACATTGTCCGATATGGCTGATTCTGGATTAGAAACTGGCTCTGTAAGTCCGCATGACAACACGACGTCGGAGAATTCGAGTACCGATTTCGAGGAACTACACGGCACAGAATATACGTCGACGAACGAGGACTTGGATAAAGCGCGTGTCAGACGCGCGAACAAGAAAGATCAGAGATTAGACGCGGAGCGCTATGAGTCCGTCAACAATTACAATAGCGCGTGCCCCATAAGAGACTCGATCGAATCTGGATTGATGGACTGTGCTTCTTCGAATGATCACAGCGCGACGTGTTCCTCTTTCGACGCGGAACAACCGCACCTCGACTCCTCCAGTTCGTCCACGGACAATGCCCAAAAAGCGAAACTGCACACCGACGAAATTTTTCAGTACGAAAGCCAAGTGCTCAGCGATCCGTTTTACGAGTCGGACTGTGGCAGCGATGAAAACGAGTCTTTCGAATTCATCGATCTCGGCAACACGTCCTCCGTGAACACCGACGCGGAGAAGGAATCCGCGAAGGTCGAATTCGCGGAACAGTCGCAAAACAGGAAGACGTGTCGTTCCAATTATTCTCAAACCGAAAGTGCACAAACCGGAAACGCAAGACTCGATGTATCCCGCGACGTAACAACGCATAAAAGTTCCTGTAACGCAAGCAATTACTATTTCATCGACGCGTCGACGCTGAACGACGAGGTGGAGGTTCTAGCTTCGAACGTAACTAAGAGCCAATGCTTCGAGCAGTGCGAGAAGCCGCAGTTCTACGCTTCGTACACTTCTGAATACGTTGCGAGTAAAACCGACGATTCCGCGGACGATCAGTGCTACAAGTTCACATCGTTTAAAACGACTAATTTGCAAACCGGACACGAAAGGGTAGCAGAGTTCGAAAGGGAGTTGAAGCTCGCGGAATACTTGGAACCGCTCGCGGACGCGCGGAAAACTAGAAGGACCGACTCTACCTCCGACGATAAACCAGTAATTAATGCGGAAACGAATAAGGAGTCCTTAGCCGTAGAAATTAAGGAAGCGGACAGTGGTGAAAGCGCACATCCTTCTCCTTGCCCCGACAATAATAAGAATTTGAATAATGATCGGCACATCGTATCGCGAGACACCGCTGCCAACGTAGTAGATAGTAGCGAGAAGCCCGAGCAAACTAATGACAAAGACAGAAATTCGGTGGAGGACAATCGACCTTCGCTTATTAGGCGAAACACGTTCGAGTTGGATTCCAACGACGAAAAGTTATCGGTGTTAAGACAGGAATACGAGCGACGGCAAGGGAATCTCGTGTTTCAAAATGCAATACCTCAATATTCAGGACATCGCGTCGATGACGATTCCTGTTTCAATCCACCAGAAGAGCCTTCGATTCCTATCAGTAACGTGCTAAGTAAATTCACCGTGGACGTTAAAATGTCGACTGGTACTCAGTACCACGCGATGCCCTATTTACCATTGGACAATGAACAGTTCGAGATCGATCAGTCACCGCCAGAAGCTAACAGTTCCCCGCAAAGCGACAGCAAAACCAGCAAGATTTATCCAGTAACGAGAAGCGCCAGCGACAAAATGGTTATGGATCATCACGCGGAGTCGGACAACGGGTCGAACAGTTGCAGCAACAGTTTGCCCGTCACGTTGAATTCGATTTTAGAAAAAGATTCTAGGATGGATACGTTGAAGAGAAACAAGTGCGACGATACGACGCCTATTATTTCAGGCGGTGTCAGTACTTCGGATTACTCGAAGCCAACCGACAGTCCGACGGTACGACGGAAAACTGAGAGCACTCCGATCGTTTCAGGAGGTTCTGTCATCATGAGTGAACCGGACTCGAGGGTGAAACACGCGAGAATGTCTTCCTCCATGACGGCGTGGGTGGTCGACATGAGCGATTGCAATAGAACCGAATCCAAGCCATCGAATGGTTCGCAAACAGGCATGTCTCAGAGTTTCTCGAGTTCGGAATGCGTTAAAAAGCCTGTTCGGAAAACGAGTAACCATGATAAGCACGGTAGTTTAGGTTTCTTCGTAAACTTGAAGGATATGGATGATTCTAAACCGCAGCAACAGAATTGTTCGACGGAGAAGAAAGAGCCGAATGGAAACAGTAAGTCCTATTGCGAGTTTTATGTCGATATGTCGAACGCCAACAGCACGTGGAGAAATAAAAAACCTGAAGCAGAGGAGGCTAATGGGAAACCTGAGAAGTCGAGCGAGGGAGCTGATAAGAAAAATATTTTCTCCATGTTCATTGATTTAAGGGATCCACCCAAGAACACTAAGAACACGGAAAATCCTGCGCAACCTACTCACAGGAGAAGCTTCTCCACGTTTTGCGATAAGCGAGTGGAAGTAAAATCGGAGGATACCAGTTCCAAGGGGAGCAGCGTCGCGTCTAGAGAAGAAGAAGCGACGGCCGAACAGAAATGCGCCAAGGAAAAAGCGAAGCCAAGCGTATTCATGTACATAGAGTCCGATTCTCCAGTAGTGAGAAGAAGAACTTTATCTTCGTCGCGACCCGCGTTAAAGCGGCACTCCTGGAACGTAGACAAAACGCAGAGCGTCAACAACAACGGGCACGTCGCGAAGGAGATAATGTTCAGGAAGGAACACAAACGCGCGCACAGTCTTTCCGTGGATCGCGGAGACTTGAAAAAACTCCAGGCGAAGCCTAGTTCGTCGAGTCACTCGTTGAGCGACGCAACGAAACCAGAACCCGTTGTTCAGAGAAACTCTAAGGCGCATCAGGAAGGAAACGGCGCGTTGAGCAACATGGACACGTCTTCGGAGGACGCTTTCGAATACGACACGAGGGACACGCCACCGAATTCTCACGTCGAGGTGATCAACGAGGAACTCCGCGTGAGCGTGAAGGAGCACGAGTACACTGAATTGAAAGCGGAGCGGGGCGCGGAGAACGCTGCGGACGCTAAAGCGTACGACGATGAATATTCAGATCCCTCGGCGTGGGAAAAGACGTGTACAGAAAGTACCGAGGGGCAAACGCGTAAAAGCGAGACGTTCGATATTAGCAGCGGCAGTGGGCCGTCGCCTGATAGCGATAATCATGATTACGAATTGTCTGAACTGTTGAACGGTGAAGTGCCAAATATAGATGGACCCCAAGTAGTTCCTCCTGTAGCTAATAAAATATCCGAAACGCATAAGTCGTTGAACGAGACGATCAAGAAGATCGAAACTGAATTGAAAAATCCGGATTACGTAAAGTCGGAGGTGACGTACGAGGACCACGATGCGTCGACGAAAAAGAGTGAAAGAAACGGTGGACGTCAGAAAGCGTCAACGTCTAATTTCGTTCGATTGTCGGATTTAGATAAAACGCCGGCAGCGTCTCACACGGTGGACGTTCTATCTGCGAAAGAAGATAGAAATACGTATCGCATGTGCAATAGTATACCCGAGACTTCTTGGATTGAAAGTAAATTAGTTATGGGCAGAACGAATGGATCGGTCAGACCGCTTCCTAGGAAATTCCCTTCGGTGATGAGCACTTCCCTTCCATCGAAGCAAAAGTCTCCTCTGGAAGAACTGACAGGGGATTACGATGGCGAGGGTATCATATCAGAGTCTGACTTGAGCAGCATGCAGAGCAGCATGGGTCGTTCCGGAGCAGGTATGTGTATATTCCCGTACATAAGTCACCGAACGGCCGGACGGTTTTTTAGTTTCACCGAAATTATTGATACAATTTTCTGTTTTATTGATGTATGTTTCTAGTACCTCGAAATTAACTAAGAAATATTTTTGTTGCATCGTTAAGTGTTTAAGGATTCCTTGAAGATTTTTTTCAAAATTACTCTTGGAACATTAGATAAATTAATTACCAAGTTACTCATACGTGTAGTCATAGGAGTTAGATATACATATTCGTGAAAAATTAATAAACTTCATTACTTTGCGTTTGACATGCTCTTTAAGTCTATAATTCGAATTTCATATTTTATACATTCCGGTGACTTATGAACGAGAGTGTAATTTATTAATAAAAAAAAAATAACGTTTGTTACGATACAGAGATTAATTAAAAGTTTCTTTGCAGAAGGGAGCACTGAAGAAACCGAAACATCAAGCATAGCTGGAGCGAAACCGTACAACAGATTAGGAGAAGATTTGTTGAGAATGTTTTTGGAAGAAATCAATCCGGATGTTACGATCGACGTAGCCGGACGTCGCATTCGAGCTCACAAATGTATATTAAGCTCTCGTTGCCAATACTTTGCAGCGATTCTCAGCGGAGGATGGATCGAGAGTGCGGGGAATGTTATTTCCTTGCAAGGATATTCGTACGACGCTGTGCACTTCGCGTTGTGCCACATATACAGTGGAGAAAGTAACATACCGGATTCTATAAGCATTGTTGAACTAGCAACACTAGCTGACATGTTATGCTTGGAGGGTCTTAAAGAGGTTATCGGATATACACTCAAACTGAAATACTGTCATCTCTTTCATAAGGTATTTTGAATCTATTACTTCGTAATGAAATACATTGATCACTTTTTAACATTGTAATTATCGTTCGTAGCCTTGTCAGATATGCGCTGTCGGTGTACTGGAATGTATGCCTCTCGCAGCTGCTTATGGGCTTGATGAAGTATATCGGAAATCTCTTCGATGGATTACGAAGTATTTTGTACGAATATGGCCGTGCAAGGCATTTGCAACACTACCAAGAGAGCTTATGGAAAAATGTTATCATCAACATATCGTGCACATGGTATGTGATTTTTTATATACACTCTGCAAAAAAGTAAGGAATCACCTCTACGAACTCCAAAAATGTAGCTCAGCTCAAGCAGTCCTAATTCTGGTAAAAATGGTTGTATTGATATAATCGAAAAGTTATTTGAAAGCGTGGAACAGACTACTTGAACTTGATTGTATTTTTGGAGTTCAGTAACAGTATTAGATTGATGCATTTGAAACATATTCTAAAGTAAAAACTCCAAATGCATGTAATTTCCCTCTATTGATACCTAATTTATCAAATTAAGAGATTCCACAAATAAAAAATTCTTTTAGTGTCATTTTTACCACATATTTCATTTCGTTTGTTATAAATTTGTCTTTTATCCTATTCATAATGTCAGAGAATAAAGTATGCAATAACGTTATTCGAAATTCGATTAATATTCAGCATGGATATACAACAGCAGATACCTTCTTTTTTAATTTGACTTGCAGCAATTAACGATTAAACAAAAATTAATGCTTATCATCATATCAGAATAGAAACTAAAGAAAAAAACACTTCGTATGCAACCAACCTAATATTTAACTATTCCTCAAAATCTCAACAATTACTTCTTTTTCCATTCTGAAATTCTAGTCTACAGACAATGTGCTTCAAACTATGATGGATTGCGACAAACTCCTCGCAACCTTGCCAAACGTTCGTTGGGCAGAACCGGTGTTCAGAATGGTCTCAAATTTATTAGAAACAGCAGTGAAATTTCTGTCAGATAACTTTTGCGGAGTACTAGGAAATGAGAATTTCCAATCGCTCGGTAGAGAGTTGACATGGAACATCAGTCGTTTAGAGGATAATTTCTTAGTAGCTGCGGAACGGTTACCTCCCGACCAAGCATGCAAAAGTTACTCGAAGTTGCATAAAATGTTAGCTTCAGCTCAGATGGACGAAGCCCAAGACAAGATAAAGTGGGGTCCTCTGTTTGTTGATTTCTTGAAGAAAATTCAGAGTCGGGTAGAAAAGTGTTTAGTCAGGGATGCGGCGCGTGCCGCGAGGACCACGACGTGGTTGAAGATGGACTTGGAGCTTCGACGTAGAATACAAGAGTTGGCTTGCCTTGTGATATTACCTCATGAAACTACGAAACGTCAGTCGAGGCATTCTAACTTCACGAGAGTAAGTAACCTTGCATATTTCTGTAACGTTTTCGACCACGAAAATTTTCAGTTTAATTTCATTACATTCGTTACTAGGAACCTAGACCAGCGTCGAGTCGTTCAACGACGAACCGTACGTTGGATTTAAAACGTGTTAAAATGGTCATGTCGGAACATAATGATAAAACCTCGAAACAACCGCCGGTAGCACAACAAACGAAAAAGGTTCTTAACAAACCGAAAAGCGATCCGATGGAACGTAAAATGCAAGACGATAAGCCGGCTACTACAGATACAAATACCAGACCGAAATCGTGGCCCAATAAAATAGAGGTAACATGTTTCATTTTTATTAATTTTTTGAATTATGATTAGACAGCGAATCTTTATGCGAATGCATATTGTGGTAGAAAGTAAATAATCTGATCTTACCTCGACAGAAATTTGTTTTCTGATTATAGGATTCTTAAAATATATTTTTTATTTTACATTTTTTTCATAATACATATGCTTTGCATGTTTATGTTTAACAGCGTAATGCATTTATTGTGCTTATGTGAAATATCTATCTTCCAAATTTGTTTCGTCTATCAGCAAGTTCTTATATTACTATTTCATGAATTATGAAGAAGAAATCGTATTTTTGTAATTGAGTAATCTTGTAATTAAACATTAGTTGTGGCAGTTTGTATTTGAGATTCAAACAATTTAGTTCGTTCATCACAGGCCACAGGATTTTAGTGACATAATGAAAATATAACAGTGTAGTGTATAATATAGCGTAATAATATAATAGTATAGTATATACTACATATAACAAAGTAGCATATTTTATAACAGTACGATTAAGAAATTACTCATATTTTTTAAAAGTGCCGAAAGTAAGAAAACCTATAAAGTGTTTCTAACCCATTAAGACTCAAGGTTGCATTAACGCAACATTTTTAGTGTGTTAAGCAGATCCGCGAGCAAATTTGGGTTGGAAATTTTGTTATTGACGAAGACGATGACGAAAGCTTTCATTCTCAAATTGGTAGTAAGAATTTGAAATGTGATAAAGAATAAAATAAAAAAAAAAAATAAATAAATAAATAAAAAAAATAGCAATAAGAAGTTGGTGTAAGTTTGAGTACGCATAAATTACAGACATTATTTGCATTTAAATCAATTTTGATAGACAAACGTTACCCGCTAACAACATGATAATTTTTTATAAATGGATCCTCAGGTGAAATCGAGATATCTGGAGCCCAGAAACAAATCTGTTCCAAAAGAAATTCCACAGGTGGTACACCAAGAAAAGGTAATCGTGCAGCAACGTCGGAAAATAATGATCTCGTCCTCGGATTCGTCCCGAACATCCAGTCCTGCGATGAAGCGAGCCACCGAGAAAAAGCCTTTAGCCAAAATCAAATTGCCCATCAAGAAGGACTTGAAAGCTCTCTCTTCGGATAGTTTAACGGAGCCTAATACTAGCAGAACGAACAATAAAAAGGAAACGATTAGTAAGAGTTGTGGTATCACACGTCCAGAATCACCCTCGTTTAAACAAAAAAATACGGAAATAGGTTTGTCTGTAGATTCGCTGGCAGAATCGAAGAACAAGCCCGCGCCCGCGAAAAAGAAGACGAATAAGATGGATACGTCAATGTCCACGGACAGTTTGATGACCGAGATCACGACGACGCCGAAGTCGAACGCGTCGAACAAGCTGTCGCCGACTCTGGCGAAGGCGGCGAACAAGACGCAGATCTACGACAGAGTGAAGAAGAGTTCGCCGCCGATGCAGCAGAGGAGTCCGCTGACGGTGACGAGGAGACCGCTCAGGTCGCTGGAGAGCTCGACGGCAGCCAGCAGAAGCAGGGCAGCTGCTATAAGCGCGTACCACGGCTCGCCTAGTTTGAGGAGAAACCTTCTGGACGCCGCGAAGACGCCGGACGTTCCAAGTAAGTCACTGAATAATGTGCCGTGCAAGACCGCGAACACGCGACTGGTCACGCAGTCAATGATTAACCATCCTAATCTAAGAAAAGAAAAGAAAGACGGAGTGCCGAACTCGCAGGGTTCCGAGAGCCCTAGTAAAAGGTCTTCCCCAAAATCGTCTGGCACTAACAGATTGAACAAAGCTGCTGTCACCAATAAAAGGACAAACGGTAAGACCGCTTCCGAGGATAAGGTTAAAAATAAGTGCCATAATGGGGAAGTTCCGAAACAACCTACGGTGGGCTCTAGGTCGGGAACCTTCTTAAAAGACGAGCCCACGATACTTAAAAAATCTGATATTAAAACTTCTCAGATCAATACTTAAATTTATAGACTAGTCGCAGTGTATGCTTTCCGCGCATACATCGCGCCATTAGTTTTATGAATTATATTATAAAACCAACGTCTGTAATCGCAAAACGTGATAATTCCAACTATGGAATCGTACTCTATGTGTAAAGATAGAATTAAAATGTAATTTTAATTTAAAACGAGTTGCAATTGAACGCGATCGTCAGGAAAAAAAGGGAAATATATTTGAAATGCATTTATTAGATATTATAGGAAATGTGCTATGATTTTGTTGTAATGTTAAAGAAATGTAATGTTAACTATATTAACGAAATATGGCACTAGGTATATGTATACAAGTTTTGAATTCGATCGTTTTTCTTTTTCTTCATTTTCGATTGTATCTGATCTCGGGCAGACTGTGGAAACGCGAGTCTTAATCATGTCTCTGGTTATCGATTAAATTCTGTTATTACGATGCACAACTTAGGATATTAATGGAAATTATCACTTTTGGTCACGGATGCAGCTTTAACGTCCCACCCAGTTTTCAACCGATGTGCGCATTAACATGTCATAGTATTACACATTGCATATTCATAGATGATAGATCCAACGATCTAACCATGGCCAGTTAGATGACATATTTAGATAGGCCTTTTTTTCTTCCACATTAAAGGAGCCATATCGCCCCAAAATTATTTTTTCCGTAGAATTATATTTACTAATTTCGACTAGTTGCAGTAATATATACGCATATAGTAATCTCCGATCTTACCATTTAATGTTGCCATCTTACCAACTAATTCTGATTATAAGTAGAACTCCGTTTACCCTCCAGTGATCCTTATTAATGAATTTAATGTAGTTATTGTGTTTATTTATTATTACATTTATATCTATATTTTGCAATGTACATTTCTATGCAATATTTGTATCTAGTCATTTATATATTTTAAATATTTACTTTTATGTAATGTTAATAAATAATTCGATATAATGTTAAAAGAATGGTTTAATTCTTCAAGTCATATTACATTCTATCAAGTTGTGATACGCGTTACAGAGAAAATAAGTCTCAAGTTTAAAAAAAAATTTATATATCGTTTTATTTTATTTTTTTCTTTATATACAATTGCATTTGGCATAAATACGTACTATTAATGCTATGGTTCAATTTTATACATCTAATAATGTTCCTCGTGGTCTTGCTCTCTTTGGATCTGCTTCAGGAGGAGGCATGGCTTTTCTCTTGTTCATTCCTTTCCTTTCCAATTGTTTTTCAATTATTCGTGCATTGTTAGCATACGAGTCAGCAACTTCTCTCTGAAAACAGAAATTTTTTTTTTTAAAAGAAAAGTACAAATTTTTCATTCCACGACTATAGTTTTTATGCATTTCAATTATATATATTTTTTGTTCATATGTTATTAATTGTCTAGTTTATCTAATACAGAATGATTGTCCTCGCTTTCTTAGATAAATTAGTGTTGATAAACTGCCATGCAACCAAACACACATCCAACTTACAGCTTCAATTTCATCTTCTTCCTCGTCTATCGTTGAAACAGTAACCGAACTGAATTTTCCCATATTCTTTGTAT
The DNA here is from genome assembly GCA_030770465.2 of Perdita meconis. NCBI lineage: Eukaryota > Metazoa > Arthropoda > Insecta > Hymenoptera > Andrenidae > Perdita > Perdita meconis. The sequence goes on along the minus strand of JASKOS020000005.1, from coordinate 19,672,315 downwards.
GTTTGGTCACCATAATCTTCTTGGGTTTCTCGATTGCTACTTGGTTGTATATGTCTGTCATTGGACCCTCGCCAGAACTCTTAATCACTGCGCCCTTCACAATGAACACAATGTTTGTTCCTTGATCATGTTTATAATACAGAAAAAGCCCACACCTGCGAAAGTATATGTACAAATTGTAACTAACACCTTTACGTCGCTACTTGCAGGAATATTTTACAACGTGAATGTTAACGATTACAGTTCTTAAAATTCTTTTTCAATATGTACAAAAGAAGCATTGCAAATGTATCTTTGAAAATAAAAGGAGAAAATGATAAAGAAATGCCGCTTTACTTTTTACACTTTTGCCGATGCTGCTTCTCTATACCCTCTGGTCGTTTCAGGTATACAACTTCGTCCTGCTCGCAGGTCATTTTGTGAGCGTGTTTGCTCCCATCGATTACTCGTGCACCATCCCTCTTTCGCAATGGCAACTTTTCTATGGCACAGTCTAGAAAAGTATGTGAGATTTGATTAGGATCTGTAGAATAGTAAGATGATACGCGTAAACACAAATGAAGTAAATCTAACCTAAAATCAACGTCATTTGTCCGCATAAGCAGTAATAAATGTGGAGCGGCTTCTCTTCGCTGTATTCTTCTTGATCCTTTGTGTCGGAACATATTATACTCCTTGAAACTACTTTCGGCATGTTTACTTTGTACCAGTTTGTACTGTTAATCAAAATATTAATTATACCAGTCGAGTCCTACAATAAATATAGACAGACTGTGACAGGTGACAGACTTGAGTTTGAGGTTTGAGTCATGCCCGATCATGCCATTGCGCGTCAGAGCGATTATCAACCGCAGAATCAACATCAACAAATCAATGTTTTTCAATTTTGTTCATTTAGAAAAGTTCTGAACAATATTTTTCAACCACACTTATCATAAAAAATGGTTGCAGAAATTTGTATTATTTGGCTGTACTTCCGAAAACCTGACAAACCGGATTTAGCTGAAACTTTGCAAATAGTTTCATTTTGCATAGAAACAATGTTTGCGAGAAGGATTTTCGGCGACTAGAAGTTTAAGACCCAAAAAATGCGAAAAATGTTTGTTACCATTTTAGTGTCACTCCCTGTAATCTTAAAAGTTTCTATGCTTCGATTTGCCCAAAATCCTGGAAATAGGTTCCTTTTAGATAATAATAGTATGCACGAGAAGGATTTACGGCAATTCAGAAGTTAAGAGTCAAAATTTTGCCCAAAACGTTTCACTCCTGTAATATCACTGTCTACATTACCGACACAACGAACAATAAGATTATACCGTGATTATGTCAGTGCTCAATATACCACAGAAAAAAAGAGAGCAATTGGAAAAAAAGATTGGGGCGAAAAGGGAGATCAGGAGTAGGTCGGGGCTAGAAAGAAAATAAAAAAAAAAAAAAATTGAAAAAAGATTCAAAATTTTAAACTTCTAGTCGCCGAAAATCCTTCTCGCAAACATTGTTTTTATGCAAAATGAAGCTATTTGCAAAATTTCAGCTAAATCCGGTTTGTCAGGTTTTCGGAAGTTTAGCCAACTCTTTATCTACAAAAAAGTCAATGTGTTATGTAATCACTTTCAAAATACAAGTCTTTCATGCACCTTGTTCTCCGCATGCGCCTTTAGAAAAAAAAATTTTGCTCCATTTGTCCGATACTCCGATACGTGTCATCGACACATTCTACATTCTATCGTACCATTGACTATTCCTATAAGACTCCCCAACTGCCTGTTTTCGAGAGTCATGGATTTGGAGCTCCCAGAGACCCCTGAGTAAAGGTAGATTCTACCCACAGGAAACTGAGATATCGACAGTCGTGCCTGTTTTATCAGCCATATCTGTAGCGCAACCACCGACGAGATATAAGGTCGCAAGACCAACCCGCATGTGTGAATGGTCCAACCGGAATTTCGCCGACCGACGACCGTCGGCTTAGTGTGGATTGTTCCATTTAGAAACACGTGGCCGATATTCTTTTTTTCGACACGATCGTGCACGACCGTGCACGGTCCATACCGTCACGCCTATGTGTATATAGGCCTTTATTGTGAATCGAACTCTGAATGATTCTGAATCAATCCGAATGGAAGTATGGAAGAACTATGGTGGGGATAGATTAGAGGCAAGCACGGAAGGCAAGGAAGGGGACAGGTGAATAATTACCATAGTTACTATGTCTATGGCGTGCGCTTTTATCAGCTTTTATTTTATGGGACCATATGGGACCATTGGGACCTTTCGCTCTAATCCTCTTTGGTTTTCACGATATATCGATATTGTGTCTTGTGTTCCTGCACTGACTGCACTAGTGCAGAACGAAGCACTTGCTATTTTCTTCCGTTTTGTGAAATAGAATAGATTTGTTCACACCACTGTTGGTCGGCGAATCGGTTACAGAATCGGTCGCCAAACATCGCCAAATCGATTTTTGTTCGCCCGTGCTGCGCTCGTTGAGGTTCTCATTTTTGCGGACAATTCGATTGGCGCGGCGAACGCAAGATGGCGCTAGAAGCGCGAAAAAGTGTCGCCATCTGGCGAAGAAAACGTCAGATCAGGCGGGACGAGTCGAGAGGATTTTCCAGTGGCTCCTGCGGTCGGAGAATTTCACTCGGCCGCGCTCGGCGCACAGTTGCGGTACGGTGTTGGAGGTTTTGGACGTGCAACCGAAGGAGGCCAGTCGAAGCAAGCACAAACGACGGCAAATGGTGGGTGGGCAACGAGGTTGCACGATGCTCGTTGGTCGAAACGACAATAGAGTGTGAACGGTGTGACAAACACGAGTGTAATGTGGTGCACAATCGAACAGTAAATCGGTATCGCGGGTCGCGCGCGCGGTAATGTGAGCTGCGAGGAAGTAAAGAAGGAAGGCGAAAAAGTGCAGTGACTCGACATTTGATTGGTGGTGTGCACGCAGAGCAGCCCTTCGCGCACACACAACACAACACATACACACGTACGTATTACGTACATGGGCTGTGTACACACAAAAGCTCACGCGAGTCTTTCTCCCACTGCTCCGTTTCCTCTCTTTCGCTCGTTCTTTCTCTCTCTCTCTCTCTCTCTCTCTCTCGCTCTCCCTGTCTCCGACGTAAGTACCTTCTGCATTCCTGCAATAGCTTGCATGTAGTCGCACTTTTTTCCCTCGTTTTACGCGAGATTTACGACCGCACCCCCTTTCGGCTACGTCGCCGAACAGTACGCGAGTACGCGAGGACCATTTTCCAACTTGTTTGGAAAGGCACGCGCCCTGTTTCGGCGGATTTCCCCGATTCTCTGACGCGGCGATCGAGATTCCGCGATCTTTTGTATCGGAAAGGCGGGACGGAGTAGAAAGGAAGGGAAAGGGAATGAACTCGCGGTGTGATATGCAAAACGTCGCGAATTGACACGCAAAGGCGTCGACGGGGATTGGAATTTCTGCGAGTCGACTCGCGCGGAACGTTTCAATCGATTCCCGAGGCTCGATGCTCGGCGAATCGGTCGCGAGACTCTCTTTGTTTACTTTTACGGTGTCGCGATCGAAGGAAACTGTTCGGGGCGTACGCGGTGCATTATCTACTACGGTGCCTCGCGATATCGAAGAGGAGATTCGTTGCATAGATCGGATTACGCGCGATTCTGTAAAGTGAAACAGCCGCGATCGCTCGTGGTCGTGTTGAAACCACGAGCAATCGCTGATCCCTCGTCAGCTGACGCGAAGTTAGCCATGTCTCGTTAATCTCTCGCGATCCTTTCCTTGTGTAACCTGTCATGGAAGTTTCGAATCTTCCTTCTGACACTCGTCGCGACACCGGATGCGGAAGACCAACTACGGACTTTGCGTTCTGCGATCGCTTTGTGAGTAAGACGCTCTACATACAATGTTTTATTCAGTCATTTCCGCTTGAATATGCATCGTTCTTGGGAGAGGACTTGATCCGCGCGGCTTCTGACTTTCAAACGACTTCGGTAATTGCGGAGGTTTTCTAATTTGGGGGCATATAGTTATGGGGGATTTTTAAATAAATGGGGCAGTGGATGGAAAAAGGCATGTAAATGCTATTTCAAGAAAATCGATTTTAAAGTTCTTATCAAAGTATTATTTTGTGAATACCATTTTTTCTATTATATTTATTCTACTAGTATGTATGATTTGCGGAATGATATTGTTAAGGAACTAGTTTTTAATAATTTTACAAGTCTTCCTGAAGTAATACTGTTTCTTAACCTGATCAAATTCTAAATCATAGATTTGTGTCTCATTTCCAAGAAAAAATTTAAAAATGTTAGAAATAAAAATAATTAAATTATTTACAAACTGTGAAATAATAAGGTAACTGAGAATATGAGTCTAGTTCGAGTTGCTCAAAATTTGGAACCGCTTTGATTTTTACTTCAAATATTTAGAACAACTTCAAAGCATAGTACATATTCGCATTTTCATATGACTCAAACCAGAGTATTTCACAATTTTAATTCATTTAAAGTTCGCCCTAAATACTTTGAGTAAGTGCGACGCAGAAGGCGCACATATTAGTGTTGCTCAGAATTTTGAGTAACTTCACATTTTCATCTTGCTGAATTTTAAAAAAGGAGAAACTCGTATTTCCATGCGGCTCAAATTAAAATTGTCCCAATTTTCGACTCGTTCCGACTTTTGCTTCAAATATTTTGAGCGGCTTCAAAGTATAGAATTCGCGTTTTCGCACGACTCAATTCAAAGTACATATTCTAAAATATGTACTAAATAATGGTTCGAAGTTGGCCTTAAATCCGAGACAGACTGTTCGCGAATTAGCGCCACACAAAACTTTGAGCGGGTTCAAACCTTCGTCTTCCAGTATATTAAAAAAGAAAAGTCTCGCATTTCGGCGTGGCTCAAAGAATTAAGTCGCGAAGTAATCGGAGCCGAGCGCGGAACACGAATAGCAGCGACTAAAAGGCCTAGCCAGCCAGAAAGTTCAAATAGTTCGGAATACTGAAATAACCCGAAGAAATCCGATAGCGCGAATTTCTTTCGAGTTGTTCGAATAATCGGCCCATTCGAGTTCCCGAGCTACTTGAGTTGCGTCAAGCTATTCGAATTTTTCTAGCCACTCGAGACACCGTCCGGTGCACCACGAATAGATTCGATCGGGACTTGAAGAGGAACGCGAAGCGCACGGCCGCCGGCCGCCGGCCGTTGCGTCGCGGTTTGAAAGATAAAACCCGACAGTTGTTTATTTGCTAAACAGAAGTTCTTTCACTCTGGCCGCGGTGTCCTTCGAGACAGGCGGACAGAGATCGTGTGTCTCGCCGATCGCCGATCATCGGTGCCCCCGTGCCCCGCGCGAGAAACGCGCGAACGCGCTCTCCTCCGCGCGCACGGCGCGCGGGAAAAAAGTAAACACGGCTGGACCGCTGCTTCAACCCACGCCGTTTTATTAATAATTCAACTCATCGATCGCGTCGCGGCCCCGTCGACGTTAAAAATCGTGATCGCGCGAATTGAATTAGTCCAAGCCGGAACATCTTCGCCTGACACAGAAGCCTTTCTCCTTGTCTCGAATAAAGGTCGTTATGTAAGGTCGCGAATCGGATTTGACGACTCTAAACGCTTTTACGAATTATCTAATCGACCGACGATATTCATTCGCCTGTCGTGTCTTGTAAAACTTTAGCGTTCGAGATCCTTTAAGACCTCGACGAATTAATACATATTTCTGCTACTGCGAATAGCTGAAAATCAAAACTGAGAATTGAAATCGCTTAAATTTTGAAAGCATCTGTGCATTTTTGTAATCCATCAACTTCCTTGACACATTTATCTAATCTACAGTAGCGGATAAAAACAGTTACCGCATTTTCGATTGATTTTATTCCCGATATTTTTTAACATGAACAGAAAACTTTAGTATACGGTGAAGGTACATATTGAGTCGAGTCAATAAAACTATAAAACCGAAGGCATGATAACGTCACGCCAAGTGTAATAAATTTTCTATCCCAGCGAAAGTTTATCAGCTGAGTAGCAACGTCGGCAGAAAGTGTGTCGAAAAATTGGCCAGTTTCGCGCAACACGCCCCGCAGGCGAGTCCCTTTTTCAATAGCTGGTACATACACATTTCGGATTCAGGTTAATTGTTTACGCGGTCGCGTCGGCGCTTCTTTCTTTCCGCCACGTGAAATCGAGTTTTCTTTTCCGTTCGGTCGGCCGCCTGCCGCCTGCCGCCTGTCGCCGCCTCGTCCCCCCAAACACTTTCCCCGTCTGTATACTCTCGCGAATCTCTCGGAAAAATCTTCGAGGTCTCTGCGACGAGGCGAGGCTCGCATGGAATCCGCGATCCCTCTCTAGCGTCCGTGTAAACAATTTTTATCGTCGTGTGTAACGTAGGCAGCCTAAGCAGCGAGGATCGTGTGGGCCGCCGCGCCGCGCCGCGCCGCGCCGCTTTGCAACAGATAAAAGCCCGCACACGGTCTTTGTCCTTTTTCGCGTTGGTCGACTAAATTCAATGCTCGTTCCACGCTTGTCCACGCTCGTTCACGCGGCGCACGGCATCTCGCCGCTTTAGGGAATAGATTCGAGAACTGCGGGCAGGTCTATTTGCATAACCCTCGGAACTCGGAAGTTTTCTCGCGTTCAGTGTCGCCGATTCGATCGACTGATCCGCTTGATAATTGACGTTTGACCGTAACGCGAACTGCGGACGATTATTGGTATATTTGAGGCCACGCAGCTGTTTCTATTGGGCCAGCGAAAATGGTTTTGGATGTGCGGTGGGAGTAGATTTTTTATTGGAAATTAAATTTAACAAAATGTTGGTACATTTAATGATACGGTACTGTTGTTAGCAACAAGACTATGTGTGTCTTTTATTATAAATAGACTGCTCATTTTATGCATTTATGGCAATACTAACAAGGAAGATCACGACCTGGACGAGCGATTTTTAAACAAAATGCAACTAAAAATGTTGGAGCCGATGAGTGTAAACAGATTGTTTATGGTTGGTCATTTTCATAAAATCTTGGCTTCAATATTATATTATTTAGCAATATTCTCTGAACGAATTCATGAAAAACTTTAAATATATAAACATGCATAAACATCAGCAGTCTATTTATGACATTGAAATTCAAGTGTATTATTTGTACTTTTTACTAGACATTTAATTAAGTGTTTGATATCATATATGATTACTAAAAGATAAGATTACTATGAAATAAATCTAATCGTTGAACATTGCGTTAGAGGCTTTAAAATTTAATTTTTTCAAGAGGTATTAGACTCTTAACTATACTCCGAGCCATTTCAACAAGTCGTTCATGGTCACCATTTTCTGTAACTTTTTTCGGAAGGTTTCTGTATCTATGTGAAGTTTCTGTACCCCTGTGTTTAAAAGCTTCGTGTTCATAGAAGTATAGTAGAAATTACGCATAATGTAAATTAATTTTGAAGAGTTGGCGCATTCTAATTATAAAACACGAGCATCTGTAAAGTAGTCATAAATGTCATAAATTTGAGAAGCATTTGAAGATGAAAAAGCTCCATTATTCAGTATCATGTTAATCGAGAGAAAGTCAACTCGTCTCGAATTTAATTTTACGAGATATAATTGTAGTATCCCAAATGAAGTAAAGAAATTCCTGCGATTCTTTTGAAATTACTATATTCCCTCGACGAGGACTAAAATGACTTATTCTAGTAAAAGAGAAAATTTCTTTTATATACTTTTACCTGGATTCATTTTTCACGAAATTTCTAAAACAAGAAACTAAAATAAATAATTTTTCACTTCACGGTTAACGAAGTAATTATTCCGAAAATATTATTCCGAATCTACTCTTACCAGAAACAATGTTGCAAAAAACAAAAGAATCGATTAGCAGCTGTGCCGAAGTTCCATTTATTTAAAATTTTAATGCATCAAGTGAAACTCGATCCATCTCAATTAGACATTCGCTTCTTTTATTCGATCTCCAATTCCAACTGTTTGAATTTTCGAATATCGTAAAAATCTTGATGGATCTCGAAAGTCTTCTAATGAGGCACCGTAATCTTAATTAGGCATTTGATATGAACTCGACGCGTTATAAATTAGTGAAAAAAACATTTTTAACATGACTTTTGCACGTGGGTACTTTCAGTTTCCATTCACCGTGTGATATTATGAAAATAGAAAATTTATCTGGACTTTCGAACTCTTTCGAGTGAAGCCAGTACAATTCACTTGATTTGCACCTTTTATTTTTAACGTGGCACAGATTGATAGTAAAAAATATTTCTTGTATAACACACGAATAGTTATAATTTTTAGTTCCACCTAGAAATTGATCAAAATTTAAAAGACTATATAAATTTAAAAGTAACTATAGAACTAATGATTTATTAAGAATTGTATTAGTAAGATTGATTAGTAGATTCATTTCGAAAAAAAAGACAACACCCTAAAGTCTCTATTATCCTATTGACAGAAAATTAAATCACATCTTTCATTTTCTCACTTTCGATAAAAGATTTCTCTCCTTTTAACGCAGAAAACTTTATCTATTTCCTAGCTATCAGTACATCGTCTTTGGTCATCCTCCGACGGTCCTCCAACTTAATATCTCGAGTCTCGAACGCTTCGCGCCGGAAATTTCCTCTCCCGAAACCGAGACTCGTCGATTGATCGCGATTAATATTAATCCACGCAAACAGAATCGCATCGCGAGTGATTATCGGTCAAACAAATCCGTAATACGAGCGCAAACGTCACAGAGAGGCGGTTAGTCACTGTTTGCGCTGGTAAGTAACATCGAAGTTGTTGCAACCGATACGCAGAACACTTTTATTAACTATTGCCGGCGCGGTCTAAATATCGAATTGTCCTTCGATCGATGATTCATTGGCAACCAGTGGACCTGTTTTAAATAGCAACAGTAAACGATATAGCCGCTAGAAAGGATCGAGACAAAGTGGCAGATTAAGCAGTTTATCTGCGATAAGTGAACTTGTACTTGATCTGCGATCTGAACTTGTTCTTTAATTATTCTACAATCTTGGATTTCATTGTGAAAACTGGAGAAGATTTCACAGTTGATCAGATAATAAATTCTCCTATTAATTGGATTTCTAATATTTGCGCCAGGATTTATGATAGTGGGCAAAGGAAACCTAAAATTAGTAACGGGTTATATTAATCACTGTAATTATAGATTTAATGTTTACTCATCGGTGGTAGTTTCATCAATCTATTTTAAGGAATTTTGTTACTGCGCGTGGCACAAAAAGCGGTGCCATTTTCTCCTTTTATGCATATCATCATTGCACTTTAAAATAACAAAAATAGAGGAAGAAAAAAAAGGACGCTTGTAAATCGAAACTTCTGTTTCCAATGAGTTTAAGAAAAAATGAAATATTTATATGTAAATGCAGCAAGCAAAAATCAAAATAATATTCTTCAAATAATTGGAGTAAACGTACGAGTCTTAGAAAAATAATAATAATAAAAAAATGTTAAACCTCAGGAACAATTGAGATATTATTTAAAAAAAAATTACTAAATGAATACCATTTGAAGAAATAATAACGAAAAATGTTGAACCTCTCACAAGCTATTGAGATAATAAATAATAGAAAGTAATTTAATTCTAAAGCTTTTAAAATTAATTTAAAAAATTGCGAATATTTCTATTATCCTATTGAACTATCAATAATGGTGTAAGAGAAAAATAGTATAATTCCTACAAAGGGTTTTATATCGCAGCATTGGGTCTTGAAACTTTCCTTTCAGAGGTACACCAGAGAACATCGTTTTTACGATGAACGAAGCGCCATCCCTCCAAGCATGAGCAAATTGCTTTTTCCACTGGAACGATCAATTGATCGAATAAAGGAGCAATCGCAGTCCCGATTACGGGTTGAAGTCCGGCGCGGTGCAAAGTGTATTTATGATCCCTAAAGTGATGGACTTGGTCTCTCCCCTGGCAGCTGGTGCCAGTGCACTTTTGTAACCTCCGCGGAAAATAGATCGAAAGGAAGGTCCGAAGGATTCGGTGGAAACCTCCGCTGGCTCGCCCACAATGCCCTGCCACTCAATAGAATCCAACCCGCTGAACATCGATCTTTTTCTACCTGGCGCGACATTCTTCAATTACGTTTTCCTGGACAACAATGCGCGGCTTCGCGGAACGGTTCCTTCCTGGAGATTGTGTCGTCCAACTTACTATTATTCTCTTTAACCTCTTTGGGTTTGCACATATCACAGTAAATTATATTCTACCTTTAGAATAGTATAAAGTAAAATATTTACGGGGAAATAAAACAGTGTCATGCTTAACTAAAGTAAATTTAATTTTCAAATGCGTGAATTCCTCTTCTTTATTATCTAGCACGTTGTGCGAGGAATCGCGTTAGGCTAAGTGCATATGTAACATATGTTACTTGCGATTTTCTGACGCATGATCATTTGTAATCAACAGATATTCATATTAATGACGTTCACCAATTTCTTTGTATTTGTGAAGGACATAGTAGTATGAGGAATTGCGCGACAGAAAATCCAACGGCGCCGTGATATGTTATTGCGTTCCGTGGGATTCGGGCTTTACAGAAATTCGTATTGGAAGAAGTAGAAACTCATTTTATATAGGAGTTTACTGTATACAGTTTATCCGAAAAACACGTTGGTTGCCATATTATTGTATATGGCCTCCATTTAGTATTTCTGTTTCCTTCAAAAAGTGTTGGATAATTAATTCCTTAAAAAAAAAAAGCACTAACTTTGAATGTGTACAAACAGGCTGTACCCACCACTAGCGGCAGCATTGAGTCATCCTGACCGATATCTCTTCCACATGGATCGTTCCCAGGAGGTAAACATCTGTTTCCAAAAACACGGTTCACGCAGAGGCCAATGCATCCGAACTATTATCGGTCTTCTTTGGCGCGGCTATATTTCGTGTCGCGAGTTGCTTCTATTAATATCCGCCACGGCGCGGCGCGGCGTTCCGTTAAATGATCCCGTGACGTTTCGTTAAATGATCCCGTAGCGTTTCGTCAACTCGATCCCGGCCTGCTTGGTAAGCAGCGCTTACCGATCTCCACGATCCCCGAACTTGGAATTTCCGTGATCGAGATCAATCTCGATCCGGTCGTCCTTCGTCGCTATTCGCTCGCTTCTTGTTCCGATTTCTTCGACGCCGATTCCGCGGCGATCGGAATTCATATCCAAGTCGCTGGTCCCGCGTGGTTTCCGCTATTCTTAGCCGCGTCGGGAGAAATGCCACGACGATCGAGCGGTCCAGCGGTCGCAGGTGTCGGCCGCTAAGACCGCGGAATTTACGAGTTTATCGATCCTCGTGGATCACCGTTGAGCTGCGAGTTTCCTAGCGCGAGGCGAGACTTCTTTCCTCCTCGACGCTCGACGCCCGCGCAAGTGCGCTTCGCGGAAAATGAGAAACGTTACACCGCAGTGATACGTTATCGTTCTACGGTTTTCACGGACGAAACTCCATCTGGACCTGCGCTGTTAGACCAGATTCTGGATTCTGGAAATGGTTGTGTGACGTACACATTCATTTTTATGCATTTTTAGTATAGTATAGAACTCGAAAAAATATTTTTTTATCTGCAATCATCCATGCTGAAGGGGTGAAAATCGCCCTCAAAGTTGTGGATAAAAAACATATTTTGATGACATATTTAATGATTCCAATTGCAATTTGTGTATTTTTTAATAGCGACTTTTATTATGTAAACAGATTTACAAAAATTGTATTTGTGTGAAAAAATTTAAGATGAAACTTGAAATTTCAATCTATGAAACTTGAAATTCTGAAAGTTTAATAATAATAAATAATTAATTAACTAATACTTAAATTTATATAGTAACATTGTATAGGGAAAAGTTGTTCAGAATGTTCGGAGTGAAGTCTGCTTTGTAAATAATTACCAAATCGCTTTCAAATGATAGTTTCAAATAATGTAAAATAAAAAATAACTTTACTGCATCACAGAATTCTAAAACGTAAACAAGTGTTTTTCCCTGTAAAGGATGGTCTACAATACTTAACAAAGAAGATAGCGTAAGTTGTGTACAAATATCTCGCTCCTCTGAATGCGCGAACAGGTTCATTGCTTAGAGTAGAACAATAAACGTGTTAATCTCCTGAGCCTACAAAGACCTCGCGCGAATTCGAGGCGAAACACGGACAGCGCTGAGTAATTTGTTTTGAACGCATGTGCTAGTCGGAGTCTAGCTGTTAGACTCTTTAGTGACTCAGAGATAACAGAAGCAGCCCGGTCGTCCAACGCGACGCAGTCGTGTAAATGCGCCTTAAGAGACACAATCGCGTCATAAACCTTTTTCGACATCTTTTACAGTTACGAAAATCATTTTAAGATTAGCACGTTTCGTGCCACGTGAATCATTGGGTGATTCACGTTGTTTATCGGAAATTAAACTTCCATTAATCGTTAAACGAATAAAATTGCTACACATATTTATATATACAAAAAAATTGGCTTTACACTTTGAAAACCTTAAGAATGAACTTCACTAACATTAAAAATAAGCGAAAATCTTTGAGAATTAGAGGAACGAGACTTTATGCAAAAGTAAAACCTCATTGCAAAATTAAAATACAATTGATTCGGTACTTTACAAAAATTTCGCGTTAATCTCTGCGATCTTCGGTTCGCTAGATCACAACATAGCAGAAATCGCGCAAAGACCGCGCAGCACGCAATGCGTCGATGATTTCACTCGCAATCGGACCACCCGAGGATGCACCGTCTGCCTTCCGACGAATGTCCACTTGTCAGCGGTTTCAGTTTTTCTCACGGATCGGCGAGGCGGACGAGTAGGTGGAATGCGCGCCGGCATCGCGGTCGCGTTCCCCGTCATCGTTGCAATTATTATCGTGACGATCGGCAACACAATCGGCCTCGCAACTCGCAACCACGCTCGTCCGCCGCGCCGCGCCGCGCCGCGATCGCGGCTGGGCCCAAGCCTACAGGCGTGGAAAAAAATAATTAGGGTCACGCCGCGTAGTTCCACGGTACGCGAAACGAGCTTCTTCTTCGCCCGGCAATCGGATGCATTTATGCGCGATGCGTTTCCGCGTCAGCGAGCATCCTCGCGGAAAATTTCGTCCGAGTCCCGCGAAATCAGGGATGGAAACGAGCCTCGCTTCGACGCGTCGCGAGCCGCTCTAGAACGGTACTTTTGCGGAATCGCGGAGAAAAGGGGAAAGTGATGCGGAGGGAAAAGCTGGGAAAGCTGGGGTGGTTAAGTTTTATTTCAAAGGAGCCTTTGAACGCGTAGCAAATCGAAGGAGTAGCTAATAGAGATGTTTTTGGATTCCTTTGGGCCTTAAAAATTAGCTTTTTGTTCATTTGTTTGATTGTATGGTTAATAATGAAATTTTATGAATCTGTAATTGGATATAAGAATATTTTGGTGGATATATCAAGACAGTTTTGAAATGGGGAATTCGTGTATTATTTTATGAATAAAGTAGTAGAAGAATGTAAATTTATCTGTCAAATAAAATTAATTTTCTTTGTAAATTTATCTATCAAATAAAATTCATTTTCTTAGGAAATTTTTCCATCAAATAAAAATACAGGAATTTTTCAACTAATCTAATATTAACAATGCAGAAATAAAAACAATGGTTAGTTTTTTTAATAGGTTTCTTTAATCTTGTTATGATCCGCAGTCTAATGATTTGTAATATTTATGAAAGCGTTTGTGAAATTTATTGTTGATGAACTGTATTTTAGAAGAATTCCTTCGGCAATAAGTTTAACAGTAATTACAAGCACTTAATGTTTCGAGTTGAATGAAACATTTGAGTGACATCAAGTTTCCAGGGTGAAACCGACTACCGAATGGTACAGTGTCTTCACTTTAACGAACTTCTTTCTAATTTGATGATCGTGCAAAAGAAAAGTCTCGGGAACTTTCGTTTTCGCTCATTTCCTGGCGACTTTCTATCGTACATCAGCGCGTAATTATTTCGATTTCAACTATGCGAATATCGAGCCGGTCTATCGGATATTTTTCCCCGCGGTTTAGAAAGCGTAAAAAGCTTCGGCGAAGGAGTTCGATCCTCGAACCGGAGGCCATCGGTCGGGACTCGGGACACTAAAAGTCGACGCGACAATTTGAATCGTGGCTTCATCGTCGCGAGGTCGTTCCAGTTTACTCATGGATACGATTGCAGTTGCTTTCTCCATATTTTCGAGACAATTCGTTCTTGAAATACTATGCCAGTTCTTCGAATATCATACAACTGATCATTTCTGCAAAGAATTCCGTAGGTAAACTGAGATTTGATTTTACGGAATTCCGAAAAATGATTATTATTTAAACAGTCAATTCCAAAAAAATTCTTTCAAAATTCTACAAAAGCGTGAAATTGAAATTGCTTGAAATCTTTGATAAAGCTTCCAAAAAGATCGAAATGCTTTTCTGACAGTTAAGTGAAGTTTTTCGGGCAGTTAATCTTGCAAGTTCATCGTTCGATAACTCGATGTTTCGATTTGTAGTCGAGCGATGCAAATACGCTTCTCGCGTGTGTCGCATGCAAGACGAACCGGCACGATAGAATCGTGGTCCTTATTGAACGATCGTTCCATTTTTGTCTTGTCATTGAAACGTGACCGGCAGACAGGATTGCAGACAATCGATATTCGGTTTGCGCGGTGGACTCACGACTGACGGCGAACGATAACGTTCTGTCGCGGTGTAATGATCGTGACACGACGCGGATGGCGAATTTCGTACGGTACCGATCGTTGGTTTTTGCCCGCCCACGTGGTCGTGGTGTTCCCGAAATTGTGACGAAACTTTCGAAAATACGGAGCACGTCCATGGAGAAAGCAGAGCTTGATAAAATATTACTTAAAATAATCGGGAAAAAGGTGGTAATATTGAAAGTGTAAGAGTTGTATGAACAATAGATAGAAACTATCGTAGATCAGAGATTTGATATAATGAATCAGTAGCTTTTCTGTGTAAAAGTTCAATTACTTTGATGTTATACTTTTTTTTTTTATTTTATTTATTTAAGTACGCATCAATTATTTCTATGGTCATTAGCGACCGCGATTTACATATAAAATACATGCAAGAAATAATATACAAAGTACATACAGATATATGCAGAAAATACATTAATTTGTAAATCCATATTTAAGAAAATCAGTATGCAGCGATCCGTTTTGATACTCGAGAAAATCAACTGGCAGAATTATTTATCTGAACAGTTGTTTTAAATGGTTGTTGCATGACAGCAGACAAAAGCACAATGAAAATGCCTGACGTATAGGAAGTTAATGAGTCAAACTGCGTTACCATTTATGCTTGTCTCAATCTTGTCTGCCGCTTCGCGAGTTATAATGAAGTAAGCCTTATTTTATACACGTAGGTACTTCACATCTTTGATAACTTGAGATAACTTTGTGGTGAAGAATGATAATTGAAAAATGAAGGACAATGGGAAATGGAAATTTGAAAATTGATATGTATATGTATGTTGCGTAGATTGTTGAAGAGTGAAGGCTATATTTTTATTAATTAATAATACAAAACATAGAATCATGAATTTATATTATTACAGTTATGCAATGTTTGAATATCTATTATGATAAATTCAAAATAAAAGTTTTGCAATTATTTGGAGTTGAAACATGCAAACTTTAGAAAGTTTCAGAAACTAAATGAAATTAAATATCTGATTGATAGGTTACCTGAGTCTTTGGAGACATATTTAGAAATGGATTCAGGGTAAACAGGAGGGGTGTCATTTAAAATAGCTTGATGATGCGAAATGTAAAAGTGACATTTCCTGTTGTCCCATTTGCAAGACTTGAATACACTGCGCGAAGATTTAAAGGATCACGTTTCCAGACAATTTCAGGGAATGAACTTAATATCGACCATAATAAAGTTGCATCTCTACGCTACATCAACACAAAACAGTACTAACTAAACATTCTCATGTTTTAGAACAAAAAAATTATTTTTCTTTACGCAGGGAAGACCGAGACTAGCTGACTGATGAATAGACTGCGGACTTCTATGCAAAATCAAATTTTTGCAGACACAAATAAAGAATGGAAACTTCATTGATAATGTGTCTTATTTTCTAAACATGTTAGTATGTATTATATTCCTGATATTTTGTATATTTTGGAATTTATCATCAACCTCATAAATTTTTACACATTCAAAATCGTCATAAATGCATAAAAATCCGCAGTCTACTGATGGAGTTAGTTGAATAATGCCTTCTAATTGTTGTTGTAAATATTTACAAAATCATAATGAAAAGAGATATTCGAGAAGGTAAAAAAATTCCTTCTAAATTTTGATCTAAAATCTCTTTTAAAATCTCCTTTTAAAATTTCATCACCAACAAAAGACAGATAAAGTAGTTGACCTCGTAACAAGAAAATAATCGGAGCACTTGAAAGATACACCCGGCAGACCGAATAGAGAGAAATTTAATTGCGTCGATTTCTCAGTAAATAAGAAACACATAATTAACATAAACATATATTTTCTACGTATTCTACTTTAACGAAAACGATAGCTCGGGGAAAGAAAGTTGGAAAATACAGTTGGACCGTCCGAAAATTACACCGTCGCGGAGTAAACCGAGCGGAAAATGTGGGAAAATCCTCGAACACAGCGAGAAACGTTAAATGTTACAAATTATCGTATTCTCGGCGTCGCGTCGCGTCGGCGGGGACACCGAAATAACGTTTCCAATCTCTATTCCTGGTGTGCACCTCCCACGTAGCTCGACAAAAATGCGAAACCTTTCTCATAAGCGTTGTAACACCGTGGATACTCTTCGGGTTCACCTCGATGCCTCCTCGAATGTTTTTTCGGAACGTTTTTCAGCCCCCAATCGCTTGGCCTACCGCGGTGCACCGTGCACCGTGCACCGTAAAATCGATTGTCGATGGCAGATAGATTGAAAAAGCAATTTATGACGGACGCGGCGGCATTTATTTACTACTAGGACTATTATGAATATTGTATATATCCTAATTGTTTGAAGATACACATATTAAATCCTAATACATAAGCCTACTACTTAACGCGTGGAATTCGAAGCTGTAACTAACTCCTAGCTTTTCATTCTTTCATTATTCGATTCACAATTAATTATCAATTAGCAAATATTAATTTGTACCTCTGTAACTCACAAATGTAAGTCTATCGATAAAAGAATCAACACGCGTAGGAAAGCGTAATATTTGCAATGAGTTTGTTATCTAGGAATTTCGTCCAATTTTTCCCCCGACCAAACGAAGCCTCCAACGTCAGAGACTAGATAAACCCGCGCACTGACTAATCACTTCCGAGTCTTAAGCACATTATC
Organism: Perdita meconis; assembly: GCA_030770465.2. Taxonomy (NCBI): domain Eukaryota; kingdom Metazoa; phylum Arthropoda; class Insecta; order Hymenoptera; family Andrenidae; genus Perdita; species Perdita meconis. Next base: position 19,654,936 of record JASKOS020000005.1, on the reverse strand, counting down.
TTCACCTTGAGTCACGAAATCTTTTCTCTCGCGACTTCCCACTTCCCAGCCTCTCAGTGGCGGTGCCGCGGTGGTTTACAATTCCGAATGACTAGCGAGCATTGAGACACGCTTTATCGGCGGAATATTTGCTTTAATCGTTGTTTGTTCGGCGGAGATAATAGAACCGTAAAGTCGACCGAATTATGAACGGATTCCGATTAATAATTGAATGATCGTATGCCGCGTGACGCAGTGTCATTGACGGACTATGTACGATCGCACCCACGCTCATAGCGATCATAGTGATCGCGCCCACGATCCTAGGATGCTGTTCTTTTATCGTTCGCCCACTCGCCCACCGATCGAACGGAAAAGTCGCCGATTAGCGAGGAATCGACCACGGGAAAGCCTCGTGACCAATGCATTGGTAATAATTAGTCTGCCGGCTGACCGGCTGCCGTTCAATTTCAATGACACTCGTGCCAGGGAATTGATTCTGGTTAAACGGGCTGCGGTTTCAGGCTGATTGTTGGGATATTTTTGCAGGGATTAGGTTTTTAAGGTACGTTTTCACGTGACAGTAAATCGCGACTTTTAGTATCATGACTTTCGTTATCGTAAAAACTATGAATCTCGTATTACAAATATTCAATGTCACATTGTCATGACGTAAAAGTTCATGACTTTTAGTGTCACGTGAAAACGTACCTTTATGTGTTCGATTTCCGATTGTTTTGACTTTCATCACAAACACAGAAAAGTCCGTAGCCTACTTCTCTAATTGATACTAACAAAAATGATTGCATAACTTGTTCTCTAATATATATCTAACAAGAAATTGTGAAACTTCAATGTTCCATAACTCAAATACTATGGAACAAAATTTCATAAAAGAAAAGCGAAAATTCAAGCTTGAACCTTTTGCTTTTTAACCTTTTTATTTAATTTTACGTCCGATTCCAGAGGATAAAATTTATCCTTATAAAGACACTGAGTAACTTGCCAAACCAATTTGGTTCGATCTCAAACTAATTAATGACGAATACGTTCCGAAATAAAAAAGCAACGTCCACAGTTCCCATCTTCGTCGCGGAAAACGCAACTGTATAGGTGCAAATTAAATTTTCAGCATCGCACAGGCGTTACGTAACGCGATCCAAGGAAATCTCGTAAGAAGGTAGAAATAAGCTAGAAGTGTAATTTGCGATGCAGCGGTGTTTATACAACGCGAAGCAGTTATAGCCATATCGATGCGGATTACCGATTTCGAGCGGAGCTACCAAAATATCTCAATTTCTTGGATCCAATTTTCATCAGAAATTCTCGCTTCACGAACGTAAACACTGATTACTGTTGCGAAGTTTTCTTTCCGTGTCGATTCTCTAAAATCACCGTGCTTTGTCATTTGAAATAGAAGACTCATCAGAATTAAACACACAATTTTTTTTCTCCTAATCGTCATTCACATAAGTGATTCACGGCTTGAGTAACTACTTGATCATTAAAAAATATGGTCGCATGTGGAACTTGAACAAAATATGATTACATCTGCTTCTGAATGCGCTTTAATGTGGCGATTGCGGATGTTTATGCAGATTCGGATTTTTGTAAGCGTGGATCAAGGATTGCAGCTTGAATCAGAATGTGTTTTATCTTGTAAATGTTGCTAGGTTTATTTTTTGTTCGTCGACAAATATACGTATATATAAAAGTTTCAGAATGATTCCTTCAATAGATTTTTTGTAAAAAATTCATACAAATTAGCTTGTCTTTAACATTCTCCATGTAATTCCCACCTTAAGAAAAGTCTATCGAACTCACAAAATCACAGAAATCAATGTGTATCCACTGTCCGTATACTTAAAATTAACCCTCCGATCCGGCACTTTTCCAAATATCCTCCCTACGAAATCGAAATTCCCTCGAAGCAGAAGGAGAAACACGAAAGTACAGAGTACAGCGAATCATCCAAGTGCTCATCGCCGCTCGACTGTTTTGCGCGAGTCTCGCGAGCTCCTTGTTTTCCGCCTGTACGACTGGAGGATGATATTCGAGTTGCACGGTTCATATAGAAAGGATCGTTGCATCACGGATCTCTCTTCCTCTCTTTCTCTCTTTCCTCGCAGATCTCGTCCCCCGTGAATCATGCTCCGCATTTAATTGCCTCGAGTGGCCGGTGGCCGCAGCCTGTGCTACGTTTAGAAGTAACATCGACGGCGGCATTAGAGTCCGGAAAAGACGGAAAGAAGACGAACGTGTTTCGCGTCTATTTTTGCCGGCCGAAAGGTCTCGCGTTTCTGTCGGGTTGGAGCGCGGTAGTTCCATTCGATACGCGGCGACATATCCACTCCGTCACGATCGGTAGAATCTCTCGATCTACGGGAGAATCTGATCGAGAGGGCCAAGTTTTGTGCATTCGGGGGCTCGGGATCGGCATCGAGGCGCCCGTCACGATCGCCGGAGTCTGGTAAACCAGTCCCTTTCGTTCTTCCGTTCCCCTTTCTGTGCGATTCTTTGTTTACCGTCCGGAAGGGGCAGAACTTGCGTAACGATGCATGTTTCGTGGGATATTTTGCTTGCCTCGAATTGGTTCAAGTGATTGGTGGATGATATTCGATGAGAAGAGCTGTCGGTGTTATATTAGGGTTTTGTTGTGCACCTTTTCGAGTAATCTTTGTGCAAGCGGGTTTCTTACGGCGGACTTAAAGCGGTCAGAATTATTGGTAAGAGGTTTTTTTTTCGAATATTGTTGTTTTAAGTTGATGCTGATTTAATTAGAGAAATATCTAAGAGAATTAATTATACATAAAAGAAAGAGAGAATCACTTTATGTGTTAGGAATCGATTCACTTTAAAGAATCGATTCTCGTTTCAGTTATCGCGTCATTCGGAAAGATTGTAGCGCTTTTAATAACGCCAAAAAATTGAAGTAAGAAAAATCGATTCGGTACGTTAATTGTTGATACTTTTGTGTAAAAATATTCTCCCGTAATGTTTTTCATAGTACTTTGCAAGACTATACCTATTTCTATTATAAAAATGAAAAGAACAATTCTTTGAAAGTCTCAGAATACCAACTCTTAATTTCATTCATCACTAATTAAAAATAGACTTCTGACTGGCTAAATTAATATTTTGACTGCTTTGATACGTCTCTAATATTAATACTACTCACTAATAATACTATGCATGTATCTAAAATTGTTAATAACCAAGAAAATAAGTTAAACTAAAATGCGATTATCAATAAAGCTAATCTTTTATACAAATACCCTACAAACTATCTAACAAACTGCATGTGTGACAACATAAACAAGTGTGAAATGCAGAATACTGTCAGAAATACAATACTGTATAGTAAAACGCAAGGAAGACAAAAGTGAAACCTGAATCATAGTAACTATTTCAGTGGTTCGGTGTTTTCGGTGAACACTCTTCCAAGTTCCAACGCAAACATAGATGAACTTGTTCGCAAATATTTTCGCCGCTATTCCAAATTGTTCTATTTCTAAAAGGAGGTTGAAAACACAGTTGCAACGTATTTACGACTTGACAGAGAAACAACTTCCCTCGGGGCCGCGAGTGTCGCATAAAATATTCACGCAGGATGCACGAAGCAACATGCTTGAAAAAACTGTTCTTCGTTTTTTATTCAACACTCGAAATCGAGGGAGAAGAAATTTTTTTCCTTCGCTGTTCGTGCGCTATCGCCGTGGGAAAATCTCGCGTTTCGTCGTGTTTACGTAGAACTTGGCAAATTGGATGTTTTATAATGTGATCGGGGATTTTGAGAGTTGCTATGCAAACAATTTAGCTATCAAAATAAGCAGAATTATGAGAGTAGTAAGGGTTCGGGGATAAGAAAATATTTGTGTTATCAGTGCGTTCGAAAGGCTCGCTTACTGTATCCGTCATGTGAGTCAGTTGGCTTGATTAAATATTCTGTCAATAAGTGAATGCAGGTCAGAGATGGACGAAATCTTTGTTTATTATTATGTTTGGCAAAAGGTTTTTGATTACACGTGATAAGGTGTGACTGTAAATAATCAGGATTTGAAAATGCGAATTGCTGTTTTGTAAATAATAAACACATGGGGAAGTTAACAATAGAATTTTAGGCGAGTTCAAATCTTCAATTTTAACTCTGAAAAATCTAGAAATTTCAAAAATCTTCAGCTTCAAACTTTCAAATTTCCAACTTTAAACCCTCAAACTTCGAATTTTAATTCTGAAAATCTGTACATAAATAAACCTGCGCCTTGAACTCTTTGAATCTCCTATTTTTTAGGTAGACCATATTCTATGTTAGACTCTCGTACTTTAGCATTTTTGCTTTTTCGATATTCACGTTCGCCTCGCCATAAATGTATAAAAATCCGTAATCTATTTATCACATCGCCAATTTACATGGCAGATCGGCGAAGATTCGAAGATCGATTTGATACGTCGAGACTCGTTTTCCCGCGCGAATCAAAATTTTCATGGGTCCATGGATCGTCGAAATCGTCTCTCCGACTGCCCAAAAGAGCCTCGGTTCGTCTCCGTCACGGACGATCTAATTAACGGAGCAACAAACTCTGGAAAAGCGGAGCAACGTACGCGGGAGAGGGCTTCGCTCGCGTCACGTCGTTCCTGTTGCGACGTTCGTCTAACGAGGACGGGGAAAATGAGAAGTGGGCCCCGAAGAAGCGAGTACATATGTATACATAGAAAGTCTGGAAAAGCCAGCCGACTCGCGGAAAAAGTCCCTCTTTCCCGTCTGCTGAATCTCCAACGGTCTGAAGATCTAGATCCCGTCGCGTTGGTTGAGCGACGAGGGCTTATCATCGCTATTAACACTGCAATTAACCCCCGGGAAGTCCAAGGGCAGGGTCGAAAGTCGAAAAGTGTCCACGAGGCACCGAACTTTTATTTCTCTCCCTAAAATCGCTCCGCCTTGTTGAGTATTCATTGTGTCGTAATTAGTACTTCGCTTGATTAGTTTTCTCTGAGTCGCTCTTCCCTCCAAGTTTTATCAAGTATTTCTGGACGATTTTTAAAGCGATAAGCGTTATTCGTCTTATACTGCTTAGTATTTTCAGTATCTTTATTCACTCGCTGTGTTTTACGTTTTAGAAACTTTTCTGATCTCTTCTATACTTTTTGTTTCGAGATATTTGGAGTTTTGCGTTTAGGTTGGTTAAAGAATATTTTGCCATTATAATACATCATTTTTTTACTGAATATTTTTTCTCATGATGCGAAACTTACTCGTGACTGTAAAAGTTGAAGAAAATTTTATAGGGAAATGCGTTTCTTAGGAATCATGATTTTGACCATATTGGTTTTAATCATAAGAAGAAGCCTTATTTAATATCCTGGAAAGTGATTAATTTTTAGCCAAGCTTGTTACTGAAGTTTATCCTTTAATACCATTTGAATGGTTTTATCCTGTCCAGTACAAGAATAACTATAGAAAATGATTTAGGCTAGAGAATTTTCTTCAATCATATCTTAATGACCGAATTCATCATAAATTTAATTTATGATTAATTTGTAAAAATTTTTTCCTGATACAATAAAACCAATCGATGCAATACAAAATAAGTAAAAAATTCACAGTTTAAAAGTGCGAAATATGAATCATAGGTCATTCTACTACTGTATCTTCAAAGTTACATCTCATTCCTTTTTCCTTGCTTTCATCGCAGAATCCAACTCTTCCACCCTAGAATCGTCCGCGAGATGTCCCTTACAGCCTCTAATTAAACTAATTAGACGCGGCTAGAATGTAGCGACGTCCTCGCGCGTCGTATAAAATTGGAAAGCGATTTACCATAGTCCGCGGGGGAGGACGAAGCGGAGGCGTCAGAGTCTGGTTAATGGCGTATTTTCGCGATGACAACGCTCGTCGCGAGACATCTTTACGCGGTAAATGGCGTTCTCATGCAAATACCGGCGATTCCCCGGGAACATCGGGATGGTTGTATTAGATAGGGGCTGACGGACGTTTTATTGCGACAGTCTGAAAAGCGTCTCGACGCTCGCCACCGCCGCGCCGCGTCACGTCGCGTCCGCGCCGTCACGTCGCATCGCGTCGGTCCGCTCCCTCGCGCCGCGCCGTTGCTAGGATAAAAAAAACACACCCTCTCCGATGATCAAACGTTTTCACATTCAACGGATTTTCCGCCGCCGGGATCAAGGCATTCTGTTCGGCGGTTGGTACTTGGCGAATTTGAAATTAAATGAGAACGCGGGGGTGGGATGAAAAGGATGTGAGGGAGGCGGAGAATCTCATATTTTATCGAATTGTTGTGAATGCGGATTTTTATGGAAAATTAAATTCTTTAGAGGTCATTCTCGGTTTTCGCGCCAAAAGACTAAGTGTTTTTCGGGAGTTTATTGTGAAGAAAAGGTGTAAAACTTTTTTCGGATTTTTGTTTAATTGCCTCTTTTCACTATTATTATTTATCGTCGTTATCAGCCTTTGTAAGCGAATATCGATCGAACTCCAAATGCTGCGCAGCGTTCCTTATTCCCCGATTTATCCTTATTAATTGGTGTTCCAATACGAATCCCTTCTGGCACACATGGCAGCATATTATTGACCCACCCCTACCCTTTCATCCCTCCGTTCAGAATTAGCAAAGCTGCGTATTATTCTGATCTGTATTACAATTTCCGATGCCGGCAAATAATTTAAGAACAGAAACGACGTTTTCCGCCATGCCTCGTCAAAATCAGCGTGTTTCAGTCGAGTGATTTTCCTCGCGAGGCATCACGTTGTCCGCGTATCCTTTCACGAGAAATTAACTCCTCGCGATCCCGCGCTCATACTGCATATTTATTTTTCGCCGCGCCTCGAACACCCCGCGCGTATTTATCCTCGGTTCACGTGTTCCGCTGGATGGAAGAGACTGTTACTCCGGGCTAGAAACTTCCCCCGGTCGAATGGGGCGGCACGATCTCTGCCGCTGACGTCACTCCTTTCCCAGGCAAAGCTCCTTCCGAGGGTGCGTTTATTAATACATATACACATCCGAGGGAACACAGACGAGACGTCGCGTCGGCGCCTGGCGTCGAGACGCTTCTCAAACTCCGCCAACGAAACGTTCGTCAACCCCTATAATACTGAAACTTCGCCCCCTACGTCCCCCTTGCTATCGTTTTTCCTCTCCTTTCGATTCCCTCGCTCGTTCCGTCCACCTATCCTGTTTTGGCCTTCGGTTTTCGTCGATCCACCTTCCCTGACCCTCCTTTCGCTCCCTTTCCCGGCGTGGCGCGGCGCGTCACGGCGCGTCACGGCGTATCTCTATCTCTGTGCTTTTGTTTCACTCTCCCCTCCCAGCCAATCTCTGCCGCCCCCGCGTAGGAAGAATTCTCTTTTTCTCGGTGCGCTGTTTCTCTTGTTCTTGGATCATGCTGTAGGTGACAGTGGAGTACAGTGTTTCGAACTTAGGCCGACTCGAAGCATTTGCGTCATTTGGAACTAACGAATTATTTTTATATCAAAATATTTTGTTTTTCCCCGGACCGCTGTGAGACGTTTCGACGTTAATTATTCCGAAAGTACGAATTCGGTGGTTTCCGAGGGTTCGCGAACAGTCAGGTGGCGCGTGACCAGTCCAACCCGAGCCCACGGTGTGCCACCAGACACATTTGTTTGCCTCTGAAAGCGGTGGACGCGTGGACGCAGTAAATGTTTCAAGGAACGTTTTATCTAGATATTAGGAGGCGAACCTCGCTGAATCAGACGGCGCGGTGCGGCGGTGCGGCGGTGCGGCGGTGCGGTGGGCCGTCAGATTTTGTCCCGATGAGTAATCCCGCTCCGGGAGCGTTAATGCAGGCGCATTGTCGACACTGTAAAGCTCAGGACTATCGCCCATAATTCCTTGGAACAAGCCCCGGCTCGGAAAAGCGTCGAGTAGGTGAGGGATATCAGGCCGGAGTATTTCAACGGGTGTAGATAAAACGACGCGACGCGGCGGTCGACGGTGGCAGCGTGGCAGCTTTATTTGCGCGTATCTGAATAACGGGGATCAGAATTCCTGATGCGGAGAAATGCAGCACGAGGCGGCTTTGCGCGACGAACAAAAGATTGAATTAGATAATGGTTTGGGTACTAGATCGTCAACCGGATCTTTCGTTTTAGAGCCTTTTCACATACCCGTTAAGTATTCTGAAATTCTTGAAAAGATCACTTTTTACGTTCTTATGCGTAGCTTTAAAATACCGACGCGAGTGTACTTTTGCAGATAGAAAATAATTTTAAAAGAAAATGTTTCACTATTTAATAAGTTATATCATCAAACGTCATCATCATAAAACTTTCAAGTTCAGCAAGCATAAAAACATCAAATGGAATGATGAATTTTGTAATGGTTTTCGCGAAAAGACAATGCAAAGCGAATGCATCGGTTAATCGGTTAATCGAACAAAGAATCCCTCGCCTAATCACCTTCCCGATTTTTTATCATTGTATGCTAAACGCGTTCAGTTTCCCGCGTCCTTGCGCTCTCAGCGGCAATTTATCACGCATAGAAATGTTATTACCAGCCGTCCTAATTATAACGGGCATCGTTACGCCTTCGGCGTGGCAGTATTTCCCTTCGGGACTATCGCGTGAAATTTTCACCATCGCCAATTACCCGCAATTACGAGCGCGTATCCTCCCGACCGATCCTCGCGATCTCTCCCTTCTACTCAACAACTTTGCATAAAACCGTGAGATCGAGCGCGGTTTCCTCGTCGACTGTTGTTGCCGTTGTTCTTTATATGTTAAAGCGTTCCATTAAATCGTGCCGCGTCGATTATGATCGCGACGACGCGACGGCCGCGAAGGATAATGAACGGCGCGGCGCGGCGCCTTGCGCAGGATCAATGGTTAATTGAAACTTGTTACTTATGCAAAGTGACGGGGGGAATTTATTTGAAAATGAAACAGCCGCTGTACCGATTAGGGGAGACCGGGGCTGGATGGCTAATTTTTCAGTATTTGATTTTTAATAATTTATTTAAGTGAAATATCACTATAACGATTATTATATTGAATAACACATATATTTACCTATTTGATTAAATTATTAAAGTAGATCTAATGTAATAGCAACTAAAGTTTATATAACAATCTCCTCGCGCTTCTTATCTCGACACCTCAAGTTATCTCGTTACCAAATAAGTACATACATACATGCCGTCCATCCGAAGATGAAATACGATTATAGAAAAGGTATGAAAAAAATGAGCGCGTGAATGGCGTGAATCATTGAATCGACTATCGGCAACGCCGTGAACTTGCGGCGCAGAGAAAAACATAGAAACCGACGCGACGCGACGCGACGGTCTGATAAGCGTTATCGTGGTTTACCAGCTATCATCTGTCTTCTCTTTCTTTCCTTCCACGAAGCCCGGCCTTATCGTCCGCTCTGAATTAGCCCTTCGCCGGTTCGGACTGCGCTGGCCATCGCGTCCGATAAGGAAGTATCGCCGGCGATCCTTTTTATCCGCGTCGCGTCGTGGACTCGTTCTTCCTCGCGGAGATCCTTCCAGAAAGAGACATCCTTTAGCAGCGGGTACGCGCCACGGTCCGCCGCGCCAACCACGGTCATCCGCGAACGTTAATTGCTTATCAAACTAGTTTCGCGACTTTCCATCTCTTGCTGATCCTCTTCCGACGATCCTTTCAGGGACACGGAGGCCAGCCGTCGCGCGTCGGGAGTTCTTCAAATAGTTAGATGCGCGATCGCCGAGTTTTTCGTACCCAATTTTCTGGATTGTTCGTTCTGAATGAATGGGAAATTTTTAGTGTTAGCAAAGAGTAGGTAAATATGATAAGAGGCAAAACGAATATAATTAGAATAGCTGTCGAGTAAAGAGAATTTAATGCTGTGGTTATAAATAGACTGCGGATTTTATGCAAATACATTTTTTTATACTAACTTTACAGTTCAATACGTTAAAAAATGTCATAACTTAACAGGTCAGTTTGCTCTGTATAATACGGTTATTCCATTAATTAATTTGCGGAATGCGTATATACAGCAAAAAATTCTAATAAACATATTTTGACATAATTAAATTATATGAAGTTGAATCCCCTACGAAAGTATATTTATTTTGCACATATATTGCATACATTCTGCATATTGATGGTATATCGATCATGCATAAACATCCGCAGTCTAGTTATAACTGGGTTTTCACTGCAGCTACTGCGTAAATTTTCAACGCGCAAAGAGCGTGTGATGTTAATTTTTCGTATTATATTAACAACGTTCATTTATTAGGTAATGTTCATTTACTAAACACACCGCCGATAGTCACGAGTCACGAGTTCACTTCCCTCTGTTCGATTATGAATTACGATCACATGCAGGATCGAGTCGCGATGTTTTTCCGCTAATCGTTATCTGGAAACGTAATCTGTCTGGCACACGTTAATTAGAAGGACCGAGGGATCCAGCTACCGTGCGATAAGCTTATCCGATTATCGTGTTGCACGATCGATCCACGTCGTACTGGCCGTTTTCGCTCGCTACTCGCTCCACTACTGATTTGCATTTCAACCCTGATAACTCTTTTCCTTCCTTCGATCCGTCTTTCGTTTTCACGACGGTTGCCGACGGTCCCGCGGAAATTACAGGGATTTTACTCTAACTACATTCGCCTTTCATAGTCCGATTCTTATACAGCGAACGTGACATAAAATCGATTGTATGAATTCTTTTCTATTGGGTTGTAACATATGAAATGTTCGAGTTTTAGTGATAACTTTCAATGAACGTCATTTTCCTAATATTGAAGTTTATTAATAAATTCTTGTCGCTATTGTCTAGAATCTAGAATAATACTAAATACAACTAATTCTATCTAAATCTTACCTAATAAATGCTATTGATGAAAGTCCTGAAAATGTTTTTAAAAAAATCGACAAAAATCCGACGTCGCGTATCAACAAAAATTCATCAGATTCCGTGAAATGTTAAACTTATCAACTCGATAAGCCGCAGGTTGACTTAGAGCACACCGGTATTGTTTCCGCGACGCGACGCGACGCGACAGGTGGAATGGCCGCTGCCGTTTCTCACGTCGCCGGATAACTCGGATCAAGATTCATGTAAGAATAAGTAGAATAATTTCTACGAACGTGTCCGCTTTCGGCAAGCGCAACAAATCATTACGAGCACAGCCCTTCTTGCCCGGGCTGACAGACAAGTCGGTCGAGCCGTGATTTACACGCCAGTTACACGAAACATCCGCGGGAACGCTCCAATATTTGTTCGTTAGAAAGTATTTGTGCAGAAAGCGATCCTTCCTTGGGTGTTTGCTCTGCGGCCGTCTTTGCGTTCATCCTCGTCTCGCATTCGGACAACGCTCGAACAAGACCGATAATAATTCGCGCGAGCGGCGGCAATTAATTGCGAGGACTTGTTGCGGACTGATGTCTGGATGTCCGTCACCTCCGATGGATTCTGTTTTATTTTCATTTGGCTATGTGTCGCGATTTAATTCAATATTCGTGATTGTTCCGCGAAATTTGGGTAATTGAAACTTTATTGCGGTTGAAGTAATTACATAGAATGAGCAGAATTATTAATCGAATTGGCGGAATGCAGGTAAACTGATTTTATAACTATTGGGAAACTGCATTCGTCATTTAATCGCCTGATTAAAGCCTCTTCTAAGCGTATTTAAGTATGTATTTATTTTTATCAAGTTATGTACTTTTAAGCCAAAGGATTACTTTAAGATATTTTTATTAATTAGAAGTAAAGTAATTAATGCATTATGCTATTTGAGTCAATGCTTTATATGGTAATGCTTTTTGAGTTTGTTACAGTCGATCTGAATAACCTCGGAGTTATTCCAATCGATCGCAATTATCTTACAATAATTTCAATCGATTGCAAGAACTTCGAAGTTGTTTCAGTTCGTTGCTACGACCTCGGAGTTGTTTCAATCGATCGCGAACCTAAAGCGCATCTGATTGCCACGATTTCTGAATTGCAAAAACGTAGGTAATCTCAATCACAGTATCATTGAGATCAATTGCGATGCAAATGACTGCGAACAGCGCAAAGTTTGTTCGATTTCTGCTACGCTTCTAGCTTCTTTGAATTAACCCTTGAAGCACTCAAAAGAATTTCGAAATGATTATTAAATTTCAAATGGTGAAAACACATCGGTGACTCCGCGATGCAGTAATAATTTATTCGAATAATCCCGGAGGTAGAAAGTGTTAAAATTGTTAACAGAAACTCGTGTTTCCAATCGCGGTGAAAACCTATTATAGTAACATATTTCATTTGCACTCGACGCTATTCAGGTATCTTCGTTGCATCCTTTTATTGCCGATCGTTGCGGGATGACGTCGATCATCGATCAACGTCTAATAACTTAATTAAGTCCCTCAATCATCGGGAGATTAATCCCTCCACCGACGCGACGGGAGCACCGTCATATCGAGTTTCCTCCCCCGAATTGAGTTTTAACACTATTTTTGTTCCTTGGCAGCAGGTCCATCGACGTGACGTTTTATTCTGGTCCCAAAGCTTATTATATCATCGCGGTTTAATGATTTCGATCCAGAATTTCTGTCAGCAACAAAGTGTGGCTTCGAGACTTTGAAAATTTGTTTCGAGAGATTTTGTGAAAACGAAAACTTTTATAATATAATTTAGTATACATATTTAGCAAAGAAAAAATTCTTAAATATTGCTAAATATTTGCAAAACATTTAAACCACCAATCAGTAATATTTTTAAAAAGTATGAGTATCCAAAAACGTAGTTATATTATTTCCTCTTAATAATAGTAGTGATATTTTTTCTTGGCAATTAATTCGACAGAATAATTACCCAAAGAAACAGAGAACAATACTTAAATCTCGTCAATTCTTGAGATTATTTTCCCACTTTCTTTCGCCGCCTCCAACAAAGTTGTCAACCCACAAATTAATTTCACAAACTATTCTGTTCTCCTACTTTCTACAAACTCGTTACCATAAAATGGAGCGAATGAACAGTTGGAGTGAAAAGAAATGAAAACTTAGATCAAAGGAAATAATTCATGAAATTTATTATTGTTTGTTAAATATCATTCCTTTTTTCATTCTGAAAGGTACTTTAAAGCCATTGAACATGAAATAATTGAATATTCAATGTAATTCCTATTGTGTAATTGTTCATAGTAATTTTTTTCTTTTTAAACTTTCTAAACTTCTTTTTTTTTTTTTTTTTAATTTATATCGTTTGCAATTGTGGTAATTTATGGTAATATTAATTTCAAATATTTAATAGGATAACTTATTGATTACTGTGCATTATTTTCATAACTTCAGTTTCAACATTATGTAAGGATTTCAAGGTGAATTTACTTCGTGTTTTTCATTAACATTTCTTCATTCTTCTCTTCGTCCCTCTTTCAAAACCAATCGATCGCCGCATCAATATTCTCAAGAATCAGAGCAGTAAACACAGTTAAGATAGTGAAACGTCGAGAATCGGCAATTCAGACTTTGCCCAACTCTGGAGCCGGAAAGTTGTTCGCGGCCAACAGAGATTCCGGTGCACTTGAAATAGCGTGTCCGGAATTTTTAAGACGTTCTGAGGACGTCATCGATGCTTCTCCTCGCCGCGCTTTTGGTATTGAACGAGCTCGGCTCCGGGGGATGGCACGAGGTCGGGGCAACGCCACGTTCGCCCCAGTTCGCAGCCAATTTACGCGAACGCTTTATTCAGCTTCTTTTTTTAACGCGTAACCACAGTGACCTATCCGAGTGTGCTGGCGCGGCGCGGCGGTGGATCACTCGTCGAAACGCGCTTTTTCGCGTTGTGCAACGCCTGAGACCCACCGCGAAGCCCCGCACTAGAACTCCTCGACGACAAACAGGGACGACAGACACTCTGCTTTGAGATTGCGTTCGAGCAAACGTAAAGGGTGGTTCATATTATTAGATTGTGCTTTCGTCCCATTTTTTACAATTTTGTTAAATTACTTTTTCACGATCTCAGAAACAAGTTCAATCGATTAAGTACAATGATTCATCGTATGTATTTCAAACATTAATTGACTGTAAAATTTATACATTTTGGCATTGTCTATTTTCCAGAGTTTAAATGAACAACTTTGTGGTAACACAATGTAAACAAATCTTGAACAAATTTGTGGGTCTCTGTATGTGACATTTTGGTCGATGCATTTTGTGTCTTTTTGGTGTCAAACTTTTATCTTTTTTTAGAATTTGGAGAATTCTGGAATTGTTAGAGAAATATTGATCAAAGTAGATTTAGCAGGAAGGAGTTCAAATCTGACGAGTTTATGGCACTAATAAAATTCTGTTTTTACAAAACCATTTCAGTTTCCATAAGTTTTTAGGAGTTTTTATAAAATTGTGTTCAAAGAAAATAGTAATTTAAGATGGTATCCTGTGTGATCATGACGCATGAATTTTTCTATACATTGTCGAATAGCAAGAACAAATTAGCGTCGTTTTACAGGATATCAGGTACACATTGCGCATGAATGCTCGCAGGAAACAATGTGATTCGGTTTCAGAATTGATAGATTACGCTTTCAGTCGGCGACATTAGTTCCGGTAATTGAATATCGACGTATCGTCGATAATATTCTCGATTTATTCAGCGAAATTTTTAAGAAATGGAGATTTCGCTGACAAATTTTTTTAGAAAATTATTCAGACTTTTAATTTCAAACTTACAAATCTTTAACATTGACTCTAAAAATTTTTAAATCTGTACTCTGAAATTTTCAATTTGTAAACCTGAATTCTTCAAATCTCTAAACTGAAATCTTAGAAACTTCTCGTAAGAATTGAAAGTGAAATAATTAAAAAATTACTGAAGGAATTTCTCTAAACTTTTACGTGGGAATTATGATTGGTGACTGGAAAATTCCCTTTCCACGATCCCTGCTTCCCAACAACGGTGTCACACCGTTCATTGTCAGTTCGAGAACGAGAGATCCAGCATATTAAAAAGTAGCACGGTAATAAATACAATGCCCACGTAGAACTGAACGGTCCCAGCCATCAGCCACGGCTCCGCGCTCCGCGCGCGGCAGCAGTTAGCAAAACGGAATTTCTTCGTACCGTCTCGATTCCCCGTCCAGCGGTGCAATTAATCTCTCTATACATTTCTATAAGAATCTTCGCCGATGCCTAAAACCGTCCACGATTCAGCTCCACTTTCCAATCGAAGCGGAAACGTTGAACGCAGCCCTGGGTTGTCCATCGGCAAAACGATCCGCGATAGGCGACTCGGTCTAACGACCGCGTCTTTTCCCGTAATTGCGCGCTAATTAACAACGCAGCAAAGGTAACATAGACGGGGGAAAACGATTCGATTCCGATTTCCTACCAGAAGTGTTCCGCAAAAGTGTAACGGCCTAATACGGCGCGGACTTTCGTTCAGCGGTTCAGCGGTGCATCGTTTGCGAGCGCCGCGATTTTTCTGGTTGGCTCGAGTAGCCGGAGGCACATTAACAGCTGTTGCAACATTAAAAGTTCGAAATTCATGTATTTACTGTCTGCCTAAGCTGAACAGTATATATACAGGGTGCGCCAAAAGTATGGAAACGGTCAAATATTTCGAAAACGGAATATTTTTGAGAAAAATGTTTTAGAACAACGCTTTAGGGTTTTAAGAATTCTATTGAACGGTCGTATCCGTTTGACCTTCAGAGGAACGGTCAAGGTCATATCAAGATCAACATGTTTTTTTTTTTAAATAGAACATGCCATTTCTGATCATGCAGTGTTAAAGCTGACGATGAGACCTTTTCAAAACCCTAGCTGATGACCTATTTCTCTTGAGAATTGCATCAGTTCTGAGCGTTGAGAATGAAGAAAGTCTACTGTACCAAATAGTCTGGAAACGGTCAAATATTTTGAAAACGGACCATTTTTGAAGAAAATGTTTTAGAGCAATGTTCTAAGACTTTAGAAATTCTATTGAATGGTCGTATCCGTTTAACTTTTAATGGAGCGATCAAGGTCGCGTCAAGGTCAACATGATTTTTTAAAATGGAATACCCCATTTTTTATCGAGTAGTGTTAAAGCTGACGGTGAGACCTTTTTAAAACACTAGCTAGTGACCTATTTCTGTTGAAAATTGCCAAGAGTAGTCAAGAAATAGGCAGAAGACAATTCGAACATTTAACGAGTTAAAGCACATTAATGCTAAATCTCAAAATGCTCAATGTGTATTAATGCTAAAATGGCCCTTCATAAGCCCGTACGCGAGGACCATGATTGTGCGAAGTCCAATCAAGAAACTTCTTCAAGGTGCACCCTAAATAATACTAACAATAAGGTTGACAGCATCAAAGCATTTAAAGCTTAGGACTTGGGCAATTCTCCAGAGAAACAGGTCATCAGCTAGTGTTTTGAAAAGGTCTCATCGTCAGCTTCAACGCTGCATGATGAAAAATAGGGTGTTCCATTTAAAAAAATCATGTTGACCTTGACATGACCTTGACCGTTCCTCTGAAGGTCAAACGGATACGACCTTTCAATAGAATTTTTACAACCCTAAAACATTGCTGTAAAACATTTTTCTCAAAAATGTTCCGTTTTCGAAATATTTGACCGTTTCCATACTTTTGGCGCACCCTGTACATAGAACTTATTTCATCTCATAACACAATTCTATACAATTAATTGATTAACTCTGAAAGGACATCATAATTGAAGAACACATTACATTGAGTCATACATAACTTCTGATGCACGTAGGCAGTAATTGCGGTTCCAAAAATTGCCCAATTACAACGGCTACTAGAAAATTATCTCAATCTCACAGTGCATCAGATCTGCCACATTATATATGTATTCCACCAATAAACACATTATATTAACTATAAATTCTACTCAGTTTTAAGACACGGATTCGTATCAATTACGCCTGGTTTATATTATCCGTTCGGACACGGAACGGTTACGGAAAGTCGTTATTTGTTTCGTTCATGTGTAAACTCTAAACCGCTACATATAAAAACACGACAACTAATTTGGATTTTCCGTTCTGCGTCTGAACTGGAATATATAAACCAAGCTATAGAGTAATATAGACAAACGATTGAAGATTCCCTTTCATCTTACCGAAACAATAGAAAGATGAATTGAAAGGGCAGAGCAGCGAAGTACCGAGGAAAGCTTCTTATAGTAACCTCGGGCGGCTAATTAATCCACCGTTATGGACTTGTCAGCAAGGCAATCTGAATCCCGTGTCCAACACAGACACAGCGGTTCGATAAACCACTAGAACCAAAGTATCCTCGTCGATAACAACGCAGCAGTTTGCTGAAACCGAGTACATAGAACTGCCGAAGGGAACTTCGCCCAAGGAAACTCGTCAAATAATCTGAGCTGCGAGCAACAACCACCTCTACGATCTACGAAAAAGGAACCGACCACCAACCACCGCCCACGCGGCTCACTGAGTTCGCTGGTCTTCCAAAAACTTCCACTCGGGTGTTCTGACCTTTTAACCTCTCTTCCTCCTGGTCGTTAACTAACGACTCGTTAACAGTGAAACTCTGGAAATTTTCTTGAAGCAACCCTATGCTTTCGTTACTTTATAACAAAAGTAATTGGTAGACTGTGGATTTTTATGTATTTATGACAATTTGATGAAATACAGTAGAATTTCGGTTATCCGAATTACAATTACACCTGATTCTTTTATCTACGGTTTTAATTAACCGTCATCCCTGATTTTTCCAGCCTCATTTGTCTCTTACAAGTCTTGATTTTTTCATTTTTACTGACTTTCTTTTGCCACGTACTTATTAGAATAGTTGCAACACAAAGTCGTTAAAACATATAAAAAATAATATTTCACTTTGCACGATCGTTTCGCTTCGTTCCAGTTCCCCCTACCAAAACAATAAGGAAGAAAAAAGCAAAAACAGTGAAATGAATCGTTTCCTTTGTTCCATCGTTAATTAACCAGCGTTCGCCCATCCCCGAAACCGAAACGAATCCTCTTTCCCATTCATGCAAAATCTCCCAAAGGACAACGTCGATAACGTGCGGCGGTCGCACGTGGCGACGCACGGACTCGCGCATGGGAACCGGCCACGTTCATCCAATAAAATCGATGCATCGAAAATAGTCGGGTGATCGAACGAGGATCGCCCACGTGCCTCGACGTGCACATTATACGGTGTCACGGTGTCACGGTGTCACGGTGTCGTTGCACGGCTAGTTAATAAAGAGACCCGCGTTCCGCGACTTGCCCGCTCGTCTATCGACGCGGCGTTGATATCGCTAATTGCCGTGAATTCATGACCCCTTGGCGACGGTACAAGGAACGACACCGAGGGTTCCTATTATCGCGGCGACGTAGATCAACGCGGGACCAAGAGATCGACCGCGAAGCGTTCATGAGCCCCGCATTGTCGGCTGATTTAATCGTCAGCGTGTACTCGGAGACACCTTTTTGATTCGATTTGCGCTGATGCGGCTGATAATCGAGGGGGTGGAGTGATAACGCGAAGGTGCGAGGACAAGGGGATAGGATTTGGACTTGGGCCAAAGGTAGGACCAAATCTGAGGAACTGTGAATGTAGTGACACATTTGTTGTAGCGTTCCTTGGTCGGATAGTGGAAAGGTGTTGCGCAATTCATTGCGTGATGCAGCGTGATTGCTGCTTCCTCTCTGCTTATCGCGTTTGTTCACGTGGTTTCTATTGCGAGGCTATAGCGTTTCAGTTTTTGGTGGAGTTTGTCTATATAATCTGCTATGTACTCGGACTTTGGGCTGTGATGTGGTTCTTCCGGTCTTATCAGCTGTCCTTTTTGAGTTCCTGTTACTCTATTTTTATCAATAATGTGGATTCTCTTGCGTCTTTCTTTATTCGAAAGGAATAAAGCGAAATCGATGAATCGAATTACCCATTCCACCCAGAATCTCGCGTCGACCATCTGTCCTACGAAGGAAAATTGACTTTGATCGGGGAGACTGCATTCGAAACAAAAATTGAATCCGTTCAACTGAGCTGGTCACGTTTACCAGTGTCCAGGAATACGTGCGCGGTGTCACCAGCAGCTTCTTCATCGACGCCCACGAGGTCTGCAAAATTGGTCCGCCGCGCCGCGTCGGCTTCGGCGCTCTAGTTCCACGGGATTGCATCTCCCGTTTGCCTACCGAGACCACATCGTATTTATAGAGGAACACTCACCTTGTCTGCTGTGGTCGCTCATGTTGCAGTGTTTGTTGTTTTCCATCCAACGCTGGTGATCGATTGTTAACGTGTTTTTGATTCTTGGAAAGAGATTGACTCTTCTTTTCAATCTTGTGAACCATGCTGTATGCTAGGAAACTGCGTCAGGCTATTTTTGTTACTATAATATGGGGTTGCAATTTGAATATTTCATTTCCTTCATTCAATTTGAGAATCCACTTCGTTCGAATGCTCCTGAAAAATTCGGATAAAACTTAGAAGATGAGATAAATTTTCATTCAGAATTCATTTTTTTTGTCTGTAGCTGTAAAAATGTGAATTTGCATAAAAATTCGCACCAATATTTTTTAGAGAGATGCACTTCCATTAAATTTTAATGATAGCTGTTGGCTAAACAATACGTATCTATATCCAAAACGTTCTGAAAATTGTAAGTTAAAGAAAATCATAACAATATTACAGATTACAGAAGATATAAAAATTCCCCATGGAAAAGAATGCCTCACGATCAACTTTGTCTTCAATATTCGGTTAATTAGTTGAGTTAATAGTAGTGAGTTACTGAGTTAACAATAACCCAATAATTATACGCATGAAATTAAAAATACGTCTTGAACTGAAATATAGTCAATTAACTATAGGCATTGAAAACTGTATTAAAAAATAGTATACAATGTTATTTTGAAAAATGAAATGCCTCGCATCCACCATACATTCGCTTCTTCCTTTATCTTTTTTCTTTCCCGCGTTTCAAATTGTAAAAAAGATAGAAGTTGCGTCCCAGTTGTAGCATCCACTGCACCCAGCACTCAGAACACTAAATGAAAACGTGTCGCAGAATTACATTTCTACACTCCAGCGTGATCCGCGAAGTTGTTACATTTGGTCGTCGCTTTGCTTCAAGTTGTTCGTGTGTAGTGTGTTGTATATTCGGGAGCATTGCGCGCAAAGGATTCTAGGTCAGAGAAAAACCATGTAAGAGAGTCAACAGAGAGAGAGAGAGAGAGAGAGAGAGAGAGAGAGAGAGAGAGAGAGAGAGAGAGAGAGAGAGAGAGAGAGAGAGAGAGAGCTGGCTAAAAATGGTTATTGATTTTTAGGCGGCGCGGTGTCTGTTCAGCCAAACTTTTACTCTCAAGTGGAGTGCTTCGACTCAACTGCGTTACGTATGATTAAGGCTTCTTATAAATATACCTGCGTCACACCACGAGGAGATTATTGGAGAGTATTTTACCCTCGAGTAGAGAAAAATCCTTGAAAACTTGAGCATAAAGATTAATAAATAATTCGATAAAAGTTTCATTATGCAAAACAGAATGTTGTGTTTCAGTATAAACGTTTAGAATATTTTATTAAATATAGTTCGTAAGGAAATATAGAATGAAATGCGATATTTAATAAAAATTGTAACGGGCGTTAAATGATCAGAAACTATTGGATTATGGCAATTTTCGAATAGAAATATTATTAAGACCTTTATTACACAAATCCGCGTTATTCAAGTAATATCCGTAGATCAACCTAAGAACTTTAAAGAAATCGCACCACCAACTTTCCTCCAACTTTTAGTCTCCAACACCGGAGAATTCGCCTAAACACAGTTCACCAGTTTTCCTTTATCTTCCGGCTACTACCTCGATCCCCGTCCGCCCGATTGATTTCGCTCGAAAGAGTTCATTAACGCCTGACAAAGTCTCGCGCGAGGAGGTTCCCACGAAAGAAGGTCAACCGAGTGGCGAAGTGGCGACGACCCAAAGCGATCCGAGCGATCTGAGCGATCCGATTGATCCGACAAAAAGGGTCTCGCAAAGTTATACCGTTCCCGAAGTGAATCTTCATCGAGCCCGAGTCGTCTCCTATCGACGGCAAGCTCCCGTTTCAAGAAAGGATCGTAAGTTCCGCGCCGAAGTAGGGTAATTCCGGGAGACATAGACCAATTGGAAGCATGTTCTAAACTGTTTTGACTTCAGATCTCATTACATTACTAGTACGGTGGACATTATTCCTTCTGAAACACTCTCTGAAACACTTCTCTCGGCTTCGATTCAGTTTTATGCCTAGGGCCCGAAAAACTCTAGACGCGGCCCTGCGCATTGCACAATGTGCGTTTGATCAAAAAATTATTATTAAAAATTGAAATCGAACGCTGTTTTAGATAACTATGATTTTTGATCAGCTACATTCGGTGTTTGGCCCACTGCGCGTCGCGGCGGGCGTCGGGCGGCGGGCCGTTGTAGCGTCCCGAAGCCAGATTCGTTTCTAAATATCGGTGGCATTACGCTTGTCCAGTGTCCGGCGCAATTGGAGCGTCACGATCCGGGACAATTCCGAACAGATCCGAATATCGCGACGCACCGAGGCAGAGCGAGCCATCGACGATCTTCCGGTCGCCCTCGCGCGGTCGCGCGAATTCGGAGCGGACCAACGTCCTCCGCACGGTCCGGGGTCCCGACAAAGGAGAACGAGAAAATAATAATGGCTACGTTCCAAGTCGCTCCAAAACGTATCGCCGGCACCTTGCTAACCGCGGCGTCCGTTGCTCAACAGTATTCCGAGACTTCTAATAGATAACCCAGTGAACCGCTTGGCTGGCCGCGCTCGTTCTTCAACCGCGTTCAGCGTTTTAACATTCGGGTCACTTGCTTGATCAAGCGCCGCAGGTGGCTCGAACGTTACGGTAAATTTTCTGCGCGGCCGTTTTCGTGGGACCGTCACGACGTTGACAGTCGTGCCGTTGAAACGCGGACTCGCGGCTCGCTCGAATTTCGCTGACTGTCGATAATAATAATCGGTTCCCGCGGTTTTCGCTTCGGGCGATCGGAGCGTACGGGCAGTTCGGTCTTGGATGCGCGGATGCGCGGTGAATGGGTGCAGTTGGTGGTGCAAGTGTGAATGAATGAGAAGACGGTGTTGGGTTTGAGGGAGTTAAGTTGTGATTATTTTAGTGGCGATTTTGAGAATTGTGATTTTGGGAGTTTTATGGAATTCAGCTGTTTTGGATGGTAAGGTCATTGTTTAAGTTGCTGTATTAAGTAAATCTCTTTCGCACGATGATTCGTGTATCGCGATACGCGTATGTGGGATATCGATGGTACCCGTAATGTTATAGAAACGTTCAGATGACGATTCTCGTAAGACTTGCGGCCGCCAGCAACTTTTCTTGCGTCCAGGCGACCGACGAAACATTGAATCGAATGCGAGCATTCACACAGTCAAACGCGTATCGCATAATTGTTATAAACTATCGTTGATAATTAACGAGCTATAAAGAAACATTTTGCATTTTTTATTGAGATTAATTTCTGGAATCAGAAACACTTTATTCTAGCTTAGTAGACATTTAATGAAATGGTTGAATTCAATTTGTCTCTTTAAATTAGTTACTAAATGAAGCATCAATTTATTCTTTTCCCGAGTATCGTAATAATACGTATTAAAAATCAAAAATCGTACGCGCAAAGTCCTCTCTTTCGGCACCTTTGTCGCCACCCTTTCGCCAACGCGATAAGTTCAGCCGTTCGCGATTTTATCTTGCGGAGCGACCGAAGCGAGAGGGAATGCTAATTTCTTCTCCGTACTCCGTACAATGACTTGTTATGCACGACCACGTCGCGAGCCGCAGTATCGCGCCGCGAACACGTCGATACTCCCCGATGCTCTTCCACACGGTTCTTTGAACCTACGACCTGATAACTCGCCGCGCTCCTTCGACGCATTACCCCGGGAAAACGGAAGCACGGCAGGAACTTTCCCCGATAGACGTTCCTCCGAAGATCAAAGCACTTACAAGCCCCTCGGCACGCTATTGCCTTTTACAGCCGCGCGTCTCTTCCTTCTTTTCATCCACCATCGACGGTAAAAAATACTCGCCGCTATTATTACACGTTTTTATTCTTGCACGCTGCTTCCTAAAGCGGTGTGTGTGTGAATTCACCATAAGGGCGAATGCGAATGAACGTTCCATAGAAAATTATGTAATGGTAAACAGCGGCTTGTGATAGCGACGTTACGGAAATTTATCATCTTTGTCATTCCGTGGTTTTATTGTAACAATATTGTATCAATGTGGGCGACGAAAGTGGGCTAAGCAGATCACTATAATTATCTGTAATTGTTGCAAATGGAGGCTTACTTTGTAATTAACGTGAAGTTAGCGGGAGTTGGCAAACGATTCTATCGGATTCTGGAGAACTCGATTCTAAAGTAGAAAATATGTTTTCCGGAATGAAATTTTGATTTTGGATTGTGGGTCAACCGTGAAACGCGCTAATGGAACGCTGTGTTACAAACGCGTACAAATTTTGCCGACTGCATTAATGATACTAATTTGCGAGACGCGCGGCGCGGCTCTAAAAGAAATTCTACAATTTACTTGCGACCTATTAGATTACAGCAACACCGGCCAAGTTTTCTAACGAAATGATGCAACGGCAATTAACACTCATATACTTTGCTCTCATTAGCCATTAGCCGCTATCTTCTTCATTATAATTTACCAAATGATTTACGACACCGCGCACGCGAGCTTCGTCCTCTGATATGCGCACGTGCTAATTTCGAACGTGTACTTATTATCTAAAAGACTCGTGTTAATGTTAATTCACGCTTGTCAACGGCGGCGCCTTTCATGAATATTAAAATGCATTTTAAGGAAGTGCATCTGAACTCTAATTTCGTTCAGTTGATTACGTTGCGAAAAAGATAGCGGATAATGCGGCCGATATCTGTGTCAATTGTTGTCGCATCATTTAATTAAAAAACTCGCTTATCGGTGAAGGAAATTCTCTTTAAGGATGAACTTTAATAACATAGAAAAGAAATATTTAACTACATATCAAACAGTTTGGTTAATCATTTAAAAATTTAAACTGATAACCTATATTATTATTCATCTAAATAAGTATAACAAAAAAGTAAAACAAAATAAGTATAGCAAAAAATACAACAAAAATATTTCCTGTCCGCAAGAACACATTGTTCGCATTGTGGCCATTCGTGCAAAAAAGATTAGCGCAGCGATCAAAACTCAAGCCGCAGAAATCGCAAAACTCGCACGCGCGCTGCGGAGCGCAAAGCGGCCGTGCAAATTCGTTAATCTTGGTTACCGAAATTCGGACACGCACTACAAATTGAGACGCACGATTTCGCGACGACGGTGCCGGAATCGTTCCTCGTTGCACGTACACGATCAGCTGTTCCGGTCATTATCGCAAATTGTCCGAGCAAACGAGCGTCATCCGACGTCCACGTTTATGCCTACGCTTACGCGCGCATACTTTTCGCCCCTTGCGCGTTTCTTCTTCCTTGAGAAACCGCGAATCAGATTTCTACTAATCTTTACTCCTTTTTATGTTAAATTAGGCTGTGCTTAGAAATTATTAGTGAATTGTGATTCAGAACTTGTTATTCATTTTTAGTAACTACAGTAAAACTATGATTTTCGGACTCTTAATTATCTCAAATTTGTATTAGCCAGGGTGCCGATTATTGAATAGTTTTTCATTAACCTGCTTCATTTGATTTTTGTCAATTTTTTACCGTAACGAAATGATAAATCCACTTGCAGAGAAACAAAAACTGTAAGAAACTCAAACATTACGACATAAATTTCTCTTCATCATTGAATCGGCTAGAATTTGCAACTGTTTCAGAGTAACGCGATTCCAGATTTTCTTTTTTGTGATCTCCAATTCGACATTCGACAATGATATTAAATAATCGACTACTGTCATGTATGTGGCGTATAAGTTGACCCTAAAGATTCTGGATAAAGTTAATATCCGGAGATTTCGTTGGCGAGCTGAGAGTGCCGATTCTTCTTTCTCGGAGTGAAGTCGCTGCTTAGAGTTTTCGTAAACGTGAACTGTCGCATTGTCGATACGAACGTGAACCGTGAATCCATACAAATATTGAAGAACACTGAAGTTGTCTTTTCAAATGTCGAAATATCGCAATTGGAGTTCCTCGGTGCCGCGATGCAGATGTTGGCTTCTCAACGACAGGCCTCAGAGAGACGAGCGCCTGGCGACCAAACTGCAAATAACCGTCTCCCCCTCAGATAAAGACGATCCACGGACCACGGGGAAAAGAGAAGAGCAAAGGCACCGAGTCACCGGAGCGTCCTCGAGCCGTTCGAAATGTCACGAGGTGCTGCCCGGGATGCCTTCTGCGTGCCTCGGGTTCGACCACGATAGATCATCGGTGCTTCGAATAAAAGTCATCCAAGTTTCGATTGTCAGCGGCACAGAGAACCATAGAGATATATCTCTATGCAGAGAACAGTGACGATGCACCGGCGCGGCGCGGCGCGGCGTCCCTTATCGGTCGAGAGTCGAGGGGCTAGGGGTGAGAAGGGGGCTTAGAAACGGGTGGGAGATTCGGTCACGCTCGCCTATTGATTTACGAATCAATTTAGAAACGACTTCCGCGATATCGGCCTCATAATTCATGGCTCCCCATTCCCCGCGACTTCTGATGTCGCGTCTACCGATGACCGTAACTGTTCGCGAGCCGTTCGCGAGCAGCGAGCTATATTAACGGGTCAACTGGACTGGCCGTTCAAGGCCACCATTTTCATTCACTTTTTTCGCAATGGAATTATGCTCTGTGTTCACAGTACTGTGAAGAAGAACAAGAACTGTGTCCATGTTCTCGGACAAAGTTTCGGTATATGACTGTTTGACTGTACAAATTAGCAATTGTTATTAGCAATAAGTTAGGAAAGACACCCTATGTACGCGTTAAATTAAATTACTATGTATTTTCTTTTGTGAAATTAGAAACATATGAATAGGCGATCATGGTGTTCAGTGGTAAAATATAATTTACATTTTTGCAATTCTCTAATTAACTTTGAGCACTGCGGGTTATACATAGAGATGACACTGTTTAACATCTTGAATGTCCTTTCTGCATTCACAATTTGGATCATTTATTATGTCTGTACGAGCGAGTGATGCAGTGAGGTTATAATGATTTGCTCTACAGCGATTTATAGCTACTACAATTTTGTGAGGAAGACATTTATCAGCATATCATGGCTTGGATTTATAAAGTTTTTAAAATCATGTGTTCCTTTATCAAATCCGTGTGGTTTTATAAAGTCTCTGGTCTTCAAGTTTGCTATTTTTCTAAAATCAGAACTGTTGATCGCTCAATGAAGACTCTTTCTGTGTTCCAGGTAATGACAGACTGACGGTGTCATCGTTGAATCAGATCGCTAGCGCATCAGGAAGATGGATCACCAGTCCGGTCGGAAGCAGGCGGCGAACTCGCCGGAAGTGGCGATAGCCAACGAGGTGTTCGACCAGTTCTGCAACGCGACCACGCTAAAGTCCATTCTCGGACACTTTCGGCACCTCTGCGAGCTGCTGAAGATCAGACCGAACGCTGTCGCGCAGTTCTATCCGAAGTTGAAGTCGAAGCTGCGGTCCTGGAAGGCCCAGGCGCTGTGGAAAAAGTTCGATCAGAGGGCCAACCACAAGTGCTATAACCGGGGGAAAGCATGCCCCAACACGAGGGTGAGCATCGAATCCGTGCGCGATCCCTTTTTTGATAGTGGATCTGTGCATTCTGGAACTTGCGCGCTTTGTGCTTGGAAATATCGACGGTTGTTCGGTTGACAAATATTTTTCGTATGGCAGGGAAACCTGATGTAATCGACTGAAATCAGAATTTTTTCTCAGGAGACTATACCTGCAATCTTATTTAAACTTCAAGGCTATAATATTACAGGCTCAAACAACTAAAAGAATATTTTTTGATGCAAAAATAATTCGGTAGTTCGGTATTAAGTATTATGACCTTGAAGTTTGAAAAGGATTGCATGTATAGGCCCCTCCGTAAAAATTCTAAGAAATGGACCTGGATTTCAGCCGATTATACTAGGTTACCCTCTTAATTAATGATTATTAATATTTTTGTTTGTTTGCTGATTCCTGCTTTGTACAGGGTAAAACGGAAATGGTAGTAAAATTGGATCAGATCATCTATTTATGTTATACCACTTATCCAAGTACAATATTTTATTTCTAACGATTTTTTGAATCGCCAATTTCCAAATTTAAATTCAACTCTACATCTCCACACCGAAATCTTCAAATTTTGAATTTTTATTTTTATAACTTTTCGCTTTGAAATCACATTGGAATTTTTGATTTTATATGAACGAAGGGGCAGATATTCTGTCAACCGCAATTTCGCGATGCGTTTAGTTCTCGGTTGATTCGAGCTCTATTTTCGAGTGAATTCAACCGAAAAAATGTGTCATTTAATAAAAGTATATTAAAAACGTATACAAAGTTTCAGATTGATTAGGTTTGCTATTTTGTTTATAAAAAGAATACCAAAAAATCAGTACTTTCGACCAAGAAAAAAGAAATTCCCCCCTTAAGATAAGAATATCTTCGCAATAAAACATTTACGCTCGAAGCTCCAATAAGAGCGTGGCGAAACGAACGGAAAGCTCCTTTCACACAACGGAAAAAACGTACTCCAGGTATTGATCATCGGTGGTGGTCCCTGCGGGCTCCGTTCGGCGATCGAGGCGCAATTACTGGGGGCGAAAGTGGTAGTCGTGGAAAAGAGAGATCGTATGTCCAGAAACAACGTTCTCCACCTCTGGCCGTTCGTCATCCAGGACCTCCGCGCCCTGGGGGCCAAGAAATTCTTCGGGAAATTCTGCGCCGGTTCCATCGATCACATCAGCATCCGGCAGCTTCAGTGTATCTTGCTGAAAGTCGCGTTGATCCTCGGTGTCGAGTTCCACGAGAACGTCAGCTTCGACTCTTTGATACCACCTCCGGAGAACCAGGAAGAAGGCAGTGAGTGTCTCGCTCTCTTAATATATATATTCGTCCCTTCCATTCTTTGGAAAGGATCGAAGTATATCAATTCAAGCCAGTAGTCGTTAATGACTTTTTTGTTAATGCAACCACTCTAAAATATTTAAAAAAATATATATTAAAAAAAAATAGTTAAGATTCTCTGAAGTATTAGATGCTATTAGTAGACAGCGGATCTTTATGCGAACTAAAATTTTTACAAGCGTAAATAAGGAACTGGAACTTGTAAAACAGTATGTTTAATGTTCTAAATATTTTAACTTGAGTAATGTAGTTGATTTTTTATATATTTTGCTATTAGTAATTAGTCTCCGTGATTAAGGAGGAAGTAACAGTTATCTCAACCTTTCAACTTCTTTTAGAAATCGGTTGGCGAGCGAAAACAACACCTGCAGATCACCCAGTGTCTCAATACGAGTTCGACGTGTTGATCGGTGCGGATGGTAAAAGGAACACTCTGGAGGGTTTCAAGCGCAAGGAGTTCCGAGGGAAATTGGCCATCGCCATAACGGCGAACTTCATAAACAAACGAACCGAGGCCGAGGCTCGAGTAGAGGAGATCAGCGGAGTAGCTTTCATCTTCAATCAGAAGTTCTTCAAGGAATTGTACCAGGAGACTGGCATCGATTTAGAGAACATAGTCTACTACAAGGACGACACTCACTACTTCGTGATGACTGCCAAGAAGCATAGTCTTATCGACAAGGGAGTCATTCTGCAGGTACGTTTACTCCACATTGTGTGTTTATGCATGGACACTTAGTGGATGGTAATTAAAAGATAATGGCGGCTCGATCGATATTCGTAGGACCACGCAGACACTGCCAAGTTGCTCGCCAAAGAAAACGTCGATCGCGAGGCGTTGATGCTGTACGCTCGAGAGGCGGCCGAATTCTCCACGGAATACCAGATGATGGACATGGAATTCGCGGTGAATCATTACGGACAACCGGACGTTGCTATGTTCGATTTCACGTCCATGTACGCGGCGGAGAATGCTAGTCGGATTTTGGAACGCCGTGGGCATAGATTGCTTATGATACTTGTTGGCGACAGCCTCCTTGAGGTATTTAATCATTATCTGTTTATTGTTTACAAGGAGATGGCAAGAACTGCGAAATCACGAATGACTTAGCTGCATGTGCATTCAATACTCTAAGTTGATGAGAAAGAAGCTCCAAAAGGATTTGAGTGCATGGCCTTTTGGTTTCGACAAATTAATAAAAAGTGTCAAAAATTGGTAGATGTAAACATGAATATACATAATTCAGTGGAATAATGTTTATTATATGGAAATAATGGATTATCTGTCTCATCTGTCTTTTCACTTTAGATATGTATGTGTATGGAACTGGAAAGAGGAGATTTGGAGAATATTCTGTAACTAGTATTCTGTGATCTACTATTTGTACGACACTTTTTTATTAATTTTTCGGTAACAAAAGGCAAAACGCGCTCAAACCCTTTTGAGGCTTCTTCCTCATCAACTTAAGGTATTGAATACACATGCAGCCAAATCATTCGAGATTTCGCGGTTTTTTTCCATCTCCTTGTTAGGGTTGTTGTCAAACTACAGTTTTTTTAGTATAAGTGTACGAAAATATATAAGAATATTCGCATAAGCAAAAGCATAAATAATATCTAAAATAAACAGCACGGTACAACATTTAGTCAAGTATTTTAAAAATAACTGCAGCAAAATTAATGTTAATCGTTTGTAAAAAATATCATTTAAAAGTGTGTAGAGCATTGAATGCTTGATTTATCATTTTCGTTGCTATAAAACTTTTCAGGAAGCAATAACTTTTAATTGTATCGACGCTGTGATATCGAGAGTTTATTGAAGAATAAAAACACTGTTGATCTTAAAGATCTTTTAGTAGAAAGACTTTAAAATAATAATATCATATGAAAGGGTCAGAAAGTGAAAATTGTTTCAGCCCTTTTGGCCAACGGGTTCCGGCTGCGCGAGAGGATTTCTGAGCTCGATGGACGCGTGCTGGGCGATCAAACAATGGGGCGCCTCGATGACACCTTTGGAAGTAATTGCCGAACGAGAATCGATTTACAGACTACTTGGGCAGACGACGCCAGAAAATTTGAACAGAGATTACGCGGCGTACACGCTGGATCCTCACACCAGGTACAGTCAGTCCACTTCCTAGGCGCTTTAACATTGCTGCACACTGTAATTCATTCCTTTCAGTTCCATTTATAAACTCACAGATCCACGTATGTAGATCTGCGTCTTTGCACGATGTTTCTAAAAATGTACAGAATCCAGGAGAAAAATGACCATTCTTCAACTATTAATCTTGCTAGGTTCCTCCTGAAAATCCTGAGTGGAACAACTTTTATTAAAATTTAGATAATCAATTTTTAATACTATATTAAGGAATAAGAAAGCTGGAATTAACACTGAACCTCGATGGATGAAAAATGACCCAAAGGACATACTGGATACATAAAAAGTTACGATTGTCGGAAACTCCGCGCAGTAACTGTTTCCACGTTTGAACGTTTCATGCGGTTCTTGAATTTGAATTTAGTAGCAAATATAATGCTTAACGAGCAGCATCATTTATTATTCCTGATAATGGTGTTCTCTTTCAGATACCCAAATCTGAACGTATCTTCTGTAACCCCAATTCAAGTGCGAAGTCTCCTCGACACGGACGATCCCGACAGCATCAAACAGCCCCCCCTACAATCAGACGTTGATATACCTAAGAAACGTCGTCGTCGCGGTAAGCCTCGATAACCTTTCGCAACAGCTCTTTTATTGTTCGACGGCAAAACAAATCGCCATGATTATCGAGGTCAAAACTATTCATCGAACGCAACCGTTTCGTGCAGACCTCCGCGGAGACTCTCAAATACATCCAGACATGCTGCTTCGCTGGCTGCAGAAGCAGGTCGCCTTGTACGATTCCGTTCAAATAGAGGACATGGGTGGTTCGTTCAAGAACGGTCTGGCTATTTGCGCGATCATCCACAGATACCGGCCGGATCTAATCGACTTCCACAGTCTTGACCCGAAAGACACGGCGAAGAACAATCAACTGGCGTTCGACGTCCTGGAGAAAGAATTGGGCATACCTCCTGTGAGTGAAGTATCAGATTGTAACATATATTCGTCCTGTTTTTATCGGTTGGTAGCGTTGTTTATTCAAATGGTTAACAACTTTAGACAATTCAGTGTTATTATAGATGATTTTAAAGTTTGATATTAACGGCAAAATCTACTTGATCAGATTTGGCTGACGGGGTTTTTAAATCATCTGCAACACTTGATTGTCTAAACTTGTTAACGATTCGAATAAACAAATGTGCACTAGCAACCAATAAAAACGGGACGAATATGTGTTACAACCTAATAATTATTATTTGACTGTAAAAGGCAAAATGTTCGATAATGAAATAATGAATTTGGCAGATAATGACGGGAGAAGAGATGGTCCAGTCCGACGTACCCGACAAGCTCGCCATGTTCTCCTATTTGACGCAAATATACGAAGTTTTCCGTGGTGAAATCCCCTATGTTAGACATCCGAAATTAGTAAGTAAATTTGTACGACGACAGAATGAAATCTAAAAATTGTTAACTCATACTCCATGTTTTATAGTATTCAGTATCGTGTCCGAAATCCGGGACGAAACGTTTGCCATCGTCAGAACGTATTTCGCTGAGCGAGACGCACCCTCCGAACCCAAAAACACCCGATCCTTCCTCCCATATGAATCATAGCCCATCATACGTCGTTCACGATCGGAGATCGGAATCATTCTCGTGTCCCGTACCTCGAATAATTTCTCTGCAACCCGCCAAACCGTTAGATCAAAATAATAATAGAATCGTGTTGTTGGGCGAGGAAACCGCCGAAACGGAGAGCAGATTCCCGCTAGCCTGGATAAAAGATAATCTTCGGAGTAATACAGTCGCAACGTCGCTGAAGAAAGTATTCAAGCCGACGAGTAGTTTCGATACAGAGTACCACGAGTATTGTCGCATGGACCATAGTAAAGTTAACCAGTCGCTCATTCTCCGTTCTCGATACCCATTTCTACTCAAGCCCCTTGCGATGCATGATTAATCCTGTGGTTTGTTGTATAACGATGTCTATATTGATCGTGTTTCATAAAGGAACCCGAAAACGAGGAAAGGCCCGCGCATAGTAAACAATTGAGCCAATTAACGCCTGACCAAAAAGTTCATTTGCTCGACCGTATCGTCAGACAAGACAGTGCAACGAGAACGAGACATTCACGATCGAGACATAACGAGAATTTAAACCCCGTGGACAAAAAGGGGGACACGATTAGCCGACGTTCTCGAAAGAGACGCAGCACAGAGAAAATGGGTGTGACGGTGGTAAGTTTTCCTTCATTACGTGTCATCTTAATTACCGACTACATCGTGGCGTCGCACAATATTCGATTGCTTTTAAAAATGGGACGAAAATAGAAAAGAAAACTAATTTCCAAATGTACATTTTTTTCATACTTTCGTGCATAGGTACCCCGTTAATTTGATTAACAACTGCAAAAATATAAGTAATGGAAAATTTATCAGATTTTAATTATCATTTGCATCTTCTACTAAATCGTTTACGCCTAAAATTGTTAAAAAAAACTAAAAATACAGTATGTATTAATTAACTAAACACTTTATGCAAATATTTTCTTCAATATTATAATCCTCTGAAGGTGTATTTTTACTTTTGTAAACAGTTTTAGACGTAAGAAATTTAGTAGAAGATGCAAAATAAATGATACTTACAATCTGATAAATTCTCCATTACTTATGTTTTTACAGTTGTTAATAAAATGATGACACAATAAATCTATTTGTTAAAAATACGATACATTTATGCATCAAAATATTAAAAAAATGTTCAATCGGAAATTAGTTTTTTTTCTCATTTTTTAAAATAATCGACCACTGTGGCGTCGTAGGACGGAGGAAAGTTGTCAATCGGCTACGATTTTTTAATCGCCTACGTACATTTTTTTTTCAAGCTTTTAGTTAGCAGACCATCGAAGGTTAAATCATTCATTCTGTACTGATTTTTTCTGATCAACGCTTCGTACGCTCTGATTCAATATGTTTAATGTTTGTGCTGCGTGCTTAGTTTATACGTACACGTTTGCGTTCTTTTTTTTTTTAATTTTTGTTTCTGATCGTTTTAAGGAATTTCACGTGTATAGATGAACTAAACACAGCGGTGAATGCAGAGAATCAGATTTTAATTCGGAGAGTTGAATCATACGTTTAACGCTTTGTGGAATGATTGTATTAATTATGAAATTGGTTGATTGATAGAATCGTTTACCTCGTTCAATAGATTCCATAAAGAGTTAAATGTTAACACTAACAGTCAACACACGCGCACGAAACTTACAATGCTTATATCCTATAGTCACGGTGGCAGAAGATTGAAGCACTTATGTATCGTGGGATAATCGTATCGTTCTTAATCGTAATTATTGGAGTTACCATTGCCATGGTGCAGAAGGAAGTCATTACGTTCTAATCGCTTCGCATAGTCGACCAAAGTTGAAAGTATCAGTGGCAACATTGTGAAAACTCGATCGGTTATGTTGTAAACTTTTTCTATATACCTATATTTATGTTTATGTTATAATATATTTGCTACGCCGGCTTTTGTACTTGTCCCATTTACTAAAATCATTTAGAACGAATAGATTACGATAGAACACTTTCCTAGTTTGTTATAATTAAACGTCCCGCTAGAAAACAAAATTTAGATCATAAAAATTAAAATGGAAGGAGCATTTAATGTTTCCGTTGCAGAAAAGAAAAGAAGATGGTAGCGTAGCTACAATCGAGATAGAGAATCCTCGATCTTCGTCTACTTTGTGATCGTGTCAATTTTCGTAGATAGTGATACCACTTAACATAAATTGTATAAAAGTATGATATGTAAATAATAATTGGCGAGAGAGTCACGTTAAGAAACGAAAGATAATAGTATTAATATACTGTCGTTGATTGAATTAATGCCAATGTTGTACATGTTTTGCGGTGCGTTGTAAAGGAGGAAAGGCAGAAGAGACTCGCAGACATAGAGAAAAATCGTGCGGATCGTATGCGAAGACGGCAGTATTTGCGAAAAATGGCGAATCAGCAATTCTACAAAAGTATGCAGATGCTGCAGGCGAACGCGAAACGCGAGAAAGACGAGCCGTTCGAAGATTACTCGATATTCTTGTACCGCCAAACAGCGCCGGATTTCAAGGATAGAGTGAAATATCTAGAACAGAAAATCTTGTACCCAGTAAGCCGGACAGAGTGAATGATTTTCGAAGTGTATAACGTTTTTCTTTTGTTTTCGTTTTAAATAAACCTCTAACAAACCGTGCGAGTTTTACGAACAATATTATTATAATATTCATCCGATGGATAATATAATAATAAATATCAGACACAGTGTGATAAATGACTTAAGCATGAACCGTTTATTTAAATAACTACAAACGGCGTCTAATTATTTTGTAATACTTTATTATACGCGAAGAACAAGTGTGTTGACTAATGATAAAAAATGAAATTGTGTGCATGCAATACGAAGATCGATCATATCAAAGGGTACAGAAACTCTCAATCCACATTACTAACTTTTTATAATACCAATAGAATGTATTTATTTGTACATATTTTTAAATACTATCATATACTAATACCATAAAAAAATAAGCGACACGCGAGACGCTAATTTACTATTCATACAATTCCATGTACATTAATAAATTGACAAAATTCTTATTTTTTTCGTAAATGTACTGCGATTATCAATTATACTGCATTTTGGCTTGTTTATCAATTTGACGAATTTGTGATTGTCTTTACTTTCAACGATTATCTTTGTTTATATCTGTTTCACACTAAATTGTTTTTAGGACAGGGAACCCAAGATACACGCCGGCCACCGTAGAAACAGTATAGACGAAGAGTTTTCCGGTAGAATAAAGAGTATCGAGGACAAACTGAAAGGATCCACCCCATCCGAGAGGAAGCCCAGAGATCTTTTACGCGCCATCGGTACGTATTACCTTATTATCGTTGTTTCGATCCATTCGAAAATCCATTTCTTGATTGAGCATGATTGTTTTTTATTGACGCGCCACGAAGGCAAGATCGAGAAGACTGACTGGAACGTGAAGGAGATTGAGAAGAAGATCGAGGAGAACAAGATGGGCCGTTCGGCTCGACACGACAAAGTAGAACGCGTGCCGAAATGGAGTCGAGAACAGGTTGGCAACACGCAGCATTAACAGTAGCCGATAATCAAGTTTTTTCAGATGTGTATATGCTTGATTCAGTTTTTAGCTCGACAAATCAAGATGGAGAAGAAGGGGCGTGATCAGAAGGAGACAGATAGTAAGTACGCTGATATTGACAATACCCTGAAGAGTATAGACAGGAAGATCAAAGAGGGTAATGTGCTCGGGTACAATAAAGTCTCGGCTATGGCCGAGCAGTTTTCGAATAAAAATCAGGACGCGGAGCCCAGAGTGCAGAAATCGGTAAATACGATACTACAGAACTTCAGTACTCGAGGATGCGTAGTCAGCAAGATGTTCGAAGTCTATGTGATGTTCGTTGTATCTCGTGCGATAGTTGGCAGAGAGTCAGATTAATTTTCGTGTACGGTGTTCGTTGACACTGTTCGTTATTTCTCCACAGGTTACGTAAGAAACGCATTCTAACGAATTAGCATATTGTTTTTTTTTTTGACGACAACACGTGCAATTCCTTACGTTCAAAATTGTCCTTCGTAGTAACTACTAAAATGTCGGATACCCTTGTTCCTGGTCGTCTGAATACCGTATTTAATGTGTTTGTAACGATTAACAATAATATTAACCGTCGAAATGGTAACCGCAAATGGAAAAAAACACACGTGCTGACTAAAATTCTTTTGTATTGAAGAGCTGAAGTTAACCGTTACTACTTCGTACTTTTTCGATTTTCTTGCAGAACGTTAAATCGACGATAACGTTGCCTACTCAAGGAGGCTCGGAGATGTGTCATTTCTGCAATAAGAGGGTGTATTTGATGGAGAGACTTACCGCCGAAGGGAAATTCTTCCATCGCGGATGTTTCCGTTGTGAATATTGCTCTACCTCATTAAGACTAGGTTGGACCTTATTTCTCTGCGTCATAGTTCAGGGATATTAGGATTTTCTTTCGGAATAATTCCCAGCGAACTGAATTTTTTTATAGACCTATCGTTATCTATCATTTCTACGACAGAAAGAGTTGTAATAAAATTTATAGTTTAGGAAATTCTCTACGAAAAAGGTTGTATTTACATACTATGCGTATAATTGTAGGGAACCACACATTCGACAGAGAGAAGAACGGAGGGCGGTTCTATTGCACGCAGCATTTCGGCTTCCCGGGAACGATAAAAGCTCGCGCGGAGAAGAAGAGGCTCACGTCGTTGAATAAAGAAAATATACCTAATGTGCCTGCAAATGTAAAAACACCCGAAAAGGTATACCTTGAACTTCGCAGATTATATACATAGAAATCTCATTCGAAAGTGAGAATATAATTGGCGATTGTTATTCTCAGACGAAGATACCATTAGAAGGGGTCGTTGGCCTCGACTTGCTCGATCGTGGTCAAACGCCAGAAAGAATAGAGTTCGAAAACTTGGCTGGCATATCGGACGCCGAGGAACCCCAAAGTCAAATGGACGAGGATGAATGGACGGACAGAAATTTCGGTGCTTCCACTGCGGAAATGGGTTCCAGCGACGATATCTCAGACATGAGGTAAAATTATCTCATAGCAAAAAATGTAAAAATCAGACGAAACACTATATATAAATTTTGTTCGAACAGCGATTCGGACGATGATAACGAGGTCTACGAGGAAGCAATCGACCAACCTTTAACCACCGAAGGAACCCTCGAGCTTGCGAAAAACTGGACTTTACGGTATTCTCACCCGCAAACGGCGTTGGGACAGTCTGACACCGGGAGCAACGAGTACGAGGATTCGAGCGACGAATATACGAACGAAGGTACCGTTGTATTAATCCTCATAATAAAACTGCGGATTTTGATGCATTTAATCGACGCAGCTTTCCACATCACTTTGATTTTTATTCAGACGACGAAAGTACAACCGCCACCGAAGATGAGGAGGACATGCTCGCGCGGGAGCGCAGGAGGCAAGAAGTCTGGTTGAAGCATCCAACTCGCAGCTCCGACACGGACACCGGTTCGGAAACGGAGGTGAAAATCTCTCAAGATTCTGTAGATAACGTAATTGAAGAGCCGTTCGTACTTCACGAGTCCGTTTCTGTGCAAGATTCTAATTTAATGTCGTTCGAAGAGACGAACATGAGTAATCATGCCGTAATCGATGAGGACATTGTCGAACCGAAAGATATTCAGGACTCGAATACAGAGACACTGAAGACTGATACGTCTGTAGTAATTACGAATCAAGTAGGCGACACAATTCAAAGCGAAGCATCTGGAAGCATAATTCCGATACCCGATTCCTCTTTCGATTTAATTTCAAGTAACGCAGTAAATAATGCCGGTAGTTCGGAAGCCTTTTTAGTTCCTTCTAATTATTCCGTCGCGAAGAATTCAAAGAAAGGTAGCAATATCGAAGACTGTATTTCGGAATATGAGAGTTTGATAGAAGAAGCAGGTGTTCTTTCAAATTTAAATGAAATTCAGGAAACTTTAAATGAATTGCCGAAAGTAAGCGAAAATAAAGATAGTCTTATTTTAGAATTCAATGGAGATGATAAATTAAACGAAACTCTTGTTTCTATGAAGAACGAAACAAATAAGTTAGATTTTTCTAATGACGAATCAACCCCAAATGTAATTTCTATGAATGATAAATTAAAAAGTAGCGTGACTTTTGGTTTAGATGCTTCGGAGACAAGTAATGCATTAAACACTGAACTGCAAACAGCGTTTGCAGGAATTATGCTTCCAGATGCTATCCCAGTTAGTCAATCTAATTACGATAATACAATGCGGCTTAACACCGAAGACAGTGGAAGTTTCAAGGATAAACTACCAGATCTGATTAACTCCTCGCCGAATCGTAGTAGAGAATCGTCGCCGTCGTCCTCGTCCGAGATTTACAGATCGACTGAAACGTTGTACGATGAATTGAACGCGTCCGATAACCAAGATAAAATGAACGCAGAAGGTTTGGAGTCAAAACACACGAAAAAATATAAAGAGTTCGAAAGGGAAATTTTAAGTAAGAAAGGAAAGTTAAACATAGCCATAGAAAGCATTAAAGAGATACCAATCCTGACAGTTACTTCGCCGTCTCCAACGAACGAGAAGCCAGGGGAAAAATCGTCTCTCGAAGTTGCTAAATTAACAGTTCCGAAAGAAGTGCCTAATAAATCAGTTCAGTCGGATGGGAACAGTTCGTTTGATAAATTGAAACGGGATTTACGACAGAGGAAAGCGAAAAATAAAATTCCAGTTGACGAGCTTCGACCGTTGTCGAGAGAAAATGCTCAAGAGAAGATGATCAAGTATTTCGTCGAGGAGAAGAAGCGAAAGGTAATATCTAAAACTAAAGAGTCGTCTGACGTGAAAATTGTTGAGTTAGATATCAAACCCAAGTTATCCACGAAGGTCGAAGCGAAAGATATAATGAAATACTTTCAGAAGGCAAAGCAAGAATCTTTTGAGACAGTGAAAGATACTGAAAGCCCTGAAATGCATAGAAAGGAACGCGAAACACACATTAGAGACGACGACGAAATTGATGCTATTAATCAACAGTTTGAACAAATAGAGCACGACAACGAAGAACTGTTTTTGCTCAGTGCTAAGGAAATAGAATTTAAATTACAGTTTGATACACCATTTACAGGATTGCATTTAGAAGACACAGTTGAACAGAATCACGTTGAAGATATGCACGAAGTGAATGAATACAAGTCTTCTGAAGTACCAGAAGAAATAGCTGAAGTTTCTACAATTCAAACGTATGGAATGAATGAAGAAAAGGCAGACATTTCTCATAATAATGTTGAAATCAGTTTGGTTCCACGATTGGATGAAAATATTTTAGAAACTAAGTTGTGTGAAGGTATAGCAAACATTACAGTCGATTCTCAGAAAAATGATGAAGTTAAGGCAAACGAAGTTACATTAATTTCACAGTTTGATGTCGCTACGAAAACTAATTTGCATGAAAGTAAGCAAGATTCTTCAGTTCATTGTGATGAGATTAATAAAATCAATCCAACGTTGACTTCACAACTTGATAAAGTTTTAATGGAATCTGATTTACGTAGAGATTCTTTTGAAGGTAGTAATACGAACCGAATGACACCGCAACTCAGTAAAATTAAGTTAGCGAATGTCTTACATGCAAGTGACGGTAGTCTAAATATAAGAAAAGAAACTGATGGGATGGGAAAGTTCCATAAGAATTCAAAATCTTCGTACGAATTAAATCTTCCAACCGGACCGGTCGCAAAGGTTAAAGTTATGGAACAAAATATTGAAGCACCGAAACGAGTAAGCAAGATAAATATAAGTAACGACATAATTACCTCAAATGTATCTGACGAAACTCCAAAACGACCAGAAAGGAAGCACGCTCATCATGAATTGAATCATTCGACGGAATCTCTTGTTTCTAGTGCACAGACTGTTCCTGAAGTTCCAACAAGAAAAAGGTCTGCCAAAAGAAAGCCCGTTGTTGCTTCTCCTTCGGGAGAATCGATTTTTAACGTGCAATCGAATCCTGGCGCAGTCAACGAAAGATTGATTGCATCAAACGAACACAAAAATACGAGACACGCGGAGACTAATGATTTGAAATCAGTTGAGGTACCCAGCAATAGTGAAGCAAAGAAAATTTTGAACGTATTAGATAGCTCATCCACGGAACAAAAACATTCACATCCCTCGAAGTGTCCTCCACCGATAAAACCCGATCATCACGAATCCACGAAATCCGTGCCTCCTAGGAACGATCGATCGAAGAAAGAAAAATGTGTAGTGTCTTAACATATATATTAAGCAATTTCTTAATCGATGCAGCATATACGAGTGCATTGCGTATGGTGAACAAATTTACGAACACGCTTGTTATAATTTTCAGCGAAAGTGTATTTTTCAGTTTTATGATTTACATATAGGGAAAAAATCATGTGAGATATGTTAATAAAGTAGTACAGAAAAAAAAAAGAAATAGATATTTAGTTATACGTTGGCTGATGGTGATGTATCATTTTAAAATACCCGAAGCCGTTGAAGAAAAGGTAAAGCATTTTTATATATGAATGGAGTGATCGATTGAACTAATTCTAAATTAACAGTGACTCAAACCAATTAATTGTTTGTGCTTGGTTTAGTGTTTATGCTGAAATTGGCAATGTAACTTACCGATTTTTTTATTAATTTTGAAATTACCACCAGCCAATACTTTATTAAAAAATCTCACTATCTCATTTGGGGAAACGTTCGATACGATTACCTCCGTGTTCAGTTTTACGAAAATTTCAACAGTGGGTGGTCATAAGTGATTAATGAGTCAGGAACATTATACATTTTGTTTTCTTCCTTTTAATACATTCGTGTCACTTTTACAATTACAATTACGAGTTAAACTAATTGAAAGAATGCGTCATGTTCCTTGGCATTTTATTTGTTGTTCCACTAATACACTAAAATTATTTTCTGTCTTTTTTTTTTTTTTTTTATATATTTAGCATCTCTAATGCCTCCTGCTTTTTACTAATCAACGTCTGTTTAAACAGGTTGCTTCCAACGACGCTACATCCGAGGAAAGCGAAGAAAATTCAGCCACAGAAATTTCAACCGATTCCGAGTTTGAGCACGATGGCGCGACTCCTACTCAACACGAGATTCCAGAAATAACGATCAACGATTCCTTCGTTCGCAAGACTAGAGGAAATTACGTGGAGCCTAAGAAGGTTCAGGTGAAGAGCAAAGTCATATCGTCGATTAATGGAAATTTGAAGCAAGAGAAAGACTCGGAAACCACAGCCAACAAGTCACAGTTAACGAAAACGGATCGTACTAGTATTCTTCTCGCAGAGAAGGAGAGCCACTTGAATTTGCAAGGAGCCAACAGTACGAACCGAGTTCCATTGGTGAATCCGCGTAAAGGAGACTATTTATTGAACCGAACGCATTCTACGGAAGGCATCGCGTCCAAATTGTCTTTGGAACTGAAGAAGAAATATTTGCTCGGTGGCACGGCGTTCGGTGGCTCCGTCATGAAGTCCGGATCAGCTTCGAACGTGGACACGCAACTGCGAAATCTGACAGACGCGATTTCCCAGCATCAGAAGCTCTTGAATCCTGCACCGGAGCCGAGCCCGACGATGCAAGCGTTTCTGCAAGGCACGAGCAAGCTGAGAATAAACAACGCTCAGCTTTCTCCGATTTCACCAACGAACTTGTTTACCGCGTCTCCTGCGCGAACGTACAACGCCAACCGTGCCTCCCAGAATCGATTAAACAACGACGGACCCATTTACAAAGCTGCGGTTTCGCCTGAAATATCAAAAACACAGTTGCCTGATCTGGTGAAAGAATCCAGTATACTGAAATCGAAAACTGCTCCCAATATAGTCTGCAGCGAATCCAAAAACGCGACGGATAAGGAGCTGATAAAGGACCAAGTGACGTCTAGCCAGATCAACGCAACAATCAAAACTACCGAGATTCTGAAGAACGCGAAGAACTCTCAAAACGCGGAGAACTTGGTGGTGAATGCTGATGAAACGAACGGCTTCCGACCGCGGAGTCCTCTGCACGAGACCTCCATCATCGTGCCACAAGTCGATTGGAGCAAGAACAAAGAGGACACAAAGAAAACCGCGAGCTCCGGGGATTCGGAAATAGACACCGACTCCTTGTCATCCAGCGACGGCGAGGCGGAGGACGGGGCGCAGAATCAGCAACTGCCTGCCGTCAATTTATCTCCGCCGCGGTTACAGATTCACAGCACGGACGGGGATTTGTTGTTGGACGAGGAAGCCGACAAGTGTAAGGATTTGGACGACGGCCAGTCGTTCGAACCCGACTCCATAGAATGCTCTCTGCTGAGGGACAAAGAGTCGAATGAGAAAACGAATCCTGCTTCGAATCCGATTTCCTGCGCGAACAGAACGTCCATCGAGCTGGAACTAGTGAATAACGAGATCGAGCAACTGGAATTGCAGGACGACGGCAAGAGGAGCGTCAGCAATTGCAGCAGCCCAACGTCGGTGGCCTCTGCTTTATCGAACAAGCACGATGATTCGGAAGAGAACGATGTCACCACCGCGGCGCTCACCGAGACGGAATTCTCGGAATGGGCCAGAGACGGCGAAGTGTTGGTTTCGGACGACTTGCGAGACGTTGAGTTCAATATTAATCCAGAGTTCATAACTACCAGAAGGCACACGAATAAATCGTTGTCCGACTCTACGAAGATGAGCTACACTCCCATCACGATAGCCAAAGAAGAAGATTTAACGGATATGGATTTGGATTCTTTCGGAATGGATAAAAAGCCGGATTTCCCGAGCAATAATACTTCCAAGCTTCTAGCGAATGGTGAGAACATCGACTTCATGGACACGGACAACGATTCTTTGTTGGATGATAGTCTGCAGGACGCGTCCAACATGGTGGTGCTTAAAAATAGAGGGTACGTCGAATTCGTCGATCCTGTTAAAAGCGCGGTGACAGCTGAATCGAGGAATAAATCGCTGAATACCGATGCTCCGATAGCGAAATTTGAAATCGAAAACGACTCGTGCTCGGAGGAGGAGGCGTACAGTGATAGGAACGTGATAGAGATCAACCCGGTCACGATGGACGATGTGATGAACAAGTTGAATGTTGGTGCTGCGAATAAATCGGCGAAGGAAAGCGAAAGTAATGCGGGGACGAGGTTGAATGAGCAGCAGCCGGAGCCGATAATTGAGGCAGTGAACAAGGAGCTGTTTCAGTCGATGGAGGAAGACAGTTTGCTGATCGTCGAGCCGGCCGAAGACACGACAACCAGCGAAGTGATCACGATTCTCGCTAGTCCCGTCAATCCACAAGCTTCCATGGTACCGATTCAAGCTCCGACAGTTCCGGTTCCAACGCAAGAGCCGAGTCAGGAAGAGCCGACGAAAGCAGTGGCAGATTCTAGCAATCCTGACTATTTGGAATACGTGAAGCGTCTTCAGTCGAGGATCGCCGAGTTCAGCAACGCCAAAGACTCCATAGACATTCGGAAATCGAAGAGGAAGAACTCCAAGAACTCTATACAAGCTCGTACCGCTGAAATGATAGCCGAGGAGATCAAGAGCCAGGAAACCGCGATGAATAACAGTTTTAATTCTCCGGCTACGTCCAGGAAACTGGAAGAAATCACCAGGGAAAGGTTCAAGCAGAAGAACGTGATACAAGACTTGTTAATGGATAAACTGGAAGCTCATAAGCAGAAGTCCGCGGAAAAGAAAGCTAGGAGAGCCGCTAGGGCCTCGTCCTTCAACTCCACGCCTGCGTTGTCGCCGATAAAGCCGTCTATTCCCAACGCTTTGTCTATTAACAAGTTCTCGCCCTCGTCTCTAATAACACCAACGAACAGCCCAACCGTGCGAACCACTTTTGCCGAGGCTAAGAAATCTCTGGATATGGTGACGCCTCAAGAACCCAGGCAGTTCATTTGGAAAATCGAAACGGAGAAAGATGCGAATGCAGAGAGGAGCAAAGCCGAGATTCCGTCTTCAGAAAACGCTACGTCTGTTACGGCAGATGTAGCTATGGACACGTTTAGGACGCCGATTGCTCCTCCGAGGTTGAAACACGAGGAGGCGAAGAGAACCGCGGAGAAGGCGAGGCAGGACGCTAGAGAAAGGGCCAGGTTGAAGAGCGACGAGGACCTGGGCCTCAGTCCGGAGGACAGGATCAAAGAGTTGAGGATGAAAGTGGCGCGAAGGCAGCTCTCGATGGAAGAGAGAAGAAGCAAAGAGGAAGTGCAGTCGGAGCCGCGGCCGAAGGTCTACAGTTCCGGCGCGAATAAAACGAGTGGGTTGAAACTACAGACGAGCAAGAGTACTGATAACATGAAAGCAATTGCCGAAGCGATCAACTTCTCGAGCCTTTCTACTGCCAGCGCGAAATCGATGGACGAGTTGCTGCACGCTAGCAATCCACCGCAATCGCCGAATAACTCCGCCGCTGTTTTAAAGAGAGACAAAAAGCAGAAGACCAAAGACCCGGAAAGGAGGAAGAGCATCATTCAAGCGGTCTCAGACTTCTTCTTCAAGAAGGAGTCCTCCCCTTCGCCGTCCAATCAGAAAGACAAGTTGTCTATGTTCCGTCTAACGTCGAAATCGAAAGGCAAAGTAAGTTCGCGCTTTGTGCTCAGTTTCTTTCATCTTAAATCTCTCTCTATGTACAGTAAGGTGTGAAGATATTCTTGATTTCCTTCTCACTAATTGGATTCTAAAATGTTTCAGTTATGTAAATCGTATTCGGAA
Source organism: Perdita meconis (assembly GCA_030770465.2). Taxonomy (NCBI): domain Eukaryota; kingdom Metazoa; phylum Arthropoda; class Insecta; order Hymenoptera; family Andrenidae; genus Perdita; species Perdita meconis. The sequence goes on along the minus strand of JASKOS020000005.1, from coordinate 19,610,399 downwards.
GGGTCAGATGTAAGCAACTCATAAGTCATTGATACTAATTTTTCCAGTATTAGCTTTCTTATGCCACTATTTGTATTCGCTATTGTATATCGTGCAGGTACTATAATTTTTATTTTTGTTTGCTGCGTTTTTTTCGTTTGCTTTCAAGGGGTAACCTGTTAACCAGCACAGCATAAGCTGTGTGTGTGTGTGTGTGTGCGTGTGTTTTTTTTAAATTCTGTTTACAGTTGTTGAATTTCGTAGTAACAATTCCCCTTAAACAAGAGCATGTTTCATTTTCACTTGTACAAATTGCTACCTCAATTTTCATATGCTTCGATGGAACTGTTTTAGAGGTAGATGGGTTTCATTAATTTTCTTTTAAGCTTTTCTTTTATGTACAGTACAATCCATTACTTTCTTAATCAAATTTTTATACAGGATGTCCCATGCAACTAGAACAAGCTGTACCTTCTAAACGATTGGAAATAGAAGAAACTCTTAGAAAGTTAAATGGTATCAGACAACATTATGCAGATCAGTGCATCAGAAATCTACAATAACTGCTTTTTTAAAGAAATCCTATATCTTTGACTGCACCAGGTAATGCAGTTTTATGTGCTCTCCAAAAAATTATTAATATGCCCTAAGCTTATTCGTTAAAAAGTTATTACAGCTAAAAGTTTACTGAACTCGTTTAATCTAAAAGTATATTAACACTTTTTTGTAGAGCACAAAAGTCAAGAATATGGATTTCTATTTGAAAAAAAAGGAGCTGTTGAATTTTTCGGATGTACTGATACAGAAAAATGCATATTAAATACCATCCAATACCATTTAACTTTCATCTGTAATAGTTTCTTTTATTTTCAACCATTTAAAAAATACCGCCCGTTCCAATTGCATATTTTATATGTATGTGGTGTATTTATGCGTGTGGGTGTTTAATGTGCGTTTTAATTTTATTAACTTTATACGTTTAAGCTTAATGTTTTTCAATAGTTTTTTTTATTACAATTTTGATTTTCACTTGTTAAAGTAATGCGTATTAATTCCAGAAAAAAAGCTACTTTCATATCTGTTGGGTGTAATATTACACAGAAGATAGTATTAAAGCTATTTATTTTTCAGCTTGATAAGATTATATCGCCGAAGACTAACACAAGGCCAAAAAGTGTTTGCGAGGGAATGCTCACGAGGAACTTCCTCAACGAAAATCCGCCACCGATTCCACCACCGCCACTTAATTACACCATTCCTACTACACAAGTGTCAGGTACAAATGATGTCTGTCTATTGTTACAGAATGGATCCTCAAAATTCAAATGATTCGACGTGCGAAAAATTCGAGATTCGAACAAAAATGTCAAGGAAAATTCAGCTTCGAAACTCGAACGAAAACTCGAAATTAAATCAAGGAGAAGTTATATTTTTTTTATTTACCTATATAATCTTTCGAAAGATGTATTTAAAATATTTTATATTTAATCAGCTTTAAATGTTTGGAACATATTAACTCAATTTACATTATTTGAAATGGAGGAACAGAATTCCAAATTCAAACCGTTTTCTAGAAAGAATTGCGTTTAAACTTTGAGGTACTTTACAAATATGGGAGCAAGAAAAACCTATTTCTTTATATTCCGTACTGAATTTACAGATGATAGTTTATCAGAAGATGATACCAAGACGACAGCAGTATCAACATCCTGTATGCAGAAAGCCACAATAACTGAAGGCTCATGCAATAGCATTTCTCGTAAATCGAAAACTACCAAACGAATAGCCAGACAAGCACAATTAAAAAGGTAAATTGAGAAAAATATTTTGTAATAATGTCAAACATAAATATTATTAGATAGAATCTACATAATAAATATTTTAAAGGTTACGCATGGCTCAAGAAATACAAAGAAAATTAGAAGAAACAGAAGTGAAGCAGAGAGAATTAGAAAGTAGAGGTGTTAGCGTTGAAAAAGCTCTTCGCGGAGAAGGAGGTAAGATCCAATAAACAATAAATACACTTCACTAATAAATACAGGGTGGGACGGAAATGATAGTATAGAGATTTGAGGATTTTTTAAATTTCAATTCAATGAGTTGAAGATTTTTAAGATTTTAGCTGGAAGATTTGAGGATTTCAAATTGCAGATTTAGTATCTTAGTATCTAGTATCTAGTCTATCGTAGTTATAATACGATATCATATTGCCCAGATATTTCTCTAAAATCAATTTTCAATAAAAATCATTCTCCTAAATCTTTTTCTTATTTCTTCACGAAGAATCACTCTCTCTCTCTCTCTCTTCTGTTATACTACGATTTTCGCTCTACCCTATATATTAAAGCAGATGTTAAAACGAAGATTTGTTTCTACGCGTAGAATGTTCCGACCGAGAAGAAGCGGATTTACTCAGAGAATGGTTTGATCTCATGAAGGAACGAACGGAATTGCGTAGATACGAGAAAGAACTTTTGGTGCGAGCTCAAGAGGTTCAACTTGAAGATCGTCACGAAAGGTTGCAGCAAGAATTGCGAGAACGTTTAGCCGACGATGGTCAGTATTTGAATATTATTTTCGTTGCGAATACAACGAACCTAAAGCTGTTTACAAAATATCGTTTTGTGAATTTGACAGATGATAAAAAAACCTCTGCTGATGTGAAGAAGGAGGGAGAAATTTTGACAGAAATGTTGGAAATAGTAGCAAAACGGGATTCGTTGATCGCACTTTTAGAAGAAGAGCGACAAAGGTGGTGTAAATCTACATACCAAACATTCACTCCTTCCCCCACACATGCGACTGCCTCTTCCTCGCACGTACCTAATCTCTGTTTTCACAACCTAAACGACACGTCTTACATACTCACTCTAATACTTCTTTTACTCGCTTATGTTTTCGTCACTAATACGATAGAATTCTTTGTTCATTTTTACAAAGAACCTTTAACATATTTTAAGTTTTGATGTAAGCGTTATGTTTTAATTTTCCTGATCATTATTACTCATAACTCACAAAGTGCAATATCATATCTTGCAATGGATTTCATATTTTTTATTTATTTTATACACACTTATATTAATATATTATTAAATGAATTCTACATCCGTACATGATTATAGTACGCGATTTATTTTCTATTATTTTTCGTAGGATAATTATTTATACTGTAAAAGCTAATGAACTGATTAGTATTTTCTATTTGCTAGTAAACTCGATTTCATAGTGCATGTTACGAAAGCATGAGTTACTATGTATACTTTTTTCTTCTGCAATTTTTGCACGTCGTTCCTATACACACTATTTTGATTTTTCGTTGTTTTCTTTTACAATATCTATTTTCTTCCTTTGCATTGTGATAAAGTGATGTGACGTATTTATAATGTCAATGTGAGAATGAATATATATATATTTTTTTTTAGTTGTATTTAAAATTATTTTTAGCCATGTATAGAGTTAAAAATAATGGCATCGTTAGATTTATAGTGATACAACTGTTATTAAAGTTTAAGTTTATTCATCGACGGATACTACGCAAAGAATGAAGTATATTATTTTGTGTGTTTATAGAAATTATTTTCAAAATGCATATTTTTCTGTCAGAAAGAGTGACGAAGGCTATAAATCATGTAGAAACGTTTGAAAAACGCATGAAAGTATATTGTATATTTTTCACAGAGACTTGCTTAATCTCTATAGAACAATATAGGAACGAAGATTTTAATAAATGGTAATAAATATCATTTGTACGCAAGAAATTCATGTCAGCATTTGGTTGCTTTTGTATTTAATGAATTAATTATAACCTTTTACCTGCACGAAATAAAGATGTTATCGTTGCAATGACATCAACATTCTAATTGTAATATTTAGCAAGTTAATAGAAACGTACTTTTCTTTTAGGTATCAAGACGAAGATCGTGACCTTGAAGCTCAAATGTTGGCTAAAGGCCTCAGATTAACGCCAATTAAAAAATGTGTTCCTAAGTATTCGGTTTAATAGGAATCACATTATTTGTACATACTCCAGTCTATATTTTTTAACGCTAATAATGAATTTTAACAAACGATCCGATTAATACTGTAAATAAGGAGCATACGGTAGTAGTTAATGCAACAATATTTAATGCGTACGAAAATATACACATTAAATTATCAGTCTTTCACCCAACGTATAAATAAATCGCGTTTACTTTTATTTTTTCGCGAACGGACCAAACGTTCTGTCTCAAATATTTTATTTAATGACTTAAGTTGGTGTCATACGTTTCTAATTTGTCTACCACGCGCGTGTCGTGCATTTTTCAAATGATCCAAGCGAATGGAACTGTACCATAAATGAATTCTAATTGCTTAAAGCTTAAGGTAAGACTAATCATGGGTAACAATACGGTTAATAATATTTATATGATCATGATGAAAATTATCGCACTCGGATTGTCGCGATCTGTACAGAAATATGTGACATACGGATTTGAAAGAAACAGATGTGAATACACATATATTTTCTCATTGCGAGTTTACCATAGTTATGAAATAATAATTTATCACGGAGAAAAGATTTTGCCTTTCCATGTGAATCAATCAAAATGTAATCGTTACACATACATAAACTTGATTGTCACAGACATGAAATGTTGTATTTTACAATCTGATAGAGTAACAATAGATAAAAGTGATATAGCAAATATCTTTTACATAACGATGTGTATTGCTATATACGTGTTATTCGTTTGTATGTGTATACGGATACGAATAACACTTATATGCCACGATTCAATAAAGTGTAAAAAAAATCTATTTTTATGTTTACAAAGAGACTGCTGAACGAAATGTACGAAAAATTATGGAATATAAGCCGCAAACGTGTAAAATTTTATATGAAATATATCTACAATTGGGAAATGGATTTCTATTTATGATCAAGATACAAAGAATTTCAAATTGAGCCTCTAATTTCCTTCAACGTGCATAATACTCTTACACTGTCATTTGTATACATCGAAGCAAGCTGCCGATTTTTTAGCCACAGAATTTAGATGTTTAGACGACGAGTCGATGTACATAGAACGATACATGATAGTATAATAAAAAGAGTTTCTCTGTAAATCCTCACACAATTTTACAAAGCGTCAGTAGAAACCGTAGCGTTATACTAATCGTGATTGCCATTTAGGTAAGAGCTTGGCTAGTACCTTTCCTATAAAAATATTCTTGTGTGTTAGAGAACGTTTTACGAAGAATATACGTACGTAGATGCGATAGAAAAATGCGTGTACAATACAGAATATTTAGAGCAGAGTAAAATTAGACCAGATAACAGAAAAGTATGAAAATGTTTAAAGCTTAAGGCGTTATGGACAAGAAGAATACAAAGCGAAGGTTAAGATATATATTAAATATTGCTTAGTATTGCTTAGTCTTTACTTGATCGATTAATTCAGTTATTTTTCAATATGAAAATATTGGATACTTTTAAATCCGATACTAGTCTTCTTCCTCGATTCCCTTTTTCGTTCGAGAACGATTTCACACAGAGTTTTCAAATTGCAAATTTAATTAATAGTTTTACGCATTGAATATATATTTTATCAAGCAACGTGCCTCGTAATTATGAATTAAGATAATTTACTGCGCCTTTTAATCCAGGTTTTGATTACAATAATTAAGCCTAATTTTTGAAGTTCTATTATGGTTGTTGCAATCGTGTGTGCCTAAAACCTTGACACAAAACCGAACACTATCTGTTTAATTTGATTTTTTGTTCAAGTCCTCGCGAAACTGATTCACGCTATTGAAAGTAAAGCTAGTCTTTTGAATACGAGGAATATACATATTGCAATCAGTTTACGTAAGATCTATCGAAGTATACCATATTTAGTCACAAAAGCTAATGATTAAAATTCTGTTTATATATTACGTACAATTTTATTTAATTATACTGTTACGTATATCTGTAAGAGAAACTGCATTTTTTATTATACTATATTATGATATGTATACATACTATATTTGTAATTATTATATAATTATCTTAATAAAATATGAAACGATGAGCGTTTTGCAAACTTGATTGAATCCATACTTCCATATTTTTATTTTAAATTCCGATATTTTGTTATTCAATCGGAAATTATACCAATTTTTTAAGAGATTGTTTCCAATAAATGTTTATGAGAATTTATTATTTAAATGAATTCATGTTATTCAGTTATGTCGAATGAAAATTATTGGTGATAAATTCTATTGATTTACTGAATAATTGATCATTATTGATTAGAATAAATACATATAATAATTGATCAATAGTATCGGTGTCGCGGACGCGTTCGCTCTTCTCAAAAACCTGTGGGAGAGGACGAGGTAAGAACCACGGTCACCCGTGGGGAAATGGGAGAGAGTTTGCATAGTTCGGTTGAGTAAACCGGACGTTCGGTAGCCCTAGAGAGCAATTCCTGGACGGAGACAATTCCCGGACGCCTCTTGGATACTAGGAGAGGACGGCTGCAAAAGCCGACCGACCACTCTTTAAATTACTGTTTTACAATTATTTCGTAAAATGTGTTGCATCTTATATTTCAGTTCGAGTTAGTTTTTCAATATGTTTTGTGATTGTATGGCGAATCGCATGCCTTGCTGACGAACTCCTCGACAATTTTGTTTATTCTTTTTCTTGCCTAAAAATTATGCTGGCTGCGTAATTACTACAATTAGTGTTGCGGGTTGTAACGTCGCACACTGATCGACTCTTTCAAAAGATTCGGAAACGCGCATCTTTTTCCCACATTTTTCCACCACAATTTTGACGCATTTTCTTCCAATTTTCCAACCTTCTCTTCACAATTTTGACCAACGTTTCCTACAATTTTTCCCGTGCGTTTCGTGCATTTTCCCATTTCCCAACCATTTACCGCATTTCCTCGAAACGTGCGTTACAAATTTATACGCTCGCCTATCCCCCTCCAAAACGTGCGCTGCTTCGATCTCTCCGCTGCCACCGCTGCCACCCTCCCAACCCTCTCGCGACGCCGCAAACCGAATCGCGACGCGCTGCCTCCTATCCTCCTGTCCCCGATACCACCGAGATGCTGCCGCTGCTGCTGCTGCTGCTGGTGCTGCTGTTGCTCCTCGTCTTCTATTGCCGATGCGTCGTCGTCGTCGTCGACACCGCCGCCGCCGCCGCCGTCGCTCTTCGACTACTCCCACTCGTCGTTGTTAACGCCGCCGCTGCCGTCGCCTCTGCCGACGCGCCGCCGCCACCGTCCCTCTTCCTCTGATATGCCAACGCCGTCGACGGTATTATTATGTCTCTTGTCCAACGACGACCATCACCGCCACCGCCGCTACCATCGCGACCGCGACGACGACGACGATCACGACCACGGTCCACCGACGTCGACAAATTTCCACCGACTACGTCCTGCTACTGCTGTTCCTGTTGCCGCCGACGCCGCTGCCGTTGCCGTTGCTTCCTCTCCTTTTTCGCTGCTGCTTCTTTCCTCCTGTCGACCGCCGTCGCCGTCGCCGCCGCAACCACCGACGCCGCGACCGCCACCGCCACCGCCGCCGCCGCTGCCGCCGTCGGAACCTCTTTTCTCGCCGAACCCAAGTCAACGGGTGCGTCCACGATTAAAAACACACGCTACATACTACTCTACTCGCACGCTGCTCTGCGCTTCCTCACAATCGATGCTCCGCGCGCCCTTTTCTCTCTTCTGTTCGCAGAAATCGCCGACGAGCTTCCGAGAGGTTGCAAACTCGAGGGTCTGCATCCGCTGTTGATCGTCACCTACAAAAACGTCACCGTCTCTGTGAGTAATCTGCGACGCAACTTACATTCTTTCAACCCTTTCTCAACTTCGTCCCCTCCCCTCTGCCTAGGTCGACAAGATCGCCGTGCCGCACGGAGAACGAGTGGCCGTCAGATGCAGGGAACTCGGCAAGTACAAGCTCATCGGAGATTCCGCCTTGCGCTGTCGCGACGCCGCTTGGAACGGAAAACTACCTTCTTGCATTCCGACCACCGCCATCTCCAATTACACCGGTAAGACGCGCGCGATGCTATTCTCTCTCTCTCGCTCTCTTTCCTGCCGCTTCTCAACCACCCGCCTCGTAGAAGACGTACCGCCGACCATCGTCTTCGGATTGCCGGCCGGATCCGCGGCCGTCGAACCGTCCGGCGCTCTCGCCGTCTTTCCGGGCAGCATCCTTCACCTCGAGTGTCTCTTTGCGAGAAAACTCGGCAATCCGGAATGGACTTGGACTTCCACGTTTCGTCAATATCTCACCGGTAAGTACTTGCGTCGGCTTCTACGCTCTTTCCCACGAAACCCCTAACGAGAAAAATGTTCGACCCGTCCGCGCAGGATGGGCCATCGCCGCTCGCGAAAGAGACTGGAAGTATCGACTCTCCATATACTACGCCAAGGCTCAAGACTCTGGCGTTTACGCGTGTTCGACGCCTCGCGGACTCTCCAACTCCATACGCGTACGCGTTGTTGGTAAGTTTCTTTCTTTCTTTCTTCCGTCCTTCCCGTTAACCACTGCCACGCCGCGCTGCGCCGCGCCGCCCCTTTACAGACGTTCAGTGTCCGGTACTGAGTCCGCCCGAACCTCCTCTGATCGCCAAGATCGAAGGCGCGCGTATGGGTAACGGCGCCGCGTTCGAGTGTCCCGTCGGCTACAGGTTGGAAGGCGCCGCTGATATAACGTGCCGATACAACGGTAAGCAACGCGAAACCCATCACATGGTGGAAGTAGACAAGGTGTTCCATTGCGCATAATGGTGGCTGGATGGTAGCCCGAAAATGCATCTCGCGTATTTCAAAGGTAAAAGTCAATTTAATTTCGATTCTTCAGAAGGATCGAATAGCATTTGATTCATGTTATCAAGTAAATAGATCGTACAAGCGCTTTTATCACGATTCGTGCTAGTTTAAAATCAATTTATTAGCTGAAACTTAGAGTTAACAGGCATCGTGTCGGTCTATTGAAAAACATCATTAATGATATATTTCAGGGTTGTTTTATAATCATCGAACTGGTCTAAGAAATTCTGATAAAATATAAACAATTTTGAAATAAGAATATAATAGCCCATATAACAAAATGTATCTCTCTCAACTACATACATGTATATTGGAGCTGATTGGTTGACGGCTCTCCACCTCCACTACTTCTGAACCACTGAGCATCTTCGGGAATGGGTCACCTTAGACGGCTTAGGTTTCCCCCTACAATGTAATTTGTATTGCAAGGGGTGGACTTGAGCAAATGCTTAAGAATAAGTTGCGACTATGAATACCACCGCCCCTTGTCTACTTCCACCATGATCCATCCGTTGGTCATTTTCTTCCCCCTCTCGTCCACGTCCACGGTGTCACCGTGCTCTCGTCGTCCCGTCGTCGCAGGTAAATGGTCGGCCGACGTGCCGCGGTGCGAAACGATCGAGTGCCCGCCCGTCGACGCCGTCGACGCCGCCGCCACCGCCGACGGCCAATGGTTGCGACTCGTCGAGTACAACAACACTTTCGGCGGCAGAGCCGTCTTCGACTGCGTTTGGGGTCGCAAACTGCTTGGACCGCGGAGCGTGCGATGCGAGGGAGGCGGTTCCTGGAGCGGACCTTTGCCCGCTTGCGTCGGTGAGTTTCTTCGTCGTTACGACCCCCGCCCCGCCTCGATCAACCTTGCCACTTTCGCCGCCTCTCAACGAACCTTGTTCCGCGCGTAGAGATCACCTGTCCGGTTCCGGTGGTGCCTAAGAGCGGACGCATCGTCGTCGAGGGAACGACGCACCGTCGTCGCGTCTTCTCCGCGAGGAAGCATCGACGTCGTCGTCCGGGTCGCGTGTACAAAGCCGGTGCGCTCGTAAGATTCGCTTGTTTACCGGGACATCAACTTTTGGGCGAAGCTTCGACGATATGTACCGAAAACGGAACTTGGTCTCACGCGTCTCCGGTCTGTAAGTTTTCGCCATGCTTTTGCGCCGTAATCTCTCCGTCTCTCCCCCATCTTCGTCACTTCGAACCGATAACCGAAAGCAATTTCCTCGCAGGCAAAGTGAGATGCCCTTATCCCGGTGATCCCCCTCACGGACGCATCGCGCCGCTCAAATTTTGGTACAAACCTGGCGACAATATACAGGTAACGTGTGTTGCGATGCATGCGGGTAATCTCTCTCCCCCCCAACCTCGTCGAGTTTTCTTTTCCAGGTAACATGCTCGCCCGGGTACGTCACGCCCCTCGAACCTGTGAGAAAACCGACTTGTCGAGAGAACGGTATATGGAGCGCACCGCCGCCACCTTGTAGATCGTACAAAGACGTTTGAAACCAGAATCTGTGTTCCACTGACGTTTCTTCGATCTAGTCATCCTCAAGGCTGAAGGGAGTGATTCGAAAATGCGCAGCCATGTTGATCTAAAGCGGAAGTCACAAACTGGCGGGCACATTCGAAAAGAGAATAGAGATATCAATCGTACCCGCATTGCCGTGTCTGGTGTCTGCACATGCAAACCAATAGACAAGCTACTATCTCTATGGTGTAAACCATGTGTATCTCTCTTCTTTTTCTACTTCTTATCTACTTGCTCTCTGCTTCCGGTTTAGATCAGGAAAGAATTAACGCATTTTCCGATCACTCCCTTGAGGGTAGCTCTTCGATCGAAATTGACGCGACGCGAACGGCGCGAACGGCGCGAACGGAGAAACGCCACTTGCGTGCGTGACGCGATCTAACGCGATGTCGCGAGTCGCGATATGTATTGTTCCAAGCATGATGCAAGAAGAAAGGTGTGCTCGCGGAAAGGACTCATTTTTGTTCTCTACTGACGCCTTCCTACTTTCCGTCATATTTAAGTCATTAGCCACTAACGTTTTGTGGTTTTTTTTCGCGCGCAGTACTTCACGTGTGAAATTTTAGTGGTTTGTAATGCAATTATCCTATTGGTTGATTATCCAATATGGGCGATCTTTGGAAGTGCACGTTATTGGCCAATTTAGAAGGCTGCGCAAGAACACCTTTCTTCTTACATTATGGTTCCAATTATTACGATGCCGTTGAATTTTGCCGTTGCAATCATCGTCGATGACGAAGCCAACGTCTTTGTAACGTCGAATAAAGTTATTACGTTATTCTCTGACACGACTAACGAGGTTCATTCCAACGCCAACGTTGCGCCTTGGAAGCACTTGGAAGGGCGCAAGGCGCACCCCCTCCCGCCCCGACCCCCGCCAAGTCTTCGATTGTTTCGCGTTTCCTTTTTTCGTACGTACCTTCGCGTCGCGAATCCGAAAGTTGTGTTGTGAGCACGTCAGCACGTGAGCTGCTGCCGCTTAGAACGAATCTACGACCGAAAATGCTTGGTGGCGGAGGAACCGAAATGGTGACGCATCGACGCACCAAGGACGACATACGCTCAACGAAAGACGAGTTGGAACAATATCGGGCGATCCTCGAGATACACGGTTAGTTTCGATCGAAGCTCAACAGCTCAACGCGGCTGTGGCTGCGGCTACGGCTACGGCTACAACTACAACTACGACTGCTCCTCCTCTACTTCCGAACCCCGTTCTCGTTCGAACGCGACGCCGCAGGTCGCGAAAAAAAACTCCGAACGCGAGATGCCATTGAGAACAAGAAGCGAGTGTCGCGACGCTTGATCACTTTCCGACGGGACGTTGACGCCTATCGCCGAATAGCCAACGATCTTCGGAACGGACTCATCGCGTCTTCTACCAGTCTTCCCGGTCACGGTCGTCGCGCCGAGGTACCGACGAACCAACGACAACCAACGATCGATTCTTCCCTGCTTCTCCACGCATTTTTTACTCTTCCCTCTTTTCACCCTCATACGCCGCGGTTTCTTTCTTTCGATCGCAGAATCTTTACACGTCCATTAAGGAGGAGACTCATCGAAAGCGTTTGCGACTCGACCGACTTCGTTATGAGAAGAAAAGAAAAATGAAACGATGCTTCGAGCTGCAGGTACGTAGATACGCGTCGCTTGATCGCAACGCGAAATCCAGTTGTCACCGTCTCGCAGTTAGAACGCGCCGTACTCTGCGACCATCAAGCGAAAGAGGAACGAGAACCGTGGGCGCGTTGCGGAACGCAACGGTACTTGGTCACGCATTTCCAACGATCCGTGGCGAAGAACGACGCAGCGAAGGCGATCAATCTGACGTATTTATACATACTCGGAATCTTGAAGGAGGTACCGCCGCCGACTAGACTCTTCCTTTCCGTCTTCTTTAACGCAATCTCTACTCGCCCTCGCTCAGGACGCGGTGCATCGCGAGACCTTGTTGAACGCGTTGGAACAAGATCGAAAAGAACGGGGCGTTACGATGCTTCAAGTCGTGATGATGGGTCAACTGGCGGTCGAGGAGTCTGACGATGTCGCGGAACGTTGCGAACGCGTCGCGCGATTGGTTTGGGCAAACTCCAAGGAGAGAGAAAACGCTTTGACGGTCGTTCGAGGTCGAGTCAAGGATCTTTGGATGTACGCGCGATCCTTGATAAGAACCGAGGTAAGTTGCGCTCGTCGAGCGTCTCCGACGTCCATGCATCGACGCGCGCGTGTTGCAGAGCGAGACCGGCTTCTCGATGGAGATGGCGAACACCTCTGGCTTTGCGACTAGCACGTCACTGAACGCACGAATCCAATCGTTGGAGGAGGTGATTGAAAAGGTCGAGGATTCGTTGCTCGTGCGTTCCTACCGAGAATTGCTTTCGAGGTAGGCGCGTTGCTCGGTCATCCTTTTTACCGCGACTTCCTCTTCGCTCTCGCTCTCTCTCTCTCTCTCTCTCTCTCTGCACTTGTTCGCAGACTGGAGGAACAAACGAAGCGGAGAAACCGATTGCTCGAACGATTCGAGCAGAACGTCAAAGAATGCGAATCGTTGTTGGTCAAGAAAAACAAAGCTTTGTCCGTTCTTTCGGACGTCGAGCGTACCTTGCTGGCTGCTGTGGAAGAGTAAGTCTACCTGTCTCGTTTTTTTCGCCCGTTTTCTACCCAACGATGACCCGTTGCAGTTACAAAGCGGACAAGAACGTTTTGTTGGAACGAATCGCTATGCAAAAGAAGCTCCAATCGGATCGAAAGAGTTCCAGAGAGGAACGTGGTAAATTATTGATGGACGTGAGATCGTCGCTGCAACACATGGTGGCTATGTTGGTCTGCGTAAGGAGAGGCGGCACGAATCGACCGGTTAAAAAACCAACTACTCGTTTGGATAAAAAATCGCTGTCGAGAGAGGACACCGAGGTTCAGGATCGAGAGGATACAATTTCGAGGAGCGACATGCCGGTCGCCATCGAAAAGGAGGGTAAACTATTCTCCATGTTTTCTCGCCTTCGCCCTTCTTTTTTCTCCTTCCTCCTTCTCCCCTATCTACCCTCTGTTCTATCTCGTCGTCGTCGTCGTCGCAGGTCTGACCTTGCTGTCGACTGTTAGCCGAAAAGTGGGAGCCCTGTTCGGCATGAGCCACTTTGAGTTCGATCCAGACAGAGAGGAGCGAGCAAAAGATTTGTATCGGACGTATGTTTCTGATTTTCGCTCGCAATTTATGTTTGCCGACGTGAAAACAGCATCGACGGGTAAGCATCTTTCTTTCTCTTCGTTTGGACGTCGCGCAACAACGAAACGATTTTTCAGGACTGTTCGTCGAGAGCAAAGCGATCGATACGTCCGTGCCGACGCGAGCCGATATCAAATTGAAAAGCAAACAAGCCGTGGAGACTCGTTTGAGGCTGCAGTGAGGTAAAGACAATTTTATCTGATCGAAGATGTTTATTTGTAAACTTTGTTTCTCTTACCGATTAAATTATTTACACCATTTTTACTTCTTCTCCTCCTCCTCCAACTCTTTATTAACACGTGCTTTAATTCATATCGTTGACTCGACCCCATCCCAAACGCTCCTTCGTAAGTTCCAGTTTCAACCACGAAGGTATGTACTTCTGTTCGGTGACCGCGTTAGGATATTTCAGAGGCGGTTTCGGTCCTTTGAACGGATGTTCGTCCTTCAACTTTTTCAACAGGAATTCTTTTCGTATCTCTTTCGGATCTCTGTATTTGTCCAAGTACAGATTGAACGGTTCTTTCAACGGAAACCATTTTTGTGGCTTGATGTACGGTTTTGGAAAATCGTACTGAAAAATGGGTTCTTTCGTACCTGCGAAACAAATTTCACCAGCGTTACCGTTGTGCGCCGTAACTACTTGCCTACCACCGCTGCCTGCGCGTCGCGAAATTCCGAAATCGCTGAATCGGAACCAACGTACCTAACGACGAATGATAAAATTCCTTCGTCGAGGGATCCCAATCGCTCTGAAAGAACGCCAAACCGGCCGGTGTGAGATCGTCTTGGTGTTTACGATAGAATTCCAGAGTGTTCCAGTCGCGCTCTTGGAACTGCAAACTGCGAAGCGTACGAACGCGCGTTGAACGACCGAATCTTTCGAACGAGACGAGAGACGTCGGCTTTCGTTCTCTCGTTTCGTCCGTAATCTTACGTTACGCTTACCAGGGTTTCGCTTTCTTGTATTCCGCGTAGTCCAAACGCTTCTTCTGCTTGTAAAGCACGAATACGTAGCGGTAATAACCGATTCCTCGGGGCGGAATCGGTCTCAGATAATCCATTACTTGCTCCCCCGCTTCCGTTTTGTTCTCGGGAATGTTTCCCCTGTAACGACCATCGACACCGCTTTATCGATTTATCGATTCGCAAATGATGACGTTGCGAAAAGAACTAGAAAAACGGCGTGCGTATCCACTCACAAGAACCAATGACAGTATTCGTTGTTCGAGTTTTGCATATTACCGTCGGGCGTGCTCATTATTAAAGTCCATAAACTGTCCGATTCCGCTGCGGCGTATTTAACGTTCGGACATACGGAAGCTTCGCTCGGTTTTATAACGTTTCCTCTGTGTACTCTGACGAACGTGTCCACCTCTGTTTCCTTTCCTCCTAACTTATAATCTATTTCTAGTGGCACGATCGGTAAAAAGTACGCGTCCCCGAATAAATGTTGAAAGATTCCGTAATGTTCTGCCATTTTCTGCGTGTCGAATGGACTGATCGTTTTCAACCAATAATCCTTTACTTTCTCAGAATCGATGGTAACTGAAAGAAAACGTGGAGCGTGCCTTGTACTCGTTCGCAAGGTTTCCATTGCTGCGAACGAACCCAGACAGCAAGGAATATTGGAGGAACATTGCATGAATATTTAAGATTGTGCAATGTTACAGGAATATTCCTGCAATATTCCTTGCTGTCCAGGAAATGTCGTCCCGCGTTTATACGCGGTTTCTTACGCGTGCGTATAAACTTACGGGATTTGTGTCTCGCTTGTTTTTCCACGTCGGGGTTCGACCTCAACGCCCTTCTTTCGTCTATGAACGCGGCTATCGACGTTGTTCTTTCTGCAGTCGACGGTTTTGGAACAGAGAAACCTATATTCACTTTGAACGATGTCGTCGGATCGATCTGCTCTTTCTGCATCTCTGAAAACAATGATTCGTGTTGAGGAATCGTGTCGACTGTGTGACACTTGTTTTTCGCTTACCGTCTAGACGTTGTTTCAAAGTGCGAGCGATCGTAGGTGGCTTTCCGCGCAAACGATGCCCGTGCCGAATCTGCTGCACGCTGATTTGAGATCGTGCAGGAAACTGTTTTGCGAAAACCCAAAACGATCCGTTCGCCATCGTCGAGCGATTTTAAATCAGCGACGCGTTCCCAATGCTCGACTCTGTTCGGACAACGATCGAACAACTGCTCTTCGAACCAGGCTTCGAGAGGTTAGATTCGTTCGAAGCCGATCGCACCACTGGTCGCGTCCGCCGTACGAATCAACAAATTCGAATACGCGAACACGGGGGAATATAGCACGTTGAAAGTGCGCATCGACTGGACTGTTTCGTCGATGAGGTGGTGGATGGTTTGAGCACTAGAGCACTAGAGCACTAGGATCAGCAGGATCAACAGTGATCACCAGGATCAACCAGAATCAACAAGAATCAACTAGGATTGTTCTAGGTGGTTTTCTAGGTTATCTACTATCGACTAATTACTATTTAGTCGTGACGTACTATCGACTATTCAGTCGATAGTTTTCAGTCGACTGCATTTTCATGTTAATTGGTATGTTATCCATATCGAGTGCTCCACACATTGATGATACCAGATGAAACATGAAACTTCAGCTTACTTACACTTAATTCACCGAGACGAGTCACAAATGTTACCAACTTCATCAACGAAAAGCATGAATACATGGATAATATGCCATGCATGAATACGACATATTATCCATGTATTCATGCTTTTCGCTGATGAAGTTGGTAACATTTGTGACTCGCTCGGTGAATTAAGTGTAGTATTGTTAATTTTATTTTATATTTTACAAAATGCTAAATATAACATACATATGTACATCATGGTTTCCCGTATCGAAGACGCGAAAACTAGCGAAAACTCCGAGAAGCAGTTTTGCAATGCTTGGTTTTCCGATTCTGTTTCTGTTTCGAGTGAATATATCTTGTTTAATAAACATATACTTTGCTTAGTAACAGCGAATAACAGCGAATGCTTTTCTCCGTTTCGTGCCCGCGAGATCCAAAACGATCACGGAATTTGAAAACAAACTTAAAATAAATTAGTGTCTACCTCTAGCGGCCATTGAGGTGATTGAGGTACTAAAGAATCGTATAGCACACTGGTCAGTCAGTAAGTTTCTTCCTATTCAAAGAAGACAAATTTTACATTTTGCAACGCAGAACTTTAACCCCAAATCCATAACTCTTTCTACACTCTATAAAAAAAATTGATAGAACTTTCAATATTCCATAAAATTTCAACTTTACAAAAATTGACAGCTTCTTGTATCGCTTGCAGCTTCCCGCCGGAAGTGGTTAAAATCCACAGATGGCAGTTCAGTCACTTAATCGTTAAAGTGGCGCGAGAAACATTGAAACATGTGTGGTCGATCGGCTTGGTAAACAATTTCGTGTCACGCAATTTCAATAATAATTAATTCCTGACAAACGGGCAATCAATGACCCACACAAATTGTTGCAAATTATGTTTTAGTTCCCTAAATCCAGACGCCGTTAGCCGAGCTTGCGAATACAAGGATGCAAAAGGCAAACGACGCACAACTTCCTGGACGAAAAGTGACGTCGAATACGTCCCGTCAGTCAACATCGGTCCCAAAGATGCTCTTCCTTGCATTGTCGCAGGCTCGCATTTCGGCAAGGACGAGGAGCAAGTCCTGTGCGCTATGATGTGGAGCATGATTCCACCGTGGCACGAGGTCAGTGTTTACAAACAAGGTTAGGTAGAACAACAACACCTGCTGGTGGGGAGAGACTCACGTGGTCGCTCCGAAATCGTCAACAAACGCGTTGACGTAAGAGCGACTCACGAAATGTAAACACGCAGCGAGCGCTTATCGCGTTTCTGATAACAATACGTTACAAGGCTTTCTAATTCTCTTTTGTTGACTCACCGATTGAGGACTATTGTTTTGACTCTGAAACATATGCAGGGCGATTATAGGAAGAACACTATGTCCACGCATAATGCAAGGCTGGAGAATCTTAAGAATTCCACGTTGTACGCTCCTCCGCTTCGCAGAGGACAAAGATGCATTGTGGTTTGCGAAGGATACTACGAATGGAAGGCTGGGAAGACCAAGAAAGATACCAAACAGCCATATTATATCTATGCTGTGCAGGAGAAAGGAGTGAGAGCAGATGATCCGAGCACTTGGAGGGACAAATGGTCGGAGGAAGGTGGTTGGGAGGGATTTAAAATCTTGAAAATGGCAGGAATATTCAATAAGTTTAAGACTGAAGAGGTAAATGATGTGTGAAAGGTTTTTGCAGGGCTAAATAAAGTACATATTTTAGAATGATAAAGAAAAATAATAATTTACTTGACTTAAACTTCTGAAATAGTATTGGAAATGTTTTGTATTCAAATATTATTCAGCTCTAAGTTTATCCATTTTTTGTATTAATTGAGTAATAAACTAGGAATGTGGATTTCAGGGGAAAACAATTTATAGCTGCACAATAATTACCACAGAATCTAATCATGTTCTTTCATGGTTGCACAATCGTATGCCAGTATTTTTGAAGACAAAAGAAGATGCAAATGTAAGGATACGAGTATATGATAAAGAAAGATATCAATTCTGTTAAAAATATTTATTTTCCCTGATGCCTCCAGATTTGGCTAAACGACGAGCTATCGGTAGCCGAGGCTGTTGACAAACTAAACAGACTGACATTATCAAACGGCGATCTAAGTTGGCACACAGTCTCAACTTGCGTAAACAACGTATTACATAAAAACGATGAGTGCAGGAAAGAGACGAAGGTGTAAGTACATTTAATTTCGACTGACATTATAGAACCTTAATCTGGTGCAATGACATGCCAGACTATTGATTTACTAATTCCATTACGCTCAGGGAAGAGAAAAAAGGCAACCCTAACAGTTTAATGGCTTCCTGGCTGAAAAAGGGGGCTGCAGAATCAGCTAAGAGAAAGAGTAGAAATGCCGATGAAGAACCTATCGAGGGAAACGAAAACGAAACGGCTTCGAAAATTTCGAAGAAGGAATAATTCCTTGGAATCCGTGCAGAGAATCGAACTTATTACCTCAGAAGAATTGTATATATGAATCTTTGTGCCAGTATTTCTCGCTATTTATTTATTTGAATTATATTTTTTTATTACAAGCTACGATTGTAAATCTAATTGTAAGTGCTTTGTAACAAAAGTTCCTTTCATTTATGTGTTATGCTAACATTTTGGAGTTATGAAAATGAAATCCGAGGTCTGTTTTCTGTTTTTACACTGGCTGCATTGATATGGAGTGAATCATTTGCTGTCTTGCTCTGTCGTCTTATTTCTTTGTTTTCCATCGTATTGTTTTTAATTTTTAACTAAGATTGCATCAGTTCAGTAAGAGAAAACGGACCTCCAATTTTTTAATGTAAATGAAAGTATTGTTTTTAATAAAAGAATGAGTATTTGTACTTTGAGAATTCCAGAAATTGTAATGGGAACGTCCAGGAACATGTAGCTTTTATTTCGGATTTTAAAAAAATCAATGAATTTGACTATTTCAAGTTTATCTTCTGTAAACTAAAACTACGAATGTTTAAAACGTATTGAATAAATAATTACATATGAAAATAATCAGAAATTTAATTAGAAAAATGTAATACTACTCATAAAAATTCTGCTTTCAAAATTCAAATTTCTTCCGCGTTTGCACCACAGTGCGATATAGTAACGAACGTTTTAATTTTATGAAAAGAGAAAAATCCTTTATTTACTTTTTGTATTAAATGAAGAATACGAAGATAGGTATAGGTCAAAAAAGAAAGGAAAGGTAAGTTGAGAGTCTGAGATTTTCCTTGAGATTGATGCAGAAGGTAGAAAAGCGAAGTTCCATTTGGCGCTCGTGGCCGGCGCAAGCGCGACGACCGATAGAAATATGGCGCTGGCGCCGCGCATCGGCCGGATCTCCCATTCGGCAGCAAAGGGAACCAAGGGAACGAAGAAAGAGAAAAGAGAAGAAGAGAGGGAGGAAAGAAAGTGTGGTTAGCCCAGCCGAAGATGTCAGCACGTTGGGTCGGTGTTTCGCGGTGGCAGCGACGGCGGTGAACGGGTGAACGGGTGAACGGGCGACGAGATCCGGCGGTGAGTTCGTTCGGCGCGAGTGGAGTGCAGTGCGTGGCAGTGCGTGGAAAACGAGCGGTGAGGAGAGGCGGAGGCGTTTGTACGCGGGTGACGAGAAGAGGATCCGGTGATCCGGGAGAGCCCGTGGCTGTGTGTTTTCGTCGTCTCGTTTAGCGGCGGGGGTTTGCCCTTCGCGAGAATCCGCTTCACGCATGGCACCGCTCGGCGCCTGAGACGCCTTTTTCCCGGAGACAGAGAGAAGATCGAGCGATCCCGGGGGGCGCAGCCTCTTCGCGTGCCTCCGTCTCGTTTAGCCCGTTTTTTAAGTCCGCGAAACCAGCCGACAGAATGACCAGCGAGGAGACGCGCGATCACGGGATCAGCAACGTGGAGACGGAGTACCTCGAGATCAACTCGAAGGATGCCTGGCCGATCCTCTATCAGGTAAACGATTCCCCGTCCGCTCCGATCGCCTCCTGTCCTCTCCTGCCCCCCGCGGTTCCCCCCCGCTTCCGCTTTTTGCGTCTTTCCTTCCGGTTAACCGCGAGAAACGCGACCGGAGGATGTGTCAGCCCCCTCCGACGGACACGCGACTATGTCGCATTGTTTTTCGCTGACAACGGAATTCCTCTCTTCCCGCGGCTTCCGAATTCCTCGAAACGCATCCGCGACGCGGATCCTCCGCGCCGCGCGCGTTATCGTTAACTCGCGGGATCCGCTCGCCGCGACGGGAATAACGCGTGTGTGTCACGTCTGTTTATCGTGATTCTGATTTATACACGGTGCCAACTGTACCAACGCGCCGCTCGTTCGACGTCGGAGATCCCGTCGCTGACGGAACGCCGCGCCGATCCGATTAATTTATGCTCCGCCGAACGGGTTTGGTTTATCGGCGCGATTCGACACGATAACGAGCGAGAATTCTGCTGCCGCGGCCGCGGCCGCGTTTTGTTCTTTATCTCCTGCTCTCTTTACAATGCGCGGATTGTTTCGATGCCGAGGGTATCGGTTCCCTTGGTTCTCGGAAAACGGTTTTCACGTGAGAACGTTAAACGCGGCATAGAACAAGCATTGTGATTTTGTTTGTCAAGGTCGTGTGTCTTAAACAGAGTATTGAAATGGAGCTTTGCGTTTGCAGCACATACGCAACGAATGTAGCAACTTCATGTACACGTGGAACGAGTCGAAGAAGCCGCAGAACAAGAATCTAAATCGTTATAGAGATGTGGCGCCGTACGACCACAGCAGGATCGTCCTTAAAAGAGGTCCATGCGATTATATCAATGCTAACCTCATACGGGTAAATATTCCAGTGATTGGACAATGTTTAAACGATGGAAATTGGACTGAATGCTCCTTTTCATTGCAGGTAGATCGTGCTCATAGACAATACATCCTTACTCAAGGACCATTAGAAAATACAGCCGGCCATTTTTGGCTGATGGTATGGGAGCAAAATTCTAAAGCTGTGTTAATGTTAAATAAGATAATCGAAAAGAATCAAGTTAAGTGTTATCAGTATTGGCCCCTCGGTGATTCCTTTGATCAGACCATGGCATTTCTGGACGTTGGTATAAAAGTAGAATATGTCAGCAAAACGGAATCGTCGGACTACACAACTAGAATATTAAAGTATGAAATACATAATGTTTACTCTGTTACATATATAAGACAAAGGAATTAAATATGTCTTTATTTTTTATAGATTGACTGATACGGAAACAAAGGAAAGTAGGGAAATATTACACTTTCATTACACCACATGGCCAGATTTTGGAGTGCCACAGAGTCCAACAGCTTTTCTACGCTTCTTGGCAGACGTTAGGCAATCGGGAGCATTAGATCAAAATGTTGGCCCCCCTGTTGTACATTGTTCAGCTGGTATTGGAAGGTCAGGCACATTCTGTTTGGTCGATACATGCCTTGTTTTGGTAAGTATTATTTTTTTTTTTTTTTAATTTACAAGAAATAAAGAAAGTAGGAGCTAATCTTAGTTCGATCGTAGATCGAGGAAAATGGATTAAATTCCGTGAATGTTAGAGATGTGTTGATCAAAATGCGAAGATACAGGATGGGTTTAATCCAAACACCGGATCAACTAAGATTTTCGTACGCCGCTATCATCGAAGGAGCAAAACAATTGCCATCTAACAACGTGGTAACTAATACCAATTCACAGTGGTTCAGTGCTATTGAGTTTCTTAGATATTCACGAGTTTATAAACGGATCATCGTCCTCACTATGCGTATTTTCGGAGTGGATTGTATGTTTTCGATAGGAACTAACTCCGATAGCACTGTACTACTGTGGTCCATTGATGTCTGTGGCATTCACTAACTTTTACGCAATTTACAGAATGTTGATAATGAGATAGTAACGAATCATTATGATGTAGTAAATAACATTAGTAATTCTTCAATTGACGAAGAAGATGAACCTCCTCCTTTACCCCCTCCAAGAGGCGAATCTCTGGCGCGTAGTATGATGGCAGATTTAACGTCTAACACAACAACAAAGAATGGTAAGGCTAATCGATTGGTCGCTCTTGTAAAATGTGTAAATTTTGGGAGTTGTAACGTCTTTTCGTGTTTAATATTAGACGAGTTAGGTGGACCACCTAACAAACCATTGCCCAGAGAACCATCGATTCCTACAGACGCGTCTGTCACTTCCCCGAACGCGAACTCCACAGTAATTACAAATAATTCGCACGAAAAGAATCCCGACGGTGTTACAGTGTCTAACGATACTACCAGCGACGGTGAAAACTCTTTACAGACATTCAGTCCTCCGTCCAGTCCCGATGCGTAAGTCACCCGAAGAGAGACAATTCGTAGTCGAATGATTAATGTTTAATTAATGTTTCTTTTCTTTCGCGATAGGAAAAACGAAATACGTCATCGTAACATAGAGAAGAAGGAACGACTGGCGGCGCAAGTGCGGGAGATGAAGCGTCGACAAAAGGAGACGGAAGAATGGCAGAAGCTCAAGAGGTCATTATTTAAGCCCCTTTCAATAGGCATAGGCGCCGCAATTGTTGGTGGGGGTATTATAGCAATCTGTGGCTATTTGTACATGCGTGGTTAGGACCGAATTATCTTTATGTCGCACGTGTACACGTGAAACTTCGAGTTGTCAGTGATACTAGGTGATTCGCATATTCGAGAATAGTTACTTTCACCGTGAGACATTTTAACGGCTCCATTAGCACACGCCATTGATTGCTGTCGTGACAGAGTTAATCGATCAGGGAGAAGCGTTCGGTGTTGCATAATTCGAAGGAACGGATAACACGGTCTTCGTGAGACGTTCTATCAATATGAGACAGTTAATTGAATTAGCAGAAGGAGAGACGAATTATCGGAGAAATGTTAAGGAGAAGTAACTTATTCTAAAGAAGTGCATTTGTAAAGAACATTGTTGCACGACGAAGATGCTTGAAAAAAAAAAGGGAAAAAAAGAGGAAAGAGAGTTCGAAAAATCGATAATGAAGGAGAGAATGAAGAAGAAATGGGAGATCTTCAATTTGTATTTTTATATTGTGATTTACTCGATGAGTACGTAGTATATTAGAAGATATACATTTATTTGAAGATCCTTTCGTTAGGTTCCCTTGAGAAGTCGCAGTGTTTGAAGTGAGTAGAACGTTTCGTATTTGTGTTTCCAGTTACAATGGAGGAATAAGAGGTGCATAGAATCGTATATTTACCTCACGATTTCGTTTTTACCCTATTTGCAAATACGGAGAGTAGATTTGTATTATTTTGTATAACAACAATTATTTGTGGCGCGTACGTTAGGAAACAGGAGAGACGCGTCGAAATCCAAAAGAATTGAGGAGTCAATGCCTTCTTATTCGTGCATTGTATACAGTATACAGTATACAATCCATAGGTCCTCGTATACGATACGCATTATGCAAACTGGGTGCACGACGTTTCAGTGAGTAAATTTGATTTACTTAATCGAATTCGAGTGCAGAGACAGACGCTGCAAGTATTAATCAATTCTCTTTTTCTTAATCTTTTGAACACACTTAAATAGATTTAGTTGGCTTTATTTAACTAATCTACCAATCGATCGATATTTATAAATTTTAATAATCAATTTAATTAGCAAACGAGACGAGTCTCTTTGATTTCAACAAATAATCTCTAAATAAATTAGAACCTATTCTTAGCAATTATTCAGGGTAATAAAATCATTCGTCTTAGAGTTCGTAAGCACCCAATCACTTCGCTAGAATCTAATAAATATATTCGTGATAGGCTGTAGAGGAATGTTAACAATCCTAACTATAGTATACTTCGTAAATGTTTTTAAATAACCTACCCGTCGAAGATAGATTCCGTTCTTCTATAAAAACTGTTCGCGAAGAAGGGAAATCATGTTAGAATTAGCGCAAGTCATATTCCTGTGACATGCCATTGGCCACTCGTAACGCAGGATGCTGTTCATATTATAGAGTTATTCAGACACGTTCGATAACTTGTTCCTGGGGCTACGAAGTGACGAGACACTTTTTTTCGACTTTCTCTCTTCCTCGAAGGAACGCAGAACATCCGGATACTCCGTTAAAATGGCAACTCGTGCCTTCGATTTCTGTATTTGGTAATATTTCACAACGCAGTTTTTTTAAGGGAAAAAAAGCTCACAACGGTATCGAAGTAGATGAAGGAACTTTTATACGCGAAAAACATTCCTGGTTCACGGAAGATGAATCGAGCGTCGGGTTTCACGAGGCACCGGTGTAAATTAGCGTCGACGTTAGGAGGTTTCGACTAAAGAAAGTTGCGTGTCACTCGTGTTGAAACTTTGCGGATGACAAACGTCGGCAAAGTGGGTGCCAAACGATGAGAAGCCAACATGAATTTTGTATGCCACATAAGTACATGCATAAGTAAACGTACATATATTACGATACACCCTCGAATCGATGTTTGGCGTTGGATTTGATACGGATAATAGAAGGGCCAATTATCATAACGATATTTAGTTACGCTGAACAGTGCAGAGCACTCGTTTAACTAATTCCCAGTAATTAGTTATTAGAATGATTCGTAGGAACTTCCTCGCAAGTATATGAGAGTATAATACAAACCCGGAGAGTTACGAACATAATTCTATCGGGTTGATTAAGAAGTGTTTGATGTTCAATCGGGCCTGATATCTTCTGGATGTTCTGCTCGAAAAGTGTTAAAGTTGATACCAAAAATTGATTCGAGGATATGTATACGCAGAACTAACGAATCGTTTTATGCTCGCGTTAGTGAAGTTTATTTTATACACTTTTAACCCCTGCTGGGTGTCGAAAACATGGTTCGAGCTTTGTAAGTACTTTGGAATATTTATGAAAGCTTGAAGTATTACTTTAGTATTCACTATAAGTAGGGGTTAAAAGGAAGATTTTTTTAAAACACAAATCCCAACTGTCATGTTCAATGGTACGTACATGTGCATTGAGCGTAGAAGAAAGACTGACTATGTCTAATTGCTTCTAAAGGAAATGAAGTTAAAAAGGAAGAAGCACCGTAACGAGTTAAGCCTGTATTCTTAAGTCGAGCTTTTATATAAGTCACAATTAATTAAACTCGAGTAAAGAAACGACTCGTCGGATCGTGTTCCAAGATGAGCTTTCAGAGTAAAAGAAAAGGAGGTATTGACGGTTTCGCGTCCTGGTTTTGAGGATCGCGGGCAAATGTATTTTGTACTTTTGTACGTTGAGTATAGTAGCTCCAAATTGGAATACGATCGCCTCGGAACCGAGATATTTCGGGTAGATTGCGATTTTTTGGAAGGATGTTAAACATGTTTGAAACGAATACAATATTCTGCGTATGTGTATACATCACTCTGATCGCCTGGATTATTAGAAAAAAGTATAGTTCCATCGTCATATATTTTGCAACTTTCAACCTGCTCGAATTTGACACGTGACGAACAATTAGCGTTCGGAAGGTGTGAAAATGTTGCTATTTTCTTCGAACAGAGAACAACATGCGCAAGGAACCTTCATTCGCACCGATTTTATTCCACGAAACAAATAATAAGACCTGAAAGTATTTCGACGAAGGTTGTGTCCTTTTTGGGAAGCGATTCTGCTGCTTCGCTGAAACTTATCAGGTTTCTAGGAGTGCATTGATAAACCGTTCCAGAGTCACAAAGATGTTGCTACGTACGTTGCAATGTTATATAATGACGCTAAACATTCTTTTTATTTTCAGGAATTTGAGAGATACTCGTTATCAATGTATTCTTAGAGGCCCGAAGAAGATAGCAGCGATGCTGGCGAAACAATCGCTTTCTAGAACGGATGTGACTCACGCGAAGCCTCTAACAAAATTATAGCCGATGCTACGAAGTCAATTAGCGAGCAGAATCTATTTAAGACGAATCGCGCTCGTTCGAATTGATCACGATGAAGTTGATGAATGAAGTTTCCCACGCATTTACCCAGAAATTCTCGAGTTCTCGTCGTCGTTAACGAGAAGAACGGAGTGAACGTTTCCCGCTTCGGGAACGTTCGATCCGATTCCTTCTGTTCTCATGGATCGCGTGAAACTTTCGATACGGAGAGTGAGAGGGAGAGAGTGCGTGCGCACGAGAGTGAACGAGCAAACGTATCCTGGAGAGTTCGAATCGACGAGTGGCACGGTGCTAATTGAAAGTTCCAAACGAAAGAAAAGAAAAGAAGAAATTAAAAAAAAGAGAGGGTGGCAAATATAATGCACGCTGGCACGTTCTCGGACGCGTGAGAGAGCGAGCGCGTGCAGATCGAGAGTGAACGCGAGAGGAGTGCATGAGCGAGGAGGAAGAAATTAAAGAGCGAATCGATCGTACGATTTCGCGCGAGGAAATTCTTCTGGTACCATTGGGAGGGATACGAACTATCAATGGCGAAGAACGGAAAGAAATCAGACGATCGACTTCGACGATTACGAAGAGGGGAGAGTTTTATACGCAACTTATGTTTTATCTTCATTCCCCCCCTGGTAAATTCTCCGTCTTGTACAATAGACATAACGTATTATTACTACAAGGAACCACAGAAACATAGTTAAGTGCCTACTCATACGAGATACAGAAGGAAGGGGGAAAAAGGAACCATGAAAATACGAGAATACCGATAGTAGTATCGACGACGATCACGGTCAAGATGATGATGATAATGTTTGTACTTTTGGGAAAACGTTAATCATCCAGCAAGTGAATCCTTCATTATCCGACAATATAATAAGTAGATAATCGTTCCAGTGAGTTCGTTGTCGCCTTGATCGCTGTCCAACGATCGGATCACGAGGTTCGGAGCTCTGGAAAATTTCCTGTCGAGAGGGAAATGCATTTTCCGAAATTCCGAAAGGAAAAGAATCTCTCGTCTAAAATATACGACAGTAATTTTATGTTACGAGGAAAGTTAGGAAACTCAAAAATTTAGAAAATTGTGAAACTCTGTGTGTGTCCATTCCAATTACAAAACTATTTTTTGTTCGTGCCATAATGCGATTTTAAAGATTGAGATCACATATTGAAAAAAATGCGAATTTCTCATTTTGTACAATGATTTTAGTAGAACAGTCAGAGATAAAGAAAAAAAAATTGAAACAAAAATTTTAAATATTTTTTATATCTACTAAGCTGCATACAACATTTTTTGTTTTATGATAGGAATGAACTTCTGAATTCATGAATTTCTCAACTTCCCTTGTTAGAATAATTCAGAGATTTTCCTTTATGGAAGAATAGAGTTCATTGAACGGAATAATTGAAGAGTTCATGAAGGTTCAAAGAATTGAGCACAGTTTATTTGCATTTGAAGTAATAATGCAGGAAACTTAGAAAATTGAATTCTATATATTCTTATAAAAATTACAGGTAATCAATGCACCTTTTTGTTGTTAATTGTATAGAATAATTTCTTGTAGATGCCTATTCTTACCTCGACAGGATCTGAACAAGAATATTTGTTATTCTAGAAAGTATTGAATTAAACCATACAAAGGTGTTTCAAACGAATCCCTAAATCGTGGAAGCTGAAGTACACTTGCCATGAGAAAGAAAAACTCATATACAGTACATATATATGACTTCTTGTTCCTTTTTTCGTCCTCAAAGTGGGTGAAACAGCTTCTGAAAAATTCTGGGGCTCGCTTTTAGAACACTACGTATCTTAATTTAGAGCAGTTTTCTCGTGATTCGATCAACCTGTTAAAATTAGGCAGTTAGATCATTTAAAGCTAAGGAAATCAAGTTATACTCGCGATAAGGAAAAGAGGAAAGAAGAAGAGAAGGAAACGAGAGATAAAGGGTGCGAAGTAATCCGATTATCCTCGAGTATAAAACCGTGCAAACGGTAGGAAGTGACTTCTCCCTGAAGTCTGATTGCATCCTGCGACTCGACACGTTTACAACTAATTATTTACTATCTACGATGTACCGTTTTTTGTAGAACTATATCGAATGGTATTTTAATGTAAAATTTTACACGAGAAACGTGGAAACGACACACGAGACATAGGGCTAGAGAGGATAGAAAATACGAGTAAAAGAAAAGTGGGCGAAAGAAGTGAAATGAAAGAACGTTCCGTCGAGATCCACGGGGAACAAGAGTTCCCATTGCTGATTGGTTACGATTCTCCCTTACAATTTGAAATTTGCTTCGTCGGGATTACCCAATGAGGACAAAAAAAAAAAAAAAAAAAAATTAAGACAGAGCAATAATCGAACGTCACTTCGCTTCTTTACACGCACCCACGACACAGAGGCGACAGCCAAATCGGGATAGCATGACCGGAAGGCTTGCATGCAATAAACTGTTATTTACGAAATGAAAATGATGGATAAAAAAAGAGAGAGAATGAAGCGAGCGAAGAAAAAATCGCGATTCGCATATTCCTTTTTCTTTTTCACACACACCCACCCATGTAGAAAGACGCCATAGAACGCACGAGGTTCCCCCGTTGCATATTTAGATCGATCAATACAGGAAAGGATTTTTTCGTACTTTCCAACTTTTTTTCATTTCATCTCCCGTCTTTTTACTAACGCTGCCGATCGACGAGCCTCGGATAAATTCGAATTCGCTCGCAAAAGTCAGAGATTCCACGCTCGAAAGATAATGTTCGACACTCGAAGAGAATTCGTATTTCTCAGAAGTTCGTCGATCGGTTTTTACCCCCACCACCCGTATTCACCTAACAATCCCTTCAGGAAGATCGGTATGAGTTTGAACTTTGACACGACCCCCGAGCGAGACTAACGATTTTTACGCGGATAATCGTGTACTAACATTATGCGCTTGTTACATGATTCTTCTCGTACTCGTCTTCCTCTATAAACCCTCGAAAGACCCTCAATCTGGTGATTTCTTTCAGATCTAAAAGCGATACTACCGAAACCAGCGAAACGGTGCAGGAGGAAGCTGAACCTGCGATCTAAAATGATCCTAAGAGAGAGTGAGAGAGTGAGAGAGAGAGAGAGAGAGAGAGAAATAGGATAATCGCGACGGATATAAAAAAAAATTGTCGCGTTTAAGTGCCCTCGCAGAAAGAAGCAAAGCCGCGACCCTTCTTTCTGATTTTGCTTTTTGGAAGTCGAGTTTTTGTACGTTGTTCACGAGGCAAAGAGAGGAGAGACAGAGAAGGAGAGCAGGAGAAGCGGAAGCGCTAATTTATTCTGACTAAACAAAAAGACGAAACAATGAAATGCTTTGACTGACGAAATAAATCAGTTTATTTGGTAATATCTGCAGCTACGATTGATTCCGACTTCTCGATCCTCGGAAACTCAGAGGACGAGGGGCAGCCATTTTGAAAATTCATCCCTTCCCTGACTTCTGAGCACTTGATTCTTTTCGTTTAAAAATATATTGAAAATTATTAGAATTTTTAATCTCTCGCGATTAAATAAGTGATTTACTCAAAGATCTTTCATTTTGTTATCTATAAATTAACTTGGAGACTGCATTTTTCAACTTCTGCAACTTTTGATCTTCAAATACGTAAAACACGTCTTCAATTCGATTGGATAAAGGATAAATATTAATCTATTTGCGTTAGGAAAGTTAAAACTACTGATAAAAAAATAGAAGACAAATTCCTCTCCCCTTTCCCTTTCTACTCTTGAAAAGTATTAATTTTTCACGGACGAAGCTCCTATAG
This sequence comes from Perdita meconis, assembly GCA_030770465.2. Lineage (NCBI taxonomy): Eukaryota > Metazoa > Arthropoda > Insecta > Hymenoptera > Andrenidae > Perdita > Perdita meconis. The sequence continues at coordinate 19,580,564 of JASKOS020000005.1, read as the reverse complement.
ATCTTCAGCAATAGGTACAACACAAAGACGCCAGGAGATCCAATGTTACCTGACAATTATCGCGTTCGCAGTCACCTGAGCCGTATATGGGTCAAGACGACCTCAACTTGTGTACTCGTCGATTTCAAAATCCATTTCGCTAAAACGATTAATTCTGAAACTCAGTAAATTTTAACTAAATCCCAAGGATAACAGGTACTGCAAGAGCCGGAAGTCGCCGTGGATCACCGTGGATCCTGGTCGTTCCTCACGTTACCCTGCGCGTGACTCCATTAAATTCACAAGTAGATCATGTGAATCATGACCCAGAGACGATCCCGATCGCGGCGTTAATTGCACATCAAACGGTTCTACGATCGGATCAAAGAGAGTGAAAATCGACGTTCTGCGCATTTGATTAACGATACTGACGCGAGCGTCGTTTGCGGTCGAGTGAGTCATCCCCCTTTTCCCGTCCCTCCCGCCATGAGAAAAACAAAAGTTGTTTCTAGCGATATGGATATTCGATACCCTATTTTGCATGTTCTCAAGCAATTCCACTGCTGCAGACTTTTGAATCATTTAAAAGGCGATTTAAAGACAGAAACTTTAAAAAATCTTAAAAAAAGCTTATTGGCAAGGTTTTATAGTCCCTGATCAGAGACATTTATCAATAAATGTCATGACCTCAGGATTTTTGAAGACGATGATTAAGGAGGAACTTCAGTAGTATTAAAAATAAGCGAAAATCTTTGGAAATTTTATTCAATAGTGGAACCCCACGCAAAAGTTATCAAAATTAAATTGGTGGTTTTCAAATTATTTAACTTTCAATGTCACTTATTGTATTAATTCTTATGGGATAACTAGAAAATTTAAAAAAGTGCATTCCAATAAACAAGTTGATGATAAAAGATCAACATTTTTGACTGGTTTTCATCACAATATATAAGAAGAAGCCTTATTAATAAACAGCAGATCTTTATGCAAAATAAAATTTTTGCAAACACAAATAAAAAACAGAAACTTGAAAAAGAGTATGTTGATATTTTGTATGTTCTTTGATTGTTCGTTACTGAAGTTCATCCTTCACACCACAAAAGATTGATCTTAGGATTTCGGCATGTTGATTGATATTTTTATTCTTCTCAACGAGAAGTAGAAAATATTTTGGTTATTTTAAGTGATTTGAAATGCTTCGAAGCGCTTCGTGTTTCATCACTACCTGTTCCCCCATGGACGAACCGCCCGAGGATGCATACGCACCCGATGATCGATCCTACTAGTTTACCAGGTCAGTTATCACCTGCCGGCAGTACGTCACTGTACGATTAGCGTGCTCCCGTTTGACGTCATCGTTTCGTATAAATGCTGGAAGGATGCTTTCCTCGGGCATAAACTTGCCATAGAGCCGTCCACAGCGGATCTACCACATTTTAGTAGACCTCGTTGCGATACCAGTTTCTTTATTGATACTCTCAGCTTCTAAGAACGAAGATCATCAGCCTTACGTTTCAAGGAAAGGAAACTTCAATCCAGACGCAAAGATGGTAAGATCACGTTCTCTAAAATATTCTTAAAACATAGTCTTCACAATATTATATTCTCCATCTCACAATATCCTCCTTAAAATACTTGAAATTGTTGTTTATTGATGTTCTTCGAAGGAACCATCTTGAATTGTCAGAGTTCGATTCAGTTTGAATGCCGATTTCTCTAGTGATTTTTGTTCGCAACTGTGAGAAAATCCTTTCTCTGCAAAATATTAATTCGTAGTAAAATTTCAAAGCAAAAGCATCACTTTTATCGAGTTCTTCTACTTCGATATGAATCCTAAGAAAATTGTTTGATAAATTTTAAAGAACGCTAAATTTCTGTTTCCAGGATACCAACATAGCTGTTCTCCTTCTGATGGTCGTCGGCTGCGCAGCCGCACTTCCAGTCAGGCCTGAAAACAATCATATCTCCCTCGTTGGAATACCGGTTATAGTCCAAGAGTCGACTGAACACGATGGCGGACCAGAAGTTCCATCTCCGTTAACCTACGCGCTGCTCCTGAGCAAACTGAGCAGCGCAGAGGCGACTTCCGGTAACGGTTACGTAGAAAAACGAAGCGTACAAGAAGAAGAGGAAGACGATCTTGAAACTGCGGCTGGGACCTACGCCCTTCGACCTTTGTTCGTCTACCGGCAACAAGTCGCTTATAGGCAACGCGTCAGGGACGCGATTCGGCGAAGAGATCGTAATTAAATCTAGGAAAACTATTCGGACAACATTCGGACGCCAAAGGACGGTGATTCGGAAGCCAAAGAGACGTATTTTTTGATTTTCGCGATTCTTGCACTTGGGAATTCTAATGATTACGCACGGATTAGATGTTTAAGTCCTCTTAGACATTTAAGGGATGATTCCAGTCATTTGAAGGAAATCTGATTTGAAGATCGGATGTCCGAAAATATCACAGACGTTTCGGAGAAGATGAGATTCCCTTCAGAGGAAATTCTGTAACTCGGAGACAACTCTTCCGATTCAAGAACAGAAAATTCTTGAAACTCAAGAGGAAAGTATGAAGCTTTTCAACTTCTCTTCTTTCTGTTGCTATCAGTCGTCGCAACAATTGGAAGACGAAGCTACTTCTGCATCGCAATTGCTGCAAACTCTACGAGTTCGCGAAAGCGAAACAGGCGAAACAGCAAAGAAATTGCGAGCATGAATCTTCAGCTACGCTCAACGAGAAGGGATCGTCGAGAACGGAAGTTGAACGGGTCTCCGAGAAGGCTGTGCCATTTAGTGTCTCATTAGTGAACGAATATAAATAGCAGACCTGTTAATTCGACGAGCAAACAGTCGACAAAGAGAAACAATAGGTCGCTCCTGCGGCAAAACAATGCGTTTCCACTACTTTGTACAAAATCACTATACCTCAGACGCAACTTGATCACAGGGTACAAAACGATTCTACAGTTACTCACTTATTTTTATTAGAACATGTGTGAAAGAATGAAAGCAAGAGTGATAGAAATATCGTACTATTAAGACCAATACTTCTAAGTCCTGAAACTTTTGAAAAACTTAATTGTAAGTCCTTAACTTTAAGAGCTACCCACCAAAGCAAACATACAACATTGTTTATCTCTAAATATAGAGTCGCATTTGTGATACCATTTTTAGCAATAGATAAATAAATTTCTTGTAATAATATAAAACGGGTCTCTTAATTCTTTCCTTCTTACTAATCCATTTATTGCGATTATCATTTCATACATTACCAAGTTTCTTACTCTTTTCTAGTTAAATATATTATTTTCCCGGGAATACGGGGATCTTTATAAAATTGTATTTTTTCTGCAATGGCGGATCGTAGTCAGCGAACGCCTTGCCTCGCCTCTGCTCGGTGCCTTCGAGGATTTCCTCCGAATCCGTTTTCCTCTCGTCCCGAACTTCAGACTCGACCACTTTCTCCGCGATTTCTGGGGATCCTTCGATCACCGATTCCTTCGATTCCTCCGGTTCCTCGTCCATATTTCCTGCCTCTTTGCTCGACGAAGGAAACATAGATCCACTTTGGGACCGTGGATTCTCCGAATTTTCTGTTTCCTGTTGATCAAACGCGTCTTCCTGCACAAAGTCGCTCGAATCCACCAACTCCTCTTCGTTATCGCGTCTCACGCGGATATTTTGAAGGGATCCTAGATCTATGATCAACGGTCGCTTATTCTGTCCAGCTAAGCCTTTTGTTGACCGATCCGTAGCTTGAGTCGAGCTTCCGCCAACGAAATTCGCAGGTGTAGATGTCTCAGACGCTGAAACGCCATCTTGAGAACTTGCTGTAGATCCTGAGGAAGTAGATCCTTTCTTGAGTCCGGTAGAAGCGTCCTTGATAGTTTCTGTTGAGTCAGTCGTGATCCTGTTAGCTAGATCGGAATCGGAATTAATTGCGATCGAAGGTTGCAACGTTGTGGAGGTTCCTTCTTCCAGGTCGCTGCATTCTGCGATCTTCGACAAGAACAGCAAGCTAAGGAAGAAGACAGTGGATCCCATCTTTTGGGGCGGCTTAGGGAAACGATCCGAGATGCTCAAGAGATTATTGAGAACTAAGAAACAAGGGACAGACTGTGCTTCTTTTATAGAAGGAAGAGGACGCTAAGTTGATCGCTAAACATTCAAACGTTGCTAACGAGTCGTTAACTGGGACATTAGTTTTGGACCTCGAGGACAGGGGTGGATTTAGGCATGGTCTTTATGGGCTGTAGCCTAGGGCCCCCGTTCAATCAAAAGACCTCCCTGCGGCCAAGAAATAAAAGTCAGAAAAAGAAAGAAAGTCATTTTCGTCATTCAAGTTCATTTTCCACACTATCTGATTTGAATAAAATGTCAAATAAAATTAAAGAGTTCTTCAATGTCTGTTGTCTATAATTTTTTTCTATTTAGAAAGGATATAAAAAAAAAGAGTTTTTTGACAAAACTGCGAATAATTCGCAACTCGCAACAAATTAACCCAAACATGGATGAATTTGGGTTAATTGGGTAGGCCCGCAAATAGTATCAGTTCAGGGCCGACTCTGCTCGGGGATCTAGAATGGTTTCTCGATCAGAGTTCCGTGAAGAACGCGTGGAATCTGCCGAACCATTCAAGTCCGATAACAGAAATCCTGATCTTTTGTTTCTGTTATAAATCTGAGATAATTGGCAATAGGCGGTAAATAATACAGCAGAAGGAATTAGTAATTTTAGTAGTTTTGAGTAGTCGACTATGGCGCGCATGAAATTTTAATACCTCTTTATTGGGTGTAAAATGGAAAACTAATAAAAGTTCAGAGTAGAAGAACAGAAGATTCGAGAAGAAAGATAGGAAACTTATTGTACTTTTCGTGAAAATTTCTATAAATTGTACTATTCTGTTAATCAATGATGCATGGAATGTTTTAGGAGTAATTCTGGGCATCAAATACTCAGACCAAAGTTAAGGAAAATCGAAGACACCAGGTTCAAGGTGCACCCGTGGCCAAAGCGATGTACCGCAAGGTTGATACTCACGTCTTTTAGCAGGACAATGATAATTCTTTCGGTACCCGGTATAAAACGCAGGACGGTCCGTTATCGTTGGCCAGACTAGAAGAAACGTTGGCGAGGTTTCGATCGTGGTCGGAGGATTTCACAATCGCTGCGACGCAAAATCGCATTCTTAAAATTCGTGAACCGGAGACTTCGACGTCGAAGGGATGAAACGTAAAACGGTAGAGAAAGTAATGTTAATATTATTATATAGTGCTCTGAGTGTAGTAATATTATGTAACGTAGCTTCACTTATACAATATTTGATTCCGTGAAGGTAATCATTTACATTTCATACATCTTATTCTCGGTAATAACTAGACCAAGGAGCTTATGCAAATTCTTATTTTTATAGACATACAACAAAACAAATACAGGTTTTATTTTACAAATATATATTACAATTTTATATACTCCTACATCTCTAGATATTCTTATACGTTTTTATAATTTTAAAATTGCCATAAATGCATAAACACCCGCAGTCTAACTATAACTTTTCCAGTTATTCAAACGAACTTCAAAGTAATTATTTGCACAGAGTTAGAGATTAAAAATAATTCAGATAATTTCAGCGTTACAGTGGACTTGTTTATTTTCAGATCATCGCATTTCAATCACTTCTCTGCCTAATCCTAATTTCTGGAGACACTTCGACTGCGAAACCTCTGAACCCCGAAGACTTGCAGAGTCTGCTACCACCGACTCCTCGCGATAAGAACGAAACGCTTGCTGCTGTCGTCCAGGACCCAGTTGTCCAGGATGCTGTGCACAGCGCGGCCAGCAACGGATCGCTGAATGGACTCGTCGTGAAGAAGAAGGTCTACATAATGCCGGCTAGCGATCCATACACGGTTCGTCCGAATAATCAAAATTTCCATTATACTTTGGTCAACTCGACTGGCCGCTCACATTTTCTTCTTGTAGTTTCCTGGTAGGAAAATATCAACGACGGCAGGATAGGAAGATTTCTACGTACGCGCGTAATATTTTACACGAGTACAAAATCCTGTGTATGATTCCTCTCTACAAAAATTGGAAGAGAATACCCGGACAGCAAGGAATATTGCAAGAATATTCCTTATCAAAAAGCGAACATAGGAACATTGCAGAAATATTCCTGTAACATTGGGAACATTGCGCAACCTTAAATATTCATGCAATGTTCCTGCAATATTTCTTGCTGTCCGGGTAGTGACCTTGAACGGTCAATTGAATTGTCCTGGAGTATAGTCCACGCGTTTGAATTCCTCTTTCTTTTTTTCTCGCTTTTAAGGATCCACTGAAATTTCTCCAAATATTTTAGATACTTTCGAAAACCGAGCACTTGCTGGTGGTCCCAACGGAGAACCTCGAGGACGTCCGGAAGAATATCACGGAAACCAAGCGGGCAGAGACCGAAGCAACCGAAACCTCGTGGCCTGAAAACCTGTCATTATTCGAAGATGATGGATACACGGCCGAGGTAGAGAATAATTCAATCGATTCCCTCGATTCGGATCTCTGATCGCGATAAGATTGTTCAGTCGATTATGCGAGGGAATATGAATCCATTATTAACATTAGGAGATTCAATTTTAGAGAGACTGGAAGAGAGCAGAATTTTTTAGAGAGACTGTAGGTGTGTTTTGATTAAACATTCAACACATGCAACACACAAATATAAGTAAGAATAAATCTCTATGGAGGTTTCAAATGCTCAATAAAAAAAAAAATAAAAAAATAAAAAAAATGCAGTAGGGCAATAGTCTCTATTAATTACTGTACCTATTATAGTGTACCTTGTAAAGAAAATACTTTTAAGAAATAGAAGAAAAACTTTTTTTTTTTTATTATTAAATTAAACTTGATGGAAAAAAATGTTTTTGTTTATTTCTAGAGGTATTCCTTGTTTAGAACTATTTTTTTTTCCATTGATGAAAAAAGGATATGTCCATTTCACTCGAAACAGATATCATGAGATGAGAAATGAAAAGACTCGTATGAGACGCCAATAATCCAACAAAACGGGAAGCGAAGATGAATAACTTTCTAATCCATCATTTATAATTTTCAGAACGACGCCAAATTCGATTTCCAAGAAACTGAAAACACAGCAGAGGGGTCAACGAACAAGATACCACCTCTCCCAGAGGAAAAGACGTTAACCGCGACATTAACGAGCGAGAAACGTAAAACAGAAAGCAAATTCCTGGAAGACGCGATCGGTCATGACGCACCGTTACCAGAAGACGCACCGAAGAAAATCCCTGTACCCATCGTGGCGGTCATTGACCCCTCCAACGTTGAAAAGCACCAAGTGGACACTCCCATAGTAGCTATTTTACCCAGTAAACTCAACAACGGCGTCCTCAAGACTCAGGTAGAGTTCCTAAAGGCAAACAGCGATAAGATTCAGAAGGAGGCTCAGAGTTACATGGAACAGACGTCAATGGCGATTAACACCGGTTATCAGACGCCCTCGACGGAGGTAAATCCATGGGCTAATCTCATATGGTAACTGTACGAGACATGTACGAGTTAGTCCTGTTAATAAAGCGAAGGTAGCACTGCATCCACTCGTTTTATTCTCCGCTTCTTCTTCGAAGATTCGGAGGTCACTCGAAGGTCACGAGAAAAAGAACACATTTGAGATTTTAAACTTTGGTTTCGGGAGAAATTATAGTGAATGGAATATTAGATGACTTGAGTCTTTCATATTTTAAAAACGAGGCGGAAGTTTAGTACTACTGTTGTAAACAGAAAATTTAATGTGGGTATTTACTTTATGTTGGTATTACCGTTTCTTCCGGGGAAATTCCGTGGTTCTATAAAGAAAAGAGTATGTCGCTGCTGTCGTTTGACCTTTGAATTTTCTTTTAACATATATTTTATTAGAAGTTAAGTTATTAGAACATCTTAAATGTGGACTATGAAATTTGGATAGAATGTCAAGGCACAATAAATATATAAATATATTACCACTAATTTTCTTATACGTTTTTTAAAATTAGAACAGTCATTTAAAAAACTATGAGATCTGTTTTTCTTTAAGAAAATGTGAGATCTCGAGAGTTTATCATAGAGAAATTCTATTGTTTTCAGATACCGATGGATTCGTCGACGCTTCAAGGAACCGTAGCAGCTTCTTTCCTGCCGGAACCGGAAGTCTCAAGTTTTGGTACCGAGCAGGTGTTCCTGACACCTGTCGTAGTACCACGATGGGGGATCGTCGCACCGATTTTTCCAGACAATGGCGGGGATTACCCGAAGGAACCGGGAGACATGGACGTGGCCGAAGATATAATTTTCAGGCCTCTATTTAGATATCGACAGGAGTCGCAAGAAAGATCGAGATACCGAGAAAATGGAGGCAACAGAAGATACGCATACAAACCGTATCGCGATTACGATTATCCTAGGAGAGGTTATTATAGATCTCGGTACGACGACTACTGAGAAGAAACTGAGACGAATATGATATACAGAGTCGGCTCAAGGGTATATATGGCGCCCTTAGATTAAATTGGTTTTCAGTCGTACATAAAATTTAATTTACAAACTTTTACTTTTATTTCACGTGGTGCGAAAAATCAAATATCTAAATAGGTAAACTAAAAAGACAAAATACTAAAAATGACGCCATTCGCTACTTTTGGGCAGCACTGTCTATTCTATATCACCGGCGCTTCAAATTTCTGGTCCCCCTTAGTATTATTTTTTTCTTCACTATGTTGGCGCCCCAAAGTTATTGCGCCCCTAGACCGATGTCTCTTGAGCTTTAACCTAAAGCCGACCCTGATGATATAATAATTGTAACTGATTCTTGTAATAAATAAATTACAGACGAACTTGAGTTTAAGTTTCTGCTAGCCACACGCGGAAGTAGCGGTTCCGAAATAGTTACTATCCTGTCCTAGACCCACAGAATCCGATAGCAATCTAGATACCTAGAAAGATTAACGATGTTTATGTTCGACGAACAATCGGAAACCAGTTTTCTACGAACGTATTCTTGCGAGGCATTAGGAAGGCCGATTAACGCGGTGTCGTTAATGCCCGTAGGCAATCGTAGTTAGTCATTCACTTTTTCATCTGTTCCATTCATCCTGATCATCGGGGATCATTAAAAATCTCGAGCATATGCGCGTCAAATGCGAGGGTGCCAGCCGTGTGTTTAACGACCGATGAATGGCCGTTTAGCACCTGCGAAACACGATGACTCGTTTTAGAAAAATGCTCTGGAAATCCTTCAACTTGAAATGCTAATTCCTACGCGCATATTGCGGGAAACGAGCGGCGATAATGGCGGTAATTTTAAAATGGTGGTACATTACTATAAACTACCACGGCTGCAACAGAAAAAGGAACATTTCATCGATTCGCTCGTTTCGTGGTAGAAGCAGGTTTTTACCACGATTTCCTCGACGAAGAAAAGAAACGTGGAAACTGTCAACACGCATATCATTACGAGATTACGCGAAGTTAGAGGTCGGAAGATCGCTGACGACAGTCAAGAGCGCGAAGGAATCCAAGGTGTACGGGAGAGTTTTCACGAAAGCCTGTTACCGTCGCGCGTCGAAGGTGAAGAAAAGGAATCGTCTTTCCCTACCATTTTGTCTCGAGGGGCGTTCGTAAGGATGACTCACTTCCCATCACCGACGGTTTCGTAGACAAGATTCTTGCAGGACTCATTTCCCCTCTCTGCCACCGGGTATCTGCATACCGAGGCAAGCTTAATTGCGTTCTTCGAGATCATAAACGCGGTACGTATATAACTGCTGCCCGGCCGATCTGCTCCTTCAATCGTGATCTAAGTTTCGCACGGAACGGAAACCACTGTGACACGTTCGTCCTGCGGAGAAAGATGGATCGTCGCGCTTTGTGGATCGTGCTGGTGGTAAGACCTTCGACTGCGATTTGCGAACATTAATATTCATTTTTATACGTGGAAATAACTGTTTTAGGTTTTGATACCAATAATTTCTCGATGGAATCTTCTGATCTTCTTAATCCAGCAAAGTATAATTAATAATTCACTGGATTAATTTTTTCAGGATTAACTGGATTAATCGATGATTCATTAATAGACTGCGAATGTTTATGTATTTTTGGCAATTTTCATTATGCAAAAACTTGTAAGAATGTGCAAAAGTGCAAAAACATATGAAATATCAAAACTAATGTTTAGAAGATATGGTGTATTTTTATTCAAGGTTCAGTTCTTTTTCTGTGCCTGTATAATAATTTGAATTTGCATAAACATCCGTAGTCTATTCATTAGATTAATTTTCTTTTTATACATGCACTTTCTTTCTAAGTATTCAGAAATTATAACAACCGAAAATCAACCCCTAGATTGAAGAAATCCACTTGCTGTTCTTGCTCTTTATTCTTTCTAATTTTTTTTTCAAGCATGTTGAAGCGCATTACCCCTGCGCTCCACTGCGCAAAAGGAAGTCCGCAATCTCTTGCACTGCCGATAGCATTTATCACCAAACCGCAACAGATTTTTCCTTGACCGCAGCTTTAACCAAATTCGTCTGAAGAATGCAATGGCTTCAGGTTTTTTCCGTTTTTTTCTCATTTTAGGCTGTCTGTTTCGTTCTGATATCCGAAACCAACGCCGCAAGGCGATCCTCCGAGGATGAATCTCACAGCGACAATTCAGATTCCGTGGAATCGAAGTCAAGAAGCGAAGAAGAAATCCCGGTTCGACTTGGAAGAAAATTTAGAGGCAACAGTCACACCAGAAGATTGCACATAGAGAATCAACATGGGTTCGATGGCAAAGTGGAGAAAATACACATAAATTCTGACGAGCGACATCCTAGGATTCGAGCGTACGGAATGCCGAAGAAAATCCTGGCGGATAATGGCCACATAGAAAGAACACAGCAGGGTAATGAAAATAAGGATTCTGAATCGAGGAACACTCGTGCGGTACGCAAAAATTGTTTACTATTTCGTAATTTGGTATAATTCGGGATACAATAGAAGACGAAGAATTTGAATTAACCATTGCAGATCGAAGCCTACGGGAAATCGAAGGACCAGCTAAAGAGCAACGGAGAGATCGAAAGGGTCCTGCACCCAGCGCCCATGATCCACCAAGCACCAAGGGTTGCCGGGACAAGAGTGACCAGATCCATCGAAACGGAGGTCAAAGAAGAAGCCAAGGAACAGTCGGGCAAAGATACGGACGATCTGGAGGCCCAGGAAAAAGTATTCAGACCACTGTTCGTCTACAGGCAGCAAACAGCGAAGAGGCAACACCGAGGCAGGAATCAAATCTATGGCTACCAAGCGAGTCAGAAGCCTTGCCAAGAACGACTAGTTTATTGAATGTTCTCCTTTCTCCCGGTGACGCAACTCGCTTTCAATCAACGATCGACAGCAGCGGCGACGTAAACCGTCGAAATCATCGAAATGCAACGTAAGATGAAAGCCAGATGCTTCGCGATCCGTGGAAACGAGTACGATGATTTCGCTCGGCTTCCGAACAGGGATCCTTGATCGCCGGGAGGATTGAGTCAGCTCGGGTCTACTTTGTGCCATAAGAGAAAGCCGTTCATCGCGCGTAAGGACAATTCCATTTGTTATGTCAATAAGAGTGATTTATGCGATTAGAGGCACGATAAACGCGAGGCGGATGCGCTTCGAGCATTAATCTCGACCGCGGACGACAGGCGATACCGAAAAATATTGCGGCGAGGGTGACGTTAAGCCGCGTTCCCACCTCCGCGACGCGACGGAGGGATTAGGTCACAAGAATCGAGTAAAAAGATCATAAATTATAATTAATGTGAAATCATGTTCGCGATTAATGAATAATTTGTAATCAAAGCAAATATAATCAGTGGGCACGATTAGCTCAGTAATCATTAACCCAGACAGACAAATATCTGTCGAGCAAATTTTAACAGAATCTGCCATTACATCATTTGTTGTTAGATTGGCAGGATCTGTAATATATAGAACTGTTGGCAGATTGACGACAGATTGGCAGCAGAATTCAAACAGATACTGCTGCCAATTTTACGACAAATGGATATTATGAAATGATTACTTTTTTTTATTATGATTAATTCAGAAATTTGGTATTATAGTAGTTATAACGATGCCGAACAGTTTTTAGAACATTAGCATATGTCCACGTGATATAATGTCGTAATACTTCAACGAAAATTAATCGAGATTCTGTGTTCCAAACTTGTGCGTTGTCTGTAGGAACGCGGCTTAAATCACTCAAACTTCATACGTATATAGCCAGCTGAATGAACCGTATTGAAATAATAGTCTACAGTCTACAGAATTATATAAAATGCAAAAGAAACTTATATAAAATAAATTATACAGAACATATAAATTAATCGAAGTTACTCCTTCCCACCATGTATGTATCAAAGAGAATAGTATATACCTAAATATACTCTTTGGTATGTGTATATATATGTATATATACATATATGTATATATCTAAACAAAACAAAAACAGAAAGAAAATATCATCTTCTCAACCCCTGATTTCATGAACCATATTTTACACAATTATTCTCACTGATAAATTCGATTTATGTTTATGATGAAAACCTCTAATTTTACCTTGAACTTCTCAATCTTAATTTCGCTGCGCCAAAATAGAATTACTTTATCAAAATACAACTATTTGGAACTCGACAGATTAGAATAAGAAAAGCGTGAAGAATGGTTACAACATTAATCACAGAGAATCAAATGGATGTCAGGACTCAAAATAACGAAGAGAATGAGAGAAACAGGTACCTTAATAACTGTCAATGAAAAGGAAAAATTCGTCGTTGCGACTTTCTATAATTTTCAGAGTCAGATCGTGCGGGAGATTGTTAAACACGATATCGGCTGTTGTGTTGCACGTGTTAGACACACTGTTTCTGATGATCCTTCTACCCTTCATGATCTGGCAATGGATCTCCGCGAGCGATCGTTTGAAGATCATTCTGAGGGCCATCGTAGAGGTCTCTTTTCCAAGCGTTCTCGAATGCGAAACATTTCCCGTGAACGCTTCGTTTGTGAAACAGGTTACGCTGGAATTGATCATGTGGGTGATCTTCGCTGGGGTCTCGATTCTCATGACGGCGACTTTCGTCGTGGAGGACATGTACTTCCGGAAGAACGACAAGAATAAACTGCAGGAGCTGCTGAACGAATCGACCAGGGACGATGGGAACATCGATAATAGTAAAGAGACACGTGTTTCAGGAATTCCGTGCTGTCTAAAAGAAAAAGATACGCACAACAGACTCCTTGTCGATAGGAAACCATGAGTCTATCGACTGATTTTTATTCTTTTTTTATTTTTCGTGGATCTTTATATCGTTCGTTTTGTTGAATTTTGTATCGTATGTTTTTGTAAGAATACAATTTTTGAATACGGAAATTGTGAGTTGCCTTTTAAGTTTAATACGAATGAAGTACAAAGCGATAGAAAAAATAAGAAACTTTGCATTAGCGGTGAAAGTTTCTATGTCGAAAATGCCTGAAGGAAATTTCGGGAAAGTCGAGACTTTATCGCGAAAGCTTGAGATATACATATGTATATAAGGAAATGGCTCGAAACTCAGGCACTAATTTAGTTTCATTAGTGCGAAACGAAGGTCTATTCAAGAATGAAGTCATTGGGCATAGTCTTCTTTTTTGTAAGTTGTGACTCAAAGAAATTTCCAAGTCAAATAAGCCTTTCAAAAAGGCACGAAAAATAATATCTACAGAGAATCGCAGTCAATTAGCTCGGTTATCACCGATTGTCCGGGTCTCGCCACATGGAGGCTGCTGCGAGTGAAGACCCACAGAAAAATCAAAATTCTATTCTTACGACCAAAGTTCTTTAGCGAATGCGATAGATTAAAGCTATTATAATTTTTTACAGGCTTCTCTGACGGTAGTGTTGTCACAAAGTTATATTCCACGGCAGGCAAATGACTTAACCACCAGCAAAAAATTCATGAACGACTTGCAGACGGTGTTTCATGATCTGCAAAACTCCACGCTGTTGAAACATGCGATCGAAGCAATGACCGCGGTCGTCAAGGTAAAAATAGGTATCCTCGAGAGCATGAAGGACACCGACAACCACGTCGTGAAGACTGTAGTAGAAATTGAGTTGGCTACGTTTGAAGCCATCAAGGCAGCGAATCGCGCCTTCTTGAAAACGTTCGCGAGCAAGATGATGTCTCTGGTGACGAAGCTGCCCGCGGATAAACTTTCAGAGTTGATGCAACTGCCTTTCTTCGATTCTGTGGCGGACATAGCGCTAACCCTGTTGGCAGAGAAAGACCCTAACAATGATTGTGGAGAAACGACATTCAATCCTAACGATGCCTCAATTAATAAAGACGCTGGGACATCCGTGAATGATAACGATTTATCAGATAGGTCTTCGTCGTTGAGAAATTTTCTTTTTCCTTTGCTGAGGAATCCATCTTCAACGCATTATAGATCTTCAGCATCGTCTGTTCAGAAAGCGTAGAAATGATATTATAATAATTATACATGCCATTCAAACAATAAATGTAAATGATGAACTATAAAAATACTGTTTATCAGATATAGATTTTCAACGGGCGCATTGTGTGCAAAATACCCCACAAGCTCAAACTTATTTTGTTACTGTGTTGTGTCCGTGCAATGGCAGAATCTTTAATCCATCGTGCTGCTTACAAAATTTGATGACCTGTGTTAATCTTTCGTACCATTAACGCTCGAAAGTCCCACATTATAATCGGTATAAATTACAATCGATTAACTGTTGTAGATATATTCGATCCGTAAATGCAGTTCTTCTAGTTCTGTCGAAGCTTCGTCATTTAGCGAATTCTTCGTCGATTTTCGGATCGTCGATCGATCATCGTTGAAACGCGTAAAGAAAACAGAAGAAGAAAGAAAACGGTAAGGAATTAATGTCAATTCGATGAAGCAATATTTACTAATCGGATTTGTTTGAACTATAGTTCCTCAAGTGTGCTTTTAAATTCATCAAGAGTCTGTCATAAACGACACCGACAAGTTTCTTCGGAGGTCAGTGATTCCCGCGTTTGAACACCGATCCTTGCTTTTGAATAAGAATCGCTTCTTCAACGGTGAGTTACGTCATTATCCTTGATCGTCAAGCGTTCATCGACTTAATTGTACTCCGCGTTGTTTCTTCACGCAGCACTGTAAATTATTAATCATTACTTTGAAGTATCTTCTAAACTGAAAAAATTAAAATAATTTTCGCTGAATATAATAATGATACAATTACAAAATTGATATAGTAATCAGGACCAGTAAGTAAAGTAAATAAAGCTCACGTGTTTCTGATGCTAAATTTTTCCAAAGGAAGCGGTGCACATGAAAATTGTTGCGTAACAGTTGGAAAACTAACTCCTCCAACGATGAATCATCGTTTAACAGGGGATTTACTTGGGTTCGCCAATTTCCTGATTACGTGAAAACAACAAACGCGTCGGTTTTCCTGCTAGACACAAGCTCTAGCGATGTTTTGGAATCACACTGCAACACGGTGCTTCGCGACGAGTTTATTGTGCCACTCCTATCCAATTATACATTTCCGTGGTCACGTCTGTTGTTTTGCACAACGCTACTCAAAATTCGGCCATTTATTTCGAAAATTCATCTTCAGTTACGCGACGTCACCCAGGACATGAAGGGAATCTTCGTTGTGCTTCTTTTATTGACGGTGGTCAAAGGTGGCTTGTTTTGGGAGAACTTTCACAATAAGTGGCCATTTCAACCACCTGGACACATGTACTTACCGCCTGGACAATCGTTTCAACCGCCTGGTCCGCCGTTCCCATTCCCTGGACTTGGACATGGGAGATTCCGAAACTGGTATTCTCAGCAACAGCAGAATGACCTTGATGTCTCAAACGCCGAATGGATTTGTCAAAATCCAAAGACACGCGATATGGTATGGCGTAGTGAAGAATCGTAATTTTAACGAATGAAAAAGACATTAAGTAAACCGACTAATTGAACAAATATTTTTACTCGTGAAAAATCATTTACAGATGATTATTGCTCCCGTTGAAGGATCACAGACAGTGATTAACGGACAAGTACTTCCCACAACGCAGTCAACTCTTAATTGTAAAAAGTATTGTCAGGATATGACAACGCCTGTCCCCAACACCAGTACACAGGTATCTGATTCTGCAAAGACTGGAGAAGGGGCAATCGATATACGACTTGGATAATTGTGATTGTTGGTAACTGAGAAAGAAAAGTTGACAGTTCAGTCGATTTCTTTTTTTTTCTTTTCAATATTAACAATGCTATTAATAAAGAAACACATGAAAATGTATCTCCTTCACCTTATTAATAATACTGTGCATTAATTAGTTGGTAAAACTCTGTAATACTAATCTAATTCATGCAATAGTTTTTATACATACATGTACATTCCTCTCTTAAATCTGAAATATTTCGTATACGAATATATTCCCTAAATTTTCATACATCCCGTTTATATTATGTAATTCATGCGTTATAAAACATTATTCTGTATTGAACTGACTCTAACAGAAATATTCCAAAGCATAGAACTATCATGAAAGGATGTTTGATAAAAAAAAAACTAAGACATAAACGTTAGACATTACAAGAAATATAAAAATGAAAACATGCAAAAACGTAATCAATATAAAATTGTAAAGCTCAACTGAACATTATATTATAATCCTTAATAATTAGACTTATCAATCATCGAAATATGCCACCTTCCTTACTCGTGCCTGTAAATGAAATAAAAATCATATAATGGAAAAAAAGGTCACGTTACATTGCTATTCCCGTAAGCAGGACCTTACCGAAAGTATCGTATTTCCGGCAGAATTGGTGTCTGACGAAAGATCAGGCGCATTTAATGCAATGTTCGGATTTTTCTCTGTTAAATGCTTTAAAGTTTCTTTGCCAACTGCTTCCACTACTGTAGCATTTATTATTTTATTGTCGCTCCAGAGTGGACAACTAAAGTAATAGTTTCGTAGTTTAACTTGCACATTTTCATGAAAGTGTAATGCATTGAAACGTTAAACATAATTGTTACACATTTTACTTACAGAGTTGACGTTGGGTTGTTAGCTTCATTGAAATGAGCATACGACGCGACTGGTTTGTCACAAATATAGCACATTAAAGCACCACAGCTGCATGAAATTTTATTACATCCTTCTTCTTTGAAGAATGGCAGACTACACTTATAGCATTTACGGATAAGCGCCTCAGTCATTTTTTCTTCAAGAATTAACCGTGCTTTATCGGTTTCTTCTTCATAGCATTTTAAAGGTACATGATTTACCATTTTACAGAGTCTAATAACAAGTGAAAATATTACATCGTGCAACGACAGAATTTCCTGACATAAAGTTCAGAGTACCAAAGTCATGCTTTATTATCCTGTTGGTTTTAAACTCACCTGCATGACTCTTTCATGCAGCCAGGGTTCAGGCATTTCAAAACTTTATCCTCTGGTGGAAGAATAGCTGCAAAATGACAAAATGGACATGCAACCAACCCTTCTAATTTTGCAGCCATCACTTCAGCTTCTTGTCTTTTGCAAATTAGAATATTAAACTGAGACGGTGACAAGACCTTTTGCAGTACAGAGAGATCAATTTCTTCACTGCATTGGGTAAAGCATGCAACGCGTGTCTCTCCACTCGCTAACACTGATTCAACACCTTTTACTATGCATGAATTACAAAATATGTGTCCGTCGTTACAAGTCGAACATTTAGACGGCATACATTCAGTGTCATAGCAACACTGACACTCCAGCAATTCATTGGTTCTCTATAAAACAAATATGCGAAGTTTCATTAATTTTCTCATCAAATTTGGTTAAAGCACAATATATTACCTTTAGTCTTACGAATTCTCGAGTTTCGTTTTCCTTTAACGTATTAAAATATTGTAAAATTTGTGCTTTATGTGTTATAAATGCACATTCCTGCAATAGAGGAATATCCTCTAATGGACACTCTGTCCACAAATGCAATTTCTTTTCTGGCAACCTATCTGGCGAAAACTTTTCAAGATATGCTGCGGTTGCAGTTAAGTCATAGTTATACTGCTTGTAGGCTGCGAGCACAGCATCTGCCTGTAAGTTTAAAAGAACATTTCTTACATGACCTAGACAAAGTATTGTATTTAAGAAGACATACCAAATAAATATTCTTAAAATAAAATTGAAGAAAATTGTATCCGTCATCGGTGTATTTGCACTGTCTGTTTGGATCCTCAAAATGTTTGAACGGGTCTGGGAATATTTTCAAAAATTGTTTCATATTGAAGTTCCTCGTGTATTGCTGTTGTTGCTCCATTAATAGTAATTTTCTGAGTTTGTCGTCTTTTTTAGGATACGTTGCATTTTTGGTTTGAGCGTCTACAAAATTGTGTAACGCATCTTCGTCACCCTTCATGCTTGCTACAACATTCTTTAAATAATTTGATTCTGCATCTGGGAAAATACCTGACAAATAAGCATGCTGTTTATCATCATTGCTATTTTTTTTCTTTACAACTTTTTTCTCTGCATACGAATCTTCGTTAGTAAGTATGTCTTCAATTAAAATTTGCATTAAGTCATCTAGAGCGATATCACCTATCAAATTTGAGTTTCTCAAACACAAACGTTTCAAATCATTTTTGTCTATCTTAGGAAACATAATTAGCAATTGTTCATATACATTTTCAATTTCTGTGGGTAAAACAACATTTTTCACGCTAATAGTTTCTTTTCGTCTGGCACCTCCAATTGGTGTCGTAACAGATGCAGTAGATGTTGAAGGTTTATCACGAATTACTTCATCAGCTGATGAACTGGTTTTGGATATCTGTGTTACCTCAAATGAATTTTTCAGAGCAGCTTTTATTGACAGGACATTAAAAATTCCTATATTCAGAGCTTGATGTATTCTTCTATGTAAATTATGTTTAGGCATACTTTGCAATTTTCTTATTCCATTTGCCTGTTTATTAGTTAACTTATATGTTGTATCATCAAAAGGATTCATCCTTTGTGAACCTTTTCCTTTTCTATTATTAAAAGACTGTGAAATATCTGCATTTTGGTTCTTAAACTTTGAATGATTGACTATCTCTTTTGCGTTGGTTTGCATTCTGGTATTGGAGTGTCCAAATTTACCAAATAACGTCTCCCTTTTAGTGTTTCTCATTTGTTGCAAATGTTCCATGTATGTATCCAATACATGGCGATTAGAAGAATTGCTGTTGCCGATTGTTGATTTTGGTGCAAAAACATTCGGGGACAGGTTTCTATTATTTGTATGTCCTCTGTTTTTATATTGTTTTACAGATATCTGTCTATATGATTGATTTTCCTGTTGTGGTACAGTAATATATGATAATTTTGAAGGAGAAAAAATAGAACAATTAGGTGCAGTTGCACATTTAATATCTGACGAATTTGAATTAATTTTTAATTTTGCTGGATGTAATATTTCATTTGTAGTTAGTTTTGATTTGTCACTTGATAATTTATTATCATATATTCCTTGGTTATACAAATCAACTTCACAATAATTATTTTTTAGCTCCTTAGAGGAATTGTCTTCCAATTTTCTTTTTGATGGAATCCTTGCAGGTGGCCTTTTGTATGGTAACAAGTCCCATAGACACAGTTCTATCCGATTCTCTGCTTGCCAATTTTTCCGCAGGACTGCGCACACACCCTTATAGTTCAAATTAGGCAGCAAGTTGCATATTTGAACCGCTTCCTCTTGTAGTTTCTCCGTATTTATACGAAATTTATAAGTACCATTTGTACATTCACCGTCTTTAGTCAAGTCTGACGGTAAAATGATTTCACATTCATCACTAAAATTAATTGATGAAGCATTACTGAAAGATTTTGTGGCCTCCATTTTACGTGCATCATTGAAATGTTTACTACAGCTTGGATTTTGGCCTGATGACTGCTTGACATTTGGTTTTTTACGTAGTAATGAATTAACGTTCTCTTGCAATCGCAATCTTTGTGCTGAATTTGAACTACCATTCATGGAACAGTCATCTTCTGTATCTGAATCATTTGAAACTATATCAATGGTTATCCACTTTTCATTAATGTCCATTTTTTCTTTATCAGTCTTTCTGCAGAGTCCCTTAAACATGGAAGAAACTTAACATTTTTTCTCCAACAAATAATTATATAATGAAATTTGATAATTTGTGGAATCTGCAGTTGCTATGAGAATCAAGTACGATTTATATACAATTCTAGAGAAATAAGAAACATAAATACATAATACTTACAATGCACCGACAATAACATTACGCAAGGAACGCGTAAACCTAAACGTGAACTAAACAGGACTAAAAAACAGGACTAAACAAACAAATCACAACGAAGCACGACCAAGCACAACCGTTCAGAACAGTCAAGAACAGTTCAGAAACAGGGGTTCCCACTTCTCACTAGGCGTTTGCCATTCGTAATTATCACTAGAGTCGCGTATAAAATTCGAAACGCAATTCCTGCAGAAAACAAAAAACTACACTACAGTCTCAAAGCCCTCTGTCGGTTCGAAAAGAGAAACTCCTTTTGACGAATACAAAAGTCCCTACTGTGCGACGAATAATTTCTCTACATTTCAATTATATTTATAATTACTACAATAATTCACAGTAAAATATAACAAAGTATTCAATCCTTGATATTCTAAAATAAAAACTCTGTAACGATTTGATTATTTAGTTCCGAAATATATGTAACTGAAAATTTGTCCAATAATATAAAAGACACATCCAATATAATATATGTCATATAGACGTTATTCATATTCAAATATTCAAATATATAAAAATTAGCTACCGAATTTTGTTAAAAAAAAAATAGTTCAAAATAAGAAAGAAAAACTATATACCGCTATATATTTAGTGTAAGAAATAGAAAAAGTAATTAACAGCAATATCATATATAAAATATATATATATTTTCTGTAAGAAAATTTTTCTTTTCAGATAATCCAAATATATATCTTGAGATTAAATAATTAAAACATTGTGATTCTTATGGTGATTGAACTTATGTTTTTTTAATTACTCCATTTTTATAATATACGAAAAAGATTTTGTAAAAAAAATATCGATGACCACGAAATTGAAAAATGTAATGTAACATATATATATGTAACTACTGAACTATAAACTATACCTGGAATGAGCAGTACTTACGTGTATAAGCAGCCGTGCAGCAGAGAGGATAAATCGTGGTATCTCTGTCTCTTTCTTATATACGTCGCGGGGTCATTTAACTACGCGCGGTTAGTCATTTGTTATATTTGCAACAGGGTATTAGAAAAGGATAAAGATACTCTGTATAGCCCTCTCTGTCGACACGGTTTCTCCAATCTCCCGATCCACTGAACTGCTCATTCCAGGTAGTTTATAGCATATAGTTCAGTGAATGTAACATGAAAAACGCAATGTAACATGAAAAATAATTTCACTGTTGCATTGTTTGAAATAGTTGGACTTACAACAATAAGTAACGATATATTCAACTAAGAATATTAGGTGATCATATTTGATTGAAACACCCTGTATATTACTACTTGACATAACATAACCTCAAAGGGTTCCTTGATAACCCGCTGTCGGCGGATGAACCGCACCCGTTTTCAAGCAGTCGCTCGTGCTGATTGGTGCTGATTCATAGAGATAATTCTCCCAAACTTCCAAGCGTACGTACATACGACACTTCGCAGAATATCGTATGTAAATTCATCGCGTTCTTCGTGTAATTCGGTCGGAAAATGACAGAGATTCACAACTTAGCTGTCGATGCCATCAGCTGTCACGCTTGGAATAAAGACAGAAAAGGTTTGAATTGTCGTTCGATTCGAGATTCTGTCGTGAATCACGCTTCGTGTGAACACTTTTCATGTTTTTGTTTTTTTAGAAGTTGCCATCTGCCCGAATAATAATGAGATTCAAATTCATAAGCATACATCGAGCGGCTGGAAGTTACTGCAAAACCTGCAGGAGCACGATATGCACGTCATGGGTATAGATTGGGCCCCGAATACTAATCGAATAGTAACATGTTCTGCAGACAAGAATGCATATGTTTGGACGCAAGAAGAAGATGGAAAGTGGAACCCTGCGTGGGTGGTTTTACGAATAAATAAAGCAGCGACGTGCGTAAAATGGTCTCCATTAGGTACAGTAATCTGTGTAAATCGAGTTAATAATGTTCTTGTATTATACATAGGTAACTGTAACTCAATTTACTCTACAGAAAATAAATTTGCCGTTGGATCTGGTGGTAGAGTAATAGCCGTGTGTTACTTTGTCTCTGGGAATAATTGGTGGCAATGTAAGCATATAAAACGTCCATTGAAGTCCACCGTTACCACAGTTGACTGGCATCCAGACAACAAAGTTTTAGTGGCTGGATCAACCGATTACAAAGTTCGTGTCTTCAGCGCTTTCATCAGTGATATGGAAAACGCGCCAGGAAGCAGTTCATGGGGTCAGAGCAATACCTTGGGAACGTTGCTCGCCGAATTCCAAAACACTCCTAATGGAGGTGAGAAAAGTTACTGTTGCGTCGTTGATGTTACTTTTGCCAATAATTTTTCTATTTATACTTAGGAGGCTGGGTACATTCCGTTGCATTTAGCCCTTGCGGTAATAAAATTTGCTGGGTAGCGCACAATTCGTCAATTTGCATCGCGGACGCTACCAAAGGAAACGCGGTCGTACGATTGTACACGGAACATTTGCCATTCTTGAGCTGCGTTTGGATGGGATCGAATTCCATTGTCGCCGCGGTATTTGCCCACATTTTGCAACCGTGTGCATTACCTTCTCGAATCGATCGATTCGTCGATTATTAAATTAAACTTTTTCCGTTTAGGGTCACAGCTGTATGCCAATGTTATATTCCATAGATGATAACGGTCAATTGTATTTCGTATCGAAGCTGGATAACACAC
Source organism: Perdita meconis (assembly GCA_030770465.2). NCBI lineage: Eukaryota > Metazoa > Arthropoda > Insecta > Hymenoptera > Andrenidae > Perdita > Perdita meconis. The sequence goes on along the minus strand of JASKOS020000005.1, from coordinate 19,557,546 downwards.
AGAAAAAGGAAGCTGCTGGATTATCCGCTATGCGTAAATTCCAGTCGTTAGATCGTCAGGCGAGGACCGATTCGAATGACAATTCCTTGGACAGTATACACCAGAATACAATCAATTGCGTGCGCAAAGTCTCCGATAACGAATTTAGTACGAGCGGTTTGGACGCCCAGCTCGTAGTTTGGGATCTCAAGGTAACAACTCGACGTCATTTACTCGGGTATCATTTAAGGATTTGTCAATTTCTTTGTATACTTTTTGGCGCAGCTCCTGGAGAATTCCATCGCTGGTCTCAAGATAGCATAAGAATTTTTTTTATAACGTGAAAAGATGAATGATGATATAATATCAAACACAAAGATGTATAAATGTTAAAACTGAAAAAAAATATACAATTTCTCATTACGTCTGTGCTTCCAATTTCCAACTTCAAACCAATTTCCAATTTCAAATTTTAACTTCAAAAACTGCTAATTCTACAAATTTTTTAAAACTTCGAGTCTTTAAGTTTTTAATTTCGTATATTTAAATTTGAATCTTCAACTTGAACTTTTTTCTAGCCTAAAACCTTCATGTCTCCAATTTTAATTCTCAAAATTTTCAAATATCAACCTTGAAATCGTCAAATGTTTAGAAAACTCAAATATGTTCGAATCTCCAACTTCAAGCCTTTAAGTTTTCAACTTCAACATTAGAAATATCCAAATTGGGAACAGATTTATGATGAATACCGCAATCTCAGGTAATTTTCCCAATTTTTTTAAATAACTTATTTTATATGTACTCAATAATCAAAACATCCAATTTCTTACAAAACTGATCCCGCTTCTTGAAATTTTCTCGAAAATATCGTTTCGTATGGAAAAACATTCTACTAAACATTCACAATGAATTCAGCGCGAAAAACACAATTAAAATTCCATAATAAAGCCGTATGGAATAAAAAAGAAGTAAAATTTTGTAGATCATTCGTTATCGTTCGAGATCAAAGTTCCTTCGGCTCCGTTGCGTTGCCGTATCACGGCGCGGCGCGTCGCGGCGCAACGCCTTTCGGTCGAGCGGTTTGCATATCGTCAGGCGTCGCGACGCGTGCGACGGTTCACCGATCGTCAGGCGTACGAGAGGCTCGCTCTCTCGCGCTTGGATACGAAGCGCACGGTCGCGTGCGTCGAGCGTCGAGTGGGGGGCAGCCGGACAAGTTCAGCGCGGATATCGATTCAGTCTCGCGCAAACCACCCCCATGTTCCGTGCCCGTTGCAGCAGCTCCACCTTCTAGCTTTGTTTTCTGCTCTCGGTGTCATGACTGACACATAAACAGAGGCGTCCGCGAGTCCGCGGTAAAAAAAACGCAGGAGCTGGACGGTGGTCAGCGGGCGAATAAACGACGCGATTTCGTGGAAGAAAACGTTCGACTGAGACGGAACGCCGCGCCGTGCCACGCCGCGTCGCGCCGCGCCGCGCCGCGCCGCGCGCCCCGAGGGGAAAATCACGTTAGCCGACGATTGAATCTTGCTTCGCCGACGATGCCTATCGATTCGCGAACCATTTCTCGAGAGGCAGGTTCGCACTTGTCGCAGTGAGGAGGCGTTAATCCCGACGGAGAGGACGGCGAATGTGACCCGTTCTCGCGAACCCAGGGTGCAGAGTCCGCGCGTAACGGACGTCGCGTATTTCGTCGCGATACGCTCCCCTCGCATCTTCTATTCATCCCCCAAGTGAATCTCTTGGCCAAATCGTTCGAGGGTTTCCGTCGTCGATTAAAATAGATGGTTCCAGTGAAACGTTCCAGCATCGATTCGCGCGGCAGAAGGCTCCCCGGGGACTCGGTGCTCGCTCCTCGCCGCGTCCCAACGATGCACACGCGGTAAATTTAGAAAGAGCTCGTCGATACGGTTGACAAATTACCGATCGAATGTCGTCTTTCCTCGGAATAGTTCGACTCGGTCCGAAGTAGCCGTGTGCCGGGAGACACGCGAGGGACCCGCGTGATTTCGCTGCTCGTGGACGCCGATCGATGTCGTGAACGCAAGAAGAAAACGACAGAAGACGACGGAGAGGAAGAAGAAGAGGAAGAAGAAGAAGAAGAAGAAGAAAAGGAGGAGGGAAACGATTCCCGTGTACCCTTCGTGTCCGTCACGCGTCCCATTCGAATATGAAGCGCTTTAATCACGGCCGCACGAGTCCGTGTTCGTCTTGACTACGAATCGTGGGGGAACGACGGGAGCGCGACTCAGCTTCTTGAGAGATGTCTTCGATGTCAGCGCAGGGGGTCGTTGAAAGAGCCAGCGCCGAGTTAACCAAGAGAATCAACGGTCTGGGTCTGAGAGCGTCCAAACACCATGGTTCGTCACTTTTTTTTACTCATCCATCGATTCGCTTGCATTAGAATTCGTGCTGCGTCGCGCGTTTAGCGTGCTTCGAATACCTTTTATGGAAAATAATTATCAGTGTCCATGTCTCTGAACCGGGTTCAATTCGCAGCTAAACAAAACCTCTTTTCTATTTATCTATTTCAATCCGCATAACCTTAATCTATAATTGGTGCACAAATGTATACCTAACTTTGACTCGGATCTCATTCAACTAATCTGAAACCTGCCACCCGAATCCATCTCCAGTTTAGGCGATTCTAATTTCGCTTCGATTCCATTTAGACGTAACCTAACCTTGACCTAGCCCAAACCTAATCTAGCTATGGCTAATTTAATCTAACTCGCGCCTAATTCAGACTTAATTCGTCCCTGACCCGGGTCCAACGCAAATCTGACTAATACCTAACCGAGTTCTAACCGAGCTCGACCTAGACTGATAATCGCGATTCTTTTTCCTTGTCCTCCTTTCCCTCGCGGAGATCGCAGTTAGGATTTTCAAGGCGTTTCAATGGCTCCTTCGATACTTTCGTTGGACTCTTTTTCTCGGCGACGGATCCCGAAAAGGAGGTTTCCGCGATTCGGCCACACGCCGATTGCGTAATCAGCGTACTAATCAGAAATGACGAATTGATTTTCGTCGAATCGCGACCCGCTCTGCTCCTTCCACCGTTTCTTCATTCTGTATTATGTCACAGTCGCCCCAAAAATTTCCTCTTTCCTCGACGATTACTTTTCTTTCAGTCGAACAGAAATACTTCAATATTCACCTTGGGAAATTATTTTAAATAAATCGATATTTTCCGTGTCTTCAGACAACGCGGTTAAAAATACTAAGCAATCAATATTCTTTCCAATAGTTATTTTCTATCTTCGATTAAAATTCGCCCAGGTTTCATGCGCCGTACAAGTGGCTTAATTTTCCTCGCACGCGTCACGGTCAAACGTAGTACAATTTTCTCAACTAATTTTCCTACAATAAACTATGTTAACTACGAACGCACCGCTGAGAGTATTGAAAACAAAGTTAACGACGATCAAAATTTCCATATACTTTCGTGCAATGCGTCCACGAAACTGCGATCCGTCGAAGGGTGCACTAAGTGGCGACCGACGGCTGGCTTTAGTCGCAATCCGAACTGCAATGGAATCGATAGTATTCGTTCTCATGCACGTGGATTCGTGGAAGGCAAACATATCGAAGGAATTAAGATCGCCGACAGTTTCATTAACAGTATTTTCATCAGTCATTTCACCGAAATTACGTTCGTCGACACTGTTTAATTACACACTCGTCAAAGTCACTGACAGTGTTTTCAAAAGAAACTAAATTTCTTTACACCAATTTTTTAAAATTATTATTCAAGGTTCTTCGTAATAAAATTCAATGTTGGTGAAATCGTCTCGATGAAAATATCGTCTATAATTTCAATGTGTTGCTAAACAGAGTCGCCAAACTTTTTGTGAAATCTTGTCGATGAAAGCACCGAGTCTCTACCATTTCCCTTTCAGTTTTGCTTCGCCCAGTCAAGTCACCTCCATAGTCTCCGCGATTCCTCCGCGCCTGGATGATTCCGCGATTTGTTTTCGTTTTGATGTTCTCATAAAAACGGGCTTAATCATCGCCGTTCTACCTTGAGAAATATCGCGACGTAACAGCAGCATGTGAGTCCACTGCATTGAATTATTTCCCTTTCCGCGTCCGTCGATTTTTTCAGCATTCTTTTGTTTTTCCGCGAGTAAATTTTGCATCGATGAAAGAACACTTGTGGCTCCTTCAACCAGAGCGACAATCGAAACGCGAATTTCTTGTATGGAGATTTTGCGAGACACTCGCGAGGGATTTAATGGTGGATTCAGAAATATTAGCCAGAAAGAACGATGCACGTTTGATTTCGTCGAACCGTCGGGATTTATTTGAACGCGTAAAATAGGCAATCGCGGTTGGCTGGACTGCCGCCAACTCGCAGACCGACTGATAAAATCGCGGAGGACTCGAGCAGCTCTCCTCGAGGATAATTAATCATTCGTTTCGTGTCGTCACGCTGATTACCAAAGCCTCGACGCTTCTGTGCGCTCAGAACGGCGCGGCGGTGCGGCGTATATAGAACGTTCTCTCACGATTGCTCGACTTTTCACGAAAAGCGCACCGTGGTTGATACGTTGTTGCGATTAACTTCAATCGATACCGCATCCTTTGACCCTGTTACACTGTTCCATTCGCGATTGAGTGACACTCGTTCGCGGAACACGACCGGATTCGTTCCGCGAGTTTGTAAGAAATTCATGCGACGTCTATAGTTAACTATTCGTTACTCGTCGAATATTTACTTTACTTTTCACTCTAGTTTTCCTATTATGCTGATTGGAAAAATGTTTGAAAATAATTATGCAATTCATTGGTCTTGGGAATCCTCCAAAATAAGTCAGCGATGCCAATGTGACAATTAAAATTACTTCAGAACGTTAAGGGGGAGTTGGACATTAATTTTGATGAAAAATTTCAAATTTTGTTTCAAAACGTACATACATTGTCTTTCTTCAACTTTATACAGTTTCACACTTTCTTCAACAATCCAGTTATCCGAAAATTGTATTATTCCACATAAAATATACTTTTTCTCAAGAAATACAAGAGATATTTTTAAAAACATTTTTTCGTTTAATTCCTCGTTTCATTCTACGTCTTTTAACACGAGGGTTTTCCGAAATATTACTTCTTTAAAAAATTATTCAGCTAAAGTGTAATTTTAAAAAATTTTTCTGAGAATCGACCGTTAAAAATTTATCACAAACATAATTAAAAAAATGTTGAAAAGCCCTCTCGTTAAAGTCATAGACATAGTAACTATAGACTGCGCGTCAGCATGCAGCCGTGGCCCCATGTTGAAGAGAGTTGAATGCTTTAGGAGGTACTTGGGAAGAATGAGACAGATAGAAGATAACAAGAGAATAGAAAGAGATAATAAGTCCTCCCAAAGCATCCTAACTCTTTCTAAAGTTGGACCATCCGCTTCCCCGTGATGATCAGTCTATTCTTATATGTCTATGGTTCAAGTATGCAGGGAAACAAGAGGAATCAAACAAAACAACATTTTTTTGAAATATTGAAAAATTTACATGGGTCCGACCTTATTCTGTCGTATTACGAATTTCTAAATATCATTTTTCTAAAGGGATCAAGTATTAGAATTGACACATCATGCGACGTTAAGAGCTTTCTTGATGACCTCAAGTATTACATAATTTTGTAATATGTTGGCGCTTACTACAAGAACTTGATCGCGCAAGCAATAACTCAATCTCGGAAATTCTCAAAATTCTCCACACAAGATTTTCTTATTAATAAATTGGAGCCTCTCATCTTTTAATAAGACGATGCGCACGCAATAAAAGCGCAAACAAAGTTGGTCCCATGCCATCAACTCTGTTATGAACCTTGAAACTCACGAGTTTCTCTTTTGAAACGCCTTCTACGTGCCTCGACCGAGATTGATTGCATTTAACGGATGGTCGCGGTTCACGAAAAGGAGGAAGAAAAAACAAATGTCGGCGACGCGATAGAGATGGACAGGAAATAGAGACGAACTCGGAGCCAAATAGGACGTACCGCTCGAAAATAAAACGAGAATAACTGCCGCATCTTCGCCGAGTTTACCTTTGTTGAAACGCCTTTAAGACAACGCTCGCCAATACGCTCGAGCAACCGAAAAATCCTTTCCTCTATATTTAGTTGTCTCGAACACAGACGGTACTATTATTGTGCGGAAAGAAACCACCCCGATAACGTCGATATCGCTATCCACTTCCCAGTCCAACTCTACTCCGCACTCCGCAACCCCGTAGCGAGCATCATTCCAAATTCTAACGGGGTTTTCGATTCGCGAAAATCCTCGGAGACCGTTTTAATTCGGAGAAGAATAAATAAAGGAAGAACCGGGGATAGAGAAACGTGTTCAGTAGCTTCTCGTTGCTCTCGCGAAGCAAATATTGTTCCTTCGACAACAGAAATCGCGAGGGACGTAAAGTCCGCCGAGGAACACCAACAAAAATCCCGAAGATCCTAACTTCTAACGCCCCGTTCCATTATTCAACGAGAACTGCGCGCGGAACGCTCGCGGGAGCTTCTAACGAACGCGTTTATAATGCATGGGCAGAAAAAATTGCCGCTCGGCAGAGACACGAACACTTTTGAAACGCGTCTCTTCGCGTCGCGTCGCGTCGCGTCGCCCCGAACTCCACCCGAGGAAAGGGTTAATCGCGCGGAACAAATGCCTTCCCCGTGGCTATCGGACTGGTCGTTTCCACTGGCCGATAATGGCATCGGGGGGGAGGGAGTCGGTTTACAGGTTGACAAATCGGACTGTTATCTGGACGGAGCGACGTGGCTGTTTCAGGTGGGGGAAAGGGCAGCGTCATGGACCGCGTTACGAACGTGTTCTGCGGAAGCGGTGGGGTCGCCTACACGAATCTGCAGAGCGCGAACAATGCGAACGTAACCCCGGAAAAGCCGAGCAGGAGCGTGGCCGGATCGATGGGTAACATGCCGTCGGCCAATAATAAGAGTTTGAGCAACAGCACGCCGAGCAAGTCCAGGATAGCCAGGAACCGATCGAAGAACCTGCCGTTGGCCAGAGGCGGGACCGGCGGCTACCTGGTCGCGCTCACCACGTGGGAGCAACTGATGCAGGACGACAACTTCCTCAGCAAATTATTCCTCTACTTCAACGCCGTCGAGAGGAGAGTCTTGGCACAGGTGCGCACAGAGATCTTAATCGCTTAATCGCCTCGCGAGATTTAGGCTAGATTTTCTAAGCGTCGGTTTTTGCTGCGGACGAGACGCGGGGAAAACATGTCGCTCCAAATTTTTTATTACATACTCCGAGGGAATGATTTAAGAAAAGGCGACTGCGGAAAACGCCGAGGAGTTAGAAATACATTCGACTGGAGAGCGAAATGGTTTTTAGACGATCGCAGTATACTGATGGTGATGGCTAGAATTGACCCCTTGTCCTACAATTTTTTTTAGGATACAAATATGTGAATTATTTTAAACAGTAGATAAAAATATCAAACATCTAAATGATATAATTGCATAAGATTTAAAAAATTGTGGCGGATTTGCAATTATCAAAAATTGTTTTAACTTCTCTTTTTGGTATAAATGTAATCTAACAAAATGGAGTAACCAGTTTTTTTTATCAAGGTTTTTACGCAATGAAATAAACCTCAAAGTTAAATACATCAAATAAATATATTTAATTAATTGATTATGAAAAAATTTTTTCCACGGCATAAAAAATTCGGTTCTCATAGGGTTAATTAATAGTGATTCGATTTTACAACCCAATCGTTCAGATTTTACTAAGTTTTTTTCTTCGAAAAAATGTATCGACAAAAAATTGACTTTGAATTGTGAAAGTAAAGCGCACATGATTCATTACTTTTCTCTCCAAATGGTGAATTTCATTCACGTCTTCCGAGTGTGTGTCAAAAGAATGACATTCGATGATAAATGTTTTGCGACGAAAAACAGTGCGTTTGTCTTTATTATTACGAAAAATATGACGTTCCGGTTTTTGTCGCGAAAAATAACAGAATTTTGTTGACTGGCTCTAAAAAATTACACGTTTCGCCTTTAACTGCGAAAACTAATATAGTTGAGAGATGTATGAAAATTAGTATGCACTGTTTATAGGGACGAGAGAAAACAATTTTTTAATGGATTTTTTTAATTGTTTAAATGGTGTACTACGGAAAAGAATATTCTTAGCTTTATACATATGTAGCTTTCGCCGCAAGGGGTTCAATTTGATTGAACTATTTGTACCTTTTCATTTATTTTTAAAAAACGTTACGATTACTCTATTCTGATACATTTCTATTGAAAATCTGGTTCATTAGAATTTAATTATTAGCGCATCACTGTAAATGTGAACAATGGAATTTTGATAGAATATCAAGGAACAACAAACGTAGATTTTTCAGTTTTCGAAATGAAACGCGGCATTTTTCGCAAAACGAACGGAAACGTTTAACTTTTCGTAAAGCATGTTTACACTTGATCCGTAGATCAATCTTTAGCCACAAAAGATCCCTCCTTCGTTTCGACTATTCTTGGCTCTAATTACCTTCGAGTCGTATTGCGAGGAAGATTCGCGTTAAGGTTGCAAGGTTTTGATACTCGAAAGTTTGCGCAATCGACGGGTACCGAGAGACAAACGTTAGAATCGAGAATGGAACGGCTGAGACGGCTCCCTTCTTGTCAAAATAAATCAAAATGATGGGTCGTTCCGCAGACTGTTTGTTGCGCCTGCATATGATTTATGGTAGCGATAATTCAGTCGAGAGCCGGCGCGGCGCGGCGCGGCGCGGCGTTTGGTTAGCGATGTTTCTACTTGGTGAATAGAGTCGAAGGGAAAACCCTGGGAACGCGGGGCGATGTTTTCGAGCGAAGGAGGTCAAGCGGTCGCAATTTTCCTCGTCGGTGGAAATTCGCCGCCGCGACCTGTTAAAATAAGGTCCCGAGTCCGCGCGTCTTCGCGTTACTATTTAGCCTCGAGGATCGTTTCATCGGAAACGATGCGTCACACGTAAACAATTCATTTCGACTCGTTTGCGTGAGAGTCATCCTATCCTCGCCTATGTTTCGCTCGGCGCGAACAGATCGGGTTTCCGACTAATCAACGAAAATAGAGAGAGCAATCGAATTGATGGAAACAGAAAGAACTAACTATGAGTTCGGTGAAATAATATGTATTTTCACTTTTTCACCGTGTACCTTTTCACGGTGCGTCCAAGTTTTGAAGACAGTTTGCCTTTTTCAAATAGATAGAGATATAGAGCTGTACTGCTACTCACAGGTCTGCACAAAATGGAGGGACATCCTCTACGCGCGACCTCGATTTTGGGCAGGTTTAATCCCTGTGCTGAGGTGTCGCGAAGTCCGCGCCATGCCACACAGTTCGCGTGTCCGCCTTTATGCCTCATTGGGGAGCAGAGGATTCCACTCGTTGGTTCTTGTTGGTGCCGCGGATGAGGATGTACCGGAACTGACGAGCTGTTTTCCTATGGCCCAGCAGAACGTCCATTCCTTGTCGTTGCGGTGCTGCGCGGTCACTGACAAGGGCCTCAGAGCTTTGCTGGATCATCTACAGGTCAATATTATTATTATCATCACTATGAGATTTTAGGGGTTTTTAGACTATTTTTAGCGTTGCATGAGCCATTAGCAGCTAATAATCTACAGATTATTTTGACAGTGTTTAAGGTTTCTAACAGTATTAAAATCTAAATTCTCGACGTATAAATCTACTGCTATATGTAGATCCCATAAACAGAGCCATGCGTTAAACCAATATTCGTATAAATCATATTGACTTTTTTTCAGTGTCACATATGTGTCGCTTGTAAGTTTCTCAAAACACAAAAATTTAATGTGCACTATTCCGTCGAAAGTAGATAGACGCCACCTAATTATTGTAATTATCTAACATATGTATAATTAAGGATTCCCGTTAATCGATAAATAAATAAAAATATCGCGACCCTATACTCGAAATGTTTCCCTGTGAGTTTATGAAACTGTCATGCTATCTCCCGTGGATTTATTTTGCCCAAAGCGAATGAGCTTTCGGCGAATGATAAATTGAAAAACCGTTCGCAAGAGGAGCGACGCGGATGCCTCTGATTCTTGTTTCTCATCTCTTAGGCATTGTTCGAGCTTGAATTAGCCGGTTGCAACGAGATAACGGATTCCGGCCTGTGGACCTGCCTGACACCTAGAATAGTATCACTCTCCTTGTCGGATTGTATCAACGTGGCCGACCAAGCCGTCAGTGCTGTCGCTCAATTATTGCCGAGCCTCTACGAGTTCTCGTTGCAAGCTTACCATGTCACTGACGTCGGCCTCAGCTACTTTAACGCGAAACACAGCGGCGCCCTCAGCGTCCTGAGGCTTCAATCTTGCTGGGAGCTCACCAACCACGGTGTACTTAATATTGGTAAGATAATACTCTTTACCCAGAAACTCTTAAAAACTCCCCTTACGACCAACTCTCGCCGCTCTCGCCTAAATACGGAAGAACCCGGTCGCAGTGACGCATTTCACCCCGCATTTTTCTCTCTTCGCTTTCGCTTTTCTTATTTGCCGCCTTCGACGAGCTTCCCCGGATTCGAAAATATCGGAGCAGGGAAACGCGAACGCGGAGTCAAAGGCGAAGAAAAATAAACGGACGGTGGGCGTCGCGTCGACAATCGCGGGTGGATTGCGTCAGCCGGTATCCAGGTAGAAATACGCGGTGACGATAGCGTGAAATTGAGTCAGGTGTCGCGCGTATCCGGCCATTATAAATTTAGAATTAAGGAAGCTTTATTTAACTTTCTAGCTGTCACGCCGATTCCTCAGACCCGCGGCGTACCTGAGTATGCATACGGTCCGAGGACGACGGACCGAAATTTTCATCGCGCAAAATTTCCAGGACACTCGAAAGCGTTTTAACAATTCCAGCACAGAAGCTGTTAGGGTCTGAGGAAATTATAGAAGAACCATAAGTGCGGGAATCGTAATTCCATTATCTTATGATACACTTGTTGGGACAGAGTCATCTCTTCTTCTTGATTCTAGAGGTTCTGTTATATTTATGCATCAACTTCGACGTTGATAGTGCTTAGCAGTTCCTAGAACAGTGCGTCTTAATCCCTTCCTCGCCGGGAATCCCTTTGATAGTCTGAAGCCTACACAAACCCCTTCGAGGAATAATATTTTATAGGCATAAAAGGAAGATATCCGATTACGGGGGGAATTAAATTTGCATCCTCTGAGGCAGTAATTTTCAACAATGGTAAATTGAGAATTTTTAATGCGCCCGATACTATTTGTAAACTTAGAAAAATTACGCCAGGTTCGAAAATTTCTGTTCTGAGTTTATTTGTCTGTATTTGACTCCATTTTCAACTTTAAATCAACTTCAAATTTTAGATTTTAACTCTTCAAATCTCTAAAACTTGACATTTTCTAATATTCGACTAAAATCTTTAATTTTAGTTCTACAAATTTTTCGCTTCAATCCTTCGAATCTTATTTTTAAACCTTAGCTTTAAAAGTCTCATTCTTACAATTCAAGTGTTTAGCATCAAACCTTTGAATATCAAGGAAAAAATTCTTTTAAATCATCCCTCGAATCACCCTTTTCAAGGACCTGCAACATTTTTGTTACACCCTGCATATTTCGATAGAGCTACTATTCTAACAAGGAGATGGCGAGAAAAGAGCCCCAAAAGGATTTAAGTGCATGGCCTTCTATTTTCGAGAAATTAATAAAAAAAGTGTTGTAAAAACAATGGATTACCTTGTCATTTCTTATTTTTCTAGTTATATAATGAATGTTCTCCACATCTCCTTCTTTCAGTTCCACACATGTATGTAAAGCGGAAGTCAGATAATCCATTGTTTCCATGTGGTAAATAAGAAATTTAGAAATGAAGAAGTTATTCGAGATTTCGCAGTTCTTGCTATTTCCTTGTAAGATTCGAAACGCAAATGAAGTCGACTTTCCCTCTTTGCCGTGTGCATAAATTAACATAAAAATCGTTTGTGATTTCTGTTTTTTCAGTCCACTCCTTGCCCAACTTGACCGTGCTGTCTCTGTCGGGGTGCAGTAAGGTGACGGACGACGGCGTCGAACTGATAGCCGAGAACTTGCCAAGACTTCGTTCCTTAGATCTGAGCTGGTGCTCGAGGATCACCGACGTAGCCTTAGAATACATCACCTGTGATCTAAATCAATTAGAGGAGCTCACGTTGGACAGGTGAGAAAGAGAATCGACGGATCGCCGAGGCCGAGGATTTAATAATTCGATTGAATCCCTACGCGATATTCCCAGTCGATCACACTTCATTCATATTCTAAATACTGAACGCGTTAACGAGCAATCTATTTAAGATCGACCTTACGCGATAAGTTGAACCACCTAGAGTGGAGGTGGACGACGTCGAGACGCCCAAGGAGACGGACTTACAATCCGATTAAGGGGTTGCGCTCGGTCACCGGAAAAGGGGTGACAGAAGGATTGTCCTTTTACTCTAGACTCTAGACAGAAGTTTTTTGTCAATTGAGTCGCGCGATGATTTACGACTGACTTCGGACAAGTTGCTAAGGTTTTGGCTCCATCGCTGATTCGGCGACTCGTCGTCTTTCAATGCCAATTTGTCGTGAATTGAGACGTTAATGAGACGGGCGTGATCGTGAAACGATTTTGGCTAATGGCTGTTGAAAGCCAATGATTATTCCAACAATTCGGAGTAGTGATTGTTGAAATTAAACAACGGAAATTAAACTAATTACAGTAGTGTAATTAGGTGGTCTAGCAATCATAGTGTAATTGAACACCAAGAAATACGTTAAAAATATAAACTAACATTTTCTCGCACGAGATTTTCTTTTCAAGAAAAATATAAATGATTAAAAAAAATGTGCTTTTTTCTATTTTTCTCGCACAGTAGAATAAAAACTGTGTACTATTTTAATGATTAAAATGAAAAAGTTAAAGATTACTAAAAATTGCAGTTTGTTGAAAAATATTCAATGCATTGCAGATTCAATTTTTGTTTCCAGTTAGTTGTAACGACTTGAAAGTTAGAAAATAATTAAAAGAAACGGAAAAATAATTGAAAATTTCTGTTTTTTTTTTTTTTTTTTTTTTTTTTTTGCGTAGGTGTGTATACATCACGGACATAGGCGTGTGCTATATCTCCACAATGGGATCACTGAGCGCATTGTTTCTCAGATGGTGCACGCGTATTCAAGACATCGGTCTTCAGCACTTGTGCGGCATGAAATCCTTACAAGTACTCTCCGTGGCGGGTAAGTTCGTCTGGGACACATTCTATATGTATATCCCATTAAGGGTTGAGGGTTCGAGGAAAAGAGATTAAGGATCGTCTTGAGTAGAAAAGAAAGCGATCAGCGTTTGTCTAAAACAAAAGCTTCCATGTACATCGGAAAATTTTCAACTTATTCTCTTCTTATTTTGTACCATCTTAACAAATTACTATTGCGTAAGAAAAAAAGAATAACGGAGATTTGGTACGATGATAAATTTTGGTTGCTACCTTGCCTCGCTTTACGAATTAATCTGCTTACTGTTTTTGGCTGCTGTACTACGATAAAACGCGTCGAATAATTTTCTGCAGTATTTAAATTCATGCAATGTAGAAACAATTTAAGAGAGAGTTATTAACTAATTAGAAGATGTAGTATTAAAAGGGAAGATTGAAAAATATGACAAAAATTAGAAGAAAGAAGACATTCACTGTGTTTTATTACTATAATATTAATATATAGTGACCACTCAATTTTTGGTACTCATAAGTAATCAAATTTTCCATGAACAGCTTATTTAATATTGTTAATACGAAATTTTTGTTTGCAATGCGGAAGTACTATTTGCAGTGAACGGGTTAATTCAGTGGAAGGAAGAAGCCAATTAGGGATAATTAAAAAATAGTGGAATACAGGGCCGTATTTATACTTTTGGAGGCCCTAACCACATCATTATGAGGCATCAAAAAAGGAGTCTATGAAACTTAAACACATTTTTTATGTTTATTAAAATTAAAAGTTCACATTTTTATTATATAACTTGAAAAATAACTCTACAAATAAATCTTTTCAAATTTCAGTTAATAAAATGGTAATAATCAAGACTATTTTGTAGCTTTTGTATTAACAAATATGTGACAAAATTAAGAAAAAAATTTCAATATATTTTTTGTTCGAAACTTTATTTATGGAAAAATTGATTTAAAAAAAATTGTCGTTCACTAAAATTAATGTATAATACAGTGTTTATTGTTGAAGTTGGAGGTTCGGAACTTGAAAATTGAACAACTGAAGAATGAAAATGGAAATTTGAAGATTTTTTAATTAGGTTAGAGATTTAAAGAGTTAAAGATTTGAAGATTTGACTATTTCAATTTACAAGATTGAAAGATTTAAAAGATTTTCAGAATTAAATTTTGGAGATTTGAGAAGTTAGAAAGTTAGAACTTCGAGTTAGAGAACTAAAAAAATTGAAGTTGGTGATTTGAAAAGTTGAAAATGGAGAATCTAATTACAATGACTATTTCCAATAAAAAAGCAATAACATTCAACGGCTTCTAATGTCTATATTTTGAACCTAATAATCACAAAAAAAAAATGAGTCTAATATGAAAACGTCTTTTTTCTGCAGGTTGCCCATTGCTCACGAGTGGCGGACTGTCCAGCTTAATCCAGCTTCGCCATCTCCACGAGTTGGAATTAACCAACTGTCCAGGAACTTCTCAAATACTGTTTGATTATTTGCGCGAGCACCTGCCGCGCTGCCTAATCATCGAATAAAAAATCTCGACGATGGCGGCGCTCGAAGATTCCGTGGTGTTTCGACGGAGACCGCGCTACGAAATTTGTATTCCTACAGAAACGACGACGGGAGAAGTGGAGTATGCTTCCACTCGAGCAAAGCAATACTTAAAACGATGACACGACTGAGAAGGATGAGTAAAATGAGTATCCCTCTGGGATATAGAGAAAGAACGGAAAGCAATTAACGTCCAGACGCGATATATTCCTTTTTTTTTTTTTTTTGTCTCGCAATGGTCTATAAACAGGAAGGAAAAAAACGAAAAAGAAAGAAAAAAAAAATGAATTTTGAAACACTAGTCCCTTATAAACGTGCAAACGAAACGAATACCAAATAGAGCGTAGGCAATTATTAATACACCAGAGCTCCTCCCGTACGAATTGCACTCCTTTCGTCCATGCTAGACACTTTTTTTCGGACGGTCGAGAAAATGCGAAGAAAAAAATAGAAAAAAAAAAAAATAAGAAACCGCAGAATGTATGCGCCTCTCGATGAAAAATATTCGATCCTGTACAGGGTTGTAACGCGTCGCTTGAAGATAGGAAATTTACGAAGAAAAAAAAAGTAAAACAAAAGAGACAGTTATACTTAACTCGTAGCTCCTCGCTAAAGAACGTAGAAAAGTCCGCGAAATGGTACCACAGACTCAAAAAAGATAAACGAGAGAACAGTTAGAACCGTAATAAATTTTTAACGAGTACGTACGAGTACTGTTTCACTTGGAATGTCGTGTAGGGCCGTTGTTCTCAATCCCGCTTCACCGCGATTACGACGCGTTAGACGCGTTGCTTTCAACAAAAGAAGAAAAGAAATAATAATATAATAAATACTAAATAACGAACTGTACTCTATTCACGTTCGGGATAGAGTGAATGCGAACAGAATCGCTCGCGTCACGTGATCAAGCTTCGATAGGTCTGTTCGTCGCGCGTCGCTTTGGCGCGAAATTTCAAACTAGGGTTACATCTCAACGAGCCGCGATCATTTATACTATATAACGTGTAACAAGGAAATTAAAACGCGATGTTTGTTTACACGCACTCTATCTTCGGTTTGAATAGACATTAGAAAGTGATTCACTAAAAATGCGATAAGAATAAAAGATTGCAGAAACATTCCAATGCGTCTTGAACCGAAGACTTTTTATTTACGAGGCAAACGATTCGCGTGGTTTATTCGACGATACGTGTTGCTGAAATAAAAGGATGAAAAAAAAAAAAGAAAAAAAGGACAAAAATAATTCGAAAGATCATTGCTCACACACATATACACACAACGTACACGTACACACATCTATGTATGTATTGTCTAGAAATGTTTTCGACTATATTTTATCTACGTATATTCCGCTGTCATTGTAATTAATGTTTCCTAAATTTAAGGCTTACATCTAGCTAAGTTCTCGAGGACGGTTTTTATTGAATGTAAACGATATTCTCGCAATATAGAGAACGTATTTTATGTGTGTAATACTGTTAACGATCTCGACGGTCATACGAAACGAATGTGTCACACTCTGTGTACGCTCCGTCAGAACGCGAGTTGGAAAAACGAACGCAAAGTTTTCCTTTTACTTCTCTCTATTTTTTCTTTTCGTTCTTTTTTTACGTTGATACTCGTAATATCGTGTAATTTATGTGTAACGTTTAGCATGACCTCGAACTTTTACCGAACTGACATTATTTTTTGCGTGTTACCACGTGTTTAGCACATAAACGTCTTTGTATATATTGTACAAATAATTCTGTTACCAATGGAAACTAAAATATAAATATATCTCTCCGCACAGTCAAGATTCTATCCGAAAAATTGGGTCGCGCGCGCGACGCAATCTCACGGGTGTAACTTTGAGACGTGATAACATGATGGAATGTGCTGTGAAATAAAAATTTATTGATCCGAATTTCAGTATTATTTTCCTTTATTGTTAGCTATTTTCCCACCACGTAAGTAACCCAAGACCAGGCTCGTCAATGGCTCCCTAAAAATACAGATTTCAGGTAATACCAAAATCGCATTGATCTCTATTAAATTATTAAACTCTTACCCCTAATGTGTACGGGGATATATTTTTGGTATCCGATTGTTCAATACTCTCCACAGACGCGTTTGGTGCAGAAGGTAAAGCCTCTGTAAAAGTCTCGCTGACTACCCTGAATCGTATAATTTCTCCTAAAGTTTTTCAAGTATTATTATGCCATTTTTGTAATGAAATAAGCAAAGTTCGGTCGTCTAAAATACCTGCATCCATAAATAGATCATGTTTTTCACCATCCCCTGTGTCATACTCCCAAACCCATGCTTGTTCCATTTGATCGAATCGTGACGGATGTTGCAATTTGTTGGGTGGGATTACAATGTCCTCGAAAAATCCCAGTGTTACTGCAGGAGAGATTTAAATGGTAATTGTAAGTTATTGTAGCCACGAAATAAGCACAAAACAAACATTACCATGAACACCGTCTACGCTGCAGCTACGTATCTTTCCTATCAAGATTTCTTCCATGAAAGGACGAAACACAATGTATCGAAATACTACTTTAGTATGAGATGCCCCATCACCGGGAAAGATATACGATTCCTCGATTTTCGTGATATCGTGAAGAGCTATGCAAAGACCCACGTTAAGATAAACCTTAAACAACCAATTAATTAACGATCTTAGCTATTATTATTATTAATATTAGATTTTCGAGTTCAAGACAAATTATATTTCACCTTATTCGCAAGTTTTCTGTTTAGCTCGTCAGTAACAGCGTCATTTAATTTTCGCTTGAATTCCCACGGTGGTATTCGGACTGTGTCTTTCAATTCCGCGAGCACAAACATTTTCAAACTGAACACTGAAAACTTCTCGAGAAGTTTTACCTTGTTCTAAAAAGAACCTCCATCCCGCGTGTATCAACGACCATCACTTTTGTATCAACATAACCTCTTATACACGTGCTATGGTGATGAGTGATGGTGATTCCTTCTGCTTCGAACGACAAATACCAATAATAGAAGCAATAGAAGTTAAACAAACTGTTGACAGCATGGATGTAGTAAAGGCGATCTTAGAAAACGATCAAGAGAAAGATCCATGTAAATCTACGGAGGTGCATAAAGAAGTGGAAGTCGAGACAGACGTAGGAACTCTTTTGGCGTTAGATTATAATAATTTCGATTTGCAAGCACTGAGGTAACCTACAAGTTTCATCTTTCAGACCGGTCAATTCTTTCGATCGGGAGTGTTTTTAATTGATATTTTGCGTTTCACAGGTCTGAGCAGGAAGAATACTTGAAAAGTTTAACGAGGGATAATGTGCAAATACTGATCAATAAAATCTGGGATCTGCCGATTCAACGTGTTGATGAAACGACAGTAGCTAAACTGCCGAAGCCGAAATACGTGTTACCGCGATCTCGACATATTCCAAAGCCAAAACCTTTGACCAAATGGGAACAGTTTGCTAAAGTGAAAGGTATCACGCCTAAAAAAAAGAGCAAGTCTAAGCTTAAATGGGACGATGAGTTACAGGTAACATTTTTTCTCCTTTAAACTTTCTTCTTCTAATTAAGAATTGTGAAAAGATTCAGTTACTGTAATTGGAAATTTTTACAGAAATGGATTCCTACATTTGGATACAAACATAACAAAGCTTTAGAACAGAAACAATGGCTAGTAGAAATGAATAATGAAGCTAAAGCCATGGAAGATCCATTTGCAGCCGTAAAGGCAGCAAAAGAAGAAAGGAAAGCTAAGAACGAACTGCAGAGATTGCGTAATATTGCTAAAGCAAAAAATATCAAGATTCCTAAAGTAGGTCTTCCTACCAAAGAACAATTCTATAATTCGCAGCACCTGTCGCAAGCCATTACCATTGCGCGTACATCAACAGCATCAGTTGGCAAATTCCAAAACAGGTATGCTTATTATATTATTAAATATTGAATGGAAGACTGAAAATTTGGAGTATAAATATTTTTTGCATTGAATATTCAAAGGTTACCGAAGGAAAAGGATGCAAAGGGGATTGCAAAAGAGGTGCCAGGTATGAAACGAAAGGCTGAAATTCCTCCAGCAAACATACACGAAGAGAAAAAACGATACAAGGATCTTGCAGACAGTGTTGTCAAAGACAGCACTAAAGTCTTCCGCAGAGACTTTGCTGCTCCAAAGTAAGTCTCAACTTTTAAAAAAATTGTAGTGTAAGAAATTTAGCTTATCGAAAAACGTTCGTTTCGCAGAATAACTCGCAAGACAGTGGAGGGAAAGAAAAGTAGAAAGGGAGTGAAAAGTAAGAGTGGAAAGAAACCAAAACCAGGACAACAGCAAAAAGGACGAAAAGATATGCGCCTTAAATCGCGGGGCAGAAAACGGAGATAAAAGATTCGTAAACGATAAGTAAAATTAATTTAAGCTTCACCCACGAGTTTGTTAATTTTAATTAAATGAGAAACAGATGACACTGTTGAAATAAATGATACTCTCATATGAAAGCTTATTTATGATCTTCATGATAAATTTGTTTGTTTTTCCCTCTGATCTTTGTTTTAAAGAAACGAAAGTGTAATTTGTTAGAAGGTTTTTAAAAAAATTCTATTTCTTATAAAAAAAGTAAAGCAGTGAGACATGATTAAAAGGACGAATCTGCGTATCGAATTTCGGTGTTTTTCTAAAAATATAGTAAAATATAAAGTAACCCAGATTTTACGCCAAAAGTTTGTTAAACGAGGGTTTAAACAAAATCAGGGTAACGGGAGAAAGGTGAAAGGTCAAAAGCAGCACGGGATATCGACTCGGGGAACTCGAGAGGACGAGCGGGCGAGGTAACCTGGCCGCGGGTACAAGGGAGGGCGAAAGCGGGTTGCCCTAGAATCTGTAAGGGGTTCCACCCCGCGTACGATTTTATATGTATCGGGTATGTCTACATGTTCAATGTCATTTGAGCAGAATGCAACGGCGGACGCCTCGTACAATCGCTACCATTTAGATTTAGACGATGAACGCATTTCATTTTAATAATTTAATTAACCCACTAACATAAGTCATAAAATTTTTAATAATTGCTATTTAGATTCGGATTATCGAACACGCGACGCTCGATGCTCTAACATTTATTATATCTAAAATCGCGAGGAATTTCGTGTTTCGTGAATATTATCAGATATCATAGCAGTAAGATAAGAGCCACAGGGTCGAGAGGCAATGTTGCTCGATACATGCAACGCTTTAAATCGGAAGTGCATCATCCTACTTACGTGTCCTATTTGACCACCAAACTGTTAAGCTTCGATACGTCATAGGGTTACTATATTCACTCGAAAATGCGAAAGTGGATTTAGATATTAGATCAATATTCGAAACGATCGCGGATCGATATTCACGGATTTGTCACGTGACGAAAAAAACAAAACGAAATTAAACGAAGTTTCGGTACACGGATGGACAAAACGATAAAGCACTTATATTATTTTACCGCGAAAACCACTTCGTGTTCTAAAACCGATCGATGACAATTCGATCTTTCGATTCGGTCGTGAGTACGAACGACGTAGAGCGAGTATCGATTATGCATAACCGGTGTTATTTCCAAGCACCGAACGTAGAGCACTGCTATGTCTACACGTAATAAAATGTCAGACACGAATATTTAAAATACCTGCTATATAGATATACTTGTTTTTCTTAAGGGAAATTGCCCCGTTTATTACTTTTCTAATAGGGTGCAATTCTGTTTAGTTGAGAGAGTCATAAACGACCCGTCATAAATAGTTTTTGGTTAGACACACTAACCTGGTCCCAAAAGTAGGAGCAAGGTCATCGATCATCCTTCAGGGTTATAGCACACTAAATACCGCATAATTTGGTAGCTTTAATTTTTAAGCTTATGAAAGGTTGAATAAGATTAACAACTTTCTATGACTGTATGACAACTGACAAGTAAATTTACGGAATTTTTACTTATCGAATTTTATGAAACTTTGCACATTTGTACAACTATAAAAAATAATCGACAAGTATTTTTTATATCGGCAATGATACACTCCAAAGGGTGAAAATGATTCGTAAAATCTTGGGTGTGGTTATCACGTTTCGGTTGGAATCAGTTGATATTTTTTAATTATTAATTGGATTTTAAAACAGAATTAAGAGTTTGACGAAAAAGCAATAATTCGTGAGGAATACATTTTTTAAAATGTGTAGAAAGCCTGAATTCGAAAATACAGTTGACTATTGCTTAAAAAATTTTACGATAAGCTGCAACTTGCGTGGTGAAGGAGCAGCAATGAAAAGTGCTTGATGTACAAAATTTTCGTGTATATCACCATTTTTCAAGGATTATCATTTCTGCGAGACTTTTAATCAATTGCAATTTTCTGATCACATATTAATGTTGAAAATGTCCTGAATTATTAACACCAGTTCGTTTTTTTTTTTATTATTTTTTTTTTTTAAGTTTAAAGGTCTTTGTAGGGCACATTTTTCTCTCAGGGAGATGAAAAAACTAATTTGCAAAAGGGTAAAATTTCAAAATTTTTATTTCTGACATTTGCGAATAGATTGGAGCATATGATGTACTACTGTTAAAAAAGCTAACTAACAGAAACTGAAGCTAACTAACAATAACATAAAATAACTCGTAATTGAATGGACAATTACACTTTAATTACAATTTGTAATTTATAATCAGATTACATTTTGCCCAACTCTGCATATCATTATCTGCATATTAAAATTGGAGCAGTTACCCCAAATGGAGAGTAAAATAATTCATGTATCCGTAGCCTGAAAGAACTGTAGGTCAAGAGATGAACAATTATTCTAAACGGTATCCATAATTTGATTTTGTGAAATGCATGCTGATGACATAATCTACCATAAAAATTGAATATTCAGGGGAACCAGGCCCTCTTTGCACAAAAACCCTACGCCAATGCCCGTTCTCCAAAAATCCTCCATTTTCGTCTACTACCCTTACATCCCCTCTCGGCCGTTAAAATGCCCGCAATAATTTCTCCTTGTTCAGAGCAGCACGCTCGCGGAATAAATGCGGGGGTTAAAGAAGGGAATTACGTGGAGTCCCAATTTAAAATCAGACCTGTTTGTTGCAATCGACTCCGACCAACTCCGACTGTAGTGACTGTAGACAATCGAGCGGCGTAGCGCGCGTGCGAGGGCGTCAGGAGGGGGTCGGTTGGAGGTGGTTGGAGGTTGGAGGTTGGTGGGTAGAGGTAACCGCGCGGCGCGCGGTCGGTGGCGGTGCTCAGTCGGTGGTTGCTCGGTGGAAACGGGCGCGTCCACGAAGTGCGGGATCAACCGGGGATGGAGGCTGCGTTAATCGCTCGGAGCGAGTGATACGCGTCGTGTCGTGCACGGGGTCTTCTGTACCCTGGATTCCGTGTTCGGCGTGTCTGGATCGCGCGTGCCATCCCCTCTTGTGCGTGTGTGTCTGTGTGTGCGGGGACTGCGGGGTCGTTCCTTCGACACGGTGTCGACCTTTTTCTGCGTATCTCTCGGTGGCACGGGGAGAGAGAGAGGGGACAAAAGAGGAACCAAAAACAAAGAGACAGTACCACCCACGAGGACAACAAAGGGAACGAGAAAATGTCCACGTAGTCGAGTCGAGGGGATCGGAGGAGAGAGAGATATATATATAGAGAGAGAGAGAAAGAGAGAGAGAGAGAGAGGCAGGTCGAACACGGTGCAGTGGTGTTACCCCTGAAGAGTCGTTGGTACGCGCAGCCTTTTGGTGTTGCTGGCTGACTTTTTGATGCCTGCTTTGCTATTGCTGTTGCTGCCGCCGCCGTCGAACCGCCCGCCGACGTTGCTGCAGCAGTTGCTAGCGATGCGAAACGAGAGAAAAAAAAAGAGAAATATGATATATGTGTTTGTGGGTGGGAACGGGGGAGGGGGGAGAGAAAGAAATAAATGTAGCCTTCATTGTCCCGTCGTCGTTTTGGTCGTCGTCTTATTGTGTAAAGCCGCGGCGGTTCTTTCGGCGTCAAACGAAAGCGAAAGAGGGAAAAAGATAATAAATCTGACATGCCCGTCGGCCACCAGCCAGCCTTTTATTTTTTACGCGCTTCATTCGTCCTCACTTTGTTTCTCTTTTTTTTTTTTTAATAGGAAGTACACTCTTTGTAGATAGACGATCTGTCGAGTTTCACCGTGGACTCGATCTTTTCTGTTCTCTGGGACTTTCGCGTTTACTTCGCTTATTGTGTATTCCGCCACCCCCTTTTTCTTTTTCTTTTCGTTCGTTTTCTGTGCACGCACGTATCATTGCATGTATCTGTACGTAATATACGCGTCGGTGGAAGAGATATAGCGAGCATCTCGCGTCATAACTGCTGGTAAAATCGTTTCCCCTGATTCAGCAGTGTCCGCGCTCCGATCTATCGGTTTACTGAACTTTGTCACGATTAGAGTGCTTCAGTCCTGGATGGACCGTCACGTCCCTCGCGCTAATCGTTTCGCCACGTCCTTTCCACCGACTTATATCTGTCTGCTGTCCCTGGTACATCGGTAACCGCTGACGCTTGCTTCTTCACAGAGACTCGTTATTTTTTTTTTCTTTTCTTTCGACTGGTAACCGTCCTTTTAAACGTCCACGATCGGATAACGATACCGACGATTAATTACTAACACCGTGCGGAATCTCGCGACAGAATTATTCGATACGTGATTTGTTTACTCCCCGTTCTCCGTCTACGTGTCTCTTACGCAAGAACGACGAACGATTAGGATATCTGCGGAGAGACGGAGATGAGTAACGAAAGGGAATCGAGAGAGAACGAACTGCAGGGAGAAGAGGCGAAAAGTGGAATGGAGTGACAGGACGGGGGGGAGGCTGATAGGAAGGGATAACTAGAACGTGTCGCAGCGAAAAACAAAGGGGGTGAAGAAGGTTTTTCGATTTGTTATATTTGTGTCGGAACCGCTTGACCCATTGACGGGGTCAAGGAGCAGGAAAGGTGTCAATGCGGAGGGTCTCCTCATAATGTACGATTCGAAAGTCTTCGAGGTAAAAAGTAGAACGTCGTTCGGCTCGATTCGATTGGACAAATCCTCCAAGAGGACGTGCAAATCGCTAACAATTTTTTAATGGATATTCAGTATCTAGTTTTTCTTTTTTTCTTCTGTGATTGAACACACTCGACCTGAAACATTAATATCTGTTTGCTTGTAGAACAACTCAGATGTTCAATTTTATACAATGATTAACTGTTTTCATGGGAAATAGAAAACATAATATAATAATTTTCTTGCATAATAAAATATGTAGGAAAAAGTGGAGCAAAGCGAAACAATGAAACAAAGTGAAATATTGTTTTCAACGTGCTATTAGTAGCCCTTTGTCACGGCTATTATAATTTGTAATAAGTACTGAACAAAAGAAAGACACTAGTAATAGTGCAATTTTTTTTTGGCGCAACAAACTTCTTTTATATATTATGAAATATCAAAATTTTAGACACTAAACTATAATTTTTAAAGTCAGCTAAGATTTACGTTAAATTAATTTTGTTCTGAAATACTAACGTAAAAATTATTAAATTAAATTTGCAAAGTTCTCTGTCAATGCAGTTGGGGAACAAAGTAAAATATTTGTTTCTATAAAAAATATTAACATATTCTATATTATACATATAACATATATTGTATAACCTATTACGGTTATAATAATATAATAATAAATATTCGATAAAAATACTTTATTTTCCTTGAGTTTTCTATTTTTTGAATTATTGTTCACTTTGTTCTTATGTAAATTTTACTTAATTCTATTAATGAAGCAAGATGCAAAAATTTTGAAAATTTTTTAAACAAATATTTTTTAATATTCTACAGGCAATATAGTTTTTATATTGAAATTATAAATATTTTTATATTGAACAGCTTTCATATTTCAATGGCTCAAATATTCTTGTTTCGAAAAAAATTATATTTTGGCATCTAAGAGAAAGATTATGTATTTTCTACTTTCTTATGGAAATGGTTAATCATTAAATAGGAACATCTGTGTGTTTTACTCTATCGTATGATTCGTAAATGAGAATTCTCTTGTGCTGATTTTTCGATCGTTTCAGCAAAAAAAGTGCTGTTACTTTGTACAGGGTAAAGCAGAAAAACAAGAAATTTAAAAAATACACTGACTTCCAAAAACGATTATACTTAATAAATGAAATATAATTGGCCATTGTACTTATGGAAAATTACATCATCGCAATGAACATCATTATGTCAGACAAACTTCTCAAATCTTGAACGCTCTGTATCTCTTCTTCAATTCTTAACTTAAATTCTGGAATAGTTTGTAGAATACTTAAAATACTGTCAGTGTGACAAAATGTTCATCTTCATGACGCAATTTTCCATAAACAACATGTCCAATATGCTTCAGATTAACGCAATTTTCATTTATTAATGATCCTTCTGAAAGTTAGTGCATTTAAAAAATTTCTCTTTGCTGCACCCTGTACAAGCTTTATAAATGGTATCTTTAAACTCTTTTGTATATATTGATGTATATAGCTAGTACAGCTTATTGTTAATAATTAGGTAGATAGAGACGAGTACCTTTCTTCTTCGATCTACATTTGTAACAAGTAGAGAAAATGAATGTGAAATTTTCTGAACTCATTAGAAGTATAAAACATCTCAAGAGGGCGGCTTCGGAATCCCAGGGAAACGACACGAAGCGAAAGACCATAATCTCGATATCCCATGTAAAAAGAAAGAAATGTTTGAAATTAGTGACATTGTACATACACCCGTTTAGCAAGCGTAGAAAAACAGCGCTGTAAATAAGCTTTTCACGTGCTTCCCGCTAGAGTAGCTCCGTAGCGATTAGAATGACGGCCGCCGATAGCGGGCGGATGTCCGTCACGTTTCTTGCCTTTGCAGAGGTGAAAGAAACAGAGACAGGAAGGACGATGCGAATGGGTCTGAACTCGTAACAGAAAATCGCGGCCCTTCCCCGGGGTCCCGAAGACGGAGGGTGGTTTCGTCCTTGAAGAGGAGCACGGCTGGGCGGCTGGGCGGCTGGGTGAACTGGTCGGGGAGCGATGTACGCGGCTGCGGGTGGTGCCAGTATAGCGAATCGGAGGAAGCAGAAACGGTTGCAGCTGAACAAACGCGTCGTCGAGGGGACGGTCCCGCCGCGGTTGAAGACGGTACCGGCTGCTTCACAGCACAGCTACCACCACCAATACCACCACCCGAGCAAGTTCGCTCGTCCGCACGTTGTTCCGCAATCTTCCGCACCACCGCCACCACAACCACCGTCATCCGCTTTTCATCTGAGCATCGATCGACGGCGTCATGTCGAGAAGCGTCAGCAGGTCGCGCCCGTCTCTCCGATCCACTTCCCTATATCACCGCCACCGTTGTCCCTCGAATCGCCGAGCTCGATCACCTGCCCCGCTAAGTCCAACAATTTCCCATTCCCGCCGCCATCGATCCTCGATCTCCGCGTCTCGCCATCTTCTTCGGATCTACAGGTGGGTGGATTGTTTTCTTCACAAGCGGTAAACGTCTTTTTTTTTTTTTTTATTCAAAATCACGCTCCTAGGGTCTTCACTATCTTCTTTATATATCTAAATATATACATAGTATATACATACACGTATATATATTATAGATAGTTCTATTCCATACTCTCTTCTTTCTCTATCACAGTTAGTTGCTCTTGCTAGGTTTTTACTCTATACCCTTTTATCACGTACTTACTCGCAATCCTTTGTACGAGTTTTTTGATTAAATCCTCGTTGCACTCTGCACCTCTCTCTTCTTCGCTGGCATATACACACACCTGGTTTTGATTACATTAGGAAACACACCATCGATTGGCTGTCTGGTGGCGTATGTAAACCCCCGCGATAACGCAACCTCACAAACAGCCCCGCAGGTTCGTCAGCTGGTTATCGCATCGAATTGTCATGGTCTTTTTTTTCAATTATAGTCATTGGTATGTCGCTACTGGTTCCTCTGCCAGCGGATGCGAGCATCAACTATAACGCTGGAGGACGGACAGTGCGATGTTAGGAGTAAGTTGTAGTGCCTGGTACCGCTGCGCAGGTCGTTGAGAGGTGGAACTTGGTGTGGTTTGTTTTGATTAGTTTGTTCCGGGGGCAGAGAAGCGCAGAAGGGGAACAGAAAAGAAAAAAGAATTTGAGTTGTATCGTGCGTAAGAAAAAAAAAAAAAAAAAAAAGAGAGGAGACAAAGTGGAAAGGAGGGAAGAAGAGGAAGAGTCGGGATCTTAACGATCGATAAAACAGGCAAATGAATGAGCGGAATGCAGGCTGCTTTGTTAATTAGAAGGGAGAAGCAACGGTTACGGGGGGGTAAGGTGGTGAACTTTAGAGAGTTACCCTCCAACTTGGCCACCAGACTTATTCCGCCGCTTCCACGATATCCCCCACGATCTTACGTTTACGGGGTAAGTATCAAATCATTCCGAATATCCCTGTATCGTCGACGATAAGCTATCAGCACCAATGGGTAATTGTTACTCTTCCCTAGCTGATTGATTACTTTTGCATCAACCTTATTATGTACATATACATAGATTTATTTTCAAGAATAACGAGTTCATAACGTAGTGTATTTTTCTTCTTGGTGTTTGTCCATGTTTACTTTGTCTTATCATAAAACACGTCCATATTTTTGTATCTTTTTTTTGTATTCAGAACTTGTGATCCACGCCTTGTTTAGAATTAGAGTAAAAATAATACGACAGATAATTATCCGATTTTTTTTATTATTATTATTATTTTTTTTTTTGGAAGCGCATTCCAATCCAATTTCGTTCGTACAAATATAGTTTCAGAGATTCAGAGTATTCAGAATTTTGTTCATCATGCAACAGTTTGATTTTTTATTTCACGACGTGCACGATATAGTTACTCTATGTTCAAATGTTTACTATCTTTAATCGATTTTTTCGTTTTGTCAATCAGAATGCAATGATTACAGTGTACTTGTGTAAACAAACTCAGCAGTACATGTACGTATGAACGTTTCTACATGTGTTTCTTCGATTGGTTTCATGTATAAAACTGTTTTTTCTGTGTTCCTTAGTACATGCATGCATGTTTTTCGTATATTTATCATTTATGTGCTGAGTAACGAGGAGAGAAAACATCAAGAATAATACCGTAACGAATAGCGAAGAGATAATAGCAAATGTATCAAATGATAGAGAAAGATGCAAACCACATGATCATGTTTACCTTTTACGTTCCCTACTTGTTTATGCCCCTGTGTAACTGTCCAAAATGTCTATTAGAACGAAAGGAAGGTTCAAAGAATACTTAATAATTAGAGACTACTCGTAATACACCGTTTAGCGTCCCCATTAGTTATTAAAACCGAGAGAATACAATTATAGTTGTCGATAGCCCGTGAGAACGGCAATACTTCAATGTCGAATAATTTCAGTGTGGCGGGGGACCCGGAAAAGCAGCATGGCAAGGATGCAGCAGACCTTCGCCCCTTCCTTTGTCCCCCATGTCGCCCCATGGATGCCGAGGGGATGGCTACAACAAGTCAAAACAGTGCGAGGCTCATCGACGATGGATGAAACGGAACAGGGTAAACAGAAACCTATTAGCGCAAGAACTTAGGCACTTCGAACACCTAACTTGAAAACTAGAAGACAGGCTGAGCGAATGATCAACACTCGCACAGCCGTCGGCAGATTTTTTTTAGACCCAAATATCAGCTTTTTTAGATAGAACTTTTTCGATCATTTTATACAGAAAGATTATTGTTTCACACTCTCAGAGTGTTTCTCTTCCTATAGAAAAAAACGAGTGCCTTATTTTTTAGTCCACTATAACATGTTCCACAAATGGAGTCAAAAATATTCAGTACTACAGGGTGATTCTCTCGCTATACAAGGTGTTTCGCTTAAAACAAGCCACCTAAAATTGTATATACATAAAAAAATACGGTTGATCTTGAAAATGGAATATTAAAACGTGGCATTTTGAAAACAATTTTTTCCTTGATTCATCTTTTGAACCATTTAATTAATGTTGCCAACATATTTTGGATTTCCAGAGATAGAAAAAGTATGTAAGTGGCCTGTTTTAAGCGAAACGCCCTGTATAGTAGACACAAAGCAATTGTCGCCGTCTAAACACCGCAGCGGTAACCTTGTTACTGAAAAGGAACAAATCCTGGTCATCGACTTCTTAATGGCTCATCAATAGTCAAAAATGGGCAAAATGTAATCCAATTACAAATCACGAATTGTGATTAAAGTGTAATTGTTCATTCAATTTTTTTTTTTTTATTTTCTGTGTTCGTTAATTGTTACTGACAGTTTGACTGCGTAGTCAATAATAATTAACAATCACATAAAATTATGTGCAATTGAATTACTTACATCCTTTAGGAAGTAGAAATTCCTTTGTGTCTACTAGCGAGAGAATCACCCTGTACTCCTCATTACAAGTCCAAATACATAAATATTACAACTACATATAAAGTGTGGGTTTAAAAAGACCCAGTGATGATCATTCGACTAATGATTTTAGCGATGGCAGTGCGAGTGTTGAAGGCGTGAATCGATGATTTCAGATAAGAGACGCGAGCTATTGTTATGGAAGCAGCGGCGAAGATGACGAAGAAGATGGAAGCAGTAACGCGAACCACCGCAGAGGAGAAGTTAGCGCGGCAGTGAATACCGTACTGTACGCGGGGCTGGGTACTACAGCGCTCGGATTGGTTATCTCGTTTGTCGGCACTGGAGAGAAAGGATTCCTCAGTCCGGAATTGAGGCTGGTGGGTCCTTCGCTACTGTGCGCCGGTTTACTGTGTTGCCTATTTCGGGTGCTGCTCTGCCTCTGTCTATGCCGTTGCGGTCAATGCCGGTGGCGTTTTTGCCACGTGTCGTCGGACAAGAAAGAGAAAGTGAAAAAAACGGAGGCCCGTCCGGCCGGGACGCTGCCTACCGCCTCGCTTCTCTCACCAGCGCAACAACAGCAACATCAGCAACAGCAGTCGGCCGCGTCATCGAGCGGCCTGGGTTCGTCGTCGACGAAAGCACACGAGCTATTGCTCTCTCCTGCCCAACTACCAGAGTGAAAACACCAACAATTACGAACGTTTTCTACGAAAAATCAATACGCCGATTAACTGCCGGTTCTTGTCCAACATAGAAACAAAAATGGAAAAAGATAAAGAAAAAATATCCTATCTCCAATACGGCCTGAACCGTTTTCTCGCAAAACAAATCACAGCCTATGATTCTAGTTTGAATGCGAATTTTAGTGCTTGAAGGTCAATAGAGAAATAAACAATCGGCTACGTTTTTCTACCCCTATCGTGTTTGAGACAAGTAAAAAGTAATTATTAATGAGCCTTCGACTGCTTCCTGCTTTATTTCCTTCCACGTTTGTCGTTTTTTTTTTTTTTTTTTTTTTTTTTTTTTTTTACAAGGTTCGCCAGACCTTAAACTTTATCTTCCCTTCAAAGATCTCAAAACGCCTATAATCTTACAATACAAGATCAGTCTGCCATCGGGAACTGATATTACAGTCTTTTAAGAAACGCAATCTCACCAGTCACTAAATAACTGTTCCGTGAACCACGTTCCACCATCGAATAAGTTACGTCATTGTCACTTAAACCCGCAGCGATCAGGAAAGCTGGAACTGCATTTGATCGGTGGACGTGTAACTGTATATAACCGGTGTGTCCGAGGTGGTAGCACTGGATGCAGTCGCGGCAATAGCGAACAGCTGATCCTCGTATATAGTTCCTTGCGTTTCAGCCTTTCCATTCCCTGTCGTCGGCCCGGTGCCTGGAGGATTGTCCCCCTTCGTTGCCTCTCGATACTTTTGTAGATACACCTTCAGCGGTTCCACATAATTGTCAAAACCAAGGGTTGTCATGGCAAATAGAATGTCTTCACCATTGATAGTCTTGCGTTTTTCCATGTGACACCGATCGCTCGCTTCCGACGTAATGAACGATATGAATTCTGATACACACTCTTGAACACACTCGCGCGCATCTTTAGCTATTTTCCCCGCCTCCGGTATAGCTCTTTTCATGATTTTCGCAACGTTCGCTATAGGAAGAAACCGGTCTTGCTCGCGGAGAGGACCGCTGCTGCTACCACTTCCAGCACCTTGCAACGGATCGCTCGCTCCGTGATTCGAATCGTCCGTATTTTCAGGATCGTCTAAAATGGAAACGTCAACTTTAATTTTCACGTTGCGATGAAGGAAAAATTTCGCGAAAGTACTTATTGCGCGCAATGTAAGACGGAGGCAAATCAACAGCTGATAATCGACTATCGTGCAGAAAAGTCGAAGCGATAAAGGTTAAGCTAATAATCCCTTCTGTTCGGTTGGGACTAACAATTGTCAACTGTTGAAAACGCGATATTTTATTACTGGAATCTCTTTACATGACATATCAATTATTTAGTGGTAAATTGAAAAGAAGATAGTTGGAAAATAGTGTTAACCTACCTTCCATATCGTCTGATTGTACGCTTATGTATGATGCGGAAACTCCGCCTCCGCTGAGGAAAGCTGTTGGACCTAAAGGTCCTCCGTCGTCACCACTTTCACCACTGTTTTCCATTTTCAGCTTGGCCTACACTAAATACACCCACTCAAATACTTTAAAGTCTCTTAACCTGCTCACAGCTTTGTTTTCGCGACACTTTATCGCATTTTTTGGCATGAACGAACTCGTAAAGAGATCTCAACACGAACGAAATTCCCATATTACCACTAGTGCCCTCACGAAAAATAAAATTAGTACGGATTTTTAAATAATTTACGTCTCATATTTTTAATTCTCATTTTTCTTCTTGTTTTAAATAAAAGCTGTTACACCCCACTTTACAATAAACAATTTATTTTTTAATGATAAAAAGGAATAAAAAATAGACGCATCGTAAAGGCAAAATCATAGGTATGCCTGCGCGATTAAAGTATTGTCCACAAACCGGCTATAAACGAATCTCGCAAGTAGAATAATAATAATCGCCGTTTCGTAGTGTGCGCATAAATGCGCGACAAGTAGTTTATTTGAAACTGTTGATATGGCTGTGCCGAGTATTCTATTCGTGCGAAGGGGTCTTTCCGTGAACGGTGAGTATTTTTTATTGATAATACATGCCAATCGCGATCATGCATACACCGTTTTGGTCCTTGTTTTTTCTAATGGCAGAATTTGTGAATTGTTGGATTTGGGAAAAAGAAAGTTGCGTGTCACGCGGTGACTAGATGATTGCCTTTATTTATGCAATTTATGTTCTATACGTTCTGCGTTGACGATAACTTATTCAGCGTATTGTTTATGCTATATAACGTCTGTAAAAAGTGGTTCATAAAATTTCGGCAGCCTCGTAATTTCTCTTTCGACGTGTAATGCGATTTCTTTGAACAAATTTACATATTTTTCCGATCTGCTACTGATTCAACGCGTGAAACGGTGACAGTTCGTAATGACACCACGAAGATCGTAACAACTATTCCGGCAACATAGGTTATGTTACTTATATTTTCTGAAAGCTAGGATAGAGAATTGTTATTAATAGTTCAGAGTGTTTGCGTGGAAAATTGTTCGTAATATGTCGCAGTATCAGGAAGAAGGAACCAAGAATTTTCTAGACCAATTCAGTGATTATTTGAAAACGAATAAACATAAGGAAGCTTTAGATCTCTTTGAGGGCAGCAGTGATGATGTTATAGTCGATTTTTCGTGGGATATTGTACCACTTGCATCATCTTATCTTACCGAGGAAAATGCAACGTCTAATAAAGACTTAGTTGAATGTTGCACAACAATATTAGATGCTATAGCAGAAAAATGCAATCCTTCCGAAATGATATTAGTATTTTTGGAGCAAGTGGAGGATGGAACCGACGATCTAAGATTTTGTATAATTTTAAATGTTCTTGGAAAGAGTCTTTCTAAAATGCCCGATAAGGCTAAAGCAATAGAATGGTGTATCAGTACAATAAGATCTTACGTAGAAAATTTGCCAGTACCAGAGAAAAGATTTCAAGAGAATGAAACTATTATAAATAGGATCCAAAATGTTTATACAACAGTTATAACATTTTTGGAACCATTGATAGAGGAAGCAGCATTGAAGAATGATGATTCAAAAGACAAGACTGTATTAAGAGATTATCTTTTGAATGGACTTATATTTTTATTAGGAAAACCATTGTGTCATCTTCAAGAAAAGGAAGCAAAAACTCATTCAAATGAATCATTACCACAGAAAATTATAATGCTCATGAGTTGTATTACTGGAGATTTGCTATGGTTTCTAAGTGTTATTAATACAAGAAATATGAAAAGTTATTCCAAGAGGAAATTCACAAATGAAAGAAGTTCGAATCTCAGAGTGATTCTTTTTGAATTAAATGATAATGTATCAGACTTAGCATATGCTAATTTCTATTATTATGTGGTAACAGAGTTGCATTTGTGGAAGAAAGTACCACAGGTCTACAATTTCCATTATATTTTTCAATCATGTATTTACCTAATCATTAAACTGCTTCAAGAACAAGAAAACGTTGTCATTGCAAAGGGTTTAAATCTTATGAACAACTTGTTAAGAAAAATGACAAAATTTTCTTTAACTTCTGAGTTATTGGAGTTGCAAATTTACACAGAATTGTTTGACACACTGATCAAAGTAATGATTTATTGCGACAGTGATAAAGAACGCAAAAAGGCTTTAAAATTATTCCAAGAATATATAGAAATGTTCAACCTGCAAGCTAGGTATTTTATTATTTTGCGTTTGTATCAAACCAGTGAGCATTCTGGTTTAATTAGTCTGATTACCGGAATATTTAAAGCTTCCATAATTGAATGCCTTGAAGCCACACCAACTCTTCCTTATTTCCTCGGTAATAATTTAGAATCTTTATTGAAACTGGCATGCAAATTGCCACACGGCAGTACATCGGATTTGGTGGAGTTGTTGGATGAAATAATTACTAGCTTAAATCTGTTAAGATTTTTATTTCTTCGAGACAAGAATAATGAAACTGGAGTTTGGAATCTGGTAGAAAAACTTGAGAATGATTATCTAAAACCGCTAAGAGAGGGAATAAATCTGTGCAAAGCACATTGGAAGGTGAAAATAAAAGATCTAGAAAATCAGAAAAAATTTGAGAAAATAAGTGACAATGTAGAATTGGAAAAAATGGATGCTGAAATAACATTGACTGTCGGAGGAGAAAGGTTGCCAGCAATGCCAATTGTGGAAAAAATTTCATTTTGTCATCAGGCAGTAAACGGTCTCGATGTGATGGAGAGTTTATTAAGCAGAGTTAACGAATGCGTTGCTAGTAATCCCTTTAAATAAAAATAATTGTACGTTTCTAATATGTATATTATTTATTATTAAATAAAATCACTTTTAATTTATTTTTTTTTTTTATTTCTTATAATTGTACCCATCAATAATTATTTTATCAAACTATTCAATAGAAAACGAAGAACAAATCTCAAGGTAAATTTCGGTTTTTATAGGTATCAGAGGTTTATGGACTTGTAGAGCGTTGCTCACGAATCAAACCGAAAATGCCACCACACAGCAACAATCAAATCAAGAACAGAGTAAAGAAAGTGACGAAGAGTACGAAAAAAATATCAAAGCGAAAATTCTTACCGCGTCGTTGAAATTCGTTCCCGATCTAGGATGGAGTCAGCAAGCAATTAGCGCTGGTAATTTGCAATAATTATTAATTCTGTATTTATATAAACTACTGTCCTAAAATTTATCTGCTAAAGGCGCAGAATCTATTGGATATCCTGGCGTGATTCACGGACTGTTCCCCAATCGAGGAGCAGATCTGGTTCAGCACTTCTACCTGACTTGCAACGGCGAGTTGATTAAAATCCTGAAAGAACAGGCTGAGGCTGTTCAAGAAGGTGATTCTACCGAAAAGAAGACGATGGAGAAGCAAGTGCGCGACGCCGTAGAAACGAGACTCAGGATGGTGATTCCCTACAAGAAAACGTGGCCTCAAGCTTTAGCTCTGATGGCACTTCCACCTAACGTGCCGATGTCTCTAGCCAATTTGCTTACTTTAGTAGACGACATTTGCTATTACGCCGGCGATAGATCGGTCGATGTAAGGATAACGAATGAGTTATCGCAATTTTCGTTTTCGCGTGCGATCCGAAGTAATCCGTGTCCAAATCTGTTTGATTAGTTCAACTGGTATACTAGAAGAATAATATTGGCAGGCATTTACAAAACGACGGAGCTGTATATGTTGCAAGATAATAGCGAAGACCATAAGCAGACGTGGAAGTTCCTAGAGAGGCGAACAAATGACGCGACGCAAATTCACTCGGTCCTTGCGACCACTTCGGACATGACTCTGCCGGAACAGGCTTTGAACCGTGCTACCGAAGCAGCCAGTGCTGCTTTTACTACGGTAAATATTTTCAGTTTCGAGTTCTAATTATCGTATATGCGTGGTACATTTGATGACTGATTTAATATTTTTTTTCAGGCACGCAATATACTTGGACTAAACTGGAATAGGTAAACCAAGTATAATATAGAGATCAAATAAATTCTAGACTATTTATAGAAAAAATGCAATTGCAATATTTTTATCTGAATTCGTCGATCGTAACTTGAACGAATCGTATGCATACACATGCACTCACCATCGGACAAGGTTTTGAAGTCGAGAAGGAAAAACAATTTTAAAGTCGAATTAACGACCACGGCTAATTTCAATATTATATTTCAACAGGATCTGTACATTCGAGGTCGAATTCAATAAAATCTGAACTATTTTCGTGCAAGATATAAAGATATAAACTGTCAGAAACGTAAATTTAACAGTATGTAACAATTTACCCTGCATTATTGTCACGATTAATTTAAGGCAATATAGTTTTCTCTTTATACAGAAACATTTTATCCCTTGAAGAGATCGATTTCCTCCTTAATATTCAGTTGAGCAGCACATCGTCTCGTTATAAAAAATATGTTTACACAGCCAAGTACCTCACAAATATTGTTAAAAAATGTAATACATTCTATTAATGAATTTCTTATGCATTAGAAATTATGCATATGAAATTATCTATACTATCAATCGCGTGAGCCTCATTCTCGATATTAATAACAGTAATATATAAGTATATCGAATTAATTTTTATAAAAATGAAAATATCTCTTAGATTTAATAATAAGTATTCATCTTAAAAAGACTTGCTCATATTTGATCTTTCGTCAAAATTCGAAATTTTTCTATGATACAAACGTTTCAAGTTTCTGAATTCATGCAACTCTATAGCACTTACAGTACTATGGTTAGCATCATTATAATTATTTCATGAAAGATAAATCGTTTATCTTATACCACATTAATAATGTGCTTCTTCTATATAGCCTTTAATCGTTTTTGGTAAAGGCAACTTAGGAATATTGTCCAGTCTAGTATTTTGACGTATGACAAAACGACAAAGATACTGTAGACTTCGAACTTGGGTAAATCTGCTCACTGGTTTTGTCAATCTAACTGGAAAAGACAAATAACCGGGACGTCTGGGCCGTGAATAGCAAAACACTGACGACTGACTAAAATTCATTGTATAATCAATTAGTTCTGACACCGAGCTGAATCCTTCGCTTTCGCTTTGGTGGCACAAGGAGAATAGACCACCGCTGTGTTCCAAACGAGCATGCAGCAGCTTACCAGATGTTTTAAAACTAAGTGTCAGGACGTATCTGTGCAAAAAAGTAATATTAAAGATTCGGTACATTATAAGTTAATAGTTCTAGTAAAAAAAAGTGTACCTGTCGTCGGAAGAGTCCCTAATTAAGAATGCACCGTCTGGTTCATGTTTCAGTTTGGCATCAGCTTCGTTTCCTGATATTGGTCCCCAGTACCATCCGTAATTACTCAGCTTAAGCAGTTCTTCTGTAAGACTTGCCTTAGCTTTGTTATCATTATTCATTGACTCGTTGCTTCCTATATTCTCTTGAATAGTTTCAATCCCATAATTTCTTCTATGATATTCTGTGATACTTTGATCGAGCTGTTGTACATAATTAGAATGTGGCTGATACGCGCTAAGAACATTTCTGTAATAGTTTTCTTCTAGATTGTCTTCAACAATATTTTCTACTTCTGTTTTCCTTTCAGAATAATCATCCAACACGGATTCCTGACTTTTTGAAGTAAATTCCCTTGGCAAAGATGATTCTTCAGCAATAGTTTTTTCAGGAGTTTCGTTATTATATAAATTAACAGAAGTTTCAGTATCATTTTCAGGGTTATACTTGTTTGAATCATTCTCTTCCAAAGATACAGTAGATTTATCATTGCAGAGTATCAACGATTTACATTTTGTGTCATCTTGCGAGCTGGATTCCTGGATCTCATTCACCTGTAAAATTTTCTTTCAAAATAAAAGATCAGAGATACCTTTGCATACTTACTTTCTGTTTCGATTTGCGTATTGCGAGTTTCCTGACTTGCAAGTGTCTCTTGACGTTGTCAAAGAAATTAAAAGAACTTTTTTTCGGACGGTCATTCTTAATTTTGCTGCCGACGATCTTGACCTCCACCAGGTCTTCCTTCTGCTGGGTTTCCTCCTTCTTCGCTGCGTACTCACGTCGTGAGTCATTCCTCCGAAAAAAATTGAACGCACGCAAGCCTAATTTTCGCGACTTCGAATCCTGTTTCGATCTTTTTTCTGCACCAGGAGACGCAGGAACCGCCGTCTCCTCGGACGTCTGACTTATCATCATATCGGACTCGATTCGATCAGACTGTCGTACCCACGTACGACCCTTCAAACTGTCTCCGAATCGAAGTAAGAGACAGCTTCCACTTATCTTATCGCGAAGAATTTCTATACGCAATCTACTCCTTATCGAGTTGTCTCTTCGCGAATAGTATTTGCTCCGCGAATTCAAACATTTTCATTGGAATTTATTGTGTCGCGATCGCCCATCCAAATTACCGTTCTATCGAATATAAACGCAGAGA
Source organism: Perdita meconis (assembly GCA_030770465.2). Classification (NCBI taxonomy): domain Eukaryota; kingdom Metazoa; phylum Arthropoda; class Insecta; order Hymenoptera; family Andrenidae; genus Perdita; species Perdita meconis. The sequence continues at coordinate 19,519,767 of JASKOS020000005.1, read as the reverse complement.
ATGTTCCATGTTCTGTGCTGTGTCACAGACGAAGCACAAGAATAGATTTATCATCCCATGTATTTTCACAATTACATTTTCTAGGATTCCATTCAGATTTCTGGACTTATATACGCAATTTCCTGGCGTAATACTTATACCGGGAATTTTCAGAGCTAAGTACATACAAGTGATTTTTATATGAAAATTTGATAAACGCAAGTATAAACAAATCTTTATACGGCTTTTGTGTTCATAAATTGAGCAATTTTTTAAAATATTTTTGCAGCAGTGAACGGACAAGTTCTTTATTCAATATAGTTGAAGAATAAATTTCAGACACTTATCGTAGTTCTAGAACTTTAAATTGTGAGGAAATTATAAGCGAATAAACAAATTTTTATATTCCGTCATTTATTTCGAGTTCGTAGATGTCGCTACAGCACCTCTTGGTCGTCTTGGTCTATAAATTAAACGAGTCTGAGATCTTCTTTGCGATCGCCATAAAGAATTCTTGATTAAATTGTTTAAACATGCCCAGCTTTTTTATGAATAAAAAATATAAAGAGCTTTACTCTTGTAACTCCTTTTATCTGTCCAGGAACTCCTCATCTTCAATCCTCGATATATATAATTTAATCTTTTCAAAGATCATGCTACCGGCAAGCTTAAATTACTTAAGGCAACATATTCGCATTTCAAATATTAAAATGCAGGAAATTGCACAGAATGCATATTTCATAAAGTTCAATGTCATCCGAATGCCACAGAGCGCGAAGACCAATGTTTTCGGAGTATTCAAATAAGTTAAAAATGGCCGTGCGTCGAATAATTACGTCTCGATGTGCGAAATAAAGTCAAAGCAAGGCACGTAATTCGGGAAAGATTAGTATATCGCAATGACCATCAGAATGAGCGTACGCACGAAAAAGACAATTATCTGTGGGATCATAATTCTATGCAGTGTACTGTATTTATACACAAATCGAACCTTGAACACAAACGCTCGCGACAAGGATGTTTCTTTGAAGTTACTTCTTGCCGCCGCTATTAAAGCAGCGGAGATCGGCGGTTCCGAAGTGATAACAGTCCATGATAAAGTCAAATTTGAGATAGAGAGTAAAGGAAAAACAAAAGAAGGTAATAAGCCGGTTTTTTCGTCAAATCATACAATGTTTCGGTACCACGAATATTAATATGCCTGATCAATTATTATTTGCAAGGTGTGAATGATCCTGTAACTGAAGCAGATTATAGATCGCATTGTGCGATGTATCATTCTCTCGTAGAAGCATTTCCAGGTATAAATGTCATATCCGAAGAAACTTCTAAAGACTGTGATAAAGTTACCATATCAGACGTAAAAGACTCCATTAATAGTTTAATCGACTATAACATTAAGGATGAAATTGTAAATGCAAATGATATCACGGTTTGGATCGATCCTCTCGATGCGACAAAAGAATTTACAGGTACATTTGTTACCCTCATATTTCTGTCTTACTTCTGTATACAGTTTTTATGATAATCTAAAAGTTCTGCAACTTAGAAATTGATTGTCCTTGCAAGAATTTTATCTGTGCCTAATTTTTCCTTTTAGAAAATTTGTTGCAATATGTTACAACTATGGTCTGTGTTGCCATTAAAGGAAAACCTGTAATAGGAGTCATTTATAAGCCATTCAAAACAAGACAAAATTCTAGTCTGTTTTGGACGTGGACCAATCATGCTGTGTCGCGAAATTTGCAAATGCTGCCCAAGGTAAATCAAACAAACGATCGCTCGAGCAGATGCATTAAATGATGTTTTTAAAAATAGCTGGAAGATACCAAAACACCAATTTTAATAGTATCGCAATCTCATGCTGGACAAGTTCATAATGTTACCAAAATAGCATTTGGCGAAGGCATTGAAATTGTGTCCGCAGCTGGGGCAGGTAATAGTAATTACTGACTGAACATTTCGCCCATTTTCCTGTTAGTATTCTATTATCTATTTCATGTATTCAGGTTACAAATTCCTAGAAGTCGTGAGTAGAAACGTAACTGCATACGTTCATATGACAGCGATTAAAAAATGGGACATTTGCGCTGGCACCGCGATTCTTACCGCTCTTGGCGGCACAGTTTCGCAGTTATTCGATCAGCAGTCAATCAGTTTCGGGCCCAATGACTCGAAAGTACTTACATGGGGTCTCTTAGCTACAATGAGTAATCATGCTTGGTACTTAGACAAATTTTCTAATATTTAATGTAAGCTGTCCAATCGTGTATTATTCTTCCCACAAGAATATCAAACAAATCTTCCATACTGTAAAAACTCGATATCACATTACAGCTAAGAAATAATTGAAACAATTTTTATTTGTAAGTCCTCACAGGAAGTTTAATTTTTAATTGAATGTTCCTAAGTGAATTGTGTTCCCTACAATAGTTGTATGCTTTAGATCAGGCTTGCAATTTAACTGAACTCCTCGGCCGATTCTCGAAGGCGATATCTCCTTTCTCTCGCCACGCGCCTCACTCCCCGCGGCGGCTACAGTACTCGATGGGTCTCAGGCGCGTGGCATATGAACTGTTAGTGGCGCATTGGGGCGACACCGCTGTTTGCATCAAATACGAGAACGAGGCATCGTTTAGAAATTTGCGCTTTGTCTTAATGCTACGCATTTTTGAGAACGAACATTGACATAAAAATGTTCTAAAACATTAGGAAACCCCTAAAACAAGGGCTTCTACGTCAATTCTACCAGTGTTTTTGTCTTAATGCGCCACTAACAGTTGATATGGCACGCGCCTGAGGCCGGTCGAGTCGTCAAGCATTACGGGGGAAGTGAGATGCACGGCGAGAGAAAGGAGGCGTCGCCTTCGAAAATCGGCCGAGGATTGCAAGCCTGCTTTAGATGTTTACTATTGTACAATTAGTTGTTGCCATTATATTTTATAGGTATTTAAATACAAGTCCCACGAAGGTGATACATTTTTATCAAACTGTTTTGTTACAAATGAAAAAAAAAATCAATAAATCTTTCTTAAAATATTTTATATTCAATGGCATTAGAAAAGTTTTTCTCCTATGTATTTTACTTCCCACTGAAATGCATACAATTGTCTTATAAATAACAATTAGTAATTCCTAGGATATTTTCGGTTCACAATAAAAACAATAATACTTAATCACTTGTCCCTATTAAAATCAAGCTAGTTTCACTCTCTCGTCGGAAACTACGATGTCCGAGATTTTCTTTAGCTTTTTATTGAACTTAGCAGATGCTTTTTCATTTGTCACTGTATTTGAACAAGAATTCATGTACCGTGAAATAACTTTTTTCTGTAATTTCTTTAACGACATTTCCCCTTTGTTTTGTACTATTTCTAATATTGTACCTTTCCAGTCAAAAGTTGTCTTTTCCGCGGTATCGTCGCATTGGTTGGTCGATGTTTCCATGTTTGCATTACATTGATTATTGAGCGATTCGGAAAGTACAGTGCTCTTTCTTTTCTTCTTAGGCACCGATTCTTCTACCGAACCATTCTCCTGTTTCTCCTCTGAAACAGATTCTTCTACTTGTTCTGCTGCCTGAGATATCGATCTTTTCTTGGATTTCTTCTTCTTCTTAGCAACGTTGCTAGTGTCATCAGTGCCATTTGTTTCATTAGTTTTGTTCTGTTGGTCTTCGCTTTGGTTTTCTCTACATATATTTTCATTATTCTGATTTTCGATAGCATTGTTCTCCTGATGCTCAGCTCCATTCTTTTTATCATCTACCTTTGGATCTACTTTACCTAATTAAACGCAAAATACAAAGCAATGTAAAGGGAATAATTTCTTTGGATCGTAACAAAGTGGTCTTACCATTTGTTTGCTGCGGCTTCTCCGTTGCACTCTGCGAATTATTTTTGTAAGTCGTTTCCATAATGTTCCATACACTGTCGACTACAGCTGGAGAAGTTCTGTTACCCGTAGCGCTGCGCACGAAGTTCAAAAACTTTGCCTTCTTCCTCGGGATGTTTTCGAACCTCGACAAGGCTTTCAAAAAGGTTCTTTCCGCGGCCGACAAATTCGCCCCACTGTTCAGTATATTGTTCACTATGTTCACCCATTCTTGTTGCTTCTTTTCACCCTTATTTGCCCCGGCTTTCGGAACGTAATCCTTTCCTCCGTAACGCTGAGCTTCGCTCACGCATTTCGTGTGTGTTATATATTCCTCTCCCCTTTAAACAACCAGCGTTACAATTTATCATCGCAAAACGGTGAAATTTACTTTGTTCGTTCGAATACTTACCGAAAATCTTTGAAACAATCGACGCACGAAAGGAACGGAGCCGTACGACACTTAAACTCATAGTGTTTCGCGACCTTCGGCTTTTGCAACGATTCGCCGCAATTGTTGCAAGTAAATACGACCATTTCAGAAGAGCTTTGACAGAAACTGCTGCCTTGCGATGCGACAGAGATTTAATAAACGCAACGTTTTTAAATCTGTTGTGGTTAACCTAAATGTTGGAACGCTGTCTAATCGCACGTGCTACGACGAGACGAAACCTCATTATACATAGAACAACATATAGAACACGCTACAAACCAAATAAATGCGAGGGAAAGTAGTTGGGGGGGGGGTATTGTATTTGGCGCCCTCTTTTCAGGAACTTTGTACTATTTCCGGTATTCTGATTCTATTTGAAATATTTACATATTTATGTAAAAGCTGTTTTTGCGTTAAAAGTGTATTACAAAGATTTGAATACTATTTAGACTTTTTACTATTATAACGTGTGATAAATTAGATAAATTAGTTTTTTTTTATCACAGGCAAAGTTATTCGCATAAAATTACGAATAAAAATGGCGAATAAACTGATACATGGTTGATACATGTACTGGGATTCATGAAATCAATAAAATGTAAGTGAACATACATATATATATATATATATCAAAATTTTATTATCCAAAGCGTTAATCATTTAATGTAGTAGATTGTAAGAGTAAAATAGGACTTCGAATACAATTTGGACTACGATTCAATAAAGATTCAGTAATTCTTAACGTTTTATATTACAAATATAAAGTCGGATAATCGAATTTCTACTGTACTAACTACTAACAACGAATAAATTTTTATTCTAATGAAATTAGCTCGAATAACGCTACATATATATTCGTAAATTTCCAAGATTTATGTATCATTTTTTATTCGTTATTTGAATAAAATTTGCGCTAAAAGCGGTGCATTCTTATTCTAAGCTCAGCTGATAACGTTGGACACGACAAGAAAATGATAATGGATCATCCAGAGCCCCAAAACTGAAAGCAAAGAAAATGTCATTGATTATCGGATTTATCCTATACGTCAATGATTAATACTCCGGTTTTTTTAAAATTTTAGATGATTAAAGTTCTATTAAAAATAATAATTACCTACGTTTATTTACAAAATTCTCCATATGTTTCCTGAGGTTAAAATTAAATATTTTAATAGTAAAAGAAAGGAAACCTAGAACCCTCTTAACTGTTTACTCAGCTGTATATCATTCAGAGAAAATATATTCCAGAATTCCACATACTACTCCCACACTCATGTATTACGCACAGTGGTCACACACGCGATTCCCTCACTCCTACATGAACACATTTACGTTTTACACGGACGCATACCACGATAGAAAATACTGCATCGAGCGTGACCAACTGCCAAGACCAATCCTAAACGTCGTCAGAGTATTCACGTGTTTCTGCCCATGTCTTCATTTCGGTTTCGGTTTTCCACGGGATCAGTGTTCGCGATTCTCTTTCTGATACCATAAGAAATTGATACCAGAAACGTTTGATTTCTTCGCAATTTCGTAATCGCGGCGATGGAGTTTCGACTATATTTAAACCCAGTTAGCATAGCACGCGATGCGGTATACTGAGTGTAAAATTAACGCGTCCTGTGTCAAGGCGAAACCACGTGCATCGTTTTGAATTTGGATGGTAGAATCATTCGGATTCTTATTCAACCGGTGTGTGTGTGTGTGTGTGTGTGTGTGTGTGTAGCAGAGGACACGATGAGAAACATTATTTCACCTGTTGTCACCTCTGTCTACTTATTCTTCCATTCGTATTCAAAATAGTCTATTATGATAATGTGTTATACGCGAGAAAATGCACACCTTTGAGGACGTCGATTTGGAAAAAGCTTTCGAGAGAAATAACGCTTTATATGCACTTAATTTTTTAACAATTATAATTATAATAACATGATAGGGGAAAATACACATTTACTGTCACTTATTGAATTACTATCATTCTCTATCTATTTACTCAAAATATCATGAAGCTATACTGAAACAATTTTATTATAGTAAGTGGAACTGTCATTTATAGGATAGAAAAAGCACAAATGAATTTTTTAAAAATTTATTAATTGACTTGAGGAGCAAAAACGACGATTATGTTATTAGTTAAAGAGAACACAAGGTATTGAAAAAACAAGCTGTGATAGTAGTATTTGAGATATTTACATAATTAAAGCAATAACAATGTTTTAAATAACATTATATTATATAGGCAACAATAGTTCTCGAAATATATTTTTTAAATTAAGGAAGTTGTAAGCAAGAGTTCTGAGTTACAACAATTTTTGTTTGTAATGTAAGTCAAATAGTTCAACAGATGATTCAACCGTAAAATTGTTTCTTTATAAGTGTCATTTTTTAATGCTTTTCTTCAGATCAATTGTGTTTTTTATGTCTATATATTTTAAGGTGACCTGTTTTAAGCGAAACACCCTGTATATTAAAAACTAGTAAGTAGAAATAAAAATGTATGCTTTTGGTAAGCAAATGCAAAAATTATGCAATAACCTCAAAGGAAAAGAAATTAATAAATCCTTAAAAAATTCTTTAAAGAAACAGTAATTAGGTGTTTTACCCTACTGTGACAAAATTCGGAAGAAGTGTTCATTCATAAAGAGTTTCTGAAGAAATTTTATTTTAGTGAAAGAATATAAAAATCTGATAAAAGAATGTTTAGAACTCAATTATAATATCGTCATCAACCCACCCGAAAATCAATGTCCCCAAGGTTACGTATTCTCTTCGCTGACCTTTCCTTGGGCGCCCACATGACTGAAAACTGAATGAAAATGACGACAAAAGAAGAGATAATATATTAACTTTTGGTCGAGCTGAATCAGCGATATCCAAGAATCCGGAAGGTAATAACAGTGATAACCCTTCGAATCGATGGGCTGGGCACGCGATAGCTTCAGTTGCCCGTAGAAGTTTGGTGAATCGCGACGTTTGCTCGGACAACCGTGTAACCACCACCACCACATGCAAGGTAGCTCTCAACCTGTTGCTGCCTTGTTGTAGCCCATCGAGGAGAGAGAAATGTGTGCAACCAGGTGCACGATCCACACGCACGTTTTCAGATCGTGCTGGCGACGAAAATGGTACGCGTTGATCGTTCTGATCATCTTTGCGTTTGTTATTTTGTTCGTGATATGGCCATCGGTGTTGTCACCCCATAGTTTCGACGAGGCCAAGCAAGGCATTTATGCGGACAACTCGGTGCCGGAAATTTATCAGGACGGTATGTAAATTTGTTGGCGTTATCTGTCGGCCAGGACATTGTCACGTGTATGTTAACCTTGTTTTGTATAGCGTTCCTTGTAGCGATGGTTTTGGTAACAAATGAATTCTTCAACGTCAATATTATAAAGTATAAAGAGTTGATTGTTATTTCTGTGGTAGTAGAAAAATAGAAATGGTTAGTCATAGTACTGATATGTACAGTACTGATCAGAAAATGTTCCACTGGCTTGACTCAGAAAGTGTCCCATCGAATATCCCCACCAGTTTGACTGATCTTCGCCGCCGTAACTCGATACGGCTGTGGTAGCGGCGAGGGGATTCGCGCTGTCGAACAAGCCATAAATTTCGCTCGGCGCGTTGCGGCTTCCTTTGACGAAAGACGGAATATGATTGGTCCTCTTATTCTGACAGCTACACATTCAGTCCGCGCGGATTTACTACGATACGAAGAGACTCCAATTCTTTAATACTTTAGTTCATTGACATTTTAACTTTGTTTGTATGAATATTGTTTTTATCTTATTTATACCTATATGTACAGTAATTATTTCACACTTACATACGGATAATATTAATTACGAATGTGATAAATAATAATTTATGAAAAATGTACAAGACGTTCAGGTGGCCGTGTTGTTTCAAATTGCACCCACTAAACTATAAAAGTTATTACAAAATGATACAAGAAAAGTATAAAAGGGAAATATTAATATTTTTTCGGGATTGACCTAATTTGTCTAAAATTATACTATTTAGTTCTCCCTCTCCGAAAATAGTCATGAAAAATCTGTATAATTAACTCTCGAAGTACCGATCGTGATCGGTTTGATCGGTCGCACGGAAAATTACGGTGGGTCCGAACAGCAAGAAATAATACATATGTCCCTCTAATAAACTCTATTTCCGCCAGTTTACTTATCGTCTCGCGGAAACATTTCACAAGTAAAGCCTTCCCAAAAGTAATAACATTCTATTTTTGAGCGGCAATAAGTAACGGAACATAATTAAAGTATTTAGTCAGTGCGAAACAAACATTTCCGGATTTATGTTTGATAGCAGCGATATATAAATATGTATGTGCATGTGTACATACATATTTACATAAAAGGGTACGGTTTCATTAAAAAACAATCAAGTTATCTCAGAAAAAGACTAAAAATATAAAAATTAAAATTAAATTTTTACGCCATTACAAGTCACGTTTAAAGCAGTGCAAATTTGTCCTATATCATTTTTTTACAATATAGATAATTTATCAAGCGCAACTTGAACTAACACTGTTAATTGAACGTCTTGTACAATATTTGTAATAATAGTACCTAATAATTAATATTCTTATATTGGTTTAAAGTTTAAAATAATTACTACATGTTTATATTTTTATATTATAAGATATCAGTATGTATAGGTTTAAAAGCGTAGAATGAATGAATGGGAGTTCACATCTTCGCATCATAGTACGCACGGATTAAATGACAAAAGTCAGAACGAGAGCGCTTGTCGTATTCTGTCCTTTTCTTTTATCAACAAAGAAAGCCGCACCAGCGCCGAACGAAATTTATGGCTTGTACTACAACGCTAATCCCCTTGATCGGCCCGAGCCGCCTCGAGGGCGCGGTAAGCATCAAAGACTACGAAAACGACTACCCGTCTCAGAAGAGACTCGCGCCCGGTCCCGTTGAGCGAACACTTTGTGGATCAGAACTGTATATGTAGATACTGATATCGACTGACATAATGATGTGAAAATATTCTGGCCGATGCACTTATTGCATGCTATTTATCACGTCGTTCTTGCTGATGTTGCAGTATTGAACAGATGGTACAACTTCACTGGCGGTGAGTTTATAGAATTATTTCATATTTCTGTGGTGAAACAAATCAACACACGTTGCATGTAAAATATTTTTCAAGTTACGAATTAATAATTTTTCCCTCGACTTCAAAGCATGCAAATTTTCATTGCAAATATGACTCACGTTGGTTTGCTTTACAGTTTGATTTATGTCCCAATAAAGATTGCATTCTGATTACGTGCAAAATCAATGCTTATTTATAGTGATTAACTTGGGTTTAGTTCGCCTACCTTGTGTTCCTTATTCTTTACATTAAATTCATTTTGATATCCGTGTCGCTACTAAATAAATCGCATTAATTTTGTGATTTTCTGACAAAAAAAGCGGCTTTTTGTATGGCTTTGAAATTCTCTCATTGCATCCCGTTACGCAACAGTTTACAATCTCTGTAAAGTCATAATTACAGCCTTCGATTCCGTTAAACGTAACACACCTTACATAGTAATTTATGACCATGTTTGCCTGTGTGTGGCCGTATGTTTACGGTTTATGTGTTTATGGTTTTGTTATCTGTATGTTTAACTTCCGCGCTTCGAGATGTTATTACTGTAGACTGCGGAAGTTTATGCAGTAACAATATGCAGTAAATATGCAGAGTATATGCAGGATATATGCAAAGTATATGCAGGATAAATTTGATGTATACGTTACATGTATACAGACTAAAAATTCATATAATTGTGTTTAATCAATATAATTAATATGAGAAATACATTTTTTAAATTATTATACAGAGTGATCCGTTTAAATAAGAGCACCTAAATATATTTTCGAATCGTGATGATGCAAAACATATTTGTTACATAATATGAATTGCATCGAGGCGATATATGGTAATAATTTTTTGAAATATATTTCTGTCTCAAAGTCTCGTTTCTTTAATCCATTTCCCTAAAATATGCATTTGCATGAATTTCCGCAGTCTAGTTATTAGCGTGTTCGATTAGAGTTGGAGTACCATTAATTAACAATTAGGGTCGTTTACCTGGCGAGTCGAGGCTTATCGACATCTGCTTGAGCGGCGATCGATACGAACTGTATTAGAGACATCCGGTATTTCTATTCGATGTTCGGTAAATGTAATCAACATACCTGTTGAATGTTCCAACGGAAACGAATGAAAGCGGACGTCACGCGACGAACGATTCGAAATTGACGCGAAAGATTTCACTTGGCATTGAACCGAATCGAATTCAACTAAATGGAATTCAAGCACTGGAATTTGTATCGGAACTTGATTTCCCGCATGAAGTCATTTAAGACGTCCAGTCACTCGTAACGTCTAATTTGATTGACTCACGCTTTGGCCTACATTTATCTAGCGTCGCTCAACTTCTAAAATCACATTATTAATGTCATGCATTAGGGTCGTCTGAGTTAATCAAAATCAGAGTGGATTCACTTGTCGGTTTTTCGTCTAAAAATACTCTTTTCCTAATTAAACAAATTTGTGAATATTTTCATAGACCTCAAGTGGTACAACGGTGAAAATTTAACACCAACTTCGTTAGAATGGAAGCGTTATATAGCCGAACTTCGACAAGACTGGATATTTTGGAATCATGACCCGAGTCAACCATATGAGCTCGAAGATGCGGAAGTGGAGGACCAATCGATGGGTCAAGCGAATGTGATTCGTAAAATCCTCAATGACAAGGTAATATTATGCAATATCCCAAACGGAGGCCAATTAAACTCTATTAGCTTTGGAAAATAGCCTTCAGAAAGTTTTAGCAGCTTGATTGACCGAGTATTTGATGTGTAATAGAATTGGTGTTCGAATCAGGTTTGTGAAGTTGGAACTCCAAAATGATAATTTTGTAAAATATGGATATTATTATTATTGGCTCAACTATCGACACTATCGTAACTTTCGACCTATCATTTTGTAGATAATTCAATAATCTACAACTTTGATTAGAAGTATTCTTCTCTTCGACTTCTAAATTCCGAGATATAATCGATTTTTGGAAGAGAATATTCATTGGGTTGCTGATGTTTCAATTTTTTTTTTTTTTTAATTTAGTCATAACTTTCCATTTAGTGTTAGACAAACGAAAATGTTAGTTGGACAAGTGTAGAAAAATCGTGGACAAACGAATAATATCAGTATTTTACAAAAATTAACATTTTGAGGGCACCAACGTCACGGTAAAATATTCTTTTCTGTAAAAAAAATGGATTCCGAAAATTGCTATCCTTCTTAAACTACAAAAATTTGTCCATTCCCATTACAGAAAGATGGATTCTTCGTAGAATGCGGCGCCTACGACGGAGAGACGCGCAGCAACACGTTGGTGTTCGAGCGATTCCTAAATTGGACCGGCCTTCTAGTCGAAGCGGACCCTATAAACTTCAGCAAGATGTTAGGAAAAAATAGGAGAGCTTACCTGACGCCCACCTGCCTCGGTGTTCGACCCTATCCCATGGTGGTACGAAAGTCCGTAGTTTCCCGTAAAGAAAAGTTACTCGATTCAACAAAGAAAATTACGAAACATGCTTCTGATATGGAGGACGTCTCTGGTAAAAGAAATTTTTGCGTGTACCAATTTCCAGAGTTCGTTCTTGATGGCGAGGAACGTGGGACGTCTTCACGAACCCAACGCCACGGACAGCCATTTGTCGAATTCGCCTGACGTGGCCCACAACGGTGCCCACATTTCCGTCCAGTGTTTTCCTTTCATTCACTACATGATTGCGCTTAATGTTACTACCGTTAATTACTTCAGCCTTGACGTGGAGGGCCACGAGCTTCAGGTGCTGAAGACTATTCCCTTCGACGAAATTAACATAGAGGTATTTTTGGTGATCAAGTGTTTTAATGACAGCTGGAAAAATTGTTAATTAAGGTACCCTGTTTCAGACTCTTTCTGTGGAGTTTTCTCATGTCGCGGCTGGGCGCAAGGAGTTGATCAATTTCATGAGTACGAAGGGTTACTATGTTTATTCTTTCGTTGTGAGGTCCGACAAGTTAGCGCACGATGTGATATTTGTGAAACACGACTATGAGAAGCCTTATTCGATAAAATGATCTCGCAGTAGTTGCATAGGATTTTATTGTCTCGTTCCTTCAATTAGTATATGCTTTAGTTAAAGTATTTTCCTACTGTTTGTGTTAAGTATTTATTGAATGTGTCGTTGTATTCTTTTCGTAGTTACGATTTATAGCGTTTAATTGTATGAGTTTCTGTACCAACCTGCAAAGTCTAGGTACCGTCAATGCGTTATTTTAAACTTTATTTTACAAAATATTTACAGGAACATATATCTTACATAATAAAATAAAGTGTCTCTTCGTAGATACCTCGTGCAACCTCGCATCAGCGTAATTCATTAATCAACTGGAAATAAATATTTCTTGCAAACAATTAGGAACGGGATAGGATTCTCGCGCGACGCGAGAATATCTACGGACTCCTCATCGATACGATTTCGTAGTAGTTCGTCGCGATTCTCTCGAAGTTGAATTCGATCTCAGATGCAATTCAAGTTTTTAAATGCCTCGTCGCAGCTCGCTTCGTATCGATCAGATCCTCGCCAAGTACGTTTAAATAATAATTCACGAAATGAAATACTGTACACGACCACTGGAATGATTCTCAATGTACAATTAAAGCAACGCGTTACTTATTGCCACGTTATGAGCAATAAAGTTTTATAATAAACTCTCCGCGATCGCGATAACAAAAATATTCATCATCCACGCTTTCTATCCGTCGGTGTAATTAAATAAGTAACTATTTAAAGCTTTCACAATCAGACTAGCTTCGCCGCCCTTCGAATGCTTCTGAACGTCGTGGAAACTATAGAAAGGGACATCGAAATGGTTATGAAATACATTTACACTGTTACTAGTAGCCGTTGCGATTCGGTGCGAGGAGAGCGTTCAATTTCCTTACTCGGTTCAGGGTTCTTTGCATCGTTAGCGAAATTGTTAGGAGAATTGTTAAGCCGTGTGTCAGTATTAACACTTGCAACGAATTCCTGTAATAGACTGTGCCTAACGTCTATCGTTATTGTATAAAGAAAGATAATAAATACAACTCTATTTCTATTTTCGTTGACTTTGTTAGTATTTTTCTTCCGTTCCACGTTCCTTTTTACCCTAGAATTGTACACTGGTGTTGTCTTCGCGATACCCTGAATGTTAAAATACTTAGATGTTCGATTGGTGCCTGCCACTGAACAATTTTCAATCAAAGAATTTTCGCGCTCTTTTCTCTTCAGTGTCCCCAGGAATTGAAATCTCTCCTCCAAGTATCGTCGTACCTGTTGTTCCATGCAATCGTCGCCGCCATCAGAGGACTAACGGAATCCCTGATCCCTAAAATACAGCAACAGAAAATCGTCGATTAATATCAAGGAACAATCGCACGTCACACTCGGTCCAGTCACGTCGACAAAGCGCATAGGAACTAAAAGACTCGTACAGCATTCTCCTACGCTACATTCACAAAAAGATGCTGAATACAAGTTTCCACCTGTATTTGTACAAACGCTCGAAGAGTTTCGAACGTCCACGAAGTGAAACCACAAGATAGAATCTTCCTCACGTAACTATCAACCTCTAGATTGAAAGACACGTCCACAAATATCCCGTCGAAGAACCGGCTGGTAGTAATACTTACACGGTAAACGTTCACTTATTTAATCACAGACCCCGAACCTCCACCTACTGCACGCTAAAGCGTCGCTCATAATCCCATGCAGGTCCCGGAAGTCAAAGGAACATCGACTTCCAAAGTCTTTTACGTAAAGTGAATATTTCAACTTGGCTAATAGGGAAATCAATAAGTCCACATGCGGAGTAGGAGCAACGCTGTCCCTAATTATCATACGTTTATGCTACGGAATGGTTCATGATCACAGTCAGTTTCGAGTCCTCGTCCTCCCTTTCAGACGTAGCTCTCCTGCTTCCTGCCGGCGATACTTCCGGCCACGATGGCCGTCTGAAGCGGAAGCTTAACGTGTTTGCCGTCGAGGGACGCGTTGCTGCTCGGTACCTTCGCGTTGCTGCTCTTGTTGCTGCTGTGCCTCCTCCAGAAATCCGAATGGTTGCTGCTGCAATTAGTAGAGCCGGTGTTATAGGTTCCGGTCCTGTCAGAGGATTTCGTGTTCTTCCTTCGATTCGGCCCCAAGCCACAGAGCCTCAAGAATCCTTCTCGAAATTTAGTGGACATGAGATTGTAGAGGATCGGGTTGATAGCGGAATTGAGGTACAGCATCACTCGACAGAAGTAGAGGAGACTGTAGTATCCCTCGATCCCTAGATCGATGATCATTTGCCTTGGCACCACGAGGATCCACATGGTGAACGCCTTGAAGGGCAGCAGACACAGGAAGAAGCACAGCACCACCGTTCCTAGCATCATTATCACCTGCTTCCGGTACTTGAGCAAGTTGTTTGACGAGCCCCGGCTGATCGTTGGGTTCGCCATTAGATGCATAGCGATCACCGTGTAGAGGACCACCAGGATCAGCAAGGGAATCATGAAGAAGATGATGATCGTCGTAAAGAAGAAGCCGACTATCCAATTGTTGCTCGCGACGGTGCTGCAGGTCGGGATGCTCGTCCCGTCGGCGTTCATCTCCTCCTCGTAGTTCACCGTCAAGAGGATGGGGCTGTGGACAGAGGAACTCACTGAGCTACATCTTTGAGATCCACGAACATCTCTATCGACGCGTCTTCCTCGGAACTCGAAAACAAGAGACAGGTTCTGGAAACTTTGGGAAACGTGGTCGCATGCTAGGGACACGGAAGATCCTCGGAGAATCCATTGTAAGCCAACTATCACGAAAGCTACGTTTCCACCATAAATTAGACTCTCTAGAAAGCTTCACCTCTCTCCGAGTGAAGTTAGTTTCCTTTCCCGAGAAATGGACACACCTACACAGCGTGAGCAAGCTTGGCGGTGCATCTAGACTCTACATCATTCACACTAAACACTCTTCCCAAGAATCGTCCAGTCAAAACAAGGATCACAGGAAGTTTTCCTCCTGCTCGCTAGTATCCGTCCTCCTAGTAACAGCAGCCGTGTTTCTCCTGAACTCAAAGTTAACCCTGCACCCGGTTAATCCGCACAGACCCAGAAATCCCTTCCTGAACTTGCTACTCATCAGATTATACAGCACCGGGTCCAGGGCGCTGTGCAGATAGAACAAAATCCTGCTGAGGTTTAGCAGTACGAAGAAGGTGTCGCGATCGATGGCCGCTATCTGCTCCGCCGGGGCGATGATTATGTAGAAGATCAGGATCCTGTAGGGCGACAGACAGACGAAGAAGCTGAACACCACCGACAGCAGCATCGTGATCACGTGTCTCTTCGCCCTGGCATGGTACGTGTCGCTCGTGTTGCTGGTGGATGGGTCTGGTATCAGGTGTCTAATGATGAACGTGTACAGGATCAGGAGGATCAGTAGCGGCAGGATGTAGAAGAGGAGGACCAGGAGCAAGAAGAAGGCCGCTGTCGCGGTGGTATCGGCCGTCGTCAAACAAACGGGGATCGAGTTCTTCTCCTCCTGATCGTCTTCGTTCTCCTTCATGCGCACCTCTCGGTACTGGGAGACCCAGATTATGGGACTGCGAACAATGCAACATGTGTTTTGGACCCGCTGCACTAACAGTAGGCTGGAGGAACTTGACGAAGCGCGGACGGACACAGGATTCGTCGGCTCGCTTCAAAGCGGTACCTTGCTGGTTTTGATCGGAACGCGGAGCTTTTTGTGGATCACTTGTGAAGCGAGCGTTTTGCACCTTAACCAGGGAGGACGGATCACAGAGGTCCCTTAAGCGGGGACCCCACCCTGAATACGATCAAGAAAGCCAATTTTTAGGAATTTTTTTTCTGGTACAAGAAATAATGTACACACTCCAAGCTTCTTGTATTTTATAGAGACATATTTGAAGAGCTGTACAAAATTTTTTTCACGTAATAAAATAGAAATTTCACAAGTTGGCAGTTTCGAATGTCGGTTCCTGCAAACAAAAGTATTTTACTGGCCCACAAAACCGTAAAGTGCTGGAAGATCAAAAGAATGAAATTCGTAAAAGATTTTCAATTTTTCTGGGCCAGAAAAATTTACAATAGTCGACGTTCAAGACTGTCAACTCCTCAAATTTTTACTCTTTTGCGCGAAGGAATTTTGCATAACTCTTTAAATATGTCTCTATCGCACACAGAAAGCCAGGAGTGTTTATATCATTTCTTTCACCAGAAAATAATTCTTAAAGATTGCCTTTTTGGTAATTATTTACATTAGGGGTTTCCTCACCGATTTTGATGATCTTGATCAAGGTCATCATTCTGAACAACTTTTTCCCATACATGTTACCGCTGTTCGGCTTTAGTTTCCGAGATATTCGCGAAAAATCGACACACCGGGGGCCGGGGGCGGAGCCCTTTCCACTACTTGGGAAGTAGGGGTTCAACTTTGAAAATACTGTCTACGCTCGGTGGTCTGCCATGGAAAAGGGGGACGCTATATTTTTTGCGCGCGAAGCGCGCCATGGAGAACCGAGTGACGTGATATACTTTCAATATACTAATCAGTCGTTTTTCCGTGGTGCGCTTTGCGCGCAAAAAATATTACATTCCCCTTTTCTATGGCAGACCACCGAGCGTAGACAGTATTTTCAAAGTTGAACCCTTACTTTCCAAGTAGTGGAAAGTGGTCCCACCGGAGGCTCTGCCCCCGGCCCCCGTTGTAGTAGTGGCAGCGGTTTTTCGCGAATATCTCGAAAACCAAAGCAGAGCGTCGGTTATATGTATAGGAAACAGTTGTTCAAAATTTCGAGTTTTATAACATATCTAAATTTCATCAAAATCTGTAAGGAAGCCCTTAATGTAAATAATTACCGCCTTTTTTTATAGCGCTCAAGGTGGGGTATACATGAATCCCCTTTAAGCGGTATGAAGCTGCAGATTCGATGAGAGTATGAGAGTTGAAGGTGAAAAGGTGGACGAAGACAAGGATTGGGTAGACTCGAAAGTTGGAGAACACTTTCGAGAGTTCAAAGTTGAAGCGAAAATGCAAGTGAGTGATCCAGTCGTTGCTCTGTAGTCTGTAGAGTCTCTAAATAGGAGATTTTACTTGCTTTTTTATTTCCACTCTCTCTAGTTTTTTCTTTTGAACGATTTAATGATCCATTTTATTTACTCTGTATTTTCTAATCCAAAGTCTATAATCCTTAACTTCTTTCCTTTAGTTCTTTCCCTTTTCTTTCTGCTTTGTAATTTATTTTCTGATACCTGCAGTTACTTCACTAGAGCTTCTAATTTATTCGCCTAATTTGCTAGACTCTAGATCGTAGTTTCTAGTCCCTAGTCGTTAATCTTTAGTCTTTAGTTCTAGTCTCTCACCAGTCCCTTCCTTTCCTTTTATTTGCAACTGTACAATGAAGCAACTGTACACTCAAAGGAAACCCGACAAACTTTCACTTTCTACCCAAGCCAACACAGTGATTACTCTAATCGGCGGTATCACTTTCCAAAGCTGAGTGGCTCTAACTTTTCCAGACTGGTTTCTGAGATCGAAAAGGGGAAGATGGCTTTCCGGCACTCGGCGGCTCTCCCACGCAACGAAACCGAGAGGATCCCGTTGCTTTCCTTTTTTTATCCAGACTTTGCACGGAAAGCGACACCATGATATCGAATTTCCTCGCGATGCCAGGATGTAACGCAATTTTCGGTAATTGCGGCGGAGAATTTTTTTCTTCTTGAAGAAAAGAGGTAATGGCTCCACACTTTTTTTTTTAACGCATTACCTCGATTTGTTCTAAAAGGATTTCTAGAAAAGAGTTTCTCTTCTCTCGTGAAAGGTTTTCTAAAAGTAGTCGGGGTTTTATTTCTCTCAAAGGGAGCTCCATTTCGAGTTAATTGCCTTGAACGCAGGCAATTCGAGCGCGTTAAATTCGTATATTTTACAGATTACTCGCAGTCGAAGGCGTACTCGTTATCAGAGCCTAGCAGGCAGCGTGAAACTGGGAAAGAAGCAACACGCTGAAGTTTCAAGGAGCCACACGTCTTCCTGTCGAACCTGCTAGTAAAATTACTCCATAGATCAAGCTAACGCTGGGTGAGCCAACGATCCATCAAAGGTATTGTGTCGCGCATACGCCAGCTCTCGGAATTCCGCCGAGAAAGCTTTCCTAAAATTATGCGACGGCATTTATCTTGCTCTCGGAAGTTAATAAACAGAAATATGTCCGCTTATTTAAGCTCCAAGTAGATGACAGTGTCTTCATCCATCGAAAAATGATTGTAACTCGTAAATCTGAATAGAACTCGGTGGAAAAAATTTTGTCCCAAAATTCTGACTTCACTTTTTCATGAATTCCGAGAATTCCGATTTAAAAAAATAAAAAATTAACTCTGCTGCTTCGCCTGGATTTTTCTGGACATATTCGAACTTTTTATTCTCTCCAACAATTTTTCTAATTTCCGGGAAAATGCGAGAAAGGCTATATTTGCAATGACGTGCGATAATAGAAATTATAATACTTAATTTTTTAGAAAAAAAACCCGACGTTCAGCCTGCTCGGGCTTTGGGTCTTTTTTAATCCAATCGTGTATTTGATTTGGTTCAATTTTAACGAAAATGTAAATTTCATAAACTTTGGCCTGTTATTTATTAAATTGAAAGATAAATCATTTAAAAACTACTGAATAAATTGTTTTTTAAATTTTGGGGATGGTTTAACTATTGCATAAAGATTCATTCCTCCAATTTTCAAATATTTTTGCTTATTTTTAATCTTATTGAAGTGCATCCCTAAACTTGTGGCATATTGTTTAACATTATCTTCTCCCCTTGCTTAATTTTTCCCTTGTCCATCGCATCAAAGAGCAATTAAATTTCACCCCCTTATCGCTACCACTAACTTCTTTCCACCAGAGTTTGGCCACGACTTCGTCAAAAGAAGTCGCCAAGAAATTACGGCTGAAATTAATTGGATGAGTAGTCGACGCCAAGACGAGATCCCATAGATATCTACAACAAAGAGCGCGGAGCGTTTCTGCTTTTCGCAGCAAATAAAGCCCTTCAGGGACGGTGTTCCGTTAAAGGGAGCCTTTTCCCGAGTTTCCATTTCGCGACCCGTGTCACGCGGAAAACTTCGTTTCTGCGAAAACGAAGTCTCGTAAGAGTAAACTATAACGAGAATATATTACAATAATGCACTGAAGGGCAAAGGTTTCTTGCAGGGCCTCTTGGAACCGCTTTGTGCCTCGGTCGGAGCTCCTTTTTTGAAAGGGTGTTGTTCGATCGAGCTTCGTGGCGAAAAGAAAGGAGCTTAATAATTCTTGAGCGTTTTTAACTTTTATTCATCCCGTTCTCCTTGATTTAAAAATTGTTGAAAGGGAATTCGTATTTTTAAATGTCGGATTACGTTGAATTGTTGCAGTGTAAAATTTCTTCTCGGGGTGGAAGAATTGAGGGACCAGTTCCTTACCTTCCTTATTTTTAGACTTTCTCCAAAGGAACAGCAGAGGGAAAACGAGGCCGAAATTCTTCCAAGATCACCGGATCCCTCGAATCCCTTAATCTGCGGATTCCCCGGGTCCGGATTATGTATTTTGTCCCCATCAATAACGTCGCTGCGTCGAGCATCCGAGATCACGATTTCATCGAGGGTGTTTTCCACGAAGCCTGGGGAAACGTGCACCCGTTGAATTTTCCGGCCCATTAGCGAGTTCGCTTCAGCAACTCCGGTTCGACGTGGAATTGTTTCTGATCGTCGCTATCGATGTCACGCGCTCCGATCGCGAAACTTGTGAAATCTGCATCCGGATGAACCGCGGATCCCGAGGAATCCGAGGAGTCTGTTGTACCGAACAATTCCTCGACTCCCGCTCCCCTTCGCTGGTTTATCGTGGCTCGTTAAAGAAATGCTCCGGCAACTCGCCAAAGTCAAGATAAAAGGAGGAACAAAGATCGAGAAGTTCTCTGAGTTTAAGGTTCCACGGAGCTGAGTATAAGTACTGCTCGGACTGCACGCTGCAAGGAAAAAGTTTTTCAGCGAAGGAAGAAATATGGGGGGAAAACTTGAAGGTTCACGGACGCTTCGGAGTTACATCAATTATTTTGGAGTGCTATAGATCGGTTATAAATAAAAAATATAGATGCCTGTACAGTTCGTCCGAATTCTTCGCGAAACTATTAACCCACAAAAGTTTCCTTCACTTAAGTCTCCTCGAGAAAATGATTTATTAATCTATAAATGTATTTCAATTCTTTCTGAACTTTGAAAAGGTTTTCTGTTTTAGAAGTTTATATTTTAGAGATCCATTATCGAAATCGTTTGTTGTGTTAGAAATCTAATTGATGAAAACATATTTTCATAATATTGTTCATTTAGTGGTGATACAAACTATTAGTAGAATTTTCATAATTTTATGATGCAATCAATTAATTCTATTACATACAACTAATCAAAGCAAAGCGTTTGAATTTCTAAGCAAAACCTTAATATAAATGTCACAATTAGTTAAGCCGTCCATTAGGTTACTTACTCTATGAATGTCTAACTCAATGTGTTTGGATAAATTTGTAATAAATTTGGATTATTTTCAAACACAAATTTTATCGAGATTAAATAATCATAAAATTATGGTTATCGAGGTAGTTGAATTAATTTTATTTTTTTATTTTCTATAGGAACGTGAAACAAAAATATAGAATTCCATTAGAAAAAATATCGATGACCTTGAAATTTTGTTGAAAACAAAGTAATCTTCAAAAAATTCATTCCACTGTTATATCTGTAATTACAATTATCGGGCAAAACGCTGCAAGTTACATACTTTTAGTCCTGAGATATTCACGTTTAAAGTTCTAATTTCCAATACTATAAAATATACAATAATCTTGGATTTTATTAAATTCTCGTTTCTATGAGAAACATTCGTTTAATACACTTTCTCTCTGATAATAGCACAAATTCTATTTTCTATACCAGAATTAGGATATGAACTAAAATTTTTGAAAATGTAACTTGCGTAGTTTTAAAAATTAAATTCTGCTTTTAAGCCTTGAGTTTAACCCGTTTGCTGCGGATGACGAATTGAAAAAATACTTTTACACTAGAATACTTCCTTAAATAACAAAGACTGTATCTCCATCTAAAAGAAAAATGATTACAAAACTCCGAAAATATACGCTCCTAAACCAGGAAACCTTCTTAACTCAGAAAATTCTGCTGCATTCAAGCCTCGCTGAGAAAACGATTTATAAATCTATAAAAATACCTTCCTGTTCCCAACACTCCGATTTCCCCAGGTTCCCCAGGAAATCTCTACCACCTTCTCCATAATTTTATCCCCTTTCCTCCCTTCAAAAAAACAATTTCTCATGTCCTCGCCAACCGTGTAAATCCGCCTGACTGGTTACGCACGGCGTTCCTCGAACCCGTTGATCTACGAGGGGTCACGGGGAAAGCGTAACCGACGCGTGAAGCTTTTTTGCTAGGAGGTAGTTCACGGCTGATACCCCTTTTACGACACCAGCCACCGGCGAGGACCGCCGAGATAGCGAATGCACGGCCGGATGGCATCCGAGGCACTCGGACGTGAAAGACAGAGCCGCCATCGCCGTGGACTTTACGACCTAAAAATCGAATCTCTCCTCCTGTGCTTCGTCGAGCTTTAAACGGGTCGTGAAAGTTAATCGAACCGACACCGAGAGTTTACTATGCGTGAATCTCTTAGGTTCCGCGCGATTTCGGGGCCTGCAGCTTCACAAATTCTTTAGGGCCTCTTCGGGGCTTGTTTTACGTCGAGAACGTTTGAGATGACGTCGTTTCGCGGTGACATCTGCGAGGGAAGTTTATGAGCCAACTTCTGGGGAAGGAGGAAGGAAGGGTGAGGAAAGCGACGCGACGGTGTAGTCATAGGAGTTGCTGTATTATGATAAAACTCTTGGTTCTGCTGACTGAGTTTAGGATGCCTTGGAGCTTCGGTTTTGAGGGAGAAATCTATGTTTAGGGTTGGAAGTAAATTGCGTTGTAAATGCGCTTACACTATTTTTTTATAAGAGCTGAAAAGTATATGTCAAAATGGTTAAAAAAGTATAAATTAAAAAATGCTACCGAGAATTGCTCTGACCTTAAGAGCAAAAACCTTACGAATGTCCATGAAATCGCACAGATTTGCAGATTTGACTGACAGGGTATTTTTCAGCAGCATAGAAAAGGTTGTGCCACTTTGGCATCAATTTAATCGTGTTCCTTGTTAGTTTAGTGGAATTTGACGAAGTTTGGAGTGGATAAAAAATTGTAATTTGAGATTAGAGGGGATTTAGAAGAGCTAAGGTGTTCTTTGCGCATCTGGTGTTCCATTTTCTTGGGTAGGAGACACTGTCAATACATTTAATTACGCATAGTGGTAGCGACTGTACTTAATGTTCCAGAAGAGATAACTACATCAGGGAGGAGGCTTATTCATGAGAATACTGATGTAATTTCGGGAGTAGCATGTTTCCCCCGTCTTCTGATAATGAACGCTCCTCGGGCAACAAAGGACAAGCGATTTCAATCGAACTACACTTCGACCATTAATTTTTAAACTATCCTCTAGACTGGAGAACACCTTCTCAAGATTAAATGCTGCTCCTGGAGAGGAACGCAAGATGGATGCTTGCGGCACAAGAGGGTGGACAATGCCAACGGAGATTTTTATAAATCTTCTATTGCTTCTACGGAAAAACCAGATAAATCACTGTAGAAAGTCGCAGGTGACTGTAAAATATTGAGAAACAGAATAAAATAGTTTCAATAATACATCTACTGTCTACTTGAAAACCAAATTAGTTTCGATTCGTTAAGATATTAAAAATTAATTGAAAGCTCAAAGTTTTAGTTCCAGAAAAGCAATAATCGTTATAATGAGTTATAATCCTTCGTGCAGCTTTTTTGTTAATTTCTATCCAGCTATCAGCTTCTGCAGATTTATTCCAAAGTTTCCCTCCGCCTTTATCTTCTAGGCCAGGGTAGAAATTTCTTAAAAATGTCTCAGGAGCCATTACGGTTTCCCAGATCTGTCCCCTTACAGCCCGTTCAGACGATACGGTTTTCTGCCGGATAACCGAATCGGTACCAGGCGAAAACAGCATCCACAAAGTCTTACATTTTCGCCACCACATTCAGCTCCCAACATATGAGTTTAGGGATTCTGTATGGTGTGAAAAAACTTTTATTGTAACAGCTCACTCATACTACGACGAATCGTTTATTTGTCGAATCTCAACTGTTTGTCTTGTCTACTACTACATACATATATTTCTTATGCGCGTTCACGGTAAAATAACCAATTCGGTCAATTTTGACATTCCGTTTTGTCTGCATGCTGAAGTCATCGGTTAATAAAACCGAATTGGTTATTTTACCCAGTACGCGCATATGAAACGTATGTATGTGGTAGTAAACAAGCCAGATAGTTGAGATTCGACAAATAAACGATTCGTCGTAGCATGAGTGAGCTGTTACAATAAAAATTTCTTCACACCATACAGAATCCCTAAATTCATATGTTTGAGAGCTGAATGTGGTGACAAAAATGCAAGACTTTGTGAATGCTGCTTTCGCCTGGTACCGATTCGGTTATCCGGCAGAAAACCGTATCGTCTGAACCTTAGACCATATAAGAAATAGACACGGCTTCAGACAACTAGGTTGAGGCAAAGATAACGGGGAAAATTTGGCCCTTGTGACGTCACAAGATAATTCAAGATGACATGTAACGCTAACTTCAGATATAAACGCTAACTTTAAGACATAAACACGCTATCTTAACTTATCTTGTGACGTCACGAGGGCCAAATTTTCCCCGTTATCTTTGCCTTGCTTTTTCTCGTGGATCTTTATATACAGGCCGTGTCTATTTCTTATATGGTCTAAGCTCTGAACGGGCTGTATCGTCCCCAGGACCGTATCGATTTTTTTTTCGCGGGTGTCGCAAAGGGGATTCATTTCTCTCCCGCGCTGCGAACAGGATGGCAACACATGGTCAAAGATGGCCGATGGCCCTGAGAAATCCTCGGGATATAGTGTAATTGCGAGCAACAGCTGTCCCTGAGGCTCCATTCGTTCTGGATTTTTATTCAACGTGGCCCTTCGTGCCGCAACCGCACTGCTATTCGTGTCCCTTTTCAAATAATAATAATCTTCAGTTGTTACTCATTTTTCAACTTCAAGTATCTTTAAATGAAGTATCATTCAAGTATTCAAATTCAAGTATCATTAAATGAAGCTTAAGGAGTATTCAGAAAGCAGAAACTATTGACAATTATTTTTGGATGAGAATCAAACGAAAACCGAGTGTTTGATGTTACTACTGTAAATCCTCGTTTACATTTTTTTACTTTACTGTTTTGAATCGCGATAAAAATGATAGATGCTCTACTAATTCATCAGCGTCACAAAAAATGATCAAGCACACACGATTTAGTAACAAAAAATTGTGTGTTTCACGAGTTTTTCTGTCAGCGGAAGAGGCGATAAAAGATTTTTTATGGCGGCGCGTTTGCTTATTTTTGATAACGAATGGAGCCAATGGCGAGAGAGAAATGGAATTCGCCGGAGCCATATTTTTCTACCTTTCGAAACAAAACAAAAAAAAATTTCTGCGATCTAAACTGCATGGCAAATTCGAATACAATATTTTATCCAGGGCCGGCTTAAGGGTATGCGGCGCCCCTAGGCCAAGTCAGTTTTCAACTCCTTACCTTTTTTTTTATTTGAACTCCAAAAGCTATTGCACTCCTAGGCTGGTGCCTCTTGTGCCTTAAACCGCGTTTACATACAACGAATGCGCGCGAACGAGCGCGAATGACACAGACGATGCTGATTCGCTTCTTTGACTGAAGTAGGAGGGGCCTGACGTTCGTTCGCGTGCGTTCGCTGTATGTAGACGCGGCTTTAGCTTAAAATCGGCCCTTTATCCACGATTTTATCCACGAAACGTAATATCAATAATTTTCATTTCGGACTGGACTTCACTTTATTCCAACAGATTATAGTCCCTTATTGAATATAATTCTACTATCTCGCCGAGACGCTCAATGTTTTACCAACGCAGATGAAATTAGACTTCACGGAATCGCTCCGCGAAAGTATTCCACTTGCAAGAGTTGCCGAGTGTCATCGTGGAAATTAATTAAGCATTTATGTCGCGCCCCCCCAAAATTAGTTACGCGCGCGCAGCTATTGTTTAAATAAAACGTTCGCGCGCAAGCTATTACGCTCGATCCGCTGCGGTTTAATTGGTCGATGGCAATGGTCCTTCCCTTGCGCTGTCGTCTGACAAATCACGTTGGTCACCGCCAAGCAATTACGCCTCGCCAGCATGAGAAGTAAATTTCAGGCTGCGGGGAAAAAGTGTTGGACGGCTGCCGAGAATCCACTTTAAATTAACGAGGAAAAATGGGAAGCAATTTGCATAATCTCCCAGCAGATAAAACTGCAATAAACTATAGAATTCACTTTTTGGTGCACAACATTGGGATCTCTAACTTAATTAACTGAACCAAAATCGGGGCAATGAAGATCGGGGGAAAGAAGCAGCAGGAAGTATAGAAACTATCTCGTTAAAAAAAGGATAGGAGATAATTTTGTATAATGAAGAGAAAATGTTTACAGACGAGGAACGAAGAAAAAAATTGTGAGGAAACAAACGCGGCACAAGAGAAGGCACAAAAGAGTGCAGAAAGTTGAAGCGGAAGAAGCGAACGAAAAAAGCGCAGCCCGCGTCAGCTCGGAAGGGAAAAGCAGGAAAACTAGAGTGTAGCGCCGCGAGTCAAACGAAAGTTTCTTTCTCCTTTTTCGAATTACTCACCTAGTGCAGAGGGCCGCCGCCACCCACGCAAGCAGGCACAGAAACGTCGCCCTGGCCTTCGTGCACACGTATCTGGAAAGGAAAAGGAATTAGAAATCGCGGCTAACGTTTCGCGGGGAGCGTGACTGACATCCGGGATCGGGCCTCGAGATACATGGATCTAATACCAATCGTGGTCTTCGCAATATTGGGAAACCGGCGATAATACAGCTGACGGCCCGGTGATGTAGGATTTCGTAGTATATTGGGAAGATAAGCCTTGATTGGCACAAATAATATTACTACTTTGTCAGGGGGTTAACGATAATTTTTGGTGCTTGATAGATTCTTCACAGACGGCGAAAAGAGGAAGACTTAACAAATTTGTAGTGTGTTAATGTAAATTCCTTCCTTAATTAGAATCTGTTTGCGTTCAGTTTCTACAGTAAGTAGATTCAATTTCTTATTTTGACTATTCAGTTTTGTATAATAAATTAGATGCATTGAATGCATTTTCTGATTATGAATTGTGGAACCAAGATTTAGAGGAAAATTTAAAGACTTTTGGAAAGATTCCAATATTACTGTGCTACATCCCTCATTAAAATCTGAATTATTAGAACTCTCTGATTTTTAGAATTTTCAGCTCATCATTATAAATGTGAACAATGAAATTTTGATGGAAAATTAAGCAACAACAAATGTAGATATTAACACTGATCTTATATTTTTCTTAAAATTGAGACAATTTTTGGGTTGAGTGGAAACTTTGTGCCGTTTGTATAATTTTTGGACCTGAAACTTGCCAAGTTTTACAGCGATAGAATAATCACATGAAAAATGACTAAAGATCATAGAACAAAATGAAGAATAGTTCAATGAATAAAGTTACATCGAAGTGAAAAAAATTGTCTTAATTTAACCATAAAAATGGCACCAACTTTCTGCTCAATCTAATATTTAAAGAAATAAGTTCATTGGGTCAAGAAAAAAACCTAAAGACTGTAGCAAAGTTAAATGAAACTGTATTTTTATAACGTCTATGCAATATAAATTGATACTCACCCTGCTTTTAGAGGTTCGCAGATTGCATAGTATCGCTCAAAGCTGATAGCAAGAATCGTGAGAACAGAAGCATGAGCCACGGTCAGTTCCACAAAAGGCACTGCCTTGCCTGAAATCAGAAAAATGAATTATGAAACAGCTGTTCCGCACCTAATACAAATTTTGTAGAACTTATTAAAATAGCTTGATCCCCTTACTCAAATTTCCGCTCTATTTATACATAATATTCCGTATCCTTTTTTTGTCTCTCTTAATGCTGAAAGTATCGAACGTTTCAAAAATGCTCCAACGTGCTCCGAAAGATCTCATTTCCTCTCGTCCACCGTTATTTATCCGCAAGAACACGAACAACACGACTAAATAAATATCGCCACGTTCCTCGAAGCGCAAGAAGCGAGCCGTTGAAATTAAACAGTCGTTAAACGCAGAAATTAATTAAATTTTCACCGTGGAAACATTTGGTCCAGGCGACCCAGAATGCAACCGGAACAATATTTTTTCTTTCGTTGTGACATTAATGTATATGTCTTTGATAACAAGCGATACCTCTCGGCAATCTCCCTCTTTTAACAATTAACAAACTACTGTTCGATAACAAAACAGACTGCTTTTAATTTTCCAGGGGAAATTAGAGGGTCTAGCAATTTTCTCGAGAAAATCGGATGTCTCCAGAGTACAAGGTTAATTTTCTGCTGCAGCAGGTGGAAGAGGTCGAAGATTTAGAATTCCCGAAAGGAAAATCGCTCGACGATCAGACTGTTACAATAAACCTGCACGACATCCGGGACACTATTATTTTCCTTGGGATTTCCCTTCGTTTACCCATTTCTCTGCTCTACGATCGAGGAATCTATATCCGTCTGGCTTTTCTTCCTTCAGATGAGGAGCAGGATTGAAGAATTCTAAATCGGTTATCAATATTTTTCTGGCTCCATAGATTCCATGATTTCGGTCAGAAGGTTTAAACTCGTGGATAGATGAAGACTCCGACTTGAAGAGAGTGAAGTTACTAGATACACAAACGATAGTAGGTCAGCTTAGATCACATTTCAGTCGCCGATACCTAAGTCACCCTCTGTATTTAGCTTTCAACCTTTCCTCCCGCATTAATCCCTTCCAAATTAACCACGTCCGAAGCAATCACCCCAACGGCGACCGTAACGTGCCTCTAAGTCGTTCCAAGTTTAGAGGCGAGACCTAGAAGAAAGCGTCTAACAATAGCAGTGCAGGAAATCCTGCGACGAGGTTCCAAACATAAACCGCGAAGAGTTATTAGCAATTACGTTAATCCACTCGGAATCACCGAACACTTGTTCTCCGCGCTTTCATCTTACAATATTTCACCTCAGAATTATTATAACTTTAAACATTTTCCACAGAAAAAAGCTTAGAAAAAAGTGTAAAAGACTCGAAAAATTTCTTTGGACCTCGATGAAAGTATCAGCTATTTTATTTAGTTCTGTCTGTGCGAAGAGAGAGGCACGCGAAAATAAAAATATTGAGCTCGGAAACGCAGATTTCTATTTTAAGGGATTATTACGGTGTTTGATGGGTTGAAAAAAATCCGATAAGTAGTAAGTATAAGTTTTAAAAATATTCATTTTAACAGTTCCATATTCTTTTAATAATTATAGAAATGTGACTTAATCCATAAAAGGAAATTTTACACTTCTACTATATTTATTTTCTTCACAACAAATTCACAAAGTCGTGTAACTTCTTGGCACGCGAACCAAAATAATCCTTTGAGAACTCATGAGTTGACCATTTCGCGTCAATTTTCTAATATCCCAGTTTCTTCAACCCCAAGTCGGAAACTTCCTCCATTTTTCATTCGCTCCACGTGGCTCAGTGACCCAGCGGAACCTTGAAAAATCACGCGTCGCTCCAGAAACACCGAGAAAGGTGGTTTCCGCGCGTTCCCTCCGTCCGAACGTGTTTAGATTTTCGACAGACCGACGCGACGAAGGAACCGGTTCCGAACGTGTTTTCTCACCGAGAGAAACACGCTTCGACGGTTTCCTTTTTTCCCCCGGTTTCCCAGTGTTTCCCCTCGGAAGCCACACTTGAGCGCAACGTGGCAACCGGCAATAATGAATCCGACGTTTTTCCTACCCCCGATTCTTTCCTCGGGTCGCGACCCCGACGAAAACCTCTCCCTCGGGGCTGCTGCTTTCCGCTCGAACGAAACTGCGTCACTGCAGTTCCTGACCGCTGGAAAATTTAATAACAATCGCGAGGGTGGAAGGGTTGTAAACGCTTCGCCCACGCGACACTCTACGTCCACGCGAATTTACTCTTTTAGTGTCCTTTTCCATTTTTACTTCCTGCGTTGATTTTTGTTACGGAAAGGTGTAATTCGTTTCTGCCGCGTGGAGAGATGAAAGGGTAACTATTTAGTTAACCGGGTGGTTTAGGGAAAATGGAAGTTTCGAGGAAGCCCTTTACACTTTGACCCTTTGCTTACCATCAAATGTTTTGGAAACTGTTCTACGAATCCTTCTTTTGAAAGTTCTAGGCTACTGATTTTTTAGTCGGAATCATTGGCTTCAATTTAGAAGCTTTTGTTTGTTAGTTTATTAGAATGAAATCTAGTTAGTTAATTTTAACCCCCTTCCATATATCTGACAAAATCGGGAAAATATTGCATACTGATGTATAATTCGAAATGTTGAAAAAGCTGCTAGAGATTTAAGATTTATAAATGGTCTCCAAGAAGAAACGCGACAAAAATCTGAGCACAATTGCGTCGAAATCCGAAGCAGCATTTCTTCAAGTGAAAAGAGTCAATATGAAGGAATTATGTAAAAAGGGGTGGGAACCCTTGAATAGGAAGGGATGTAAAAGATTTCGTAAAGTCTGATACGAGCGAGTAACAAATCAGCGGGTCGGTAAAAGGAGGGTCGTAAACGGGAAAGCAGTAGCGATGATCCGACAAAAAGACGTTGTACGAGCTTCTTCGTCGCGAAAGGGACCCATAACCTGAAACCGGAAGC
The DNA here is from genome assembly GCA_030770465.2 of Perdita meconis. NCBI lineage: Eukaryota > Metazoa > Arthropoda > Insecta > Hymenoptera > Andrenidae > Perdita > Perdita meconis. Next base: position 19,489,487 of record JASKOS020000005.1, on the reverse strand, counting down.
GCCCGGGTGCGTCGAAATAACTATCCGCCTCTCGTCGACGACGTAAATTCTCCGCTGACACTCGATTCCAATAAATCCCCGAGATTGTGTTACTCGATAACGCGAATGCGAGTGCGATCGAAGGTTCTTCTAGTCGACGCATAATTAGATTGTATCTGGTCATCGTGATCGATTCGCGCACTAATTTTTATGGATTTGGGGCGAATTTGAGGGCAGCCTAGTTTCGTATAATAGTTCCGAAAGAAATTGCTTCGGGAATGCAGAATGCATTCACCGAGTTTATGGCTTTTTTATTTGAACCACGATTCCACGTTTAAAGTGAGCGTCTCCCTTATTTAACAGATTATAAATGAAGGAAACTTAAAAAAATAAAAAGACGTAAGTCTGATAATATTTTCCATGAATCCGTTAATTTATTCCACCGTCTGAATGGATAAACGTACGCCAAGGAGATTTATCCCGTCTGTAGTAAGCCACAAGATTATATCCACAATCAATTATCTGCGCCAGCTAATGCGCAATCCTCGTGGGCTTTTGTCAATGAAACAATGATTCCGAGGAGAATTTATCCTAGAAGCACTATCAATATAATCGTGTCTTAATTCGACCTCGATATCGCGGTCCAGGATAATCCTAGCTGTGCTCATAGGGTCCTATAATATTAAATGATAAAGGGATTCTTCTTGTCGATGATATGAGGTTCCATAAATATGTCATCAGGTCGTTTGTGATATTACATTCTTTTAGAGCTACATCCTCGATCCGATAGCTGCTTGTATTTTTTCCATAGCTACTAATCGTTCGAAATTATTAAGTTGTTGCAGATAATTTAACAAACTTAACCCTTTATCCTATAATAATGTGTGAGATTCCTCATACGAATTATGTCACAAATATTGGAATGAACGTTATTCAATTATTGAAAATGAAAAAAAAAGAAAAGAAAAGTTGAAAGAGTTTTCGATAATTGCCACTTCATCTACAAAGATCTAATAATAGCTACTACAGGAGGAATAAAATATTGAGGACGCTGGGATTACCTTTTACGGTGAAAAATTGAGAGAAAATTTTTCCCGAAGCTTCCACTTACGATAGACTTTTCTTTGATATTTTAATTCAAGTGTCCTGTGAAGATATAATATCAAAACTTGCATCTCCTGGCAACTTTCTTTAAAACAAAGAATATTCGTTTGAAGCACGAATCCTCGGTCCTCCAAGCAAAGTCTCGTAAAACCTGATCAAATTTGTTAGGCAAGCTTCCCTTTTACTTCATTTCATACTGTTAAAGGGGGACAGTGAAAAAATTAAGTTACTTTGCTGGTAACAGAGTCATTAAAGCTGCTAGCCCGAGAAAACCTGTTAACGATAAAAGTTTGCAATCCCTGGATCACGGGATTAAAATCACACTCCAGCTTCGAGCATATTTATTACGCATATCGTATATCGTTAAAAAAAATTCCACCGAATTAAATTAGAATTAATTAACACCGCGAACGATTTAATCCCCAAAAATCAGGAGTTATTTTATCTTGAATTTGAAGAAACCGCCTAAAATCCATTTTGCGAAAGAAGATTATTTCACGTGTTCTTCGTCTCCCAACAAGATGGCCGTAATATTTCTGCGCAGAGAAAGATAAAGCTTGTAGATTGCAACTCTGATGTTCGCATGATATGAAAAAGTTTGAACTGCAAGGAAGATTCATCGACGCTCCGAATGAAGTTTGTTCTTCTTCCAATATTAACGCGAAAAGTGGCAATAAAAATGTAAGAAAGCAGATTAAGAGAAAACCGAACAATTCCAATTAAAGTTTTCTTCTCCAAAAACTGCACATCCTTCGAGCGTGGAAACTCGCAGCTTTCTAATTACACACAGCTACCTGATTGCGAGCTCGAATTTAACCGTTCCGAATTCCACAACTTCCCTCCTGACTGGTGGTTTCCTTCGCGCTCGAACGCTCGCGGAATTTTCGCGTCCGCATTTTTGCAAAATTGAGCTCCGCTCCGCCCAGGTTTCTGAATATTAGCAAAGCTACAGTAACTCGTTTTATCGTCCTCCAGACAGTGGACACTTTTCTATTGGTCTATCAGCAATGATACGACCAACAATTCGTCCAAATTTCTAGATCCCCTTTCCTAGATCCTCCACAGAATTCTTATCAGTTTTAGTTAACGGGAAACACTGGCCAGTTCAACGTCCAATAAAGCTGGGCGGCTTAAGAGGCTTCACGAATTTCCGATTATCTGTCTCCATCGCGATGGCGGCTGGGTTAGGTCCGGGTTAGGCCTGGTGCGGATTGTTTGTTTCTTTCGGGAAGCTCTGTTCCGATTTATGGTCGTCTTGGTCTGGGTTTGTGTGGGAGTAAATGGAGCGTAAACGAAGAGACATTTCAATCTTGCTCTAGTTCTGAATATCGTTTGCGGGGTATGTTTGGGGTTTCTTTCTTGTGGGGGAAGTGAAGAGGAGGGCGAAGATGTGGAAGCGAAGGATTTTTTTTGTGGTTTGATGCTAGTTGGATTTTGGATAATTTTGAGGTTTGGGATTTCGAATTTTTGCTGTTTGGTTACTGAGATTTTAAGAAAAGAACTCGATAGTTGCAAGGAAATTTGGTGTATGAATTGATTGAAACCCTAGATAATAAAGAATAAACATAATAAGGATAAGTGATTTGGACAATCGAGGTTCTACTGTATATAAATATTATTCATAATGCTGTAAATGCTGCAAAGTGTTAATACAATTCTTATTTCTCGTAATTATTTTACCTTCGAGTTTCAAAGAGTTAAGCACTACAGTTTTGTATCGTAAATTATACAATCGTGTTTCAAAGAGTCAATATTACTTTCCCCTACAAACCTCTGTAGAACAATGGAAACTCTTCCAAATTATAGATTCAAAGTCTGCAATCACCCTAATTGCAACAATCGAAACATTCTACGAGTCCATGAAGGATTCTCCCGATTTCTTTCCGCAAAACGGTGTCACGTTCAACACGCACGGCCAGACAACAGTGTCAAGATCGCCGACGGATCTGTCTAGAATCTAGATCCCAGCCGCGCCAGGGGTTTGCGGAGATCCCGACGGCGGCGCCTTTTCCATCGTATTTCCTGGCACGGAGGTTAAAGAGAATTGGATGGAAACCGGCAGGACAAGAAGGTGTTACGACGGGCGTAGCATTTAATGCCCCGGCTCGGTATACCGAGCTCTAAGAGCAACGGTAATTCCTAGCGGGGGGTCGAAGTTCAGCCACTCGTTCCAGGCCCCCGTCGACCTTGTCCACCGTGGCACCTTGCTCCGTCGACCACCTTAGCCTTGCCCCGCATCTTCAAGGGCTCTTCGAACGGACGGCTAAAAAGGACTCGGACGTTTATTGAATTAGGATCTCCTCTCCGCTTCCGGTGAACGCTGAGAAACTCGTGTAGTTTGTCCTGAAATTTTCGGGGGCTCCGTCCAATCTGGGTTCGATTTTAGCGAAATTGCTCCTGAAGTGTTCTCATTTTTTAATGAGCTCCTCCCGCAATGGCGCAGCCTGAAATATCGGTGTCACCGGTGCCAAAGCCGGGCAACGTTAATTTTAGGGGCGGACGGTTTGTTTGACCGTGTGGATAGGTTTCTAGTTTAATGGCCATTTTATTGCCCAGTTCGCGAATTTATTATGCCTCTTCCAGCGACCGCGTGTTTTGAACTGTCCGCCTACGGTCCACCGGCGGAATTAGATTTATCAGGTCCCCCGGCGCGACAGCGGGGGCTTCGAGAAAATCTTCGAGGCGAGGTGCGAAAATCCGACGATATCAAAGTTTGCATTTAAATTTTGTTACCCCGGCTAAAGGAAACTCGACCGATATTTCCGCGGGAAAATGCGACACCGACGGAGGGGAAAAATGGAGTCGCCCCGGAAGCCCGACCAACTGAATTTAACTTTTTAATATTCTTTAATGCCTGTCACCCGCTAAAAGGCTCGCGAATTTTCCTCGCCGAGGCTGGGGTCCTATCACAACGTGGAGAGAAGGCTGAGGGATCGATTTCTTGGGGACGACTTAGATTCCTGTTGGGCGATATGGCGGCTGAAAGAAGGGTCTGAAGAAGATTGTTGCGTGCTGAGAGGACGGTTTACGGTTAGGAGACACTTGGGTGCCACGTGGAACATAATAAATCTAGTCTAGTCCAGAAACAGTGTTCAGTAAATCTTACGATCCTGGAGATGCAAGAGATTTCTTTCGGAAAAATTTCGGATAGCCATCCGATGCAGCGTGAAAGCCTTCTATACTCGATAAATGAGTTTCCAGTTTTCCAGCAACTTCGGTTTTTCATTGTTTCCATCTCTGTGAAGAAAGCAACGCGAAACCAATTCCACAACGGAGAATCCACCATAGTATGTATAATCTACAAAAATTATTTTAATGGAAATTCGGTTTTCGAAGCGATTCCAATACTCGCAACGTAAATCAGTCAACCAAAAGCTGTATCGTGCCGAAACGTGAAATTACACGTCAGCGAACCATCTACTTCTGGTTTCGTTTCTTTCTTCCGCCATTCGCAAGGATCCGCGAACCCCGTAATGAAACTCTACACGCCGCTGGCTACGAATTTCACGAAAGGCTCGAGGATGTTGCGATTTCCAATCGAAACTGTGTCCGTGTGGGAGTGGGAATCGATATCTCGCGATGTCGGGACTGGAAAAGGATCGCGCGCGATCTCGGAAGGCTTTGCACAACGGAGAATCCGTGAGAAGCGGGATTCCTGGTCTCGCGAAGGGATGAAAGGAAAATTTAGCGACTTTGTTCGCGGGGAGTTTGATAGTGTACTGATGAGGTGTGTTGGTGTGTACCTGAGTTGGTTTCCTTGGGTAAAAGAAATGATAAGACATGTGAAAGAGAAAATTTAGACGAGGGAATATTTTTACTTTTAAAGGTAGAAAGTAGGGAAATTTCGAAAAAGTCTGAAGAGCCCAATTTTTCAGAATATTTTCCTACGTAGGTTTATTTATAAACCAGAATTTATATTAATCCTTAATCATCTGCGTTGATTATTTAACAGTATAAAAATTTTAAGTATCCTTTTGATGAGAAATTTTTCCAATTTTCCACAAACCACTGTAAAATAATCATGATTTGAAGCAATTGATAAATAAATAAATAATTCGTTAAGCTTTACATATTTTCTGCTCCAGTTAAAATGTCACAGAGAAATTCTGTTGAATGAAAATATTTTGCAATGACTAAAACGTTAGAGTTATTTTTGTGGTATGTTTAATCAAATATTCTGTAAAACCAATGAAGTGGAATTTATTTTGCTCCCTGTCTCTGTGTTTTCCTGTTCACCTATTTACACACTGCCCTCGCCGCGTTTCATTTTCGGCCTCGCTGCGTTTTTCTTTTATCAATGGGAACAACATGATTCAGGTGTGTCCACAAAGTGCCGATAGGAGATTTACATGTTTGCGTGGGGCAAACACATTTGCTTCCGGTCGCGTTTCTGCCATCGTCAAAGCGACTCTAATGCATTAAATTGTTTTAACACAAAGTCGAACGTCTAAAAAAAACTTACAGAAAATTTTCCAGAGCAGAAAATATCGAAATTAAAAATACGAAACTGCATATATATACAAAATATCGAAAATATAATACATTTTATAATGTTTAGAAAATAAAGCATATTTTCATTTAAGATTCACTTGCTGGTGTATATCTATAAAAATATAAATTTGTATAAACTTTCACAGTCTAATGATTTCAGTGCTGTGAGATCAAATATTCTGCAATATAATTAATCTACTATGGTTGATCAAATTATTAGAGCCACCTGCAAAAACTGACAATTTATTAATCAACGAAGGCCTAATAACATAAAATTCTTATAATCCTCTTACGAATCTCTGATGTCCGCGAATTGAAAGTATTGCCTGAAAAAAAGTAACAATTTGCAACAATTCTAAATCAGCTACTTCTGTACTGTGGCTCTAATAATTTTATTACCGACTGTATTAGATTTGGTATCGTAAACTGAACTGTGCCACGCGAAAAATATATTATGAAGTTTTATTTCGTTTTTCCAAAAATCACTTACGAGGATTTAATAAAACAGTGTCATTTCACGTAAACGAACGTTAAACGCGATGGAGAACTTTCATTATTGCACACTCGACTGGATCGCATATTTCACGGCGCAATTATAATCAAGTACATGATTTCCCTACGCGTGCCAGGATCGTCGCCTATCATTCTCCCACTTACTGTTAGCTAGCTCGTTAACATATAATTATGCAGAACAAGGGTTCGCACTCGTTAAAACTTTATCGAAGCTGTTATACAAGTTCACTTCACTTTCTGCTCGGCGAATAACGAGGAAACGATCGAGACGGGAAAGAAAGAAAGAAACTAAAAGCATAAAAATTTCTTTATCAGTCACTAGTTCAAAGTCAACTCGAGCAACACATTTTACTCATAAGGCCATTTTTTCTTCTCCCTCCTATAAACAAAATGGAAAACTAACATAAATTCAGACTTCGAATTTGCCGAGAAAGAATTCATCCGAATTAAAAATATTTCAACTTTTTGATGACCCTCGAATTTCGCGGATGGATCACTTTTCCATTCGCAACCGTTTTCAACTGTTTAAAACGGGAAAAGTTAGTTCGAAAAGGAAATGAAATCCTTTGCAGACGATTTTACAAGTCGCCTCTTTCCCGCGACACGAAGTGAGTTGTAAACCGCGCGGAAGGAAGATTAGTTCGACTCCTCGATCACGCGGGAGATGATCGATGAAGACAGAAGACGGAAACTGTATTTCAAACTGCACCCGCTCATAAATATCCCCCGGCTTGGCGCAAGGGCGGGCGAAGAAGAACGCGAGGGACGGGGCCCGAACAAATTGTACCTGCCGCCTGACACGGGAAACAATTTCCTTCGGAACGATCTTTTACCGGAAAAACGGGCTACGCGACTTTGTACTTTGCATCCAAATGGGAATTCCACGGATGCAGAGAGGGTATGGAACGCGTCCCCGTTTCTTTGCTTCTCGGTTGGTACGACGGGATGAATTTGAAACGGGATTCGCGGAAATATTACCCCGCGCCGGCGAGCAATCATTTCGGCGGGATGGAAATTGGCAGGACTTCATGCTGGAAGAAGTGGCGAACCTCTTTTGGAACTTCAAGGGAGGTATTGCTCATTTGCGTTTATATTATGGAGAAAGTCGATTTTGATTTATCTGTCTTTGAGTCTCTATCTACTAAATAGAATAAGATTATAGTGTATATTGTACCTACATATTTATTTTTGTTAATTATACTTATTGTGGAATTCAAAGTTTTGGATTATTGAAACATCTTTAAAATATAGGAAAAAAATTGTATGTCGATACTTTTTATTGATTCTAAATTGATGAAGATTCTTTTTAATAATTTTGACGATTCTGTAAGTAAAAAAATTTTGAGAAAAAAGTTAAAGAACTCATTGTTAACTCAAGTATTACATAATAATTAATTTTAGCTCCACACCTTAGATTTTCGCGCAAATCTTCAAACTTTCCCCGTCCCGATAAATCTAATTTCGATCGTGTTAAAACGTTCGCTGCTCGAAGAATTTGTATTTATCGGGGCTTTAATCGGGAACAGGTTCGGCTTACGTCACCGTGGTAATGCATTGTCCCGTGAAACGTAAGTGTCATTGATGTCGTAAATCGCGACATTGTCTATTTAATCGATCCTCGTGCCGAGCATTCGCGATATTTCGCCGCTCGAAACCGCAGTCGTAGATCCGCGCGAATCGAATGAACAGCGGGTTCAAAATACACGACCGCCACGAAGGATCGTAAATTGCCGAACAAAATGTGCGCGAACGAGTATCGGCTGTATATAGAGTATAGAGGATAAAATACAAAGCAGCTTCCCTGGGTTGATTTAGTGGAACAATCGGAAGTGAATCACGCGGCTATTCAAGACCACTTTAGAGCTGCTTATCTCCAAAAATATCTTAAACTCTATGTGATAATTGCGATTCTAATAGCATTAACTCTTCATCGATGGAACAGTTAATATTACTAACAAGGAGAGAGTGATACTTTGTACCATTAAAGCACTTTCGCCATTAGTAGCCCGAAGGAATTAAAATTCAAAGGCCCAAAAGGAAAGACTCTTTTACTTTCGCAAGTGCTTCTGGTTCTAACAACTTCGTGAAAACCGAAGGCATCGAATCGCCCGAAAATGAAATTACCATCGCTTCGTGCCAGAAGCCACTCGCTTCCGAACTCCATCGAAATTAAATTCCCTCCCGCATTGAACACAGGGGAAAAAATAGGTTACTTCCGCTTAGATGAAAGCTGCCCCGCCCGGACACCTTTCACCCCTTCATATAAATAACGAAACCAATTGAGAGCAGCGGGTCAGCGAAGGGAGATCCACCCGCCGTTCCAAAACTGACCCCAAAACGTTCGATCGCCGGATAATAATGAAATGTGAGACCCGCCCGCGGCTAGATAGAACGCGGCAGGCAGAGGACAAACGATCATCCCAGTTTTCCCCAAATTAGCAATCGCGTTTGCTATTCGTGCTCCCGTGAAACGTAATTCCGCTGAAAGCTAAACAGACAACGCGATGTCACCGCTTCCTTCTTCGAATTCCTCGCAGAACGCTCCGTCCTCGCGAGCGCACTCGCGCGGACAATGCAATCCAATGCGACGCTACGCGACGCGACGTCTCGTTACGCAGTTCTGGTGGTTAGGATCTAAGCGGTGCCGGCGAGTAAACTAAGTTCAATTACGAAAGCTCGTTCTGGCGGCGCGCCACGGACAACGATTACCACACAACACGCCGGGGATTCCCGACGGAGCCTTTGTACCTGCCGTCTGATTATCTTAATATATTCAACGGGCATTGCGCCGATAAATATGGTAAACACGATCGTAACAAGCCCGCCAGGTACGGGACAACCAAGACCGATATCTTGGCAACCTTTCGGCCCCGAAACCACGAACTTCCCGCGGACAAATTGGCCCCAGGCCCAGGAACGGCGCGGCGCGGCGCGCAAGAGGAGCGCGTCGATGCGGGCGGTTGTCCAAACGCAACGGAAGTTTCGACTTTCGACGAATTTCGCCGTCGAGAACTCCGCCGCGGGGAGAAGATATCGGGCGGGGACGAGATTACATGTCGTTATAGATAGCCTCGTTTCCGGAAAGCGGTAGACCGAGTTGGGTTCGGGTCGCTTTAAGTCTGACCTAGAGAAAGAATTTAACGTACGGGCCGCTTTAAGCTTCAGCGATTTTTCTTACCGTTTTTTGGCCCCCGACCCCCGAATGGCGCGCCAAAACCAGATGCGGCTAGACGCGTCGCGTCGTTTCTTATGGGGAACTGGAACGCCGAAGAAATACTGAATTCCTGCCCGATCCGCCGATTTAAGCGCGCTGGTTTTAAACTTTGGGACCCTCGTATGTTTGCAGAGGACGTTGGCAAAGTGATGATTTTGTAAAAAGTCTGGTCTTTACATGTTGAAATGAATTTAATCTGACTGCGGTCTTCGTGTTGCATATTTTATTTCCTTTAGTGGCTGTTTTATTTTGGGGAAAATATGAGAAGCTGAGTGATTTTTAATATTTATGTTTCTTATTCCTTGAAGTTATATTGAAACTTCATTATTTATACCATTAATAACAGAATAATTAGACGGGGGATTTTATGCAATTATGGCAATGTTAAGTATGCAAGAAATCAACGATACTGTTAATATGTGTCAAAAGATACAAAATATCAACAACATTATTTAAGTTACAATGTTTAGAACATTAAACACACTGTTTTTTTAAGTTCCAAAAATTGTATTTTGCATAAAGATTCGCTGTCTAATAATAATAATAAAAATTGTACTATTTAGAATTTTTAAGGGGGGCGTAGCAGGGTTAAAAATGTGAAGACATGTGAAGATTAAGTTAGAGCTAGAGGAGGATTTTTGAGAGTTTAGAGCTTTTAGAAAATGCAGTAGATAGACCATGAATATTCATGCATGTATGATAAATAGACCGCGAATGTTTATACAAACTTATATTTTCAAGGATACAGAAAAAGGAAAGTTATTTAATATTTAAGTAAAAGTGACCTTTACCTTTGAATATTATAAGATGCATTTTATTTTCGATAAACTACCTAAATTTGCCTTTCGTAAAATATTTTTGCGCTAAATCTTCACTGCAGAAATACGCATAGCCCTATGCGTCATCTAAAATAAGTTCGACCCCCAACAGAGACCTAATTCCGTTCTCTTATCATTGCAGACAGTCATTCGGATGAAACGTGGACAGTTACGATCTCTGCGAAGCCGAGAATCAATACCATTTCGCTTTGATGTTTTAAATGGAGTCGATGTGTTTTATCAATTGGTCTATTTCGACCGCGCCAAACGTGGCTCGCACGGCGATAAGAGCGTGCGAGTGGATCCACGCGAAAACGAGATCTCCGTGACTTTGATTGCATCTCGGTTTCGACTACAGTCAAATGTAATAGAGGAAAAAAAGGACTTCTCCATTATCTTATCCATTATTTTTGGTTCCATTTCTGTCACTTAATATCTGCCGAGTTACGAGGCTTTAAAATAAACTACTTTGAAGATTATTAATAAACTGCAGATATTTTAGAATTTGTAAGTACAATAAGCAAAAGAAAATACATAGAAAATTGATAATGTACTATCGTGCAATATTGCAAACCATTAATCACCGAGACAAGGACAGAATCGTCTCTGTTTCGATAAAGTTAACATAGCCGGGTTAATAGATTTAGACCCATCCGATATCGTGAAATAATCGGGAAAGTAAATGACTCAATACACTGGACACCGTCATCGTTCGACAATCGCCCCATTTACTGTCACCAATGATATACAACGGGACGTCATTAAAGTTCGCAGATGGATTTGCCCAGTGGACAGCTATCGACACTATAGAGATACAGCATATTGCACAACGAGCAATATCCTCGCGTTTATCCTTCGCCGTTTGTTTCCCTTCGACTTTGAATCGGCTCTATTTAACGCCATCGGGGATTAACGAGCGGAAAATTTACTAACCAACGTTACAGTGCAGTGGAACGAAACGCCTACTTTCTTGGACATCCGGAAACATTTTTTATTTTGAAATTCTATACTGTAGATATGAAGTCAATAATAGCATAAGAGAACACAAAGAAAATTATGTGAAATGTACAATAAGTTTGATTTAATTGTATGTCTTTCTTATATCTTTCTGCACTTCGTCTGACGTCTTCTGACAATTTCATAATTTAGCGTTAAATTCTCATTGTCATTAATACAACTCAGAACCTCACGGCTGGATTCACTCACAAATTCTCAAGTCGTCTCGAATGAATTATTTGACCGATCAGAACGGACGGATGTCCAAGAAGTTTGAAATCAGGAGAAACAGATTCCGCCCAAGACTCACGGAAAAGAAACGCGTCACGTCCTCCCCGGCGTGGAACAGGTTTGGACGATCGCCAGAAGCCATTACTGTCCCCGTTGCACGCATCGCGATTTCACGGAACTCGTATCCTCGTTTTTCCCTGTTTCAGGGCAGGAAGAGGCGCGAGGGCGACAGGTCTTAATTTATTCGCGCAAGTTCAGGGCGGCTCGTCCCGTCATTTCCCGCCTCTCCGGGAATCATTCTTCATAATTCATGCTGTTTGTCCCCGTCTGAACAGCGACAAATCTTCCTGGGAGGGAAGATTCACCTTCGCCGGAGGTGCAGACTTTGATTTATCGCTCTGCTTAAATTAAGAGCGCCCGCGGTATTGGCTGGCAAGTCGGATCGCTTATAATATGCCTGTTTTACAGAAATTAAATGACAACTGGCTGCGCGGCTGGTTAGTCGACGGAGAAATTAATGTGAGGAAGTTTGTTTTTCGTTCTGTCGGTGCAGAGTAAGTAGAGTTGGTCGGGAAATGCGAGACCTGCTAGTGACACAACTTAGGATTTACTCTACACGGTTCTTCCTGATGTTCAGAATTGGTTTAATTGGGGATGAATTTTTCATGAGGTGGACAATTTCTTTTGGGTGGATTTAGACTGCTTTTGAGGTCTAAAAATTGTGGAGATTTTGTTTTTATTTTGATGTGTACAGTTTTGGAATTTTTTAAACATTTTTATAATTCAATCTTAAATTCCGTGTTAATTTGTTCCCGCAAAACTTAAATTTTGCATAAAAATATGCAGACGAATTACAAGTAATATTTTCACAAGTTTCCAAAAGAAATTATTAGACCTCAGAGAGTATTAAACTATTACATAAATGAGGAAACGAATGAAAAGCAGTTTCCTCATAAAATTAAAACTGTTGCGCATCCCAAAAAGAGAAAACAATTTCACTGAAGTTACCTTTCCACTCAATCGTTCACAATTTTGTAAAACACATTCCAATTGAATTCTCTTTCGCAAAACCCAAATTCCTGCAGATTCGACAATTTTACCAACATTATCTTGCAAAACTCCGCCCACGAATCCGTTTCAGCTCGACACGGCTACATTTGGGTTAGTCCGAGCTATTTTCGTCCCCCGAAAACGGAGCACTGATCGACGATGCATTAGGTTGGCGAACTATAGACGACGCGAGAGATTCAAACAATCTGTCGTGGAGAAGCGGGGAATGATGCGAAGGGGTGGGAAGGGGTTGGAGGCACTTAACCGCGCTTCAAGTCGGAGCTAATAAAACCGCGTATTATCAATGAAAACAGAGAAGAGTGCGCGATAATGTCGATCTCCCCGTTCGATTATCAAAGAGGGGTAACATCAATTTTCTGTCTAAACGCGACGCCTAATAGGTTTTCACCTCCTACGTTCTATTTTCACAGCGAGTTCCTCGTGTCTGGAGGATTGGAAATTTCTCTCGTTTCGATCGAGTTCTGCGGTAATCGAGACGGATTAGTCGATCGTGAAATGGCGTCGTTTGTAACGCGATCGCGAATATCACGGAGCCGCGGAGTCAAGTTTCGCGTTCGGTATTCCGACTTGAATGGGTGAAGTTTTCGGCAGGAATCGGTATACTGCGACTGCTACAGTCGATACAGAATTTCGGTCCAAGCCGAGGCTATGATTAAGTTTGGAGTTTATTCGGCAACTCGGCTCGGTAATTCGGAAGGTAATTGTAATCGGGAAAACTGGTCGCAGTTTCGGGGGACCATTTCGAGAATTTGTTGCGAGAAACTTGGGCGAAATTTGGGGTAAGAGGGTGAGAAATTATTCGTGGGAAATTATTATTGGTCAAAAAAGAAGTGAGTTGAAAGTTAGGAGAACATTTTGGAACAAAGTTGGAATTGGAATCCGAATAATTGGAGAGGAATTAAAAATTCTAGCATTGCACTGAATTTTGATATTTAATGGAGATAAAGGAAATTCGGAATTCTGATATGAAATTATGACGATGCTGGCTCGGAACAATGTTTGACAGGTGTCTACTGAGCTTTTTGGATAGGAGCGACAACCAGCGCGCGAATCGCGTCGATTTCGACAAAAAGGAGACAGTATTTTATAATTTAATGAGACTCGTGACGGTAATACATCGTCTTCTATAGGTAATATGTATCGACAGCTGGTCAAAATGTGCGAAAGCTCGATCGCACGAAAACTTGACAATGCGATACAGAAGCTGCCAAAAATTCGATATCTAATTCTACTGCCACGCTGGGATGTTAATTATAGAGTTCGTTAATGAATTCCTGTAGAAACAATAAAATGTATTTTAATATTTATTTACATATTTCTTCTTTGGAATGCAAAAATGAATTACGTAGTGTAACTTACAAATTTTACTTCAAAATATATATGCACGTTATTATTTAACTAGCAACTAAACAATGAAAATGAAAGACTAGACTGCGGATTTTATGTATTTATGGCAATACTAAATAGGCGAAAACCCTACGAGACTGCTAACATGCCAAAATATACAAAATACAAAATATTAAAAATATAATTTAAGTTAGAAGTTAGAACATTTAGAAAATGAAACAGTTAAAATTCCAAGTCTTTATTTATGGTTGTAAAAATTTTATTTTGCATAAAAATCCGCAGTCTACTGAGTACAATTGAATTTTCCTATCTACACAAAATAACATTGAATATCCGCGATTGATACACAAACCAAAAACAAAAGAAAAATTCTCCCGTCCTTCGAACAATGGAAATAATCGCATCGGCACCGTTTCGCAGAATCCGCAAGCTAATTAATCGTGCTCACGGACGCGTCACGCGCAACGATCACAGCCAGAAAATAATCGTGCGGAAAACAGGATGAAAAGAAATGTGCATCGCTGAAAACGTGGAAATAATGAATAGGCTGATCGATGTCGGCGGAGCTCCAAATATTATGTTGACCCGGTGCGAACGGCAGCAAAGAAGAGCGAAAAGTTTTCATTGATCGCGTTGCCTGTGATCATAGAGCTATTCAGTTTGTAGGAAGCGAGAGAAACGAGGGTCACACGCGCAGTATACTCTGCGTGAGGTTTCCACAAACAGCCGAATTTTTCGATCTCAACTAAACCACAGGAGATTTTCGCGGATTTTTCTCTTGGCTTTCCGGGTTCGCGACGCGAATTCGACGATTCGAGGGTAGAAACCGATTGCCGTTCCCTCGAGGAAGGATCTATCGAATTTCGTGACAGGTTTTTCGACAAACTTGCTGCGAATTTTCTGTGCGCGAAATCACTGTGGTTGGGAGAAAGTTTTAGGGGTTTTAGAATTATTCAGGCTTCGATGGATGAGCTTACTGATTGGGAAAAAGTGAACACTGTTTTTTTGAACGGAAAATTCAGAATATATTGAGAATATGCTTTAGAAGATATTTGTGCATATCGTTTATACATATTAGCAGGAGATTAATATAAGTGATGAAATAGGTTTTCTGGTAGGAATCGTTTATGTGTTTCTCTAATTGAATTTTTTTTCCTTTATAGAAATATCTATTGTTATCAATTATTTTAGAGTGATAAAGGAAGTTCTGGATAGCTTGTGGACTTTTATGCATTTATTCTTTTGCATCATATTTACAAGTATGTTCATAGATTATAAAATATGCAAAATGTGAACAATGAAATATGTGCTGCATTATTTAGAAAATGAGACAAATTGTTACTCAAACTCCTATTTTTTTTATTTGTCTCTTTCAAATTATGAATTTCTAATAAACATCCGCAGACTAGTTATTAATAATCATTGAACTGTCTTAAATTTTAATTTCTTCTTAAGATTAGAATCCGAACTTCAAACGCGAATATCTCGAAAATGAAAATATGTGACACTTGTCGTTTTGGCTTATAGCCACAGATTCAGGCACGAATATGATCCGTATAACTTCAAATTCTGGTAATCTTATGAACCAATATGAACTCCGAAACTGTCTATAAAGAAACCTGTTCTTTTAATCAAAGCTTACAATCGCTCACCATAATAAGATCCATAGGAGATGGCCGTTCCATCCATGTCACACTTTCGCAAACACCCATCGTTCACACTTACACCCTGCTACCGATTCTCTGCTTCCGAGATTAATATTTCGACTAGCATCACTCAAAGGAAGGTCCAATACTGTTTACCATAATATTAATAATATTAACTTTCGGAACTATAATCAACACAGATAAGAATCCCTAAGTAAGACTATTAAAAATAAAATGAAAGATAAAGTAATTAAAGCAATGAACTGAAAACAATTTTACTCGGAATTGAAATCACTACGCGTATCGAGAATTCCCTTTTTTTTAGTCGAAATTACGAATTATTTCCGCCTCACGAGCAGATATTTGCAAGGCAAACACATTTCGCGAAAACCTACCGCCATTTCAACCACGTCTCATTAACCCCCTCGACGCGTACCTCATATAAAACTGATAAGTATTTGTGCTCGCTCCGCTGAACACTTACGCTCATTCACTCGTTCATTCATGCTTCGAAGCCACGCGTGGTCGAGCAAACATCGTTCGGGGATCGCTAACACATCTACGTCACGCCACCCCCCGCGAAATCAGCCCCTCCGACGGGATCGTAAATTTCCTTTAATTCTGTCCACGTGGTGCCACGCTGATCGTTCTTTCGGAAGGATTGAAATTCTGGGAGAACGCCTCTGGATGTCCCGGAGCGGGGTGCGATGAAAAATTAGACCGATCTCGGAGGAATATCACGGATATCGCCGACCCTCGTCTTCTTTTTTCTTTCCCTTTGTACGAAACCAGCTCGGCAACGGGATATTTTTGGACTTTTTATGGCCTTTTAAAGCATTTCGCGCGATCTTTGTTTCTGCGGAGCGATAGAGAGATTTTCTCATTTTTGATCTTGCCTTTTAATAAAAATGTAATTTATATCTTTTAGATTTTAATCAAAATACAAATTTAAATTTTTTGAAAATATTTGCTGAGCTTTAGGTAATTTTCGTTTCCCAGAAATTTTAATCTGCTCTTCGTCGAATAACAAATTCAGAACATTAAACGTCCTTATTTTTAATCAATTCTTCGTGTACTTAGTCGTATATATAAAGTAAGATTTGTTTAACTTATGGAAAAGTCTGAAGTAATTGCTTAGGGCAGCATAAAAGCAGGATATGGAAAACTATGCAGCATTTATGGTAATACAAAAATTGTTCTCGTCGAAGTAGGAAGTGCAATAATGGCCTCGAGCTTTCTCTGATCTTATTAACTATTATAGACATCGCAGTCATACTTTCAAATGGTATCACACGCTTTATTACTTCCGCCCTATTGCCTCTCATATGCGTCCCAAGACGCATTTAACGAGATAAACAAGGTGCACTTTTGAGCAATCATCCCGACATTCTCATAAATACAAATTGATCGAATCAATCCAATTGTTTCTGCCATAAACAGTTAAAACGATTTAAAGACGACAAACAAAACAATTAATATTTTTATATCACTGCGCTTTAACTATTTTCTAAACCTTTATCATAATTTTAATTAATTCTCTACTTAAAGTTTATAATATTACTAATATATAGATTATTCAGATTTTAACTACCCTCAATTTTCATTATCCAGAGTTATAATTAATTAATATTATAATAAAACAACTGCGCAATAAAATCGCAACAATAATTTGATGACGGTTTGTTAATTAATAATTAGACTGCGGATATTTAGACATTCCTAGCAATTTTTAGATTACAAAAACCTAGGGATATAAAAATATGTAAAGTACCATAAAACATACATTTATTTAAAATTTAGTTACCGTTATACGGCTATAAATATCCGCAGTATATTAATGATATTTTATATAAATCTAGTTCCTACTTTATTCTGTCTAACCACAACAGAAAAATTTCTAAACTTTTTATTAACTCTATTCAAAATTCTCGGTAGACTAGTTTCACCTCCCAACAAATAAAACTTTTCCACCCCAATTGATTGATTCGTCGGCAGTTCCGCCTCCCACGCTCAATCTAATCGTAGTCCAACTACCCAATTACCAAAGACCAGAACATTCTATCAAGCAAACAAACACCAAGCGAGACCAGAGAGAAGTTAAAGTGCAAAACGAGTTGTTTGCCGCGCAAACAGCTTTCAGTGTCCGCCGCCGCGTTTTCTTTCCCCAGTTTTCCGAAGCATTCTTCGGTTGTTTGTTCGCGTTCCAAAACTTCGTCCCGGAAAAGTGGAGTAGAGAAACACGCACAGCGGTTATTGTAAGCCGGAGTAATCGAAGTCCGTTGCGATCCTAGTCACACGCTAGACGCCAGGTTAATTATGGCGAAGGAAATGAAATGTACATAGCCTCGAGTTATTGTTGTCGACTGGCAATAAACAGGTTTATAAAAAGGCAATCGGAGCGTCGTTAATGTAATTATTAATGACGTGGACGTTGTGTGGCGAACGACGAGTCCTTGTTATCGGAGATGTCTCTTCAATCGTTTTGATAGTTGCTTCTTATTTGAGAGAGTCTATACCATTTTTATTTAGTGTCAAAGTGGAGCTATCATCGATAATTGTACGACGAGATAAGAAATATCTTTGGGAAATGAGGAGAAATGTAAATACGATTTTCTGGAGTGTTGCCAAGAATTTTGTGTGAATAAAAATGGAGAACGATGATGGTTTTTTCAATTTTATTTCATCAATTTTTCTCAGTTTTGTTTGAGGAAGAACTGAAGCTTAAATTTTAGAAGTTACCCTATAAATAATCACTCTGCGAAAGCGAGTGAATGAATGAATATTCAAGGTGAAAGGAATATAAAAAGGAGTAAAAAAACGTGATAGAAGATCACAGAAAAAATCCCCTGATAATAGAATATCGACTTTATTATTTTTTCATTTCGACTACCAATACAATACTCTTTCGTGGAATTTACTTTCCAATGAAACAGCGTCCTGCAATCACGAATTCAACAATTGTGTGAAACTGGAGGCGAGAATATTGTTAAAACACGGAACACCGATTTCGTTGCGCCAACAACCCCCGAAATCTTTTGTAATTCAAATCCATCAAAAATTCCACTTCAAAGCTGCCGAATTTCACCCCCGCAAATAACCGACACTTTCGATTTTCCGTCAGAGTTCTGTCTATTAACAGAAAAAAAGAGAGAAAAAAATGTGCAACCTTGGAAAAATGAAATGTCAGGAAAACGGATATTATCAATCGCGTTTTATCCGCAATCGTCTCGTTTTACAATTTATCTGATAAAGGAGAATAAATTTCCCTGACGTGTTTATTCATATCCAAAAAAGACAATTTTATTTTTACACCACTCGCGAGGAGTCTGGTATAAATATGTAAATTTATGGA
Organism: Perdita meconis; assembly: GCA_030770465.2. Taxonomy (NCBI): domain Eukaryota; kingdom Metazoa; phylum Arthropoda; class Insecta; order Hymenoptera; family Andrenidae; genus Perdita; species Perdita meconis. Next base: position 19,470,725 of record JASKOS020000005.1, on the reverse strand, counting down.
TAGTTAAGGCTGAATTCTATCGTTGACGACGACAAGATGCGACGGTGTTTTAAAAATAAAGCCGAATTCACGTGGAGCGTGACGCCGGAGTCGATCGATGTATCCTTTTAACTGATTCGACCGCCGCGCCGCGATAAAACGCCACCGTCAGTCATTATGTTGCCGGGTTTATATTCTTTTGGACGTTTCACGCCTTGTTAGCGGCATCTGCTGATTGTTTCATTTACAGGGAGCATTGCTAACGACTGGTATCGCGATTATGTCGACAGGCTGCTGATCCGACGGGGAGATATGTCCGTCGGAGAAGCAACAGCTGCGACTGGGCCATCAAAAGTGTCGTTTTGAGATGGGAAATGGGATTGTTTTTTTTTTATTCGACGATCCGTTCTTTTATCTTATTTCATGGGAAAATATTTGTGAGAGTTGTAGAGCAATTAAAACGTTTTATTGGATCGTAGAATTTTGTAAAATATAATAAATGGGAATATTTGGGAATGTGGTGAGATAGAAAAAGGGATGAGAGTTGGGGGAGTTAAGAGAAAATGGATACAATTTTGGGAACGCAGTTTTACATGGAATTATGGTCACTGGAAACATGGGAGAACTACGTGAAACTATGTCTACGTAGAACATAGTGTTACCCGGAATCAGGTCTACTAAAAACGTAGATTATGTAGAATTTGGTCTACGTGGACCTAGGTCTACTGGACAGGTAGATCTACACGGATCTTGGTTTACGCGAACCTAGGTCTACGTGGACTTCGATCTACGTGGGTCTAGTTCTACTGGGAAAACAGATCTACGTGGACCTAGGTCTAAGTGGACTTATGCCTACTTGGTCTTAAGTCTACTGGAAAGGTAGATCTGCATGACCCTAAGTTTAGTGAAAACGTGGATCTACGTAGAACTAAAACAATTGAAATCCTTACTCTATATAAAACTAGATCTACTGAGAACATAGAACTACGTGAATCTAGGTCTACTACAAACCTAGAACTACAAAAACCTAGATCAACTGAGTCCTTATTACTACATGGTAACTGTGTCTACATTAAACATAGTCCCACGTGAAATCTATTTTTCTAAGAACACACTATTCTGTGAGATTAAATGAACCACAAAAGCAAAATTACCTACACAAAACTCACCTTCAAACATCATACCTAATATTACACACAAATCTTCTTTAATTGGAACCAAAACAACACGTGCAGAAAATTAATAAATTTCATCAAGAAAATACTACCACGTTTAAACCCTTTTCATAATTAAAAACTTGTGCTTATTGTTGACTGAAGAAAAGATCTGAAGACGAGGTACGCATTGACGAGCGAAAATGTCTGAAGCTTCTATTTAATTAAAATATAGAAATTCATAAAAATCAAGTATTTTCTATTGGCTATCTTAACTTATTGTTTTTCTTTCTGCCCCGAACATCCCCCAAGGCAAAGCAGATAAAACTGCGAGGGCGTAAGGTGGTTATTCGAGGTACGCAGATTACTCAAGTATTTCTCGTTAAGTGCGGAAGAACGTTTTTGTATTCCAACGAAGAATTAAAAAAAGGAACGCGTAACTTAAGATTAATGGACGACAAATGAAAAAAGGCACTCCTCGCGAATATTGGAGTTTCGATTGATCTCTGATAGTACTGGGAAAAATATTGAGAGTGAGAGCACTAGTTCTGCAAATGGAAAAAAGTGGTATGAAGCTTTACCAATATTCAATAAACACGAGTAGTTTTCTTTCTTTTTTTTCTTTTCAATTTTTTTTAGGAAACTTTTTTTAGATGTCGTGTGGTTCTTGTTTGTTCTTGTTCAAAAAATATATTTATGTCATTTTGAAAGAGATAATTTTAATTGTTATAGTCTTAATTAACCAGCATGAACTTGTCGAATATGAGACCATACAAAACCAGCAACAATAAAACTGAAACTTTTACAACGATCGGTGTAGTTCGAAATACGCGATTAACATTTAACGTGGTTTTAATTGGTATTCACCAGTGTAGAATATCTATTCATGAAACAAAATTATTATTCGACGTTGCGTCAGTAATCACGGCGGTATAATTAAATTAAAAAATGGAATTTGTTTGTAAACCGAGTTCGACACCACAGTTGTTGAAACCACAACATAATCTGCGCTTTTAATATTTCAGTTTTTTAAATAATGCAATACTGTTTGTTTCATTATTCGAAATACAGTGTATACCAAGAGTGGAAGTCGCAAGAGATTAAATTCGTCCATTAACGACGCCAAAAGTGGATGAAAGAAAAAAAGAAAAAGGTTCGAAGATACCGCTGAAAACGCTGGAATACAGATGACTCGATTAGTGAAAACGCTTCCGCCAAACCATAGAATTTTCGATGGCGGAACGCGAAGAATGCAAGGGAGAATTACACCCTGACGGGGGTGGATAAGAGAAAGGACATCGACTTAGTAGAGGACCGTACGCGCCTCATAAAACCCAGACACCCAAACCCTATTACCCATCGAAACCTAAAATCAGCTCTCCACCTAGTCGCACTTGCATCCTTCAGGATTGCCATCGTTTTCTTCGTTTTTCGTCTTTTTTTCTGCATTCATCCAATCACCATTTCCTTTCTGGTAACGAAAGAACGCTGCCATTCGACGCCGAGGAGACTGCGTTTGCCACGGAAAAACCTGGAGGAAAAGCCACTAGGAAAAGTGGTTGAAGAATTCAAATGAAACCCATGGAAGGGTGTCTCTTCCTCCCAAATTCGAACAGGAAAATTTGGATGAAAATCTGGGGGTGTTTAGTTTATGCAGCCAATAGTGGAACCTAATATAATTTTTGGGGAAATTTTCAATGTCATTTTTGGAGTTGAAAAACCTCTTTACTTGAACAAATGTGAATTCGGAACCAAAAATAATTTTTTAGGGAATGTCAAAGTCTTTTTCTTGGAAGCAGAAACTTTTTTGTTGAATCTGAAATTCAACAACGAATATAATTTTTTGAGGGTGTGAAAATCATTTTCAAGTTTGTAGAAATTTCTATACTTAGAAAAATGAAAATTTGGAACCTAATGTTACTTTTATGAGGGGGGTGTGAATGCTATTTTTGAAATATGGATAGCTCTGCACTTGAAAAAATAAAAAACTGAAATTTTCCACAGCTTCTGTGAATCGGTGGATTTCCGCATAATTTTACGCAATTAATGAATTTTACCCAAGACGAAATCAACAGAAATGGTTTTGAGAGAATAATTTCCAGAAATTTCATGAAATTTATAGCACATTTCTGACACAAATCCCTCCATATCTCGAGTTTCCACTAAAAAAGTCACTAAAAACGTCCCCGCATTACGGTAATACTGTTTGCAACAAATGCCTTTAATGGAATTTAGTAGAATTTCTGGGATCAACTCATTAATCCCTTAGAGGGGGATGAAAATTTCACTCTTCGTCGTTGTAAGTTACACGACGAGGTGTTCTTCTCCGTGGGAGTTGTTACGAAAAGTCCTCGCGACATAAGTAGATCAGGAAGTTCCTACCCAGAGATAAGGATGACAACCGACTGACGAACATTCTGCACTCATTTTGAACCATCCTGAGGATGATATATTTACCCGGAAATACGTTGCAACAGTGACGGCTCGTCCATCATACATATAGGGAAAGGGACTGTTGCCTCGGATTTATGATAAGAAGGTATCACGACAGATTCTCGCTAAATCGCTGCGATGGTCTCAGAAAAATTCTTAGTGTTAATCGATCATTCCTGATCAATAACTCGGGATTAGTGGTTTAGGTAAGCAAACAACCTCTGATGGTTATTAATTGCCCGCGGGTGTTCCTATACGATCATTTATTTGAAAGGTTGTCGCGAATTTAATGAAGCTTTGGGTTTGATACCTCGGGGTGAGTGTAATTAGGTGTCTAATTGCTCTATATGGCTGATGTGTTCGATAATGTGGAGAAAATTTTTGGAAAAGTTTTATTTTGGAGTATTGGAAGGTTTATAAATTTTGTTTTTAAGTCAGACTATAAATTATAAATTACAAGTTTATTAATATACAAGTAGCAAAATTAATAATTGAAAAATTATTGCAGATGCTAGTAGAACAAATATGGAGACTCATAGTTATACAAAAATTATTGTTCTTTACACTTAAAAAGAAAACAAGAGAACGTGCTATTTATGGTGTTTACAGAGGAATATTTTTTCAAACTACTTTGTCTAATAAAATTAAATAAAAACTGGATTACTTCGACTAAAATCAACTTTATCTGGATTATTGTGGCGGGGAAACCAAGTTTCGAAAGATTAAAATACCTCAACAATTCCCCAGAAATTCTCCAAGTACATAAGAAATTCAGTAATAAGCAATACAAGTTTCCTGCTACTTCAAGGAAGTACACGGTGAAATATTACAAACTGCAACAAGAATCTATATTTATCGAAGCCGCATCGAGCCAGTTCTCTCAACCCCAGACTAATTTAATAAAAACTCTCGGTCGAAGCGAAATCCTGTTCGAAGTGCGCGCGTTGCGCAACGGATTAGAAATTGCTCTTTCGCACGATACTGATATCAGAGCAGAGAAGTGGAACGCTCTTCATGGATCGTAAACGTCCATAAAGTTATCTTAAGAATATTGCATGATGTAACGAAAACTTTTAACCGGAGCTCCGAAAGACTCTGCCTGTATTTGCGGAGCGTTTCATGAATTTTTGAAACCCCCATAAACCATTATCCTCGAATCACCCTCTGGGATCCGTCGTAATTCTGATCTAAGTTCACTCGAAATTCTCGTGCGATAACGTGTTTTGCAACAAGACTGCATCCTTGGGTTTAAAGCGAGCCTTGATGTAATGGATTACTTCGAGCTTATATCGAGAGGATATTGTTGAGGGTTGGCCCTTAGATTATGCTCCACGGAATAATTTGGTAGAAAAATAAAGATATTTCGATCTACTTTCACAAAGTTTCGGTGGTGATTTGCAAAAAATACCGTCCACCAATTGTTCCACATAACTCCAAGAAAATGAAATTTTTTCTCCAACCTCGTGCGCACGCCTATAGCAATACATTTTTCAAAACTAAGCACCTCAAAGTTTCTCGTTACACCCAACAAACGACTGGCCCCTGCAAGGTACGTGCTAAGGGCGAGTTCTCAACAACAGTCGCCTGGCAAAAGTGCAGCCCTCAGCTGTTCCCCGAAGAAACTTTAAAGAGAATAAATATAGACAGCGGGCACTAAGTCCGCGCGAAGTTTTAGCCACCGTTTAAATTCACCGGATCCACCCGCCATGGCGCGCCACCCTGATTCATCGACTTCCTCGATCTCTCAAAATATCGTCCGCGAAAGACTGCATTATGCAAGCGACAATGAGACTTGGAGAACTGCCGAGAATTCGACGCCAAAGTGTTTTATAATACCCAGAGATGTACGAGCGATTCGAACACGTGTCGCGGCGCGTCGCGTCGCCCTGAAACCTGCATAGGTCGACTTACATTAGCTGATGGAACAGCTTTGAAACTTGCAATGGTAGAGAGCCGACGATAATGAAAACTGAAATTCGCACGCAGCAGGGGGGCGAACAACGCGTCTCCGATATAATTAACCGCGACTTTCAGCGGGGATCTCGACTTCAAAATTCCTGGCTTTGCCTCAGCGTCAACGCGGCTCCGAGCTTTCCGCGTAATCGCGAGAGTTAATAAATTAACGCGAGCTTTTCCGTGCAACGGTTCACCGCGCGACATTCTCCGGGAAATGTTTCGCGCACCGGTTTAAGCCTTCCGAAGAATCAAAGAGAATACTTTAACGCGTTTCTGTGAAATGCTCGAGTGAATTTTATTCGCAGCGAGGACTTTCATTCGGTTTGGAATAGGATGCTTCTCCGACAAACCTGGCACGATCAAAGATAATATTTAGAGCGCAAACACAATAGCCGCGGGGAGGTAGAATCCTTGGGGGATGGAAAGATAAAAGGACGCTTCGAGGCTGCTAGGTTTCTCTTACAGCGTTTTGTCATCCCCCATTGATGAGATTAGTCCATGGATCAAATTATAGGTACTGCTTTATGTACCTTCTTCAACTGATGAAGTTTTCCCATTAGGAGGTTTGATTGTGGAAACCATTTTATTTGAGGAACTATAGTATAGAATTTTTGGGATTTTTTTTGCGATTGATTTAAAACATTTTCCCCTATAGAAATTAAGAAATTTGTGTGAAAAAGTTCAGCATTTCTCGCTTCATGGTTTTACGAAAAAAATTTTTTTTTTATTGAGGTAATCAAGAACGGGGATTTTTCTTTTTTAATCGAATCGATCAATGCAATTAAATGGAAATTATTTGAGGAAGAAAAGACCTGAAATTTAATATATTTCTAGAATTTAAAAAAAATGCAAGAATATCCATAATTTCTGACGTTTTATTAAACTTAACTTTGTAAAATCCACTGTGTAAAAAATTTCTGTAACGGTGTTACGAGATAATTACATACAATTTACATCAAATCAATCAAATAATTTCATAGTACTAATATAATATCATGCATATTTTCACATACAAAAATTAATTATTATAGTCAACGATAAGAGGAAACAACTAAAAAAAATCACAACCAAAATATTTGTAATACTGTTCCAAAAAAATTCGAAAATAACATTAATTTGTAAGCCTCCCCTTAAATCCTCAAGCATCTAGGAAAGTGTACAATTCCCTACATCCTTCTAGGACTAAAGAAACCCCCGACGTTCAATTTTCCCAGGCATTTTCCATCCCGGATAGCACTCCATTTCCCGCAGATAAACTCCCCGTGGTCAGGGCAACTTTCGTTATCAGAGTTTCAAAAAACCGGAGACGTCGCGCAGTGGACAGAGCGAGTGTCCGCGCGATAACTCGTGATTTCCGCGAAAAGCGCTGGGTTTCTCCATTTTGACCGGTTGGAAAATGGGGTCAGATACTTTTTGTAGATTCGTAGCAAATCCGCGGTCTACTGGTAGAGATAAAAAGTCGCGGTATGCCGCGATGTGGAAGGTGGAATTGACGCGCCTCCACTTTAACTACGTTTGTCCGGAACGACTTATGCATACCTGAGTTAAAACCCTGGGGGAAGGCGAGAAGGGTGGATAAATCATTCTAATCTTTCTTCTTATCTTTGTTCACGAAATTTTTAGGGCGAATAATAAATAGGCTTCGTTTCTTAATCCTCTATGTAGGTAAGCAGATTTTGTTCAGAATTCGTGGAGAAATTGAAGCCTCAATTTTTAGCATTAAGGGCTTCCAAAACATTTGAAAAAACTCTGAGGGATTTATTGAAGTCTCTATTATATTCTAGAATTGTTTGTTAAATCAAATGTTTAATACTGTTTTCAATAGAAACAAAATTTGAAGAGGTCCTTTTTCGCGCACAGAGTTACAATAAAATGTTTGCAAATAATGCTGAAGATATTTGTTGCAGTACATTAAAAACTAGAAAAAATGGGAATGCAATTCATTGTAGAAGCTGAAAACAACTCGTATGAAATAAATTGTGATATATTTGTGATAAAAAATTGTAAAATTAATTAACTTAATTCTGAATACATTTCATTGAACCTAAGAGTGAATGTATTAATGACTCAACCTGATATTCGAATTTTTAATCGCCAGAAGTGTGACTAAACAGTTTCGAGCGCTTCTCAAGTTACTTCAAGCATCATAATCGCAACGCTACGACACAGATTTATTAATTATTTCGTTTGAAGGAAATTAATTTCCGGACGAGCGAGCAGTACGACAGCGATTTTCCAGGAATTTCGCGCGGTCGATACGCGCGTGCAGCCGTCCCACTCCCGCGAATGTAAACGCACAATCCATCTCGATGATGCTCGGTGGAGCGATCTCAACTGATCTTGTATTATGAATCGTGAATATTAAACAGGGTGCAGGTGTGTCGGTGTATCGGATCAAAGGAACACGCGAGCGCGATCAAGGGCTGACGGAATACATAGACCGACTTTTCCAAGGGATCTGAATATTCCCGATTCACGAACGAGTTTTTGTGTCGTAAATTTTTTATACTGTATCACGGAGAAAGGCTACGGAAAAGAGAAGTATTGGAAAATCGCAAGACCTGAAACTCGCCTGTTCCTCCAATTGCTTAGCATCCGATACTCGGCGAAGTTGAATAAATAAACGAGTTTGTTCGAGTAGCGGACGCTTCGACAAACATTTGACGTACACTCGGTTGAAATGTCGATCGTGGAAAAATAAAAAATCATCTTATAACAAATGCGCGCCGTTTCGCTGATCTAGCCAGTTATGCGTTTCGTTCGAGTGCCGTTCAAAGGCGAGTGCGCGATGCAACGTGAGAATCTCATTGCGAATCTTGTTTGGTTGAGATCGCTATGATTTTAGATTCAAAGCTGAACAGTTTTGAAATCAAGTGAGGTGGAATAATGATTGAGGTACTGCATTATTGTTTTTTTTTTATTTCTAGAATACTAGTTCTGTTATTTTATTTCAGAATTTGGTACTTCAGTACCAGTGGCTTTCAAGCCACTAGTTTTAAGTGTAAAAACAAAAAAAAAACAAAATAAGGAAGCAAGAGAATTATTGAGGAGCTCAAATGACGTAATTCTGAATACACGGAAAGGTATCAATAGAGTATTTTATGTTTATGCGTTGCATTGCGTCATGTGGATGTGGCTTAGGGAAATTATACTATACATATACATCAATCTTTGAAAATTGGAGGAAGGAATCTCTATGCAATAGTAAAATCCCAAGCAAAATTTTAAAAAATTTGATTCGTAAATTTTATTTAACTGTTAATTATTTAACTAAAAATGATTTAACTGTTAATTTAAGGATGAACTACAGTAACATTAAAAATAAAAGAAAACCTTTGAAAATTGAAAGAATGAATCTTTAAGCTATTGCATTCAGTCTCACCATTGTAAAATCCCATGCAAAATTTTAGAAAAATTCATTCGGTAATTTTTAAATTCTTATAAGAAAACACAGTGTTGAGAAATGTAAATATTAGAAAATTAAGAGTGAAGTTGTATAAGATCTACATTTCTGACTGGTTTTCATTTGTCATCACAAGAAGCCTTATTAATATCTTGAAAATTGATTAACTTTTGACTAATTGTAAGATTATTGCTGAAGTTCATCCTTAAATAGGAGGCTTCAGAATAAGTTCAGTTAAATATTTTTTAACCCCCTTCAAAAAAGCAGGCATTTTCGGTTCGTTGCCCGTGATAAATCCCCTCAAGCCGCGTCAACGACCCGAATCGCGCCGCGTAATAATAGTTACGAACGAAAGATCATGACTTACACATGTCCTCTCCAAGTGGCCACACTTGCGGCCCCGAGTTGACCTCCACAAGAACCGTGGGCGTGCATATCAGAAGGACGCAGAGGTCGGCTACACTCAGATTCACCAGGAAGATGTTCGTACTGTTCCGCATGTCCTTGCCGCGGAACACGACTAATGGGACCTGGAAAACAATCGAGAAGAAGGCTAATATAATCTGGTTTTCTTGCTTATTAGCGAAAAGCAATAACGAGTTCGTAGAATCCATGGATAGTCATGAAAATTGAAGAGATATTGTACAATAGAATATTTGATTACCGCGTATTACTTCGATCCTTGAGGATGTCGATGATACTAAAATGATTCTAGCATTGCGATTTAATTGTCTTCGATTGATTTAATTGATTTGGCTTTGACGATGTGATGAGTATCTTTTTCTAGAGTCGTGGAGCTTTTGTAGATTCTGTTTGCTTACTATTGTTACTCTGATAATTTATCTAAGTGCTACGTCCTTCATGTATGTAAATAATAAACAAGCAGTTTATTACAATGTTTTTCATAATAAAACTACATTTTCTATGTTTCCGCCAGTCAGAATCAACTGTATCAAGAAATTCGTAGAGCGTGAATACTTATTACAAGTTCTAATCGCATAATATCACGTTTCACTACCCGAATACGTAATCTCATATCGCAGAACCGCATTTCTCGACCAAAGAACAAGAGAACCTAGTTTTCCCTGTATTACATATAATTATCCCAAACAAACAACCACGAATGTTACAAGCATTATTCAAATTTTATGCGTAATTAAGAAAAGTATCAAGAGATTGAACAGGCAAATGGCTGCACTTACCATAAGATTCCCTATTATGCCGAGGACCATCACTATTATGCAGACAACCATAGACGTGGTCCGAATATACTCTGGTAGCATGTAGAGGTCCGAGGTTGCATTTTCTGACTCGATCACTGAAACATCGAATATTCCCTTTCGCGTCAGACTAATTTAAAACTTCATCCACTTCTTCCTACTAATTCCTTTCAACTAACTTCCCCCAAAAACGTTAATCTTTTGCGACAACTTCAGCGATTTCTAAATTTTGACTTTTTGAAGCATTAGGAAATTTTATTTTTTGCTGGTTTTGGGTTTTTCAGGATGGAAACTGATTTTTTGGGGGATAGTGTATGATTCAAGCTGTGGTTTTGTGTAGATATTGAATTGGGATAATGATTTTTTTTATTGTCAATTGGACCAAGTACAATGTGTGATCAAATTACTATAAAATGATGAGAAAAAAAAATTTTCCAATCTAAATTATTTCCAAAGCTCCAAAGTTTCTAAACAAAACTCGAAACATCTCATCTCTAATTTTAAAATAGTAGAAATGAAATATAATTATAATTAAACTGTGAGTTATTATGCATTTAAAGCAATTTTAAGTAATGTATCAGAAAAATGTATCAAAATATGCAAAGATAGAACAATATATCAACAAGGTGAATTTCTTCCCATTTCCCTATTTTCTGCAGTCGTGAGGATTGGATTTGCATAAAAATCCTGAGTCCAATTATAAGACAAGCGCGAATTCCTCCGATTAAAGGTTCGACATTCAAAAGCAAAAACGTCCCGCCTCCACCCCAACTTCACCGGCATCGCAGTATTTCCAGCATCGAACACGCCGCCTCATTAGCCGCCCTTTTCAGGAACTCAATAAATCCCACGTGATCGCGAATCCATTCGTCCGTAACAATGCCGACGTAATTAGAATTATTATTCCGCGGTGCGATTCGAGGAACCGCTTCAGGCGTCATATCACATCCGCGTTTCCGCGTCTCGCCCCGCGAGCAACAATTACAAAGAACAACAAACCGGAGCGGGATCGTGTCGTACCCGATAGCTCGTCATTTGCATCGCTGCCGGCGGCGGCGGCGGTCGCGTAGTACGAAGAACTCAATTCGAGCGCGAGGCTGGACACCGTGGATAACATTTTCGCCCCCGGTGATATCTGCGCGCCAGGAACCGCGTCTGAAGGTGTCCTCGTGTCCTCGCGCACCATCAATCGTCTGTCGCCGCGCCGCGCCGGTTCCGCGGTGTTCGCGGTGTTCGCGGCTCACCCGCGAGCTTTGCTGCGAGCACGCGCGATCCCCGGAGCGGGGGAAACGAGGGATCGAGGCGAGTGGCGGGGACGCGAGACGATCACGGTAACCGGGGAGTCCCAAAGGGGCATCGCAAGGTCCGCGAACTTGCTCTCTACGTGGGGAGCTTCTTCGCGTTCGAGTCGACACGCGGCGAAGCCTCGCAAACGACACCGAACCGCCGCGGGAAACGCGAGCGAAAATCCATCGGGGATCGTAAAAGAACCGCCTGGCGAGTCCGCCGGGCGAAGGTTTCCTTTAACTTCGCGGCTTTCGTTAGCGATGGGGTATTAAGTGACATTATAAACGGCTTTTCTCCGTTCACCCCGCGACGCGACACTTATGGGCCGCGGATCACATTGCTGGAAGTCGTGGATCTTCTTCGAGATGGTTTCACAGGTTCGATGTTCCTGGTTCGTTGATAATTTTTCTGACGTCGAAAGTTCTGGTTTTTGTAAAAGTTCGCTTTTGTTCTGTTTCGTTTTTTGATCGGAGAACGGTTTTTTAGAACTCTTTTGTAGATTTTTTTCCTGGTTGGTCGTTAACGAAGAAGCAGGTTTTCATTAGCAACTATCGAGAAGAATAAACAAGTTATTTCTACACAGTTATTATGAATGAAATATAAATTTTGCCGATTTAATTAGGCGAGACCATTCGTTTGCAGATTTATTTAAAGCAAATTTTTTAGTGAATTTTCAGGAAGAGTGTATACTAATACTGACTGCAGGAGAAAGTGATGAAAGTTATACAAGTATTAAGTTGTCCAATAAGTTCGTGTGGTTTTTTTTTTTTTTATCACTTTCAGCTTTCAAACTGTCTTCATCAAAACTAAATAATCTTTCAAATAAAAACTCATCACTAGGTTGCGGACAACTTAATACTTTCAGAAAAAATTTAAGCTGCTGTATTCGCATCCTCCATATGCGGTTCATAAATTTGTCTCTCAAATTAGAAACTAAATCCTTTTCGTGGCTCCGAATTTTTTTCACACGCGAGTAGCTTCGAACATCCCTCGTTTCCAGTCAATCGATTTATTTAGTGAATATTTTAAACGAACCAGTGGATTTTAAAATAAATATCAAGCCACGGAACTACAATTCAATTAAATCTAAAATCCTCAATGGTTATGCTATTTGCCAATCAAACAAATGGAAAAGAATTCGGATTATTTGGAAGAGATTTAAAGTGCTCGAAGAGATTAGTTATTTATATGTTTCTCTGCGTCGAATTAAGAAAATATTTTGGAAAGCTGAAAATAGGCTTCAAAGTTGAGTGCAACTTTGTTGAGTCTAGAACAGCCAGAGGTAAATATTTGTATTCAGTTCCTTTTGCACAGAGCATCGTTGTGTTCCGCCTATTACTCGTAAACGGAATATGTGGGACGTAGCACCTCAAGTATTTACCTTGGCACGACCAGTTAACACCAATTAACTCGTCCGCTATCGAAATCTATTCGAAACCTAATTCAGCTTCGTTTCATTCGATGCTACGTCTCAATGAGCTAAGAATTACGTTCGTCGTGTATGATCTATCTTAACAGTAACGTTAATAATTTTCGCGACTTGAAATAGACTCGATTCTAAACTTTAATACGTTTCAGAAATTATAATTATAATTCCCGAAGCTTGACGTCTATTGTGAAAGAATTGTAAGCGATTCCTTTGAAAGTAGGTTGGCAAAGAGATAAGACTACATTTTCTGTAATTCTTGTAACTCAAGCCTTGCTGGTTAAATAATTTCTAATGTTGTAATAAAATTTCTATGTTTTTATAAGATATGAAGTGTTAGAAAATGATAAAAATTATAGCAGAATTCAAGCCATTTTGAAGTATTAATTTCTTATGGGAATATGTAGATTCCCGTTTAAAAAGACTTCTGAAAATTTGAATCGCTAAGAATACAAAAAATTCTGAATTGTGACTCAAAAATTCAAACCAAAACGGCTAAAAAAGATCGTTTATTTCTTAATATTCTGATTTTAGAGAAAGAGTTCCAGAAAATATTGAGAAAAAAACGTCCAATCTTAGATTCTACGGCACCGATTAAAGCGACGGATCAGGTTGCAGCTCCGAAGGGAGAAATTTAATCGAGTGGACGAGCATCTACAAAACAATGCAACCCTAATCGATTCCGAGATTCGTTTCCGTTGTTCAGAACGATCGTTTGTCGAATACCGCTGAAGGATCGCGTTTTCTGATCCAATGAACGCCCACCGAAATGCTTATGCAGAGGCATAATTCCTCAATAATTGCTTATGTACTTAAACGTCTCCCGATGGCTCTCGTAATCTATCTCGAAATTATTCCATTCCGACGATCTGATTCCAGCGAGCACTCCACGAGTGTCCGTCTCATTACTACAAAATTATTACTGAAAACCTAATAACAATCAAACTTCAATTTTCGCATTGATAACTGCATCACTCTCTCCGATGTCTTTAAATGCTCCCAAGTGTTCTCAATTTTCCCTAAACGATGCGATAAATAAACGCGTATCCATATTCGCTGATGTAATCATATATCGAACCGAAGAACCTCCCGTTTTATACCATACAAATCCTCCGTAGCTATTTTCCCCGACGATTTCCAAAGAACCGTCGATCACATTTTCCGATTTTCCAGAATAAACGCCGAAAAGTAGAAAACAAATGAATACAAGGAAACGCGATGCCGATTCACCGAATGCGACTTTCCTCAGTCATCAAAACTGGCAACGAGAATTTTTCATCAGTTCCATTCCTTTCTCTCTCGCATTGTTCCCCGACAATGGCCACACGGTGGTCGCGGCACGAAAAAGGAGAAACCGCGTCGAGACGCATAACCTTCCGCCGTTCCCTCGCAAACCTGCCACTTCGCGGGACCAACACGTACGCACACACACACACGATGATCGCGATCGTCCCGATTCGGCCGCGATCGCCAACTTCGTTCGGTTCGCGAAAAGAAAACGGTCTACGGATCGCGATATGTTCACGCAAAACGCAAACGACACTTGTTTGTCCCGCGCGCGTTCGTCTTTCCGGTTTTTCGACGATTCCGATCACGTATCTCGTTCGCGATGGTCGAAGGAGTTTTGGTTACGGGGACAAAACTTAAGAAACACGGGAATCTAGAGTTGTTATAGTTAACACGTGACAATGGGGTTCAAGACGACGGAGTTTCCCCGAGGAACGACAACCGCGACGAACAAATTGTGCCGGCGAACTGAATGGACGCGACTCTGCCGCCACGATTCTCGCGTCGCCCACCTTTGCGCATGCGTGTGTTGTTTTTTTATTCGATCCCTTTCCATGCCGCGTTTTGATTAATCACATTTAGCCAAAAAGTATCTTTGCACTTTGGGTACAAATTTATTGTTAATTTTGTTCATTTTAGGTTTGAAATTCCATGGAAGGAAGAATTGCCATGGTAATAACTATATTCAAAATGAAAAATTATATTTTGCAATTGTATGATGAAATATACTATAGTGGGCGACCAAATTATTATTAGAGCAACCTACATGCATGTATTGATAATTTATTATTGAGTGTAATCAAATAATTGAAATTTGAGATTCCGATGATTGAGAATTTAACTGAAATTCAGAGAATTTTTTTACAGTCATTGGTAAACTGCAAAATTTTATGCATTTATGCTAAGTGTGAATATGTAATATGTATGGAAAGGTGTATAAAAATACAAATATACAAAAAGACATGAAAACATTTGTTGTTATTTTTAGTTCCCAAACATTCTTCATCAAAGTCAAATGACCTTCCGAATCAGAAATCATCATTAGATGGCAAATGTTTATACCTTTTATGGACATTTATTTGACAATGTAATTTATTGGACAACCTAATATCATAACAGTTAAGAGATAAAACATGTTTTTATTAAAACTTCTACTCTTTATCTATGAGTACAAAAATCTGAATTTGCATAAACATTCGTAGTCCTCGCATTACTCACAAGTAATATTTACCTGGGACAATAATTAAAAACTGATGAATAAATCAGAAATAATAATAGTAATGATAGTATTACTATAAAAATTTCCATAAAATTGTCTTACTCGTCTTGCCCCAGTTTATGTTTTTTTATAGCGCCATAAACATATCTTAAAAGTGACAAACCTATAAATTATATTTTTTCCTTCGCGTACTTGTATTCATTTGCTCAACGCAAATTGTGTTATGCGCTTCCATACTCATTAAAAATACATTATGTATTAAATTCGCATGTAAATGTCTAGCTTCATGAATATAGTTTTGTAATTTATACATATATTATAGTCTTGTAATTTCATGTCAAATTAATAATTATAAAATACCTACTAATACAGTATTATTATCATTAGTTTACTATTCTCCGTCACTAAATATTACAAAATTGTTTTTTTTTTTTTTTTTTTTTTTTTTTTTTTTTTTTTTTTTTTTTTTTAAATAATGTATATTATAATTTGACATTGAAGTCGTGATAAAACAAGAAGCTATACTTAAGAATGAATTAGTAGCAATAATTGCTTAACATTCTTGAATGTTCCGATCTTAAAACCGTTGAATTATGTGACGGTATTGAACGCATCAATGATGAGAGATAAATATTCATCAATTTCCTCGTATTCACTATAATTACTGAACCGTTTCATAGAGTGAATACTTTTTTATTTCTCTGAGCGATATCAAAAACGACGAGAGTTGGAAATTAATTTAATATAGAATGTTTGCGTGCAGTGACACAATTGAAAAAACTATTATAGAGAAATTATACTGAAAAATGGAAAAGCGGAAAAGATTGCTGGCAACTGAATGCTGGGAAACTGACTTCGAATGACAAACAAAGGAAAATATTCTCTCTAAAATTTCATTCAACTTTTGTTCTTATTCCAAACAATCACTCGTATCAGGATAAAAAGAGAGCAGTGCTGGTCTCTAGCGATATGGAAATTGGGAAATTAATCCTTTGACATTTATTCGAACGCCAATGGGTATTGAAAATTTGTTAATTCGTAATAAAAAAATATTCTCAATTTTCTCTAGTTAAACAAAGTTTACTGAATAAAAATAATAATAATAAAAATAAATAATAATAAAAATTTACAAAGGAATAAAAACTGCAAACTGTAGTCAATTATTTCAATACAAAGGAAAGTGAGTCATCCAAGTTCCAAAGCAGTGAATGAAAAATAATTTATCTTTCACAAAAATAATTTTCGTTTGCCGTGAATTAAATTTCGCGTCGCGAGAATTTTATAAGCCCCCCAAGTCGCAAGTTTCGAGCAACAAGTATTGGCAATCAATTGAAACGCGACGAAGACGAGCCTTCCTGCAGCCTCGTTTCCCAGGCGCGTTTCGAAACGATCGTCTCCTCGGCGCGGCGTCCGTGTACATCTTACCTCAATCACGAGGTGACAACGGGGGACAAAAGAAGAAGGCGGCACGCCGGTTTAACGGAATTCCGTATTAGGAATCCAGGCACATTCCGTTCGGCTCTCACAATCCGCTCTATTCAGGCAATCCGCGCGAAAACATTTTGTCAATTTCGCTTGTTACGTGCTGGAATCGCTCCAGGCGTTCTTCACATACACGTTTAATCGCCCACGAGCTATGCAAACGTAATTAACTAGCACGAACCTGGATCTAACAGAAATTTGATTATTTTAGTATATGCACCCTTTGTTAATCTTCTTCCTGACCTCCAAAATAATAAAAAGGATCTATACTTTTACTGAACCCTGTGTCAAATGCGTACAAATTTAATTTATGTTATTCATATAAACAGTTTGAGAATATCGAAAATTAGTAATAAGTAACATGTTTCTAAAAAAAAAATGTAATTTAGTTAGACCAATTTTACACGAAAAGTAACGCAAAAAATGATTTTGGATTGTTGCAAGATGTTGAATTCGCGTGTATTTAAAAAATATGAAGTCAGTGACGACACCATGGAAGGGAGATCCACGATGTGACGTCATCCACACTCGAGAAAGCGACCCTGAGGGACCAATTACTTTCGCGTCAACCGCTACCACCCATTTTCGAATTACGAGCTCAGCAGACTATCCTGCAGCCGACGACACTCTGATCCTTTTATTCCTGGACGCGTTTTTTCACGTCGGATATCCTCGACGCCGGGAGCAATATATTCCGCGCGATTCCGTTATATTTTCCGTCTGATACGGGGATTGCATCCCCCTCCGTTCTCGATAAACTTCGCTGACCCATTTCCCTTTCGCGAAGTTTCGACCGTGGAATTTATTAAATTTCGCGCCTCGGCGAAAATGAAACGGAGGATCCGTGGGGATAAAGGATCGCGCAAATATCGGATAATGAGCGAACGATTACGGTGTCCATTTTCCGCGGAACCTCCCGTAATGGATCCCATCTATTGTGTCCCATCGTCCGCAGCGATTGCAACGGAGCTTGACTTTATCCGGTGCATGGAAAAGGGAAGTCGCGGGTCAACGCGCCCCTCTGTTCTCATCGATTCAATGCGACTAATAAGGCTGTGGTGATTCAGGGATTCTGCTTAATTATGATCATACGGAAAATTCATAATCGCTTTCGTCTTTGGCGGGAGGAACTCGTTAAGCGGATTGCTGCTGAAGAGAAATCAAATGCAGGGAATCTCCAGGGATTTCTTTGTATTTAGCAGACGTGGTTCTTTGGTGAGGATTTTTTTTTAAAACGCCTTGATTTTTTTAACGCAGTTTGAATATGCGAAAGAAGTCGATTATTCAGGTTTTGAGCTGGGCGATGAATTTTTTATCTTTCTGGGTGTCTGAAATTGTAGGACAAATTTAATTGAAGTTTGGAACATCGAATTTTAAATATTGTATTTAATTGATCTCCAAAGTGAGGATTTTTTCGAAATGGCTCAATTTTTTAGAGGCAGTTTGAATAGTTGAAAAAAGTTGATTATTTAAGTTTTAGACTGATTGGTTTCCAGTTATTGTGAGCTCGAAATTTTAGAAAAATCGAATAAAAGTTCAGAGTATTGAATTTTAAATATTGTGTGTAATTTATTAGTGTTGGAATTATGTTAACCACATAATGGGATTCCAATATTTTTCTGTTGAATATTTATGCATAACAATACATAATATTTTTATTGTATATCTGAATATAAATAAAAAATGAATGTGGCAGAATTCCGAACGAAATTGAATAAAATCGTACCCATATGTACGACTAAACCAATGCGAAGTAGATCATGCTATGGCTGGCTAGATATTGAATGATTCCACTTGTTCGTCCCATCAGGCAAAGAAAAAGCTTATCGTTAGAAAAATACTAATCAAATAAAATAATCAGCTGATAAAACTGACTAATACAAACTTACGCAAGAAGTGAATGATTCTTATATTCACGTAAGTAAATTACAATAAATATGTTCCTTACTTTAAAAAACAAACTAAAGCTTTTCGAAAGCCCACTGCCCACTGCTATTTAAATACATATCTCATTGTCAAACACAGTCGTAACACCTACGCGGAACAGACGTAAAATAAGCGTAAACTTGCTGACTTCGTAGATGAAATAATTCCGAAGAAACCATTTCAATCCATTTGAAAATAACTTGATATTCTTTTCAACTTCTGGATGACAACTTCTAACAGTTTCAATTTTAAATTAAATTGTTAACTTATTTAATAGTTAATTAAAATTATTTCTTGCGGCTCTTAACTCTTAGGTTCATGAGAAAACTGCCGCTTAATGAAACGATGTTTTACTGGAAAATGAGACTGGCGGGTAACGTTGGAAAATGGAAGACGTTATTGTCACGCGTGACGCGAAATTAAATTCCTTGGCACGCGACGCACATCCGCTGGGCAACTTCGCAGTCGAAGTTTGATGGTCGATGGACCTGGGGAGATTCATTTACTGGTCGGAGCTGCGATCTTTGATACCCATCTGGGAGGAGTGATAAAGTGGCTGCGATCTTTCGCAATTCCGTATTCGAGAGAAACGACTAGATTTTTAGATGGAGTAGATTTTGAAAAGAATATTAATCTTACTTTATCAAAAGATTTTCTTCCTTTATTTAACCCTGCTACAGTTTTAGGACCTTTTTTGACCCATTACAATATTATATTTCCTTTAATAACCGTTTTATTTCCTAGAGAAATTAGATAAATTTAGGGTTAATATTTTGGTTTTTCCTATTTCTTCTCATTTCTCCTTAATCAATCCTCATTCCACTGTCATCGTCATCATCATTCTAAGACTCAATAAATACATCAACCTGCGCGCTCTAAAAACCACCATGACCCGTCGCGTCGCCCGTTCCCCGAAATTTTCATAATCAAAGTCCGTCCCGTCCGTCCAGCGTTTCAGGCACCCGCCTGCAATTAACGCCGTTTGGATGATGAATATCAGTCAATTATATTTGACCAGCGAGTGCCCCTCTTCAAAGGACACGGCCGATCCCTACCGGAATCATGTGCTTGTCCCGTCGCATTGTGCTTTCGTGGATCTGTGTCACGCGTCGGAGCCCTTTGAGCCGCCGCGCCGCCGTCTGGGCTTGTTATAATTAATTCATCGCGCTTGGTTCGTTCGCGCGGATCCTCGTCGCCGATAATTCGCATTCACGGCGCGGCGGCGGCACGCACCCGGAAACTGAACCCTCGATTCATTTGCACGCTACACGGGACATAAATGGCTCCGTCAACAGGGCCGTCTAAGTATGAATGCAGGCTAATGCTGTTCAAAGTGCAGCCTCGTTGAAAATTTGTGTCGTCTACCAGGGGGTGGGAAAAGGGAGGAAAGGGGGAGGGAACCGGTTCTCAAACTTTTTCACTTGGAGCAGCTTCCTTTACTTTCTTTACAAGTATTACTTTCGACGTAGAAGTATTTTTTTATGACGCGGATAAAGTGTTGATTTTGGGGACGGAAAATTTAGGCAAAGAAAAAATTATGGAAAATATGAAAATTTTTAGGGGTTTTAGGAAATTCAATTACTTGACGTTGTAGCATTGGAAGTGAAGAAAATTGATGACGCGGTAAACTTTTACTATCCTTAGGGTGATATTACGTCTTCAAATTGGAAACTAAAAAATTAATTAAGGTAGTTAGATTTGCTTTTGCATCAATATTTATCCACTTCTTTGATGGCGATGAATAAATCACCCAGTTTGAGAACCAGGGACCTAGATGAACCTTTCTAGCTGCTTCTGGAGCCATCGAGTGCCTCGTTACTCGCAATTAACACCGATTTTGCATCCCAGTAATCGAAACGCTGTGGTGGAAGTCACGTTTGGGAATTACGGTTTATATTGTCTGGAGATTAAATGGAGACTGAAGATTCAGGGCATCTGATATCCGCAGAAATTGTGGAAGATAAAGTAACACTAAGACAATCCTAAGACACCTTAATTTCTTGGAGCACGGTGATATCATTTTTATATCACTTGAATTTTATAATTTACTGCAAAAGTTAGACGACACAAGTTTGATACAAAACTAGAATTTGTTACTTGCGATCATTTTTATACAAACTTAATACAAAATGTAAATTTTGTGTTGCATCAAAGTTCATACAGTTTATTTGCTTTATAATTAGAGTTTTTTTTATGCTTCAAAGAGTTAACTCATATACTAAAAATAATAAAACTGCATGAATTAAGGGGCTAGCGTGACCAGGCTGTATAATAAGGCAATTGTTAGAAATTTTGTAGAAAAAAATAATTGTCCTCATCAACTTGAAATTACGTAGGTTAATTAAATAACATTTATAAAGTCTGTTAACTTTTTTTTAACAACAAAAAAAATTAAATTTGTCTAATGTTACAGGAGACATAGTCCCTTAGCCCAAAAAGAATGATTCAAAAATTCTGAAATCAGTAAAAGAACTAAATTCTAATTTTCATTTGACTCGTCACATATTTTGAAGAAGCTGTATACTGTAATTACAATTCCAACTGTGGGATCGCAGTTACCGAACAACCGTATGGATCTCCAGGGATAACAAGGATATTGACTACCAAATGAGCGCCATCTGCAACACAGTCCTCCTGATTGCTTAATTACCCACACAGTAATTAAGGTCTGCAATTGTCTTGAAACAGTCAACAGCTACCAGATGCATAACAAGCTGACATTCGAGCTTCTCCAAAGTCAAACTGTTTATCGCAACACAGCATAAATAAAGAAAAAGACTTTTGAAATTGATATTAATTCCTTGGATTGATTACGAATAAGACGAGTCAGAAATTGGGGATGGATTTGGGTCGAAAAATTCGACGAATCAACAACAACAAATTATATGGACCTTCCTCGAAAGGGATCTGGAGAGCATTTCCAAGTCAAAGAGCGGACAGCAACTACGCAAACATAGACACGACTGGATTGCCGAATTTGAAAGTTACCAAGGAGTTCCTCTAAATATAAGCGGATTGCTCGCCGAGGATACGTCAATACAGGGGAAAATTGTTTGCCGATAGCCTGGAAAGAAAAGGTGCTAACGAACTGTTGCTAACTGGGTCGCGCAATAAAAGTCGTACTTATAATTCCCGGGAGAAATTTGAAAATTGTCCAACTTCTTTAAACTCGAAAAAGTACAGAAATTCATTCGGTGTTTGTGTATCTCTCCGCGGCGCAAAACATGTTGGATTAAATAAAACAGAAAAATTAAAGCGACAGTTTGATTTGGAGTAGTCAGTCTCCTCGACGATAGTTAGCAAACACGAAGATTCGAGAGATTCAATATAGCCACATAAACCGTAAAGTTGAAGATACGCAATTTAATAATAAAAATATAGAGCAACACAGCTGCTCCAAAGACTATGCAAACACCGCATTTGCTTATAATGTTCAGTACACAGAACATTACAAGATAAGCAAATAAACTTAACAGTCAATTAAAGATAAGCAAGTAAATTTAATAGAAAAAAAAGTTTAGAGTAGTTGCTAATTTGATTTATCCCGCGGAACCGAGTTATATTAATTGTTAAATAAGGTTGTTTGTTTTCTTCTGTAAAAGTAGGGCGTTGTTAAAAATATGCCTCGCTCCCCCACGACGGTATCACCGGTTTCAAAACCGGGAAGGTAAATTAGTTAAATGATAGACTACTCCAGTCTCGCGAGACGCGCCACAGATGCCTCTGAATCCGAGGCGCAGGACGAAGCTGACCCATATAAAAGAAGCAATTGAGATTTTCCAAAGCGTGAATAACGAGACTCTGAAGAGGGGAAGAATGTACACCGCTGTAACATTTTTCGAGCTTTTATCCGACACGTCGGAAAGTATAATATAATACGTGAAGACAGAGCACTTCCTGCGAAATAAATTGAATATCCAGGATCCTCTTTCTTCGAATCTCGTTTCTGAAAAATTTATTTCATTTAATGATACAAGTGTCTATTTGCTGTAAACACTGGCTCTGGTATAGACTCACTAGACCTGCGAAAATACTCCATAAGACCGGATGCACACGAGCGACACAAACTCGCAGCGATCGTTTGCGATTATTACGATTTCAGTGACGTTGTCCAATTTATTTACATTTGTGACAAACATAGTAGTATACAAAAATGCAGCGACTTCTTGTCGCTTGTGTGCATCGGGTCTAAAACGCCAATGAGTTTCTTATCTGAATAGAAGGTTAAAAAGCAAAATTAGTGACGAGAGGATTTGAAGGGGTGCGATGGAAGTTAGTAACACAAGGATAACGCAGAGGAAATATTAATTGCATCTTTTCAACGAAAAAGTAAGATCACTTTGCAAAGGAGAGTTCACTGAGATGTTGATTAGAAACAGCCTTTTGTCTCGGGAATTTAATTAATACAGCTCTACGACCCGTGAAATTGTGATTCGAAGGAAAAGAAGACTGCGTGGTGGGACTAGAAACTGGTTCGAATAGCTAGAACTTGTCTATTTAGTTGACCAGATTATTGTAACCGCGATTGTGTAACAAGGCTTTCATCGAACTTAGAATTAGTTACAGAACCAAAGAAATAGAGAAAATGTCACAAAATTGTATTTTTTAATCGGTAAATAAATGATTAATTCCTTCATTTTACTATTCTGTTTTCTCTTAAAATTTTTAACTTTTAAACATTTTATGCACTTATGGCAATGGTAATTGTGTAATAAATCTACAGAACTGTTATCATGTATCAAAATATTCACAATACTATTCAAGTTAGAATATTTAGAACATTAAATATACTTTTTTCCACATCCCAATTCTTTATTTGCGCTTGTAAAAATTTTACCTGCATAGAGATCTGCTGTCTAATTATTAGCTGTCAAATATTTTTATTTCGATATGTTATTTCGTGTTTAAAAAATGTATATAGTTCCTGCAATTTATTATCAAAAATACCCGTGCAGTTCTGGTTTCTTTGGTTCACTAGTTTTTTTTGTGAAAAAAGAAATCTGAAAGAGATTTCTCTTTTTTTTTCGTCCCAAATAACCCTCTTCCCCTAGCACTAATTAATTATCAGAGATAATAATATCCAAAATGCAGTCTTCCTCCTTATTTATTTTAAAATCCTGCCTCTGCTGCAACTCTCAAAATGAATCCTCTGTTTTCTTCTGGATCCCATAGATCAGAGCTCCCCCAGAAGATTGGGAAACAATTCGCAGCACAATTTCCATCGCAAGCTGACAGAAACCGGAACGATTGGCATTATATCTTGTTAAATCCGATCCAGGCTAACTATATTCAGTCCCGTGGTGTAAAAAAGGCCGAGAACGTCGCGCATCTTGACACGCAGTGGGACCTGTCGTTACCTGTCAACGTCCCTAACCCTGGCTATCGCTCTAAATCGTGTTTTTCTAGCTGCCGCTCCTAAAATCGACGACTTGATTTACGGGCGTCGTGAAACGCGCAACAGCATCGTGATTTATATGAAAAGGGGGACAAAAAAAAAGACGCGAATATTATTTATCTTGGCTCTTTGGTTTCCCTCTTCGTCCCTCGGAAGCGGAAAAATTGATCGCACCTTGGGACTGCGACTGGGATGACAACCTTTCTTTCCATCTTTTGGGAAAGAAACTTTCGTGAAATTTGAGCTGACGATTCAAAAGCTCTGCGCACAGAATTTCGGCTACTTTGATTTTTTTTCATTCTTAAATTTTTTAAATAGAATACGATGTTTGCCAGGATTATGACAAAGATGTTTGCAATTCTTGTAAGTAATTATTTAAACACTCACCAAATTAGAACGTCTTCGACGCTCATGAAGGATACTTTTCTCTTCATTTTTACTACCTTCTGGAACCACCAAAAATTGTCCATCTTATAGATTACACCAGGGACCATCGCACCACCTAAGAAACAAAGAATACCAATCAAAAAATGATCAGTAATTGCTAATTAACGCTCCCGAAAGCAGTGCTATCATTCGACGCGCTTGCTTTGATAAAACCGCCGAAATTTGATCAGACCAAAGATAATTCACCCGAACCGGAAGCTACGCCGCGAATATCAGGATCAATTCTCGTCGCGAAACGACGTTATCGTCACCCCTAGGCAATCAATTTCTTCGAAACCAAATTCGAAACGCAGTTTCTAATAATCTGATTTATTTACGATCGACATGGTCACCGACGCGAACCGAGGAAGACTAAACCGGACACGAGGAAAAGTAATTACGGAATCTTCATATGCAATTAATGACCGTTGCTACGGACAAGGTCGAGGATAGCTGGGGAAATGGAAGTTGCGGAAATGATAGAAAGCTTTTAAAGGATTTGGTGTAAGCCGGCGCGGAGAGGTGTGCCGTGACTTGGAAATCGAATGAAACTTTATCGACTCCAAGAACGGACGTTATTTCATAAGTTTTTAAACTAAGGATCGCATTCGCGTCGTGGACACAGCCGTTGTCCGGGATTCTCTTTGGTGGTTCTGTGGCGCAAAGTTTGATTAAAGGCGAGGGAAAGTGGATTTATAGCCAAGCACCGTATTTCTATAAAACTTTGCTGTATTCTCTCTCCTGTGGTCTTAAACGTGAAAATGGATTTTGTAAGAGTACACATTGTTATCATGATGCGGAGTAGTTTTGAGAATTAGAATTCCTTCGGTAAACCATACTTTAATCATTTTTGTTGTTAGGTATAATGTGGAACTTATAATGAGACATTCGGAGAAATTTGTTTTTCTTTTTAGATTTTCTTTCAAAAGTTTAAACTAGGAAAATTATGAATATTCGAATATGAGTAAAATTTGAATTTGATATTAAAATAACTCGAATGTTTGAATATTATTCGAATAGTAAGAAATATTATATTATTCCGATAACTAGGAGTATTCTAATATTTGATTATTCGAATATTTAGAGCGTTCGAATTTTGTAGGTATTATTTTACCGAATACAAATCTAAACATCAAATATTTTTTCACACTGTATTAAAATATTCATATACTATTAATTATTCGAATAATGCTCACATATTCGAACACAAAAAAAATGAAAGAACAAAAAATGCACTATATTATTGATATTTTGTATATTTTGCATACTTAATTTTACATAGATATACCATTACATTAAATATTCTTAACTCTAATTTTTATGCTCCAACTTCGTATCCCAAAATTCTAAATCCAATTCCTCTAAAACGATACTATGGTATTCAGTAAAACCATTCTAAATTCCTAAAAAAAATACTAATAAATTCTATGGTAACGAGTTCCATCTGTTCCAAGAACGTGACTCTAAAATTTTCCAAGCTGTATTTAGTTTACGAGTTCCATAAAATATTCTAGACCATAATATCTATTTCTACAAATTCTATTAAATATTTCAAAGCGATCCTGATTTGTAAATGAATTTATTACCAAGGAATTCGTGGGATAATTATTAAGTGGGAGTTCTAAAAGTTGATCGCCTGAGTTCTACGCGTCTCTCTCTCCCTCTACGTCGCATCGATCCGCGAAAAATAATCGCGAAGTTAGCGAAGGATTTGCAGACCGTCGGACAGATGTATGGATAAACAGACAGTGCTCGTCCACAGCTCGTGAACATGGAGAGGATGCTTGAGATTCGAGGAAAGGCCCGCGCCCCGAGTTTTAAAAGTTTCGCTGTTATTGTTGGTCTCGAGCCAACCGAAGTAATGCTCGTGACGCAAATACATCAACCTCCAGCCTCCTCCATTTTTGCCTCTCCTTTCGATCCCTTTTACCCCATTCATCTCTGAGGCGCGGCGATGATGGAATTATTCCTGGGCGACTTATGCATGAAGCTCGTTCCGAGTGATAACAACGATCGAGCGAACATCGTGGCGAAGAACATCAAAGAAGGTGATATTTTTTTGGTTCCTCCTCGCGCAGTGTTTACTGTGTTTGCAAAAAAATTGTACACGCGATAAATAAATAATAAATACTATTCCCTGGATGTGTAATTAATTACTGAACTGCAACTGACAAATGCTGCGTTTTTGGGAAAAGATACTTACTTCGGTAGGGATTTTGGAAGTTTGCAAATTCTAAGATAAATTGAGTGGAATGGAATAGATAATTAAATGATTAAAGGGTATAAAATAGAGGACTTTGAATATTCAATAGACAATTTTATGCATGGGTACACAGAATTTAGTGCATATAAATTGAATTAGGATTAGTATGGAAATGCATTATCTCACAGAGGCCGAACGCTTGGAAGAATAATTAGGAATAAATAATGCAATTAAACAAACGTTTGCGTAGTAACCAGTGGCGCCAGCTAACGAGAGCTCTTCGACCGAGAGGTAAATGAACACTTGACTGATTTCTACTGCCACCTGCTTCGTCACTTTTGTGCTCGACGTAGCTTTTATCCTCCACGTTAAAACAAATGAAATATCACAAAGGAATTATTGAAACCCATTCGAGAGGATTAAAAATTTCTGAGGTCTCCGAAATCTCTTCTGAAAATGGAAATCCTTTATTTTTTACTTTCGGAATGCAAAAACATAGAGATAAAACTTTCACGAATTTTATTCATTTTCTGTTGCACTGGAAATTAGTCCTTTTTGCCTTCCCATTCTTGGAAGGGGCGGAAGTCTTGTTTCCTTTTACGTTTCTGAAATGCGGAGAAGAAAATGAACTTTCTTTAGATAACCTTTGGTACAACTTTCGGGCGATAAGAATCGCAAAAGCTACTCGTCTTGATTTCCTTCTTCGCCTTTTCCCCCAAGTAGTTCTATTACCGCTGATAGTGTTCGCGCCATTCTAGGAACGTAATCTCGAGTTACTTTTTCGAAACCGCAGTTTCTCTCGTTGCAGAATAACCATAAACTTCGTTCCCACAATTAAGACTGGTTTAATACCCTTGCAATTTGATTCGACCATTTTTTTTAACAACTGTTACTACTCATTTCGTATCAATAAAAAATAAAAAGATGCAAATTGCTTTATTCTGAAATAAACATTAGTAGATAACTTTGAACGTTTTATGGAAACTACTATTTTGTTTATTATTAATAATAATAATTTTCTCATGATAATTTTTTAACCGCAAAAAGATTACTGGTTTTCTGCATCTAAAACGTACAAAAAGAAACAATATTTGTGACTGCAAGGAAACACGGCGCAAGTCACAGTTTCAAAAAACTAAGTTTGTCCAGAAAATAAAATTTATATCATCAGAGAAAAAATTGATGAAATGAATTTTTCCTTCGAAAACGAGATTTTTATAAAATTGAAGACCATAGTGATCGAAACTAAATGTGAATATCTCAAAAATGAAAAAATGAAGCAAAAACACATGAAATATAGAAAGCAAAACATATGTTATAATATTTAAGAGGGACAAGACACTTTTATTTAAGTTAATTATTTTGTTCTGTGGTCTTGAAAATGTGTATTTGCATAAACTTCCGCAGTCTACTTATAACCACAGATATACCTTAATGAATGATCTACAGGGTGTAATAAAAATGTTGCAGTTCCTTGAAAGGGCTAATTCCTGAAGTGATTTTGAACAACTTTTTCCTTAGCGAAAATGTTAAGTAGGGCTTTGTTAACGAGTTATTCATGAAAAACACTGACCAATAGAAGCGCGAATACTGTGGATGAATATCAGCGCGGGCTCCAGCTGTAAGTAGTATTGGTCCATCATCGTCCGCGTCATCATTAATCCACTGTACTCGCTTCCCGATTGGTCGGTGTTTTTTGTTAATAACTGGTTAACAAAGCCCCACCTAACATTTTCGCCAAGGAAAAAGTTATTTAAAATTACCACAGGAATCATCTCTTTCAAGGAACTGCAACATTTTTGTTACACCCTGTATAGTCTATGAGATTCTTTCCTGATCCAAAAATTAATCGTTAATTAAATTCGCTCACATGGTACGACCAACCGCCAGTTGTTCTTCACGATTAACACGGGTTACTTCTTTGCAAAAAAAATTTGCAACCTTGTAACGAAGCGCCCCACGCCGCCCCTCGCCAAAGACATTTATCCCACCGCAAACATGCGCGACGCCGTCGATCTATTTGTCTTTCGTTAACCAAAGAGCGACGATTGCCGTGTCAACTTCTT
Organism: Perdita meconis; assembly: GCA_030770465.2. Taxonomy (NCBI): domain Eukaryota; kingdom Metazoa; phylum Arthropoda; class Insecta; order Hymenoptera; family Andrenidae; genus Perdita; species Perdita meconis. The sequence continues at coordinate 19,441,863 of JASKOS020000005.1, read as the reverse complement.
GCGCGGGGCAACATTGTTTTACGTAAATAAATGAAAACTCTTGTTCCTGCGGGATTTCAGTTAAGAAGCGCGAATCGTAAGCTCTTGTTATAGAAACGGTAGCAAGAAAGCATCCAAGGTTAAATATAACTAATCACTCCACCCTTGCCGGTATTATATCGGCATCCCTTAATGCTTGTAAGAGGCGACACGATCGCGGAATCCCCCAACATCGTTAAACATCCGGCCAATCGGATTAATCGCGTCGGCGCAACGCTGCGTACCGACGCGACGTCGAAATATCAACCCCTCTACGTGGGTCGAATGGGTCGTTCAAGGTGCGAACGAAATTTTTCCAGACTCTCTGATGTTTTATTTTTGGGTGAGAGGTGTTTCAAACATTTCACTTGATTAATGTTTTTATAGCGGGGTGGAGAGTTTGATCAGTGTCTCAGAATTTATTCGAGCGTTTTTAGAGCCTGGAATAGTTTAAAAAACTAGGTTTGGATTTAGATCGCTTACGGAGTGCGAGAAAATACTGTTGGAGGTACGAAGAGTTGATTTTTTAAAAGAAATATTACCTTGCTTTGATATTAATAAATTATACAGTTTTAGAGTGTTTAAAATTATAAGTTCGGTTTGAGTTATACTAATCTCTCATATCCGAGTAATAAATCCAGATTCTACGTCACGGTATAGACGATACTGAATTGGACACTTTCAGAAATATTTAAATAATAAAAGGTTCTATTTATTGTAAAGAAAAACACATATAAAATAAATTTTAGTTGAAGATGTTAAAATTGAATTTAAATTAGCTTCGAGAATGGCTCTAACTTGAGTTTAATTGCACTCCAAATATTCTCTAATAATGGATAAGAAATGAAGATAAACTGCACCAAGTTAGAGTAGAATTTGCATTCGTTCTAATTTACTAATAAATTCTATAGCATTTAGTCTACATTTAGCTTCCATCCTTAAAAATGATTAGAACATGTAAAATTGCACAAAATGAGATCTGATTCGAGTTCAAATGAACTCCGACTTAACTCGATTTCGAGTAATAATAAAATAGATACAATAAACATCTTCTCCCAAAATAAATTATCTCCAAATCAATATACTCCTTCTTATCAAAAACCCCAAACCTCTGATTCTTCTCAAACTCCCATCTTTGAAGCCCAGCACCGCCATCGCACCGAAGGAAAGCCATCCAATAAGAAAAACAGAAATGGCGATCACACGCACCGGGAGAAGAAAAAACAGATGCTGACTAACAGATAAGAAAATCGCTTACGCATGGAATCTGATGAAATCGTATTTACGAATTGCGAAATAACAGAAATACATAATCTACAACATCTATAAATATTGTAGATTGCATTTTTCATCGGCAAAGTTCAGCCCTTCCATTCACCGTTACAATTTTCAATCGCCACGATTTATGGTTCTCGACGAGGTAAATACGACTTGAAAGATCGGAGATCGATAAACCGATTCTCTGGTTCGTTTAATGGTCTCCATGGGTGGGATCGAATTTTCCTAACCGCCTTGCAAGCCCGCAGCGGTGCGTTTAATCAGTGATCCAGGAGTTATGCAAGGGTAAGGTTGTGCAACAAGGATTTACAATCTCGTAGTCAATACTGTCTATGCTAACGAGCTTAGATTCGATTAAGAGGGGTTCTCACGTTACGAAAATTCAACCTCGAGGGACCAATTTGTCGCGGAACTTTCGCTATAATCTCGCGGCTCGTCGCTTTCGACGAGCTTGCAGATCTTTGGGTACGTTTTTGAGATTAGCTCGCAAGTAGAGGAAAGCTCTCGAGTGCAGCACAAAGTTGGAGCAAAATTGAGACGCTGATTCCAAGAAGTAAAAGACTGGAGCTCATATCGAGAGATTATAGCACATGGTTCGCTTCATTAGAATAATTCTCCACTTTCAAGTTCCAAACGTTCTCATCGTCGGACTTGTAGTGTCTTTGCTTGTTCCGGTTTCCTAAGTATAGTGTTTTCAGAATAAGGCGAGTGTGCACCAAAAATTGACAAAGCGACAAAATAAAGGGGATAGGAGGATCTCGGTGGTAGGGGAGGCGGGAGAGAGTTTGCAGAGGCTCGCGAGACGCAACAAGGTCGCCTTGAGAACGCCTGGCGTTCGGTCGATGAGGCCTAAAACCCTAGAAATTCGCATAATACATGTCGCAGTGGCTTCCTTATAAAGCTTCCGGTTTTCAATACCAAGGTCCGCAGTGCGAGAAAGGAGCTTCGACGAAGAGGCCACGGCTACCCTCGCCCTCGCGTACCTCTGACGCTGTCGATTCGGTCCCCCGTACGAGAGCTGGACGTTCCCGCGATTCTTCTCCGTCCTTAGACAAGTGAGAGTACAGTGAAACGCCGAAAAGAAAAAAACACGACAAACAGAGATGACTAGATTAGCTCCGCAGCCTACAGAGTCACCATAAGAAATTGGTTTCGGTCGACGCGAAGGAAATCGGTGCTTCGGTTATCGACATCCTCGTCAACGCGTTGTCGATATCGATCAGTGACGATCCTCGATGCGAGGACCTCTTCGCGAGATCCTCGACGTCGCGATCGACGCAAGGAACCAGTAAAACAGTGGGGAGTATTTTTGAGAGGGCGAGAAGAGGATAAGGGAGAGCGGAATGGGCAATCCAAGAGCGGTGCTGATCTTTCTGTGTGTCGTGTGCGCGTGCACCTGCGGCGGACGCACGGAATGCGGAAATCATGCACAGATTTCATTGCTGACGAGCATTCACGATGACCCCGCCTGCAAGAAGCTCTCCGCCAAAGGCGTACTCCTCTACGAAGCCGCCAAGCTGCTCACCGAGGTCCACAATAACAAGTCCTCTGGATACGACATCGGTAATTGCCTTAAGTTGTGTTTATCGACCGCGGTTTCCTACTGTTTCATAATCTGCGCAGTTGAGAAAAAATTATCTACCGATCTCATGCAGGGAGAGAGAAGCTTTGAGCAAGTCATGTTCATTGATACTGATCTTTTATTTTTTAGTCTGTGCAATTGTACGAAAATTTGCATTTCGACGAAACTGATTTTATGCAAATTAAGTGAAGGATTGAGTGAAAGAAGATTTGAGTAAATAGAATTTTATAGGGACGAATTTTTATTCAATTAAAATTTTTTAAATGTAAAATTTATACAATAACTTCAGAATTTTCATTTTATGTAAACGAAGAGAAGATTTGAATAGAAGGAATTTTATGGAGAGGAATCTTTAATGAATTACATTTTTTTCAGATGTAGAAGATGTATAAAATAACGTCAGAAAGCTGCAAAGAGTAAATTTCCACGCTTTTTAAAAAATAAAGTAAGGAAAATGAAGAAATGTTTACTAATGAATGTTGAATGTTGAGTAATGTAAATTGAACTTTTTCTAATATGTTTTTTAACCAACAGAAATTTCTGCATTTTTAATCATTTATATCTTCAAAATGTACAAGTGCTCTGCAAATTCATGATGTTGCTTTTAAATATTCGTGTCTACTTTTCAAAGAAAAAATTTGGTTAAAAAATTCGAGAGACTTGCAATGCTCCTTCATCAAGTTAAGTTACATCTACAAACAGAATGAATTTCAACTGAAGCTTTGTATCACTGCTCAATAGACCACAAATTTTTAAGCGTTTATGATAATTTCAAGTAAGCAAAAATCTACGAGATTGTTGGATGCCAAAATATAAAAAAATATAATTCGTGTTGCAATGTTTAAAAAAATTAGACACACAGTTTTCAAATTACAATTTTTCATTTATGGCAGCAAAAATTTGATTCGGCATAAAAATTCAGTGTATCGATCAGGATACAAAATTTGCGAATATAATGCCATTTATTGAGAGATATTGCGCATAATTCCAGCAATTAAACTTCATCGTCTTCAAACTTCCAACTATACCAATTACTCTTATTAAAGCGTAAGATTTTTTTTAGAGAATCTACAGTAATTATCGATTATACCTTGATATATTGCAAAATATTGTTCGCTCTTAGTGGAATTTTATCTTCCAAGACACGCTGCTGAAGTTAGTTTGTATGTCAACAATACGTACTTGGCTTGTCAGAGGCCAGATTGAAGAAAAATGGGAGTGATTGTACTGGTGGATGCAAGAATGACCTCTAGATACCTGTTTCTTTGGCATACATGCATATGAAAAAGAATAAGAAAACGAATTATTGCTTTTTATGCAAAACGGGGTGAAGGTCGACCTTGCGTTCAACAATAAAATTCTGAGAAAGAAATTTCAATTATATAATTCCTGACACGATCACTTTTAAATACTGTGTTTTTCTTAAATTTTTTCTACGATTTCAAATTCCTTCCGAAATCAGTTTATGCAAAATATAGTGCAGTACTCTGGTGCATTTAAAAAATTTCTTCACACAAAACGCTTCTCAATACGAAAACAAGATCAAACGAAAGAAAATACTCTACATGAAATTTTTCCTTCCGTTTTCACAAACTTCATATTTTGAAACAGCCTGTATAAACTCACTAACTCACATTTTTACCCGAAAAATGTATTTGAATTTATTCAACGAGTTCTCCATTCAAAATTTCACAAATTTGAAACTTTTCCAACGTCACCTCGATACCAGAGCGCAGTTCGCGCTGAAATATGTGCAGCTACCGCGGTCCCACCGTGAATTCGCGATCGCAGGATCGTTCAACGACCAATCGACAGTTAAGGGATAAAAAGATACACGGACAGATGGATTGATCTCTCTTTGTTACAGACATGAACGTACTGGACACGTGTGGCAGCATAACGGGCGCACTGAAAGCGGCAATGAAGGCTCTCGTCGGGGCGGACACGAACTGTTTGCAGCCGCCTTACTACTTAGGTAAACGTTTGCCGAGCAACTTTGAACATCGATCACGGGATTTTCCCTGGCTAGAACGAAGCTAGGCAATTGAGACACCCCTTACCTCCCCCTTCTCTGCCACCGGCCACCGGCCACCGGGTAGCAGTTGATGAATCGTCTGACTTCTGCTTTCTGTTACTCGCGTTGCTGGCTTCTATGAAGTGCGCGGTAATACCTGGGCAACCTAATATAGAGTTCGCGTAACAGAAATAACGCCTGGGAAACTTAGGATCTTGGACTTTGTGCTATAATTCTACGCGGGACAATTTGGAAATTCGACGAAAATTTAGAAAAATTACGGAGCTGTTTTTCTGAAATCGGAGATCAATAATTTTCCAGTCTACAAGGTGGAATTTGGAAGATGAAAATTTCGGGGAACTGAAAAATTAAAAGGACCAAAGAGAAATGCATTTTGGCAACAGAAAAAAGATTTTGTGAAACTGAATAGTTGAGAAAAAGGTAAAAAAAGTTGCTTTTTGAAGTAAAAGATTGCGAAAGAGAAATCTAGAAAATGTTTTGCTTATGGGAACGTGGGTTTAGGTGGATTTCCAGTGGATCGACTCAAACACTGATCTGACTCCAATTGTATGATAAAGTAGAGAGTCGTATGCGTTCCAGTTTCCCATTCCCGTCAGTTTCGTTTCCTATTGATCGATTTATAGATCCGGCTAGTAAAATTACACGATAATATTTTTCCTTCAGTCTCCTACATCGAGACCCGCTTATTCTGCAGGAATTATCGGCCCAGACACCGTGGCAAATGCGGAAGCAGTACACAAGATCACGTCAGTGCTGAAAGTGCCGCATATTGTCAGGCGGGAATCGAATTCTCCGTTCCTTCATCATCTCGCCAAAGAATCCGATTCTTATCTGGTTCAGGTAAATCCTCGTTTATACAGACTGTTCCATAATACGTAGAACACTAGAATAACTCGAAATGAATTCAATTATGGCTTTTTAATCATTTTCTATTATCAAAATAAAGAGACAATTTTAGATCTCTGAGCTACTATCTTCAATTTAACTTTAATAATTGATTCGAACTAATTCCTCGAGCTCAGCTGTTTTTGCCCCAAAGAGAAAGTTATTCCTCCCTCTATACAAAAAGACTCTATCCAAAGGGGTGAACTGAGGGATTCGAAATTAGCTGTGTTGGCACTAAACGATGGTCTTTTTCAGGGAGCACTGAAGGTGGTGCAGGAGCTGAAGTGGAAATCCTTCACTCTCGTGACGAACACGGATGAGGATGGCGAGGATGACACGCAAAACATTGCCAAAAAGCTAACAATAGCGGCCATTGAAAAGGGTCTCTGTGTTTTGATCTACGACGGCGACGAAGACGGTAATTCGACTGTTTGCTCGATAGTCATTAGCCCTTTTTTTTTATCGCGACTCGGTTGACTGCAGGTGTTTATGCAAGTTTATATTTTTATGGGCCCAGATGAAGATCCGAAAGATGAATAAAAGTATCGCATTTTCTATTTATTGTAACACATTCTAGTTTCTATATTTTATGCATTTTATGTTTTCATATTTGATATTTACATCTTTGCACATTTTTGTTACTCATAAGTGCATCAGTATCTGCAGTTTAATGCTACGTAATGGATCTAGGAAAATACTTCTATTAAATACTAGGAATTTTGAACTCAGCGCGTAGGATATTCCGGTTAATCACGCCTGCATAATTAGAGCACGCTGGAAAAACAGAAAACATACATACACCCCCGCTCAAAAGTATGTGGACACTAACCATTTTTATGAAATTTGTGATATATTATGTATACTGTTGTTGTTAGACGGTATTTATTGTTAAATTCTGTTACGTACATGTATGTAATGTATTCTAGTAATATTCTATTGTTTCCAAGTAATTGTATCCAACGTATCAACTCAAAATCAATTCCAACTTTATATTATTAGTATCATCGAAAAAAATAAAATTCTATTGTTTCCAAGTAGTTGTATACAATGTTCTAGTAATACATTACATACATGTACGTAACAAAATTTAATAATAAAAACCGTCTAACAACAACAGTATACAAATTTTACAAAAATGGTTAGTGTCCACATACTTTTGAACGGGGTGTACGTAACATTTTTCCTCGAGTATTCAAAGGAAATTTTCGTGAATCGAATACCTAGAAAGGATGAAATTCTAATTGGGAGACTTGATATGGAAGAAAATCTAAACCCTAAAATACTTTTATAGACAAAACTGTGAGTGAGTAATAATCTTAACTATGTTTTTTAATATTTGTTTGAAGATTTAACGACACACATTGTGCACGTTGGCAAAACGGAAGACGGATTCTTCAGCAAACCAGTGAACTCCACAGTCCTGGTAATCAGCGAAGGACATCTCGAGGATCATCTAAACCACGTCAATTCCAGCAATAGTATCCTGCTTCTGGAGGACTCTAGGTAACCCCAGTCATCAATCCACCTGCGACCCTTGAATTTATAATAATCTTCCAATTAAATTCTCCGCGATTCGATTCCTCGATCCAATCTAAAGTTCCACAGAATTGAATCACTGAACGAGTAATCGATTCTTATAACTTCTATCGAACCGCAAGAAGACATTTCCCGATTAGTTATTAAAAGATCTCTAAGGAATTTAAGGATAACAAGTAACATTTTCATAAAAGCTCCGTCTAGCTGCAATCACCGGATTAATAGTACACGTTCCACGCACCGTGAATGCTAAACAATAATCGATCATTTACATAAGTAATCGTTGCTATAATGGAGACGATAATAAAACGCTAACTTTATTCTCGCATGTAACTAATTTGAACGATAATGAAGCAAGGCGTGATCGTTTCAGCGCAGTTTTTGTTCCCGCTATTATCATTTACTTCATATCACTGCCCACAAAGTGATTTCGAAAGACAACCGGTACGATTCGAGACCAGAGAAATCAAAACCTTCAATTGAGAACTATTCTACATTTGATTGTTGCTATTTACTTTCGAGGAAAACCACCTTCCGGTCTTGAAGTTAGGCTCATCTAACCCCTCGTCGTTCAGTTAAGCTTGATCCAGTGATCAAGATTCTCGTGTCGTCTCAACTTGATCCCAGGATCGGAGGACGAGCCGCAATCGGTCAATTATACTTGCAATTTTCTGGAGTGCGTAGGTGGTTAGAACACGGTACAAAGATTTATGGGGGAAAAGTGTCTTCACAGATAAAGGAGAAAACTTCTAATGCAGTAGAGCTTAACGGAAGAATGAAGTAATGCTAAGGAATTTTTCAATTCAAAATTTTTTAAATTAAGATTAGGATGCAATTTTGTAAAACGTTTCGATGACGAAGAAGTTGGCTCAAAAAAATGATTTTATAAAGAATGCGTTAAATTTACATCTTGAAATTGTCAAAATATTTACATTCTCAATATCAAATATTAACAGAACTGAAAAATACTTAAACACAGAAATTGCAAACGACTCAATCAAAAATCAAAAATAAAATACAAACGACTTCGCCAACAATTAATCTTTCGAATAAACATGAAGGAACCCATCAGTCACCCCCAAATGGTTTTCAAATTTCAGACATTATCACGCCCATATGCTTAGTTCTAATACGTCAGATATCATTAAGTTTACCGTCACTTAACACGTTAATACTAAACAAATGTAACTTACACACTGTTCTGTTCTAGTATGCCGCCTACGATTGTTCCAATCGGTCCATAAATTCTTAATGAAAATAAAAAAGGAACGTGTCACTAAGTTTTTATCTGGATCGCCGAGATCGGTGATGAAACATTATTATTACGGCGTTAATTGAGTAATCAGATACCGGCCGCTTTTCTCACAATTTTATTACAGCCTTGTGATACTAAAATTTTACGATCTGCGTACAAATTACGCGCTACCGATTCAATCAGCATTTTCAATTTATTTGCGAGTAGCGAGCACTTTCACTCGTCCATGAGAAAAAAAATAATTGCATTCGCAATTACGAAATGTGCTAAACGAAGTATGTAAGGTCTCCGTGTTCGCGACGCGTCTGATGCTGATTTTGCAATTTTAGCCGCACGATGGTCGATTACGAAACGATAGTTATTATAGAATTGTGTGGATCATTCTTCGGATGTTTGCAGAACGTGGAGTCAAGAAAAGTTTTCAAATTCCATTGTTTTCAATTTGATTATCTAGATCTCACATAGCATCTGAAGTTCAAAGAATTGAAGTCCATTTTTCAAAAATTCAATTTGAGCTGCTTCAGTGCCACGAAATTAATTTCATATTTTTCAGAAGCCCAGTATCAATCGTTCCCATTTCAGTAGATTTTTCCATTCCACTATGGCGCCCGCATTTAATCGCGCCGATCAAAGAGCAGCAACAAATGTTCGCCACAATATACTCAGAATCAGAATTTCGATCGCGCTCCAAAGCACAGCTTTAAATGCGTACCAGATTGTAGCAACTCTGTTTCACGTTGTTGGCCGCAGCAGGATTTTCGATTTTCACGATGAAACGAAAAAAACCCGATCGTTATGCACTGAAACTCGCGATCGCCATTATGTTCTAACTTTAAACTTGTTGAAATTTTCACGACGCGGCTTTGAGAAGCGCGCTGCTTTGCATACGAGGTGAATCATGCTTTGATCCATTGGATGGGAGCCTAATTATCGCGATGCGTTAACGAAGGAGGAAAGCATTGTATTTCTAGACGAGGCTTGCGTAACGAGTTTATCTTACGTTCGAGATGCCTTTTGGGTCGCTGAGCGATCAACTAATAACGATCGACCTGAATAAGTTCGCATGCGATAGGCCGCTGTTAGATTGATTTTTTAATTATAGTATTTTGATTATCGGAACTAGTTGTGGGGTTGAATGAATCGGTACTTTGGTGATACTGATTATCTAGTCAAAGGTTTAATGAAGTTTGGAATAGTGGAGTTAATTATGAAGACCTTTGCATTTCACTAAGCAACGTTATTTAAGGAGTACATAGTACTGTGTATTTTTTATTAACGCTAATTGTTGAATAATCCAGTGGCGTGTAGATTACACATTTTTTCTTTGGATGTATTAGAATTTCAAAGTATTAATAATTGATACTGGGAGAGAAAACTTTGATACGTTACGTGTGTCACAAAATAACTATTTAGAAAAGACGTAGTATTACTGTATCAACTGACGTAGACTCGCTATCAATTAAGAATTTATAACCTTTCAGACGAAACGTGTAATTACGATCATCTAACCGCAACTTAGAATGGAATATTTCTTGTAGTGTGAAAACATGTTGTATTACGAGATTTTCTATTAATACCGCTTTATGGAAAACTTGATAGTATCCATCAAGATTACATGTGGCCTTATAACAAACTGTGAACCGCACAGATCACTGTAATATAGAAAAAAATGAAGTGCTTACGAAGATTAACTAACCTGAGTCAATATTTAAATGAATCTGGGGCATTAATTAGTTAATGTCTCAAAGTTTAGTTAATGCCACATTATATTCAAAACAAATGTGATAATGCAAGATCTAGACACTTTTCCCTTATCTACCGCAAAAGAATCGAGAACAGGTGCTTAGAAGACATATTACGTCGTCCGCGACAAATTCTGAAGAGAAAAACTGCACTGGCGTTCGCGCGGTCAGATTTATGTCTCAGTCGGTGGCGTATTTAGATACAACTAGTCATTAAACACGTTTATTATTCATGAAAATAGATATAATCGCATAATTAGCCGTTACGTGTAACATCGTATCTAATAGAAATATCGCTGGTTATACATGCAAACCGTCTACAGGACAACCGAGTTCATTAGCACATACCTGCCGTTCCATTGTTCGATTATCAATTGATTGCATATCAACCTGTCTTCTGTTGTTGTCACCGAGGACTGTATGCATATTTACCCGTTGGAATTGGTAAATAAATTAAAATAAAATAGAATACATTATTCTTTGCGATAAATCACTACGAAGGAATAATTATCCTTGCAAAATATCGCGAAACGAGTCGAATATCCTTCCTGGGTTTCACTTTCTGAACGGCATGATTCCAAAAAATTTCTAAATTGGAAATGTAGATTGTTCTTCTCTTCCTAATCCATTTGGGACATTCCAGAATTTAGGGGAAAATAGCAAAAAAATTGAGGAACACTCTTTCGTTACATAATCTTGATTAAGTCTAATTTAGGTTCTGAGTTAGTCTCTGTTTCTATTTCTATTTCTGTGGCTTCCAATTATTCAAACCAACAACGATGGGAATATAATAGGATTTTGAATCCAATTTACATTAGAAATTTCATGGCAATTTTAGATCAAAAGTTAACTATCTTATCTTCGGTTCTGAAATTATTATAAGATGATCTCAGTTACCCTAATTAAAATCTTAGTGTTCTAGTCATTTTAAACTTGCTACTTTGCCTTCAAAGTCAATATTTCAAAGAATCCATTTAGATAAAAAAAATCATACTTTGAATACATAATGGAACAAAATTATAATACAATTTTAGAGTCCCTAATTTCACTGGCAAAAAAAGCAAAGTAATTCTAATAATAGAACCAATTTCTGCACTTTCTATACTTTCACTCAACTTCTACATCCTCTATCTACCTCTGCATCTGCTACAGGAACGAATTGCCCGGTTTGGAGACCCGAGTAGAAAAATCGAAATGGTGGTCCAGCAAGGACACCGCGAGATACGACACCGAGGATCTGAGAGACGTCCGATGGCTGGAGGATGCGATCAAGGTGTACGCGAAAGCAGTGGACACGCTGTGGTGAGCACAATCACTTAATTGCTCCTGAAAGCGTGCAACAATGTTCCGTACCGTCAACATTCGCCTAGCAACCGGTCGTAATCGAAACGATGGATCGCGGAGTCGGAGGAAATCGCTAACGATTTACGAGCAACACGCGCATTAAATCGCGAAATACGTGAGAAGTCAATTTCAAAAGAAACAGTTGATGGGACACCGGTTGCATTGATCGCGCGCCGTAAATCGTTTCTTTGAAAATAATTAAACCTAGTCGATCTCTTTTTTCCGATCCCTTCACATAGTTGAGCGATTCTGACGCGAATTTTGTACGGAAACTGTATCAGACCGCAGACAATAATCAGACTGATTGAACAATATTACTGTGAACGTTCGATTCGACGATCCCAAAAATTCCTACGGAATTAGCATCTCATGTAATTGATAAAATATTTTAGAAAATCACGAACGCTATTGTGTTTCCTATTTTAGCAAGAAGAAAAAGTGCAAGAACCAAGTAAACGCCGTCGATTGGAACAACGTCCTGTCCAACGTCTTGGTGGACCACGTGAAGAATTCGCAGTCCGCCGTGATGTCTCTCGAGCTATTGATGAAAATAAAGGCCGCTGATCTACAAAGCCTCGGCACCGTAGTGATTGAGAAAGACAAACCAAAGCTCCAATGGGGAGGCAAGGGACCGAAGAAGGACGAGGATGACGATGACGACGAGGACAACGACAACGACGACGACGACGACGACGACGACGATGATGAGGACGACGTTCCTGATGTCTTCAAGAAACTGATCGCCAAGGAAAAGGGAACAAAGACCGGCTGTGCCACTACACCGAAAGAAATCAAGTTGTTGCACGAGGCTGATGACGATGATGGGCAGGTCCTTGTTTCGGAGATGGATAACACCGAGTGGTGGACCATGGTTAGTTTTTTGCTTGGGCTTTTTTAGGATTTCTGTAAGCTACGACTTTTGATTGAAGGTCTCATAGGATTTGACATAGAAAATTTGAGATTAGGTTGATAGAAAATCTATTCACAAATTCTGCAAGACAAAGTCTAGGAAATTCTTGATTTTCGATGCATCCAAAGTACAGGAGTAAAAATTTCCAATTTCCCACAGATCTCAAAGTCCTAAATTGCTTAGATCCTCGCACTTCTAACAAAAAAAGGATCTCCACTCCCTGGAAATCACCTAATTCACTTGTATCTAGGCTTCACAAAGGCAGAATACAAAACAGTTGATTCCACGCCAGAGAAGTGCAATGTTGATTGGGGAACTCCGTTACTCCGCCTGTATGAATCCATTAAAACTTCCAGCACGTTGTTATTAGTCATTCAAACGCCTGAGCCGAGATAACGCAGCCAATGGGTAACACGTCCCTCGATCTTTGCATGCCAACGTTGCCAACCAATAAGCATTCCTATCGAGAATTCCCTCGGCTGAATAAGCAATACCCCTTCAATTGGACAGTTACTTCGTAATGAAACGGTCCTTAAATTGCGATGCAATTAATGAGTGTCGGCATCTACAGGTCGGCACGGTGAGCGGCGTAGGCGTGGCGATGTTCGTCGTCGGCATCCTGGCCGTCTACGTGGTCTACACGAACATTAGAGGCCCGGTGCCTCCGAAGAACGCTCGTATCGAGAGGGATACCAGTTTGAGGAGAGTGGGTAGCGAACGGGAAACGCCTGTCCGCGCCCCGAGACACGTCCGCACTTTGCAGAGAAGAGACAGCAACAGGAGCATCAGGAGCACCATCTCCGAGAAAAGCGTTTGAAGTTCCCGCGGGGAACGACGACGAAGCGAATCGCGCACTTGAACGAATCGAGAAGCAATAAGGACGATTCCTCGATTACGAGGAATTTGAGGGAAGAGGGATGGAATCGGTTCGAATGTATTTGAACAGCGACTGACTCTCGTTTTTCTATTGCTTCGGCGAGATGTAATTTGGTTGCGTTCTGGTTGCTTTGGAAGAATTTAAATCAGTGTGGATCGAGGTACGAATGGATAGGATTTGAATAGGATGAGTTGGAATCTGTTCGTGTTGCTGCACGCTTTGGATTGGACTCTTTGGATTAATTTGAGTTGGTTTAGGGTAGTTCGAGATCGGTTTGCATTTAGAGTAATAAGTTCGAAATGTTTTAGAATCGATTTTTATAGCCTTCGTACTCGATTCGTGTTGTTCCGGTCTAATTCAAGGTAATTTAGATCGACAATAACCAATTAAAAACGCTCCAGAATCGATTCGTACAGCTTTCCTACTCAAATTCCTATCGCTCCAGACGAATTCTTCAATCCACCTCAGTTCAAATCAATCTGAATCCACTTGTGTTCAATCTAAATCACTGTAATACATCAGAAACCTATTTGATATTTTCTGGTTCCAAGCTTCCAAACCTCTCCAACATCCTTCGAATCGATTCGAGTAAGTGTACGACTAGCTTTCCAGTCGATTCGTCGTCGTCGAGACAATGACTCCTAAACATTTCCAACTAATCGACCATCTTTTCTCGCGATTACTCCGCGCTCCGCGCGAAGAGCTTCGCGATGATCAATGGGACCGCAGATAGACATCTACGACGGAATGTAAATAGGCGAACGGCTGACTTTTTCCTCTTCCCTCAACAAAGTCTCGCGATTCCCAGATAACAATTCCGACACGCTACCGTTCAATGACTCTGCTATAAAGCTTTGTATATATAGTTGGGTACACACGTTTGTTTAATATTACGCTGCAGAAAGGGGATGCTTCGATCGACGCCGGAGGCCGGAGACACCGACGACCCACCGTCCGGAGGGGACCAAAACGACACGCTCTGTATTTCGTGTAAAACTTGCGTCTATGAATAAATCGTTCCTTAACAATGTTGTGCCAGATGTGCAACAGCTATTTCACCGAATAAATCCAATCAAGACAATCCGCAGTGTACCTCGTGCAATGACGGTCGTCGTATCTCATCGGATTCCGTGCGAGATTGTAATCGACGGTATTCAAACGGTTTAGATAGGATCGAACCGTCGGCAAACGCGATTCTATCCACCCTCCCTAATTTATGCACACCATCGACACGCTTTATCGAAACGACGTGTGTCCCTGGGAAACGCATTATCATTCTACATTCTAAGTTTATGATCGCAATTCAGGTCTACAAATTTTCCGAAAACTCTACTAACCAAATCAAAACTTAGGACTTTGATTTCTAAACATTGAATTATTACGATAGTAGCGACCATTCGTTATAAGTCGTCTGTTTTCTTTTACTGCACTGGCTACACTAGTGCAAAACGAACCAATCGCTGTGTATTTCTATATCACAAAACGGAAGGAAATAGCAAGTGGTTTGTTCTGCACCAGTTTAGCCAGTTAGGGAATAAAAAACAGACCTATGAGCAACTTCAGTTCCAGTAATTGGTTATAAACAACTATTACGTCATAGGACTAGTAAGCATATAAAACATAGAGAAAGTAAAATGCCAGAAAAATCAACTTATCACCGCATCAACCTCAACCTCAACCTTACATCTATTCTATGCCTAAATATGTGATCGAGGCTCTGAGGTATGATTGGTTATCTGGTCGACAAATCATGTGCCGCCTTGAGATGTAATCTATCGAATTGCACGATGTAATCACTCAAATTGTCCAACAACAATTGAGTCCCATTTCTCAGTATAAGTGACCTTTTCCTTTCTATTAGTGACATTTAGAAAAAAAATTGATTCAGCTAGGGTCGCCTGTAACGAGAATTCGCTGTATTTAGCTACAATGAGTTACACAGAGATACTTGAACGAAGAGTAAAGATAAAATAGACATTGGAAAATAATGACAGATTCAATATTCGTCAAACGAGGACAATGGTGGGAACAAAAGTGGCGGCGCGAGTGATAACGACGCAGGAAGACGCGGTCGATAGGATCGACCTTGGGGGATTTCTTTTTTAATTTCGGAGACGAGACGTCAAAGCGACGCTTCCGCTACCGACCGGCAGGGTTCAAGTTGACGCGGATGCGATGAATTAAGATTGCAAAATAGGGTTATGCCCAGCGGGGGGTGGAGAGACGCGGTAGATAGCGACTATTGTTCCCGCCACTTGACCCAATCAGACGTTCAATCGAGGTTACGCAACACGCAAAATGCTCGTCCCGTAATCCACGCTGCGAGACAACGAAGCAATTATGGGGGACACCTGCCTTTCGAGACAACAATACCAGCTGCCCTGCGAATGAGCGTCGCGAGACCAGAAGAAGGCTTCTCAATTTTCCTACGAAAGGCATTCTTGACCCCCATTTCTTGGAAATGTTTTGATTAACCCTTGCGCAGTCATCATTATGTTGCTGCAAACACAGCCAGACATTTTTTATACGATATCAAGAAACCAGGGGTGTGCGAGTACTCAATTTATTCGAGTACTCGAATGCCGAATCGAGTAATGATCGGTTCGTCGAACAAAGTCGATCATTCGAATTTTTCGAACTACTTGAAACAGACAAACTGTACGAACAAATACAAACTACTTGAATAATCCAAACGGCTCCAACACGACTAAAAATTGAAAATAAAAACAGAAATACGTAGAAACTAAAACAATAGTATGAATAGATTGAGCCAGAAAAAAAATACACAGTGTTGATAAAAAAAATTTACAAAATCACAAATTCTGTTAATTGAATCGCAGAATTTCAAATAGCTTCTGAAGAAGTCTACTCGAAAAATTATAGGATTTTTCAAATATTTTCGAGTAAATCAAAGGTCTGTTCATATTATATTTATTCGAGTAATCCGAAAATCTTCCAGCTAAAAATTCTCCTTGACGTACAGGGTGTTAAGAAATGTTTGGTCTTGGCAGTTATAGGTGTATTCTACATTTTCGGATCAATGAAGATCTGTAAAGAAAGTGCCGCAAAATTGTCCTTGACCTTGAAAATCAAGGTCAAAATTTTGTTCATTGTATTGCATAATATTCACCAAGAGGAATAAAAGTCTAAAAGGAACCATGGGCAAAAAATTTTGACCTTGAAATTCCCTTTTTTTTTTTTACTTTTCCCATGGGGAAATTCCCAAATTTACCCATATGAAAAAGGATTTTGACGTTGAAATTCAAGGTCAAGGACAAGTTTGCGGCACTTTTTTTTTACAGATCTTCATCGATTCGAAGATGTAGAATACGCCTATAACTGCCAAGACCAAACATTTCTTAACACCCTGTACCTTGAATTTTTACGAAAGCTCAAATATTCGAGTCGTTTGGATTTTTCAAGTAGCTCGTACTTTGTTTTAATAGTTTAACGATTGCAAGCAGCTCGAAAAATTCAAACGTTCGACTCGACATGAATAATATCGAACCGAGTTTGGCTCAACTCGTAAATTCCGAGTATTCCGCACATCCCTACAGGAAACCAGAAAAGTAGACATTATAAAAGAAAACTTTTTTCACAAATTTTCCTTTAATTCCGAGAAAACGTAAGACGTTTTGCAGGTGTAAAAATGATCACAGATTTGTCACACCTGACCGACTGATTCGCCGATCAAGCAACGACCTCTGAAATCATCGAATCACAAGACGTTGATCGCTGACACTATGACGTCAATCCCGAATGACGCACGTAAAGAAATTCCGCAGCCATAGGGATTCCCATAGTTTCTGTCATCGTTATCCGTTTTACATGAAAACGCACACATGAGCTGGTCAGCGACGTTGCCGAAGAAAATTAAATCGACAACTGTCGCGGTGCATGTCAGAAATAACACGGTCCACTTTGCGTAAAAGTTACATTGTAACTTTAATCCGTGCTCCGGTTGCTTACACTTATATAAATCCACATTTCACGAGTTAATTTCCGAGTAAATATATACTTTGTGCTAAGCATATCTGCGTATTTGTTGTTTAGACTTTCCAAACAAGATATTTAGTATTTTTATTGGGGCTCCATATTTTTGCCAAGTTTTTGTGTCTTTGTGGAGCTCTTTAGAGATATTTCAATTACTGTTTTTTATTATTTCCCAGTTTGACTGATTTTAGACCTACCAACAATAAAATGTATGGAAAGTTGAATTCGATTGAACTAATTTTTATTTCGCTGGACTGGTTTTATGCTATTTGATGCTAATTTATACATCTACATGCAGATAATACAGTTCGTGTTGATATATGATATATGTTACTTTATGTGATTTATTGCGCTCCGTATATCACTTCCTTCTTCATGATACTCCGAGACTATTTCTGCTAATTCGGTTGCAGTTTTTCCGCTTCTTGAAAAAAATACATTTCCCAGAAACATCAGGCTTAATACCACGAGTGCGGATCAAATTCTTGATCCTCTGACTTTGGTATCGAAACCAACAGGGACTTGAGTGATTCTGAGACAATCCATCGGTCAATGCAAACGTCCACCCGCGAGATAATCGAGGAACGTTAAAAAAGGAAAAGAGGTTTTTCCGTCGATAAGGAAATTATCGGTTATCGTGTGCAATTAGTGGCCTACGTAACATGACATGCAAATGCAACGAGCGCAATAACGGGTCACAGAATTCCAGTTTCCTCCGTTCATGTAGCGTTTACAAAACGGTGGAAAACGGTTTTTCCCAGAAACACTGTCAAGCGGTTTCGAACTTTAGAAAATTACTAACGGAACGTGATTCGTCGCGTTGCACGTGCGGTTCTTTAACGCGGCGTGTAATGCACCGTGTAAGACTGAATACATAGGCGTGTGACGTTACGTTCTAAAGAATATCTAAAGTTGGGTGCGAAAATTTGTGATGCAAAGTGCTGGATCCACTCTTTTATAATGCGAACCTAAGCGTGGATTTACAACTGTTGTAATGCGAAATCAAAGGATGTATTACCTCTTTTATAGTGTAATATCTAAAGGTGGATCCACACTTTTATCACGCAAGATCAAAGGGTGGATCTAGAGTTTTTTTTTTTTTTTTTTTTTTTTTTTTACAAACTTGTATAATAAACAAATCTAAAGGTGAGTTCACAAATGCATAACTGCTCACATATATAATTAGTTACATCGCCTATTCGTTTCCTTATACAATTGTAAACCCATCCTAACTCAGCAGCCTTCGTCGTCGCAAAAATGAAGTGAAAATTGAACAGCGATCGACATCAATCAATGAGTCGATTACTGGCTGCATAACAGGAACAATGATGAGGATGACAACGCGATGCACAGCAGACCATTCATCCGACACGTGATGTAATTTACAAATCAAACAGCGACAACACGATAGAGGAAAAAAATACAGGAGCGACGTATCATTAACGAGATCGGAAATAATTCAAATAATGTTCGTTACGATTCAAGCGAATTAATCATTAACCAATTATTCGTCGTTATTCAGACAAAGGCTGAAATGAGTAATTAGCGAAGGCTCGATGCCGCGATTGTGTCGCAGAATTAGAATCGAATCGATTGTAACCAAGCGCGATCGAGCATAGTTACCGGGACCTTGAATTCATAAACATTCGTCCGTGAAGCTCCCTCCTCCTCCCTTTAAGTGGTTTTTCTTCGAGCGCCGTGTTGAATTATTCGTTTTTTTCCTTTTTAACGCTGTTTTTGCGTCATATTTTTAACGCTTCGTATCTTGAGTACCGAATCATTTCAGATCTACGGAGAGAAATCCATAAACTGTTTACGTTGTCACACTTTGAAATTAATTTCTAAGTGATTCTATGGAGTCTACTTAGTACATAATTTGTTACGATAAAAAAGATAGCTATTGCCGGAAGACTCGATATTTTTCTAAACACGTTATTACTTTTCAATCGTTTAGAAGTCTGTAAAAGGTAACAGATGATTTATGATTTACGTGATCGAGAGCTATATGTCTAAAGATGATTTACGACGGTGACGCATTTTCCAGACGCTTCGTCTCGAGTTTCGAGTATTCATTCTAGCCTTCGCCGAAACCTAGAAAAAGCGCGAGTTTCATGAAGACCGAGTCAGGCCAAAGGTGTGATTCCCCTTTGGAATCAGGAACTTTCACAGGAATCGACGGTCGACGCACCTCGCGTTTCCGGTTAAACGAGCTTCGCTATTCACAATTGCGTGCAACAGTATTTCCCACGAATTAGAGGGAAAAAATTGCATGGTAACACTGTGGGACTGAGAAAAACAAGATGCAAACATGTTTTGATACATCTTGATGTTTTTTTTCTTTCATCCAGTCGATGTGAGTGGAAACATAGTTAAACTCATTTAGCTTCGCGTTTATTGCACTTAATGAAGTTTTAGATCTTTTGGATTAATTTTGTTTCAAGTAGAAAAATTTAAGTCATCTGGTTTTATGGAAATTGCTTCGGTTTGTTATTTATTTTCAATTACTTGATTGAACTAAGTACCATTTTAAATAGTAGTATAATAATTTAATTCCATTCGATAAAAGTAACACTTTTGTAATTATTATTGAATATAATGTACGTTAATTATGGCAAAAGGCAAAAGCGCCTTCTTAATTATTTCACTCGATTTAAAACAATTTTCTAATTCCAATTATTTCACTCGATTTCCAACCATGTAAACAAATTTGTCTAGTTTTTAAATTCACGGCAATTGATTCTAATTCTAATAACTATACCTTATCAAATTATTCACTGAATTAAGCACCCATAGAATTTAATTAATAATCAGAGTGCCAGCTTTGCAAGACGCCACAATCGCGTAACGACTCAAAGACCGTCTAGTTACACAGCAAAGTATTCTCAACGTGAGTTAATGATTGCAACAACGTTTAATCACCAAACCCATTCAAAATGAAGTCGCGCCGCGTTTCCATTGATCCCGACAAGAGAAAATCCCGCTTAACAGTAACAATTGTTGAATAATCGAGGCAATGAATCACAGATAATGGTGGCGGCGCGTGAACAATATCGCACACATACCCACCGTTTTAATTCGCCTTGAGGTTACGCAAGACGCGATATTTAATAATCTAATCCTAATCAGCCCGTATCCCCTTTGGATCCGCTACAATCGCAATTTATAGCAACAAAGTGGTGTGTCAACCGCCTACGACGAACAATCCGTAATATTAAACGTAGATCGAACAAAGTATACGCGCGGTGGTGGTTTAATAGAACAGGAAAAGCAAAACCATTTTACAGTCCACTGGTTCTCTTAAGGCCTTGGCTGATATTCACTTATCCGTCACGGGGATTACGCGGAGGTATGCAATTAACACGTAATTCAAGGATCGTCTTGATTTCAGAATTCGGCGAACGAATAGATCTTTCCGGCTTTTCCCATCGCGTCGACTCAGAAGTGGATCATTTAAATTTTTCCTCGTTTCGCGAGTCGCGCGACGTTGCACCTTGACTCTTGAGACCAGGAAGATGAATGACGAAAGTCAAATAAAGCGAGGGGATAAGACGACAGCTTTATTCAACGTGGAAAAATATGTATTGCATCGAGGTGGGTAAAATAGTTCCTCCTCTCTTGGACGGTGCAAATAGCGTTTTAATTGTTTACCAAAACTGGGGAACAAAAAGTGAAATGGAATGAAAGTTAAATAGACGGCAAATGAAATGGCACCACCGCTGCAGGTGGAATAATACACACTTGCACCTCGTATTCAGTTGAATTTTTAAATAAATGGTTGTAATTTTCACTGAAACTGGGTACCGAAACGGTGGCCCAGAAATTAAACGGAATGAAAGTTAAATAGAGGAAGATGAGTGAAATAGGAGAATTGTAGAAGATGAAGGAATACATTGAATTAAGTCGTGGAATAAATTAGTAGGCCAGAGACTGAGAGGAGACTAATTCATATAGAAGGAGATACTTCACAAGTCGACTTCTGTGCTAGCAACTAATTCTGGTTTTAGTCACTTGTTATACAGTAGAACTTCGATTATCCGACTCTAAATTACCCCCAACTTTTTTGTTAATTAATCGATTTGCGTCACATCGATATCTAAACAGGTTATTAGCAACGTGAAGTACTATTCTCTAGACATAGTTTCCTTTAGTGAATTAGGTAGTCCAGCTTGATTTCGGATAGTTTCGGTTTTTTCTTGAAAAAAGCTGCTTGATGTCTTCTTCATAAAAAATTCAACTTGAACTATGTTTTAATAATTTTCAACTGATTATTAACATAATAATAGGTACAAAGATAAAAGTAATAGAATTTGAAAATAAAATTAATGAAGAGCAGATTGTTAAGAGCTTTCCACCATTTGCAATCAAATTTTTTTGGGATGAAGAAGAAGGTGTATAAAATAAATTCAAAAAGTTGCGGAAAGCAAATTTTCCCCGTTTTCGAGAAATAAATAATTAAAACTGTAGAAATTTCTGCTGGCGAATGTTTCCTAAAAAAAATTCAATGTGCTTAAAATTTCCACATTTTTGAAAATTTATTTCTCGGAAACGGGGCCGAGATCATTTTTGCAACTTTGTGAAATTATTCTACATATATATCCTTTTCTATATTAAAAAAAAAATAATTGGTTAGAAAATTTGGGAGACACTTGATAATATATTTTCATAAGGAATAACAAAGATAATTTTCATTCACAGCTCATCGACATTGTATTATGTTGAATTATCTCATACGTAATAACACCTCTTTTTTTTAAATAATTAGGGGGACTTAAAAATCGTCATATGAAAGGTGGAAAGTGGTTATAAAAAATAAGACTCCATTTCAGTGATTTAAAGTATAAAATAATAGTACACGAATACTAATTTTTTTAGAAACAACATAATCTTTAGAGACGTCATGGTTTAACCTGGATTAATTTAACGCAATAGTGTTCAATAAAATTGCACTACTCCTTAAAAGCACATATTTTGCAATATGCAATTACGTTACGAACTCTGTAGCAATATTCATTAAAATATTTTAACGTAATCCAGCAATCTCATAATGTTTGCATCTTACTCATGGACTCATTTTACATCTCTACTTATGATTTAATGCACTAATAACACTACAAATTTTGATCTATGTATGACAAACATAAATGCACAATAATCTACAAAATTGCTTGAAGATCTTAAAATACACAAAACAACAAAAATATAAGACACGTCAAATATAAAATTTAAATAATAAGACACTCTGTCCCTCAAGTTTTAATCTTTTGTATCTTTATAAGTTTAAATTTGCATTAATATCCGCAGTCTACTAATAATTAATATCTTCAATATACTGCAGTTTTTCTAACCACCATTATACCTAACTACTCAAAAAAATAATCCTAAATTCTGTAGAACAGAGAAAAACCCAGCGCTCAAAGACCCAGCGAGAGGAAGTGTTTCCATCGTCGACCAATTGCAGAATACCGAAGGGGCCAGTCGGTGGAAGCGAGTCGAACAGACAAGATGCAGCGATGGTGGTGGCAGGATGGGGGACAACGAACAATTCAGGGCCCTCGTAACCGGTTCCATATAAAAGCACGTGCTACGTCAACGGGAGGAGACATTCTCGCTGAATAATCGGCCCTGTGATGACCGAGCGGTGAAGGTCGTCGCGTCGCGTACCGGACCCGGAGGAATCAACGCGTTCGCCCTTCCTGCGTCGAGTTCACGCACCGTTTCAGTGGTATTTCGATCCTCGGACCGGTACCGATCCGCCATCCAGCGAAAGCCTGAACGATTCAGCACCAGGAAATTGCCGAGCGTCGAGGAAAAAACCGGATCGATGACGTATCCGAGGGTTCGCGAAACGAGGAGGAACGGAACACGAGCCAGTGATCGGTGATCGGCCGGTGAAACGCGTGCGGGAAGGAAAAGTGCGTCGCAGGATAGGAAGATACGACGAACAATCGAGTTGGGAGAAGGTTCTACGGAGCGAAGACAGTCGGCTTGACTGAGTGTTCGCGTGGATTGAGTGAAAGTTAGTCGAGCTTCGAATTCGTTAAGATCCCTGGATCGTCCGAGTGGTGTTCGAACCGGTATCCAACGAAATCGTGGAAATTTTCGTCGAGTTGGAAGTGGAGGATCGATAGTCGAGAGTAGGAAAATTCGAGAGAGGCTTCCGAGGTGAGTGGAGGAAAAGCAGAGTTGTCAAACTTCCTGTGCTTCGATCTCCGTGTGTCTAGATCGATTTATGTCCGTCCGAGGAACGCGCGCCGATCCTCGGCTGAGTGATGTAAGAGGAACTGGTGGCTGGTGGCTGGTGGAAGGTTCGAATGGTTCGAATGATTCGAATATTTCGATTATCACTGGAATCTGGCGTGTATAAATATTAATTTCTCTTCGAGAAGTTTTGTTGGAGCTTTGATTTCTTTTATTTCAACTATCTGTTGCGTTGATAAGAAATTAATTTAAATCGACGAATGTTGCACGGTGAAAAAAGTTGCAAAGTGAAGCTGATTTCAATGATAATACACGCTTCAGCGTTATCTGACACTGATGATAATAGTCTAGCACGCTTCAATTTGTGTTATTTCATTACGAGTAGTTGGATAATTTTCTAATGCGTATCGTTTATCGCATCGAAACATACAAACGTGCCAGCAACAGAAAACTTTTTCCTTCCTTCACTCTAGTATCATATCACTGTTTTCATTAAATTCGCCAAATATTTAACTTTGAATAATTAACTCTTCGTCTTGACATTTGCTACTTTGTTGACTTTACCTTGACAATATTTCAAATAATATATTATATGTATAAGTAGAAATAGAATGAAAAAGTTGATAAGTTCAGAAGATAAGAAAATTCCCTGGAAAACGAGTATGTATAACATGCCTATTGACGTTTTGCGCTAATTATTACATAATTACATAATTACATTAGTATCAAGTAGTTTTCCATCTCGTTCACCAATAACTTATGAAAATGCAGAGCTCAGCGCGCGCGTCAGTATCGAAACGCTTTGAACGGGTAAACGAGCCAACTGTTTAACATTTCTTTCTAACGATTACAAAATAGACGTTATATAAGTAAGTAGCGCGCTTTATCATGCCACACCGCCAATTTCCATTTAAATGTACCCTACCGTGATGCCGTGATCTTGTTTCCAATCAAAATGCGAATTTTTCTTACGGCACATTACCTTTCGATAAATTATTACACTCACAGACCGACAATTACATGAAACAAATTTCGTAATTAATGGAACGTGTACAGCTGAGAGGAGGGTCACTAAACTTTACGAACCCCGTTCCCGGTCACGCATTGGAAAGAGAAAGTTTCAATGGACACATGTTGTGTCCTACAATCATAGGTAGCTTCTTTGATTATTTCATTACCATCGGGATGGATTTAACCCTGATGTTCTCTTTAAAGTCTGATTTATTTTTTTATTTCTGTTTCACGGGAAGGATTTCCCACTAGCGTAAAAAAAGAGGGATAAAAAATAACAATCTACATCGAGGATATAATACTTTTCAAATACTAATCAATGAAATTTTTACAAAATGTCAAAGAACAGTAAATGTAAATATTAGCAATACCTCATATTTTTCTTACCATTTGATCAGTTATTTAACTTAACAAAATAAAATGCAGGAATGGGTGAAATAGACCCGAAGAGCACAGTAGCACGGTTAAGGGAAATTACGTTGGATAATTTATTGATGAGACCAACGCGATTACAGTGCCCTAAGGTTTGGAGGGTTTCCATGAAAGTGCAAAGTGGGAAGCCGAAAAGATTATCTTTTAGGTATAATATGAAACGCGGAACGCGATGTGAATATAATTGGAGGATTTCTTGAAAACGCTGGGTGAATTGTGAAGGCGCTTTAAAATTTTCTCAAAATCATCACTTTCCAAAAACAATAACTGAACAAAAATATTCCGAATTCACAGCATGTATGAAAATACAGTTTTAATTATCTCCTGCGCATGTGATATACTTTGCACGTGAAAACTGGGCTTAAAATTACTTGCATCAAGGAATCCAGAATTTTAAATCCACTCTTCCACGCTCCCCTCTTATCAGATGCACAAAAACCGAATAGATTTTTCAACTTTCACGGCATCTTACGCAAAACTGAATTACCTTAAAATATTTCCATAAATATTAATTGAAACTAAACTGACTGTCTGAAATCTGAAAGCACTTTCCTATCGCGATTCGTGTCAATCACGACTCCCGCTGTGACGCTTCGCCTTTCCTCTCTATTGAAAGGATATTTGGCGCAATTAGTCGGGAGAGGGAGACACGAAACTGCTTAATAATCTGGTGGGGATGCCCCCAGTGACCTTGAACAACTACTTGACTTTATTACCACTATAGGCTCCTTTATCCGCGCGTTATGAAATCGCGAATAGTACGTCAGCACTAATTCGCTTTGCTTTCACTGGTGCACCGAAACGAGAACGAATCCTGTCGAAATTGCTACATAAATTGCCTTCATAGTTCCTTGCACAATAAACAAAAGTCAAAGATTGTAGATGAATTCGTAGCAAAGATCTTTTCAAAGACAAAGCGTAAGCGAAGTTTCTTTGTCGTCCCAAGCTGGACTCCATCGATCTTCCGGCAATCGAGGAACGCGCGAAATTATTCGCCTCGGGCGACCGGTTCGATTTGTTGATCGATATCCGTCGTCTCGGATCGATAAATCACAAAGCCGTTCTCGATTCGAAGGAAGACGCATCCCGGTTAATTGTTACTATACTACTGATGCGCTTCGATTAGTCGCGCCGCGCTACGGCGATCGCAGCTGCGACGAAATCGATACAAATATTGCGGATTCGACGCGAAACTGAAGCATTTTTCAACTCTCGCAGATGGGCACGATTCTGCAGCAGTCAATCTTGAAAGGTCGACAGACCGACGGCCCCAAGGAGAAGGATCTCCTTCATACATTATTCAAAGAGGCGGCGGCGAATTATTCCAGTCGACCGGCGATCTACTACGAAGGTACTGTCATTGACGTTATTGGGGAAACAGCCGGAGAAAAACGCGACGAAATCAATTAACGGCGACCGTCGTGCGTTACACGTTCCAAGCATGTTTCTCTTCCCGTTTTTCTGTCTCTCCTCCCGGACGATCCCAGGTTTTTCTCATTAACGTGTCTCTTCACCGCAGATGATCATGACGGGGAACACGCGCTCTCTTACGCCGAGCTGAATCAACTAACCAATGGAATGGCTCGCGTTTTACGGAAGTTCGACAAACCAGAAAACACATCGCAAGCGATTGTCGCCGTTTGCATGAAACCGTCCCATCGACTGCCGGCTGTTCTCCTAGCCGTCGTCAAGGCAGGCATGGCGTATTTACCTTTGGATGCTGAGTTCCCCATGTCCAGGGTGAAGCACGTACTCCAGGAGGCGAGGCCTTTCGTCGTCCTCGTCGACGAAGGAGGTAAGCGAACTAGTCTTTTATGTTGTTCTCGTTTCTTCGGAATGACGTCGATCGAATTAGGAGACGTTTGAGTAGTTTTAGTAGTGCTGAAGAACATTAGAGTAGGATTCCATTGAGAAAAGAAGGAGACGCGGTACGTCAAGCCTGCTAATAGCAACGCAAAGTGCGATGTTTTTTCCTTTCTGGAAGCTCTTTAAAAATAATGATATGGGATCAACCATTTCTGCCACTGGCACGGGACTTAATTGCCATTAGTATGTGGACATGGGAATTCTTGAGAATTGGAGTGGACATGGTTACTCAGATTTTGAGTTCAGAGGATTTTTACTTTGTTCAGAAGATTTTTTTTAGGCAATTTTAGATGATCGCTTTTTTGGTCATTTTTGGGACGAGTTACTTCGATTTTGTGGAGTTGTTGGTTTAGTTATTGGAGACGTAATAATTACTATTTTTCTTGGGACTTCTACTTTAAATAAGGAATTGTCGAAATTTTAGACTATTCTATTTTTTGCTATATTTTACATATTATCAAGGACATAGAAAAAGAAAACCAACTTAAATACAAGTGTTTTTCATCTTCTAAATATTGTAAAATGTATTTTATTTAAGATATTTCATGTATTCTAGGGTCTATACACCATATTGACCATGAAATCTTAGGGATTTTACGTAAAAATACAGCGAAACCAATTAAATAAAATTGCATCAAATGCTCAGTGAACCAAAATACTTCCTTCAAACGGTAAACGGAAGAACCTTGGCACGATTTGAAGGTCAATTGAAGGAAGAAGTAGCTGCTTCCGACACTCGATTTTCTCTTTCCAGAATAACCTTCTGAAACCTGCTCTACTCCACTGATTCATAGTCACTCTAATGCCTTCACTTCTCTCTCCAAAGAGAAGAAAACATAAGATCGCAGAAACTAAAGTTCACGTTACAAACGTAACTTTCTCAACAATATAAAATCCCCAAAATTTTCAAGATTCAGAGAGTATTCGAAAAAGAATTGACTGAAACCGATGCATTAGAAAACAGCAAATTTCCCCTTCTTCGATCCAATTACCGAAGCAAAAATGCCGTCAATCCTATCAAAATTCCTGTTAATCGTATTTTTCAGTGGATCAATCGATCTACGAGGATACGACGACGATGACCTACGAGGAGTTGGAGAAGCGTAGCAGGGAGGAAGGAAAGGAGGATCTGGACGAGGAGAACGATCCCGAGCAGCTCGCAATCGTGCTCTACACTTCCGGCAGCACGGGCACACCGAAGGGTAACCACTCCACATAAACCATTATCTTGTTTTTCTCTTGGCTACGAATGTTATTTAGGGTCTATCTTGGTCTTTCTTTCCTATTCGAAGGAGTGCTCTTGCCGCACTCGAGCGTGCTCAATCGGCTGCATTGGCAATGGCGGGAATTGCCATACGGGGCCGACGAGGAACGCTGTGTTTTCAAAACGTCCTTGACCTTCGTGGACAGCGTCTGCGAAGTTTGGGGACCTCTGCTGCAGGGTCGAACCTTGGTGGTGGTGGCCAAACAAGTCACTAGGGATCCGGAGAGGTTCGTCCAAGTCCTGGACAAGCATCGGGTAAGTTGGCGACGTTGGCGATAGAATTAAAAATTGAAATTCGGGAGATGAAGTTGAGGAGTATTAAAATTCCTAAGAAAATCCTTCTTTGTTTCTTCCGTTTCATAAGGGATTATTAAATTAAACTACTCAAAAGTGTCTTGGAAATTCCGGAAATTGAAGGAAAATGAAGCGAATCCTTCAATTAAGAGAAATGGAAGAAGATACATCGTAATGGTTTCCAAAATTAATTAACGAATGAATCTTCAAGTGACTGATTACGGAATGAAGTTTGCCCCGCTTTGCATTTTGCTCGATGAAGTTTTGATTAACGTGGCGCGGTACAAAAACCTGCGCCGCAGTTATGGAACGGCGCGGCGGATCCACGTGTTTCTCACCGTGCAGCTGTTGTAGCTTTCCCCTGACTTCGAGTTTAATATCAAAATATTTAATTAATACAGAGTGTCTCTAAATTGACTGTGACAGTGATCACAGTAATTGTAGCGTAGTTTCGAAGCACTGTACCGATTCCTGAGTTCATGGACAACTCGGTGAATCATCAAATTAATTGTTCCAGATTCAACGATTGGTACTGGTGCCCTCCTTGCTGCACTCGATGCTGATGTACCTGAGTCTTCGGGTAAATGTTACACGCATTACAGCACACTGTCGAACTCTACCATTAACAGAACAGTCACTCGCGTAATGGTCCTTCGATTACAGTTGACGTTTCGACTCGCATGTTAAACGTTTCCTTGGAAATCTTTGAACGCTCAGACTGTACTCATTCCTTTCCGTCAAAGTTAACACCTCTGGTAATCGAATAATATCAACGTTAGCTGAATCAAGTTTCGATTGACTTTCCCAGGAGAAGGAGAACGTCCTTCGCTCGTTGAAACTTTGGGTTTGTTCGGGAGAGACGTTGCCGGTTTCCCTGACTGAGCAGTTTTTTAATACGTTCCATGGCCAGGATAAAATTCTGGCCAACTTTTACGGCAGCACGGAAATCATGGGTGACGTCACCTACCATCTCACCAACGGTCGAAACCAGTTGCAATCGATGGACAAGGTTCCCATAGGTAAACCAGTTTGAGTTGGCGAGCAATGCAATTATTATTTTCGTTGCAGTTATTGATTTTAAAGAGGAAGTGGTCGATAATGAGGATTTTTGATTATAGGGAAACCTCTGGATAATTGCATCGTTTATATTGTGAACAAAGAAATGCAACTGGTCCCTCAAGGAGAGGTCGGTGAACTTATAGTTGCTGGAAGAAACCTTGCAGCGGGTTACCTAAGAGACAATGACTCTCGGAAATTTTTGAACAACCCTTATGCCATCGATCCAGGTAAACATACCTCTACGAGTTCAAAATTCTTCAGAAGGTTCATTTAAAAAATTGCTAGGCCTTCTAAGACATTTATTTTTAATTATCTAGGACAGTGAGTCAAAGTTCAAAGAATATCTGCTGTTCCCAAAGAGTAAAACTTATTGCCAAACTTTTAGACAAAGTCTAAAGAGAAAAAAAACTTGGTTGTTGAACGACCCCAGGGTAACTTGATAAAAGGCTTTTTAAGGTTTCCCATAATCCCACGAAATTGTGGGTGATATAATTTTTGGTTTATCGTAGATTGTGTTAGACAAATTATTGAGTGTAGATCCAGTTAGGTAACAAATGGTAAATCTATTTAATTCAAGCCTGACAATATCGTTTCGAGTGACCTTAACAATCAGACACACTCCCCTTCAATCGATTTATCTCCGAAAAGTGCTATTGGAATATGGTTCAATCAATTTTAAAACTCGAGAAAGATTTCGATATAATAATCTAAAGAACTCGACAACTCCACACATTGAACAGTAAACTACTGATTCCATCCATCATTTTCAAGTACAGGAAAAATAAATTTTCTCTACAGCGCTTCACAGAAGCTTAAATCTCAGATATCTCAACTTGTAAATTTCGATATCAAGACTTTGGATGCTTGTAGCCTCTTTAATGTTGTGGTAATAATAGTTTCATTACGAAGGCAAGGCTCAAGAATAAACCGAAACGTAGATCCTCGTTCATATGACCATTCGCCAAGATAATCGGTTTTCCCAAGTTTCGCAGGAGCCACGCGTAATCTCGTTAAGAATGTAACATTCGCGAACGATCCTATTCCACTTGGGAATAATTCACGCAAACCGCGGAAATCCTAGCGAGTACACGCGAATTGTCTGCAGATCGCGATCAAGATATTTTATCCGCGACTAGCGCCTCATTATACGGTTCGTGATTAGAGAAAAAAAACCGACTTCCATATTTTACGTACGCGATATTACATAAGATCAGGATTTTCGTGAGAATTTTTAAACATCCCATTATTTTAAACATTCGTAGAAAATTGCACCAGGGAATTCCAACTTATTTAAGGATAATTAGTTCCGTGTATAAACATCTAAATTTGCATTTAATGTTGTCGATTATGAAATTTTCAAATGTTAAATCAAAGTTTGCTGTATAAAGTTGAAATTTCATCTTCAATGATCTTTCAAATTCAAGGTTTTTATAGTTCAAAGTTCAGTACTTTTTTCTATTTTTCAACCAGAGTACTCAAGGATTTTTCGAACGGGCGACTATGCTAGGATATCGAAAGGAGTTGTCCTTTATGAAGGACGATTGGATTCCCAGATAAAAGTTCGAGGGCATCGCGTGGATCTCACAGAAGTGGAGAAGGCGGTGACCAAAGCACCTGGAGTTGATAAAGCCGTTGTTCTTTGCTATAAACCGGGAGAATTGTCCCAGGTACGATTCTAATTAATTAGTTGTACACCTAAACTTTTCTTCTGTGACAATATACGTCTTTAAATGATCACAAAGAGGGGTTTCAGTGAGCAATTAACGAGGTATTGTTATACGTCGAGATATGGCAACATTGTAGAATGATTCATAATTTGCAATATTTCAGACATTAGTCGCCTTCGTGACAATCGCAAATGGATTCACCTGCGCTCAAAAAATTGAGTCGTTCCTTCAAGCTACTGTGCCTCCTTATATGTTCCCACAAATTTTTGTTGTGGACTCTATACCCTTTTTAACAAACGGAAAAACGGATCGACAGGCATTGCTTAAACAGTACGAGTCCTCGAATAATAATAATGGTAAGATATTACTACTCACAATTGACTGTTCCTATTAAAGCAATAATTAATACAACGTAACTTTTAAATCACCTGGCATAAACAATTCTGAAGCTCCTAATAATCAATCGAATAATAAAAATAGTTAATAGACTTAATCTAAAGAAACATCATCCACATCTAAAGAAAATGTACTATTGGTGACAAATGACCAAATAAAGGTAATAAGAAAATTGTGGCGATTTTTTCGCCGTTTGAATTTCCAGAAAATGAGCAGTACATGGATTGTGATTACACGAAAGTACCAGGGGAGGATCTAGAAAAGGCTAAAGTCCTATTCCCAACGGTGGCGTCGGTGATTGGTCTGGGCGGTCGTGCGAGCGTCACGCTCGATGCAAATTTCTACGAGCTGGGCGGGAACTCGTTGAATTCCATCTACACCGTAACGAAGCTCAGGGATCAAGGTTACGAGATAGGTATTACGGAGTTCATCACGGCGAAGAATCTGGGCGAGGTGCTTGGCCGGATGAGGATCAACGCGGAGGATGTGCCTTTGGAAAAGGACTTTGAGGAGGACCATACTTTTGAAATGCTAGACGATTCTCATAGAGACGACGCGATCGAGTGAGTATTACTAGAGCACTAGAGAAATAGGTACGCACATCCGCCATTTTGGGTCCTTTGGGGAGAAAAAGCAATACAAAGAATCCGCTAAAAGTGGTATTAAGATCCACGTAAAATGTATTAATTTACTAATTATTAGTGTAGCCAAGATAAATGTAACTTCACATCACTACTACCTTTACTGAACCGACATTACAGCACGTGATGTCATAATGACTTATGGTGATTTATCCCCTCAACTGGACCCAATATGGCGGATTCATCTCTATAGTGCCTTAGTATAACTAAACAATTTTCAACCGAAAATCTACTTAGACAAGATTTTTTTTTGACGACGCAGAAAAATGTCAAGCATTAGGAGTGGGGATTAATGACCTAATGACGAGGTGGCGATCTACAGATCACATCACCTCGAAAATATAAACCCCTTTATTTGAGTTCGAGAGTTTCGTTTTGAAAAATCGTGGAAGGAAAATTATAATAATTGTATATTGTTCTCTTTTGCAGAATTATTACAGAAAGTTTCTATAGCAAAGCAGATTTAGAGCAGTGGCTGATGCCAGGAATAGAAAAGGATGACTATCGCATAATGATGAAAATCCTCTGGGATCCGTTAGTCGAGAAAAATCTAAGTTTCGTGATAAAAGCGCGGGATGGTAGAACGATCGGAATAGGTCTAAATTTCGATTTATGGGACGAGCCTGAACTAATTCTCGACTCGAAATTAACGATAGTCTTCGACTTCCTCGAATTTTTGGAGGCACCTATCAGAGAACGAAAATTGCCTAAAGGAAAAGGCCAAATCATTCACAATTTCATGATGTCGACAAGCGGTGATTTAAATCCGGCCGAAAACGTGATCCTAATGAAAGAAATGGAGGAATATTGTTTACAGTTGGCCAGAAGAAAAGAGTATGCCGGGATTTTCACTACCAACACCAGTCCACTAACGCAGGTAATAATTTTACCTACAGATAGTTTGAGATTTAATTAATCTTGCAATTTACCGGGAATATTATATCGCGTATTCTAGAATCTTTCCAACAGAGTTTTTAGTAAAAAGAAATTGCTCTTTTTATGTGACCTCTTCGCGAGAAAAGTATACATATAAAATTAGACGACCGAAAGAAAAGATCTCGACTTCTTATTACTTTGGTTATTGTTACTGTTATGTCGGTCGTCCTCGAGCTTTTCAATCTGCCTCGGTATTGTATAACGCGAAGTCGTTAAGTGGATATTGTTGTTACTTTCTCAAAGAAAGAACGCGACGGTAGTGAACGAGACCCCCGCAAGAGGACGTATAAACGCGCTAAAATCCTATTTTCTACGTGTTACAGCAACTTGGCATGGACGTGTTTGGTTACGAAACAATGTTCACTTATCAAGTGAACAAGTACGTTGCCCCTGATGGTACGAAACCGTTTGGCAAAGCGCCGGACAGTCAGCTGGCGATCTGCTCGTTGAAAATGATCCGCTAACTCCATCTGGAACGATATGGGAAAACGTTAGTTGTATTGCTCATAGATGGCGCGATTCGTCACAGTCTTTCATAGAAAGAATATCACGCAACGATAGAATAAGAACGCATGTAATCATACGGTCAAATTAATTTATTGAAAAAATGTACCATTACGACGTCGTGCTACATATGTATACCGAGCGCAAAAAATTAATATGCAACAGATTCTGAATTTCATATACAATTTTGTTCACTTTGTATTTTGCATTCAGTTGTCTGTTCGATGTGATTGTTCTTTTTACACGCGGGACAACAAATACTAACTGTTGAAAATCACCCAGAATTCCAATTCGAAGACGCTGTTTTTTAAATAAAATGGCGATTGACTGGAACTCTAATATTTTTTGTCCCGAATATAAATTTTATTACGAACCTACGAAACTGAACTACGCGGAGAAAGAAAACAAAATCGAGTTAATCGCGGGGCAATGTAAATATTTTTGTACATAGGAATTGTATGTGATAGAAAATTGTGCTTTTCTTTGTCGATATGTAAAGACTGTTCGAACTTTTTTGTACAAATTGTTATCCACGCTAGTGAAACGGAAGTTCGGATATTTAAAGTGAGAGGAGATTGACGATTGTTGTGGAAAAGTGCAATAAATTCGAGTGAAATAGGTTAAACGAATTTTACTGCGACTCGAATGAGTGAAACATTGTTAAATAATTTAATAAAGCAAATTCTATATACCTTTCGATGTTTCGTTTTGTAACCGCCATTTTGAACGCATGCAATTCGCCAATAAGAATTCTCGAAAATATTTCTGTAACATTTGAATAAAATATATTAGTGCGAATACTGCATTGTTTCATAATAGAAAAGTTAGCAATGCATCGTTTTAGACAAAAATTTGAGCTTAGTAAATGCAAAATGTTATAAAAAATGAATTTTACGTACGGACACAAATTCACTGCGTCTAGTTTCAAAATTACTCGAGCTTGAAGCTTTCGCCGCAGAGGGCAGCACAATACCGCATTGAATTTTAATAGCGCGAAATTTTGAATTCAAGTACTCTGTCAAGGCAAGTTCTCAAAGAATCGCTTAAAGATTAATATGCGTTATACCCCTAAATCGGTAGAAACATAACCACGAAAATGTCAATTTGACAACTAAGTTTTCGGAGTATAATATGATTGCTTTTGTCAAATTATCGAGTAATTTTTTAATTAGCACGAAGTAGTATTAATAATACGATCCTGATATGGCTCCACTTATTGATCTACTGTCCTGTAGTATAATAGGTAATATTTGCTGTCATAATTACTGTATTTTATAATAAAAATTACTGTTTATCTGTTCGAAATTTCAGAGAAAGATTCTAATGGCGATATATTGTGGACTTGGTCTTATCCCATCATTTCGGAGTCCCAAAAAACAGTTGTCGCTAGAAAATGTAACTTGGAATTGGAGCACAATTCTCTACAAGTCTTTGTATTTTCAAGACACAAAAACGATTGGTTTTATATACATTGCAGTGAAGTGTTTGATTCCGATAAACTACCAAAAGTAAGTTAAGATTTCTTCGGATCAGAAAATAATTCAATATGCTGACTAAAAATGTTTGCACAGGTAAAACAGTTTGCATTGGTTTTATTTGCAAAAGACTTCAACCCACGGAAATACGAGGTACTATCAAGGGTGCTGAGCAAAATGTATTGCAAGACTGGGAAGCCGACAGAAATCCTGCAACTGTATCTTTCTGTATTCACAAAGGGATCTTGTTCTACTCAGGAAAATGGAACTTTTGTCTCAGATGATTTCAACAGTCATCGTTTCACAGTGAACGCTAACATTAGAGAACTAATTAAGGCCTTTGAATTAGAGACAATTTTAATATACACGGCTCTTCTTTTAAAGAAAAGAATAATTGTGTATCACCATAGTTTGGAACAACTTTTGAAATGGATTGGAATATTTCCTGCGTTAATGAAGCATCGTAAAGTTACTGATAACTTGTTTCCCTGGGTGGATTTGGTCGATGATGAACTAGCAGAATTAAAAGTATGTCGATTAATATAACTAGCATGGAAATTAAATTTTTGATACAATTGAAAGTAATTTTTTGCAGAGACATTCCCATTACGTTGCTGGCTGCAGAAATAGTTCTATCTCATCCAGAACAGATCTCTTTGATTTACTTGTGAACATTCCTGCTAGAGAAATTACCGTTGCTTCCCATGCAAAAGGTAAAGCAAGATGTTTTAAAAATGTTGCAACATTATGTTTATTTAATTCGTTTGTTTCTAGAAAGTCTCACAATGACCAAAACACACAAAGAAATAGCCCTGTTCATGGTGAATTTGTGTGAAAATCAAACCTACACAGAAGCACAAATAATATCCGAAATAAACGACAAAACTCAAGACTTGTTGAATCAACTAACATCCTTGGCAGTGGTTCAAGGACCTGACGGAAGAAAAATGGTTTCCGCACAAACGTTGAAAGAGAAAAATTTGGCGCCGGCCGTGGAAAATTTTTTGATCAATCTCGCCGTGGCAGAAAATTTATTTCTACTGTAATCTATTGTATATTTTTGTAAATATATTCGTTCACACACAACGCTTCTATTGTACGATAATTAATTGAATGAAAATACTGTGAAATATATAACAATTTTTTAGTATAAAAGCTGCGGTTACTTAGTAAAATAAAATCATGAGTTTTTACCTTGAAAAGATACGTAAGACGAAAATTTGAAATCATTTGAAATAAAAGCGTTTGCAACGAAGAACAACGGTGCATTGAAAACAGGCCTTTAGGACATCTGCTGCCAAGCCCACTTGCTACTCCTATTCGCAGTTTCGCAGACGATCGACGCAAGCATAATAATTTCGATACGAGTTTATTGCGAAAATGTAAACGGCGATAAACCGAATTATATTTTTTTGCATTAGTCCGAGTGGCTGTATCAATAGTTTTGGGTA
Organism: Perdita meconis; assembly: GCA_030770465.2. Lineage (NCBI taxonomy): Eukaryota > Metazoa > Arthropoda > Insecta > Hymenoptera > Andrenidae > Perdita > Perdita meconis. The sequence continues at coordinate 19,405,214 of JASKOS020000005.1, read as the reverse complement.
CATTTACGAAACCGGGCTACCTGATTTGACTCGCCTATTACGGGAAGCCATTTTCCATAGTGGCCGCCTTTCATCCGGTACACGCGGTCGAGGTCCGTCGTGTCGTGAAAACAGTAATTCTCACAGTTTTCCACGTAGGTTTACAGAATTTCCCGATAGCGTGTATGGTGTGAAATTAACTATATTCGTGCGAGAAAATGGCGCGATACGGGCAGAGGCCAGAAAACGCTCTGAAAAGAGCGAACGGTGCGTATACTACTTTTGTAACTGACCGATATGACATGGCTGATGAGTTTTTAGTCTATGGGGCCGAAAACTCATTTGCCTTTGATCCATGACGAATTTTCGTTGACCCGCAACGTGCTGTGTGGCCGCGCATCTTCGCAGCACCGGTTAAAATATCGTGACCGATATATTCTACTTGTCGTGCACTTTCAAATTGCCTATAGTCACGTCTGTCTTATTTTTTCTCAACATTTATTTCACCTTACCATATGTACCTGCGATTTCGTTGCACAAGCTGCCCAAATTCAAGAAAGAGCACGCAGCGACGATCCGTCGTCGACGAGATATGTCGTTTGTCCTTCGAGCGCGTGACGTGACTTCGACAGACGAAAATATTCCCTTATGTATTAAATAAATTCATAAGACACACATTTCCTTTATCTGCGATACCAAATCCCTGCTAAATTCTTTTTATCTGAAATATCTGCATAACTTTTTTGAGAATTTTTTATTGACTTTGACAATACGGGCGATTATTTACACCGTTATATAAACTTTTGGAGCAATTTTGTACCATAACTTAAGATCAATCATTAATTGAACGTATTTAATTAAAGTAGGACAGATTAACACAGCTAATTATTTCCCATAAAACCTTGGCAATAATACGTGCGTTTGATTTTTTTTTTTAAAACAGAATTCATCGAAGTAGGAAAACCAGCTCGGGCATTAGATACGTTGCAAGAAGTCTTCCGCAATAAAAAATGGACGTACAATTGGTCAGAGTCCGTTTTGGAACCCATCATGTTCAAATACCTGGACCTTTGCGTGGAACTGAAGAAGTCCCACATAGCGAAGGAGGGTCTGTTTCAGTATCGAAACATGTTCCAGTCCGTAAACGTTGGAAGTTTAGAAAACGTTATACGGGGATATCTGCGCATGGCAGAAGAAAAGACAAATCAGGCTCGGAAGCAAAGTCAGCAAGCCGTCATAGATATAGATGACCTCGACAACTTGGCCACGCCGGAGAGTATTTTACTGTCGGCGGTCAGTGGAGAGGATGCTCAAGACAGAAGTGACCGTACCATTTTAACGCCGTGGGTGAAATTTTTATGGGAGTCGTACTGCCAGTGTTTGGAGTTACTGAGAACCAACGCGCACGTCGAGACGCTGTATCACGATATCGCGCGCATGGCCTTCCAGTTTTGTCTTGAATACAATCGTAAGACTGAATTTCGTAAACTGTGTGAGAAGCTGAGGAAGCATCTAGAAGAAATTTGTAAATTACCGCCGCTTGTTTCTAACGTTTCCATGAACAGAGCCGAGACGCAACAATTAAACCTGGAAACTCGATTGAATCAGCTTGATTCCGCGATTCAAATGGAGCTGTGGCAAGAAGCATTCAAATCCTCCGAAGACGTTCACGGCATGATGAATTTGTCTAAAAAGCTTCCGGTCCCGAAAACCATGGCTAATTATTATCAGAAACTGGCGATGGTTTTCTGGAAAGCAGGAAACTATCTTTTCCACGCTGCTGCGTTGTTCAAATTGCTGCAGTTGTCCCGTGAAATGAAGAAGAACATGTCGCTGGAGGAACAACAAAAAATGGCTAACCGCGTTTTGTTGGCCACTTTGTCGATTCCATTGCCATCGGCTCATCCGGAATTCGATCGATTCATTGAAACGGACAAAAGTCCACTAGAAAAAGCTCAAAAACTCGCAACGCTTTTAGGGCTCACACAGCCACCAACGAGAGTTTCTCTACTCAAAGACATCGTTCGTTTGAACATTGTAAATTTAGCGTCGCCGCAACTGCAGGAACTGTATTCGTGGCTGGAAGTGGAATTCCACCCGCTGGAGCTATGCAGTAGAGTCGATTCCGTTATTCAAATGTTACAGACTGATGAAAATAGCCCTCTTGTTCAATATATCCCAGCTTTGCAAGATGTCACGCTCGTTCGCCTAGTTCATCAAATATCGCAAGTCTATCAAACTATTCAGTTTTCTAGGCTTTTAGAACTCGCTAAATTCACCTCGGACTTTCACTTGGAACGTCTTTTGGTCGACTGTGTAAGATACAACGACATGCAAATACGAATCAATCACGGAAAGACGTGCGTCCACTTTGGCGTCGATCTTTCCGAGGCGCAGAGAGAGGACCATCCGGACGGTCCGGTTCTGCAGGCGATGCCTTCCGAACAAATCCGTTGTCAACTTGTAAATATGGCGACGGTATTGCACAGAGCGATTAACATAATCAATCCTAATAAAAAGAAGATGGAACGAGAGAAACTACGCACCGCCATGGTAGGTCACTACCATGAAACTAAACTGAAAGAACACCAGAGAATCTTGGGAAGACACAAGATCATAGAAGAGAGGAAGGAGTACATCGAGCACATCAACACCGTTCGCGAGGAAGAGGAAATGAGGAGGCAAGAGGAGTTGCAGAGGCAGCAGATGCTCGCCGAGCAGAAGAGACTCGAGCTAGAACGCGAAGAGCGCGAGAGGAAGCGGCAGCAGAGCGAGATCCAGCAGATTAAGGATCGTCATCTGAAGGAGAAGATGCAGCAGATCTCTCAGACTAGTCACGGTCAGAAGGTGCTGAAGAAGCTGGACGAGGACGAGATCAAGAAGCTGGACGCGGAGCAGATCGCGGCTCGCGAGGCGGAGGAGCTGCAGAAGGAGCGCCGAGAGATGCAGCAGAAGCTCAAGTCCCAGGAGAAGAAGATCGATTACCTGGAGCGTGCGAAACGTCTGGAGGAGATACCGTTGCTGGAGAAGGCGGTCGAGGAGAAGATGGAGCAGGCGAAGCAACGGTGGGAGCAGCAGGAGGCTGAGAGGATCGCTGCCGCGATCGAGGAGAGGCAGCAGGCTGTCGCGACTCGTGAACGCATGGCGAGAATGAAAGAGGATCACGATAGTTTCTTAGCGAAGATTTTAGCCGAGCGTAAGAGTATTTATCTAGAGAAGCTGAAGGAGTTCGAGAAGGTCATGAACGAAGAGAAGACCAGCAGATTGCTGAAGCGCAAGATGGAGCGCAAGGCCGAGCGCAAAGCTAAATGGGAAAAGGAACGCGCCGAGGCCATTGAAAGAAGACGTCAGGAAGAGTTGCGCATCAAGCAGGAGGAAGAGAAGCGGCGTGTGGAGGAGGAGAGAACCAAGAGGGAAGAGGAGGAGAAACTACGGCGTGCCGAAGAGGAAGCCAGGGAAGCCGAGCGTTTGGCTAAGATCGAGAGACAAGCGGAGATCGCTAGAGCTAGGGAAGCTGAGGTAGAACGGAAACTGGAAGAGGAGAGACAGAAGGAGAAGGAAATGTCGAGTACTTGGAGACGTGGTGGCGGTGGTGGTGGTGGTGGTGGCGGAGGCGGAGGTGGTGGCGGCACGGAACGTGGCGTCGGTGGCGGCACAGAACGTGGCGGTGGTGGCGGCACGGAACGTAGCGGCGGTGGCGGCACGGAACGTGGCGGCGGCACAGAACGTCATCGCGCACAAGAAAAACCATCAGGTATTTACATTTTTTTATGCATATAGCATATTTTTATTTAATGCGATCGTGTAATACATTCTTGTACAATTGCAGTTGAAATGTCCTGGCGTCGTCCTATCGAGACGAAGGACGATGGCCTTAAGGATGAGTCCAGTCGTTGGAGGAGGTTCACTCGCGACAAATGGCGAAAAGACGAGCCGGAGAAACCGAAGAAAGACACTATCGAGAGATGGAGAAAAGATAATTTCGATAAAGACGAAGTAAGGGATAGAGACAGAGACAGAGACAGGGACAGGGATAGGATAGACAAGGACCGTGGAATGGACGGACGTCCGGTAAGTGGAGCGCGATTATGCGAAGCCTTGAAACTTTAAAACGTCAAAATACACTTGCAATGACTTTTGTCTTCTTCCGTAGGCGCGCGATGCTCCACGCGACCCAATTGCGGATGGACCTCGTCGCACTAGCAAGTTGCCGGAACGTCGTGAACATCGTCGCGAAGAACCGATGCGCAACACTGGCGGTCAAAATTGGCGCGACAAGAACGATTCGATACAGAATTCTCCTAGGGATTTGCCGAAACGCGAAGAAAAGTAAGCGAATATATTTTTGACCGGTAAAGTTGAAGGATCGAATATTGAATTAGACTAATAGATTCGTTTCGATCGATAGACGAGACGAACCCAAGGACGACAGACTTCCACCTAAGCTCGAGGAGAGAAGACCACCACCGGAGGACGACGGATGGTCGCAGGTCAGCCGCCGTTAACATAGGATCCAAAAGCTACTTATAGAAGCAACATTTATTATTCTTCGAGAACAGTGCATAATACGCAGTTAGACTTTCGCCTGAAATTACCGACGGGCCCGAACTCGACTGTTTTGTGCACCGCTTCGTTTCTCTCCGACCTATTGGTAAACAATAAAGAAAGCAAAAAAACAAACAAAGAGCACAAAAGTGGATCGTAGCCAATTCACGCGCTTTAACCCTATGTCCGAGCTAGTATGTCGCACAGCGACAGAATCGTTGTCGTTCAGCCGACCGATTTCCATCGGTCGTACAATTCGACAGTATTCAAATACGGTCGACTGTCAAACATTACTTGCGACCGAGTAAACAGTTTTTAAGATATCTTTATGTTTGATGTTTCCGCAGAATTACCCACCACAGACGCGCGTGCGATGCGACAAAAAACAGACTGGTTTGAATTGTTCAAACATTACGACCGACAAATACGACGTAGTCGCATCGCAGCAACGTTAATCGTAGGACAACGATTTTATCGCTGTACATCTAATTAGGACATAGCGTTGCGCTAACAAACGAGAGAAAGGTGACACGTAATATTAACGAATGACGATGAGATTAAGTTTGTATGATTTTTCTAAATGATCGTACATCAATTCTTTTTAAATCGACCGCTGCGTTTTAACGTGCATTAGACTTGTAAAGAAAGGAGAAGTCGAACAATAATATGTATTAATTAGCACATCACGCAATTATGTGAAATACAAATCAGTGTACAGAGCAGAGGAGACAGTGGATTTATACGAAACGCCGAGGAATCGAATTGGCTAGGTGACCTAACGGTGGAGGTTGAGAAAAGAAAGAAAGTCTCAAAACATCAATAAAGTTCTCTTGTATCCTATGTCTTAACACTAATTTTTTTTTATATATATATATAAATATATACATACGAGCTGGAGTACGATGTGTGATACCTCTCCCTTGAAAACAGGACAACCAAGTATTGTCGCGTTATCGTAAGTACGTATTGTCTTTTTAATTGTTTTATTACATTTATGATATAATTAATAATTAAGATACTATACGTAAATAAATAAATCACTACAGAGTATCAAACTCCGTTTCTATTTACATCCTAATAAAGCTTAGCACTCTAGCAAAACGATTTCGAAGCTCTTACGTAAAAGGCAAGACGTGTAACATCTTTCTTCTGACTTTTGATATTAATCGCATCGCGTAAAAAAATTGTACAACAGTCTCTAAACGTCGAACTTGATTAAATGATTAATAAACGCGTGTGAATAGGAGTTATTCACGGGAGTTACAGTAATAATAATTAGTGGATTAACGAAAATCAGCGACGACGTAATTAACCGCGACTTGATTACGTTCGCGCGAGTCGCAGACGTGTCGTGGATCCGTTTAGCATGCCCGTGATGAAATATTTATCAAATTTATTATTTGAAATTATAATGCAGCGCAACGATGCATACCGGCGCGGCGCATACACTTCCACGGTGCACGCTACAATTTTCTCCGGACGCTCGCGTTGCCCCAGTTTCCCCCATCTCGATGCAAAAAATCACCGTAATCATATTCTCGAGACGATCGCATCGTGACTGCATTATTACAAAAATAGTTACCTCATCGATCTATAGTCTACAGCATACAGTTACAGTCCCGACGCCGATGTCTCGCGGAACTCCGCCGCAACACCGCGATACTTCGCCTACTTATACAATAACGATTTCAACGACTCCGACGCGACGTCGCGACGTCCAAAACGTTTGCTCGCTCGTCCCAATGTCGGTAAGCATGTTTTGCTTCAGAGAACTTGACGCGCTAAATATGCCAGCAAACATCTAGGAACTGTACAAACACGTCTCGTTCGCTAACAGCAGAAGCGCGCGTCGCGGCTCGCTTTCTGCTTAATCGACTCCCGGTTTTGGCGCGACTCCGACGTACAAAGAGACACGAACGCCTTTTTAATTCCCGTAATGGATCCCCCTTTGAGTCTGGCGTCTCAAGAAACCTTGGCTCTTCAGTATAGCATTATTGCAGCGGCGGTCTTCTCCTCGAGCGGTGGGACTGTTTCCAGACGCTCAATCTTGTCGCGTCCTGAGCCCCAGCTGACTAACGCTATGCTGATCAAATGCACCACTCCGGCGCATACCACCAACCTGAAACGACACAATTCAAAAGTATATCATAATCTTGGACGCAATAAGCAGGCGCAGTGTAGACATTTTTATACAGATAGGAGAATTAGGATATTTCAATGAAAAAGAATGGCAATTGTGCTGAATATTTTAAGGAAGAAATTGGAGGACTTTCAGATCTAACATGAGTTGTTTCTGTATGCATCGTTATAATAACAAGAATAATAACTATCGATTTTAAAGAAGAGAATGACTAAATTGCTCGAATCAATTTTTTAAATAATGTAGGATGTGTTTTAGTTTTTGTATTTGTAAATCAGTTTTAGAATCTGTAAATATTCTTATTGATTTTTGGATATTGACATTAGAATATACATAATGATTATAAGGAGGCAACAAAGTACAATTTGTTTATTTTCTTTACCGCATTTCGCTTATATACGATGCATAAACAATATTCTTGGTATTATAATGCAAGCAGAAAAAGAATTTTGTGTAATCAGTTTAGTAAAATACTGCTAGATTTTGAGTGAAATATGTTATAGTTGAAATTCAAAACTGATGACCTCGAGATTTAGAAAAATATGAGCAATAAAAAGGCTTGAATAGTATATTGTGAAACACACTTTGAGGGTTTCAGTGGAAAAGGTATAGAATGTCATGCCACATTTATATAAATTCGTATTCCTACTTAGTTCTTGTAATCTAAAGTTGCATTCTATTACCTTCTCGCATGCACTCTTTTCTGTGCAGAAACCTATTTGAATTTCCTCGACACTTACAGCAAATAAATGCATAGCCAGATAACTAAATTAATGTCTGCTTAGATAACTTGTAACAAAATAATTTATAGAAAAAAGTTTTATTAAAAATAAAGTTCTGAGGAAAATTGACAGTATTACATTAACTCGTAATGTTTATATTGTAGAATACATTTTTTTAAGCAATTATGAAGAGAGTATCAAACATTTAAACAAATATTTACTATACCAGAATGTTCACTTCATTTGTTTCTCTCTTATTTAATTAATATAATATATAATGAACGAAAAGTATAAAATAACACAGCTTTTGAAGCCCAATGTTCACAGTAAATTTCATTTATCATCTATTTCCATTATCAATCAAAATAATTAAAATCAGATATTAAATTCCATGTGAAAATTTAATTTCACAAAACCTCCTTTTTTAAAAATCTATAATATCTCGACTCGTGATCCTTTTCCACTGAATGTTTCAATTAAGTATTATAGCATTCATCTGAAACAATTACCACCAAAATTATTGTTATTGATATAAATCTAGACGCATGGCTGGTGCAACACAGTTAAACGACATCCTCCCTCCCCCCCTATTTGCAATTTCCCATCGCAACAAGAAGCATCGTTTCTTTATAGAATCTCTCCGAGCATCAATCGCGTAGGATAGCGGGCTTAAGAACTTGCCAAGCATGAAACATGGAATCATCGTCGCAGTTCATGCGACTTGTGTATATCTTCCGAAGCGGCTACGATGCACCGTCGCCATCGAGCTTTGGAAGAATAAGAGGATCCCTTACCAAAACGAATAACCGAGCTCAGCCGATCCCTCGCTGGTCCACATATTGTCGATGTCCTCTTTCGGGAGCACGTTGAAGTACAGCTTCGTGTAATACTGCGCCAACCAAGTGCTCGTGCTCGCCAAACACATCAACACTGGAAAAACAACGCGGTCTGTTAACAATCTATCCGCCCTTCGTCTTTACGCGACTCCACCCTTTCTCGTCCCTCTTTGAAGCACTCCGAGCGAATTTCTAACTCTCAAACCTCAAACTACACGAATGGATCCCTGGGGGAGACCTACGTACGCGTTAAAATATTTATGAAGTACACTCCCGGGTCGGAGAGAACTTTGGACCGTGGCGACGTCGCTGTGTTTAGGACGGCGAGGAGGGCGGCTAATCCAGCCGTGACGAGGGCCGCCGAGGTTGTCGTCAGGGTGCCGATCCAGAGGCCCCAGGACATCACCGTCGGATCCTGCCTTATCATCTGGGGCACTGGAAACGATAGATTAGAGGAAGAGCATTATTTTTTTGCTGACTATTTTGTTTGTTTGATGGAAATGTTTTCTATAATTTTGTTCTCCAATTTTTCTAGACTTTAGAAATTGATTTTTCTTGTAGAATTTTCTAGAAGCCTAAAATTTTTTATGTGCACTTTTCGAGTATTATTTTTCTTTAAGTATTTATCCCGATTTTTAGGTATAAAAATAGTGACTAGGATACTAAACATTTTACAATGCTTATAGTCAGAACGTCATTTACCATAAGCCGCATTAGGTTCAAGCTGGGACCGTAATTTTTTGGAGTCCATATTTTATAGCTTTGTTCCACGTGAACAAAATAATAAAAAATGCGTCTTACTAGAATTCAATTCTACATTTCCAACTTTTTCAATCTCCAACATGAAATCAGCAAATCTTCAATTTTAACGCTAATAATGTCAAGATCAGGAACTTGAAATTTTCCAATCTGTTACCTGAAATCTTTAAACCTTCAAATTTAACTTTTAAAATTGACTTATTCTTGGAGCTTAGAATCTGCATTTCCGAGAGTATTAAACTTAAAAGAAGACATCACAAGGTTCCCATTCTATTTTTTATCCGAATTAAGAATTAGTGGACACTTATAAGACATTCGTTTTCAAGAATACATATGTAAAGGCTGTTAAACGTAATGTAATTCTGCTTATACATTTTAAGGTTTCTTCTCTATGGATTTATGTAGGGTCTTTAGTCCTAACTTATTGGATGAGTCAGTTAACGGTGGTAGTGACCCACAAAGATGCAGTTTAGCCCTGAAGGTGTATCAAACTAACTAAGAAGTTACGAGGCCAAGTAACTTTCCCTGTGGCTTCCAATGTTGTCTAAGCACTGGTTCGTCCACGTTTCCAAAATCCTGGCAGCTCTCGGTGCTAGCGTGGCACCCAGGGTCAGGTTTAGGTCACAAAAAGCACCGACCTAGGAACGCAATGACTTTGGGGCGTCAATATAGTAATGAAAGAATCTTCCACCGTGGAAGTGAGCCCAACTTGTTCTCAATTTAATCTTTGTCTAAAAAAAACATTTAAAAAATGGTAATGTAATAAAGTAGTAAATATGCACTCGAATCCAGCTCTGCAACGCAATAATATTCTATGGTCCCGGTTTATCGGTCAGGATATATCGTTCTGAAACTCGTAAAAGCCGAGATATTCCCCACCGGATATGCGCCATTAATTTGAATCAGTTAACACGAGGATCAGACATCCTCAGAAGTCGAGTAGGACTAACATCGCGCAGGTCCTGCGAACGAGCTACTCCAAGGATTACGACTAAACACCGAACTACCCGAACCGCTGTAATTAGAAGGTGAAATGCGGCCATAAATGGCTAAATATTACAAGAACTATACCGTCTGAGCGGAACCGCGGGGTTCAAAGGAACTGAGAATTAATTAATCAGAGGTGCATCGACCAGTCCCTCGTTACAAAAGGTTTCGCAGCGAGAGGGAATCACAATCGGGGTCAAAACATTTCTGATTACACGGTGGACCGTTTGAAGCCCGGGAACCCGTTTGCACAGAGGATCGCCGTTTTCATTCCCTGCGAAAGGCTACTTTGTTAGCATTATTGCCAATCTAGATAGCCGGGTGGGCACCGTCCGGTGCGGCCCGGCACGGCGCGGCGGGGGCGTCGAAGTTGGCCGGCGCTCGAGCGAAAATTTCGTTTCCCCTTTGAAGCGGTACTTTTTCCAGTCGACACAGAGGATCCGGTCCGCTGGATTGGCGTGCAAATTGAAATGATCGTGGCGTCCGATGAATAATTAAGCGTGCGGTAAATACTCCTTCTTCGGCCAGTTCAAGTTATATTGCATCGCAAATAACGACGGACTGTTTAATTAGCTCCGGAGCGAGGTTCTCGGTTCTCGGGCGAACTGCCGAGTTTAACGGCTCACGTCCACGACAGGACATTGGCGGAATTCCTCGAGAGCTGATTTTCCTTTAAATCATCCTTCAGGTATCGCAGTGCCTGAAGCGTCGACTTTTCATTCGCTGGAAATTCACGGAGCAATTATATCGCATCAAACAAAACAAAACAACACAAATGCATTTTCTTTCTTCCAACTCGTTCGCGGACCTCTTTGCACGGAACTATAAAAAATCCCAAGAATGCAAATATTTTTGTATCGTAACATTTATAAAAAAAAAAATCTTGATAATTGCAGAAGAAAGACCTAAATTACGCGCGAGTGTCAAGGTTTTACTTGACGGCGAAGCGAGGAAATTTTCTCAAGGCGATTGACGTCAGGTCGCGAAATGCTGATCGCGCTGATCGAGAAGGCGGCTGCTGGAGTCGCGAGTCACTGGCAACGGGGAAGAAACACGATCCCCGAGTTTCCTTCAGCGCGTCAGCTTTCCAGGCAAATAGGATTTTAAATGTTCGCCGTGGTCAGCACCGGCGGCAGCCTCGATGATGCAGGAGTAGTCCTCGCACACGTGAAAGTCGACCACGAGGCACGGTCGAGGATTTTTGCACGGACTGAAACCAGTTTCTGGCTTCTATTGTTGTACCCAGCCGTTCTCGCAGACGGAATCTCTCCGGTCTTGGACCGGCTTTCTTTATTCGGCGCGCGAGTGCGTGGGTGCCGCGCGCCGCGCGCCGCGCGACGCATTGTCAAACTCGTGGAATCCTTCTTGAGGGAATTGGGAGCGTTCTTAGTTCAACTCTGACGAACTCGCTTTGGAAATTTAAACTCTCTTCTACAGAGATTTTGCAACGAAACGTTTATTTTTTATACGAAGAATAAATTTTGACAATGGTTAACATTGAATAATTTTGGACCTGAGTACCAAAGAAGAAAAAATATTTATTCATAAGTATCAACTGTTTATTTATAAGAATTTTTTATGACTTTGTTTTCATTTTCAGCAGTCGAGACAGAAATAAAATGTAAAATCAGGATGAACAGTTTCATTTTCAAAAATCGTGGAAGAAAAATTCTAATAAATGTGTATCGCTGTTTTTTGCAGAATTGTCACAGAAAGCAATGACTGATACAATAATCAATAAATAAATGAACTCCACTCTATGAAACATAAGCATCCAATAAAAAATGTTCGTTTTTACTCCCATCGAAAGTATCCGAATTTCTACTACCATCGTTTTGTCCCGAAAATCGGAAAATTGGAATCTCGGACTCGAAAAACGCGGCTCGCCGCTGCTGTAACTAGCGCGCAATGCGACACGAGAAAGGGTTAACTACCAGTCGCCGAACCCATCAAGAGATAACTGTAAACAACTTCAACCCCGCCCCGCTTCACCACCGAACGTCCGAGAGTCCGAGAGTCCGAGAGATCGTATCGAGGCGAAGCGATTGAAGCGAACGCAAAACGAAGTCGGATTCAGAGTCGCGTGTCACGCCGCGATTAGCTTTTTTACTCCGTCGATTACCATTGCGGAGCGATGTCAACAGAGGGGATTAATAAGCGATTACGTTCGTTTTGATTGCGACACGCATACCAATAGCCAATGGGCCACGGAGAACCGCGCCGCTGCTATTGACCTCACGTTCCAAGAGTCTTCATCGCACGCGATCGTCGTTACATACGCGATCGCGGTACGTACGTGTTCGCGATCATTTCCCCGGGACCCGTCGCGTCGCCCGATGAAAGAGAAACGTTTCTCGTTGACGCGTGCCGACGATCCCATTGTTCCTTATCGCCGAGTCGCCGAGGAACCCGGTGCTCCGAGAGCGTATCGCGAGCTGGTAAGAGCTCGGCGCGAGCAAAGGAATCCGAAGGTAACGGGGATTCTTCGCGCTCGCGTGCACGATGCAAATCGAATGCGATGGGAATCTTAACGCGACTTGATTTAACTCCTGATGGTTGGCTGTTTAACGTCACTGGGTCAATGATTTCTTTTTCTTCTGCTCGGCGAGCTCTGCGATTTCCATTTGGAGCTTCTGGGAGGGTGACGAGTGAAATATGGGTTTATGGGTTTCTGGGGAGTCAGAATGGGGAGTCAAAATCAAGAAGAAGAATGAAGTGGCATTTGTAGAGAAAATTCAGTTTTTCTACTGGGATTCACAGTAATTTTTTTTTTTATATATATTAACCTCCCAAACTTTGAAGATTTACTCATATTTTCGCTTTTGGATTATTCTGTGATTCCGGCAACTAATTCTTGGAATTTTTCATTATTAAATATGGAAATCAAAATTTTTATTTTCGTGAAATAAATTATTATACAAGGTGAATTATTTCTATGTTCTCTATACTATATTCTACACTATTCTACAGTATTTTTATCATTTTTGTAGTTTCTAATAATTTGTGAAATATGTCTTGCACAAAAAAATGTTTTACATACAAAACTTTGCATTATATGGAAGGCAACATGGGATACTGAATTTTTTTTTTAATAGCTTGTTAGCAAGATGACCTGAATTTTTTTAATGAACTGCGTATCTGTTTGTATCAAAATTTCAATAATCAGTGAACGTTCCATGAGAAAATGTGAAGCTTCACATGTTCTACACCTAATAATTATCAAGAAGCTTGCCAAAACGTTGTTCATGGTTTCGCTAATTAGCTTAATTAAAGTAGGCACTCAAAGTGATGCTCGCTAACTTCCATACAACTGTGCAATCTGTTAATTAAGAACCGAAACTGCTCGCGATTTTACTATTCCATAATTTCATTTTAATTTCTCTGTCGAATCAAATACAGTTGACCGTGTATCGCTGTAATTTCCACCCACATTCTGAATCTGTCTAAATAATAATAATAATAATAATATTAAAAAATTCAGATTTTGAGACGAAAGTGAAATTCAACTTTTCTAATCAAGAAGATTGTGAAGAGATTTTTATGATTTTGATCTCGTCTCCCGGATTCAAATGAAAAACTAAAATATTAGAGGTCTCAATTTTAGTGGGACAGACTTAGAACTAGCTGACAAAGAACCGCGTCTCAGGATTGAAAATCTAATACAGAACAGTTGGTAGAAGAACCGGATGTCTTAGCCGAAGAAGGAAACGTCAGCCGGGAAAATTGGTTCTGTAGATTGAGTATATCGAGCGCGTGAAACTTCCTCAGAGAAAGAATCGAAAATTTCCAAGTGGGAGAAACGTTTCCCTCGACATTCCTCCAATGCCAGCCCGCTATAGGAAGTCGATAATTCCGAGAAATGTTTATCTTTTGAATTGGCAGCGGTGAAAACTTCCGACCCGCGGGATCGCTTCATTTTTGCTAACTCCTGATAGGGAACTCCACAAAATCGAAGAAGCTTGATGAAAAATATTTTTCAGTCCTTCCGAAAACGAAGTCTCGTACGGAAACTGAAAGAATTCCAAACTCCTACCGAATTTGACGGAAGATGAATTCCCAGGGCTGCTATCGATCCTCCCTTGCGAGTTTTTCATTGAAAAAAATTTAATAAAGACATCCCTTTGTAGGAGCGACTGACTTTGACAAAATCAGCTTCTTTTTTCTTCAAAAACCTTCTCTACTCTTGGACTTTTGGAGCTGAGTTCCAAAATGTATTTCTTCCAAATTTCTTCAATATTTTGTCCTTTCTCCAATATCTAAATTAAAAAAAATTGTCGATTATTAAAGATCAATTAGGCTTGATTCGTTCCGCATTCCAACGCTACGAAGGCATACAAATTTTCAAGACATCCTGAACCCCGAAACCATCAACGCAGCGACTCAACGGAGACAAATTCTACGTGTTCCAGGTACAGAAAGTGACCGACGCAGCTTGCAGAGGAAAATCGCAACAGAGATCGCCGTCACAAATATTTCTCTGGCCGATGAAATCGCGCGGCGACTCCAGTCCAGAGCAATTACTGTTCGCGCGAAGGCCGCGATCATTATCGACTTAGGCTCGCGCCCGTTTCGCCGAGGATCTAAATAGCAAAGTGGCGCAGTGTTCCATGACGATTTCCTTATTCCTCGCGCGGATCGGAGCGAGAGAAACAGTTTTTTGTCGACGTCTCGTCTCGCGAAGATTGTGTAACGACCGAAGTGCGTAAGAGGGATCCGTTATACCCGTGAAATGTTATTCAAATGTTCGGGCGTCGGATTAGCGCTCGCATCGCAGAGGGTAAAGATGCTACGAGGGAAACGGATGTTTCTGCTCGAGTGCCCTGACCGCCATTGTACAGCCGCGATAACAGTTTCCTACGGGCCGGTAACGATTCCGAGATCGGAATGACGGGACACGCGAGCATCATAAACAGCCTCGTTACCGCTGGAACTTCGCCTATGCCGAGAAGCTGCGGAAAAAATTCATTACGAATTGCCGAGGGCCGGGGGAACATTCCTGCCGCGTTTCTTCCGCGGTCGCCGATCTCCGCGCTCGGATCCTCAGTTTTCCTTTTAATTAAGTGAGGAGGCGGGAGATGGGCGATGCAGCTTGTGGCAGGTTCAATCGTTGCTTTCAACCAGGTTTCGTTCCTGGTCGTTGTGATAGCTTGGGTCAGATATCGGGCATTGCTTGGTACAGGTTCCCCTTGAACTTGGGAATCGGATGAGGAAGCGTTGCTTTTGGAGTCGAGGTTGATATACTGAAGGATTTTCTGCAGTCTTCGGTTATGGGGCAATTAGGTTTTGATATTGTTCTTGGTGAGATAAGAATCTTGTATGAAGTATTCGACCATTTGAAGTAAGGTTCTCGAAAATTGTTTTCATTGTTTAGTTTGAAGAATGATTTAGATGGGATTTATTAGAATGATGCGAAATTAGGAGGAATTTTGATTATTTATTATGTTGGGTTGGTTGAAGAATGTTTTTTAATTGGTTTTAAAGCAAGATTTAACAGAAAAGAATTTCTTTGGGGATTCAAATGGAAGAACAAGGAACATTTAAATATTTCTATATTTATATCTTTGATTGTGAAAGCTGGATTTTTTTCTCTATTAATGTTTCTTTGTCAGACATCACTTCGTACACGTAATAACTTCTACACTGAAACATCTGCTTGAATCTACATTCCCCGCGAAAATCAGCCGAAAAATGTGCTCCACAAAACACTAATTTCTTTATAGTATTTCATACTCCAAACTGCAAACTGCAAACCCATCCAACGAATTTCGCGAGAAGTCGGATCGATAATCTCCCCCACTCATAGTCTTCTCAATTTCATGAATTTTAAAAAGGACTCATCAATTTCCGCGTTCCCAGAGAATAATAAGAATATTTTACGCCGCGAGGAGGATGGATCAGTCCTCCTCGGCGAGGCTCCATTATCAAGACTTACCAGAGATATGGTAGGTTCTCCAGCCGTAGGCGACGTTCAGCTCCTTCTTGCCCTGCAGAAGGCCGAAGTGGACCCTGCCGGCGCTTTCCTGGGGGTTCGGTGTCCTCAAAGGGCGCGCCTCGACCCAGTGTTGCGTGACGAGAGCGGCGCAGACGAGTCCTCCGCCGAGCAGGGACAGGAAGAACGTGGCGAAGATCGTGCCCCGTCGGAACATCGACGTCATCCTTGGGTCACGCGACGACGACCCAGCCTTCGGATAGTTTGAGAACACTGCGCAGAGAAGCGGAAAGTGGGCGAGCCGTGGTTGAGATCGCGGGGGAGGACGTGGAGGACGTGGAGGACTTCGGATGCATCTGTCCGAACAGAAGGCTTGTTTTTTTTTCCTATTCTCGAGACATTTGAGTGACACGCCGCGCATTCGACGAACACGCGTTCCTTAAAGGAACTTCCTTTCTCCCGACGCCGCGCCGTTTTCTCTTTTCAGCGAACCGACACAGACGTTGCGTACGCGAAGCCCGCCTCTCTGTAGAGGGGAACGCTCGCAGGCATCGGTAGTCTACTTGACGACAGCAACTATTTAAATTATGCCACAGAAACTATGCCGCTTTCGCAACAATTATCCGGTCCGCTAGAAAAATCCACGGGTGTGAAAGCGCCTCGAAAGCGAAGCGCTTAGGCGCCTTTGACGGTGTCTTTGATCCCTCGGGGTCCTCGGGTTCGAGGGGAACGAGGGTTATTCAGGCACTTTGTGCGTGAAAAATTCGCGAACCTCGGAAGCTTCCTTCCGACGGGAAGATTGTTTAAAGAGGCGAATATTAAATTCATGATGCTTTAAAGTAATCTTTTTTCTTGCGATCGGCTACGCTCCGCTTCTATCTATTTAATATCTGCGCCTGTGGTTCGCTGTATCCTCGCCCTGCCTCGACGGTAGTTATAGATGATTCTACCGTAAGTTTAAGGAACTGGAGTAAATAACGCAATGCAGTATACAGAGTTGCGAGGAAGCAACTGGTTATAAGATTTACTCGGAAGTTTCCGGGGCTATCCAAGTTCCTGGGGATCGGGGGGATTGCTTTCAACGATCCGGGCGGATGAATTAAATATGCGGAAGAAAGATGCGGAACGAGATCTAACGCGTGTTGGAGGCAGTTTGGGAGGTAGATTAGGGTGGATCTATGATTTTGCACGTCCTTTGTGTCTTAAACCGCTGGTTTCGGTACAGAACTCGTGCGTCTATTTAGATGCTTTGGAGTGCTTACAACTAGTTCTAACTTAGCAGATCCTTAGAAAAGACAGTAATCAGTACTTTAACCCTTTAAGTCCGAAGGTAATTTAAACTTGTCGTCAAGTTTTTTTTTTTTTTTTAATTCACTTGCTTCTAAATGAACACAGTTTATTTATGAGTTCGGATTGTTCAAAACACCCTTCCCTACCAAAAATCTCTATTTTAGCAATAAATAGTTAAAGATTCGTTACAATGAATGGGATTCTAAAGTCGCACTAGGACTTAAAGGATTAAAAATAATTACAACCAAATAGAATGAGAATCCTTGGTGTTATTTTTAAGTAATTAAAAATTCAACGCTGTCAGATTTATATTTTCTAAATCTCTTTTTTACAAGCATTCAACCAGAAATATTGTCAACTTTGAGAATGCTAAATTTAGAAAAAGATCACATATTCAAATTACCTACATGATAAGATTTTTTAAAGCCACTTGGAATTTAATACGAACTTCACTTTGTAAAAATGTCACTCTGAAAAAGTGCGCCAAAAGAAGATGAAATGAAGAACAGAATGCAATAACACTGCACCTCTGTGAAAAATCCGAAAATCCTTTAGGAAGACTTCCTCATAACGTCCAAGAACCCAAATAACCTGTATAAAGGATGCATAAAGGAACTTTACTTTGAAGTACTAAGGTAGGAAAACATTAATAGAAAATTGGTGAAATGAAAAATAGAACGGAACAGCATGGCAACTCTTTCTGAGAGGACTTCTTCAAAATACCCAGAAACTCATTTAAAGTACATCGAGAGTAAAACAGTTTGTGAATATATTGAGATTTCAAACTCAGAATGAGGCAAAATTCCACACAAATCTGTTTCTGATCACAAAAAAGATTCTCATCTGAAAATTTCATCTGCAAAATTCTTCCAAATCCTAAACTCACTCCTCAATTTCACCAACCTGATTCCCCTATAAACTAACAATTCTCTGAAGAAAAACAATTAGCAACATACCTTGCCCCTGGCTCTCAACGAATTGCACTTGACTCAGGCTCCTCGAAAATTCTCCCTGCTTAATCTTCTGCGTAAAGTCAGCGTTCCCGATCTTCTTGGAGAACTTGACTCGGCAATTATTCCTGGACGGTTTCCCGGGGCCCAGCAACGACGACGGCCTCGGTCTCCTCGCGAACGTGTACGGGATAGTATAAGGCTGGGCTACGTAAAAGTAAATCGGTCGGTAGTCCTCATGGAGATGATGCTGGACGAAACCGTTCGTCGGGTAGCCGCTGTACACGCTCGGTGCGCCGTTGCTGTACGCGTACGAGCCCGTGTAGTGGATGCCGTAGTGGTTCGCCGTTTTTCGTGACTTCCCTTCCACCGTGTTGAAAAAAACCGAGGATACCTCGCCCTCGGAGCGTCCACCGCGACCTCGCGGACGGTGACTTCTGAGAGGATCTCCCCGAGCCTCAGTTCGGTTGGCTGTCGCGCATCTTGGGGACTTAGCTTAGGGCAGACCTGGAAGGAAATGGGAGAAATTCTATTTCAGATATAGGAAATTGTTTGTGACGCGGCAAGCAAGCTTGTAGAACCAAGTAACTCACTATTTTCTTTATCCTTAACCACCGGTAACCTTTCGGATTCTTCTTATTAAGTTATAGGGTTAAACGTTCAATTATTGTCACTTTAAAAATTTAGTTTGTAGATTTATTCATCAAAAGTATGTTTAAGTTTTAGGATACAAAAATATAAAAATACAAACTTTTATTTAAGTTTCAGGCCCCCTTCTATGTATATTTCTAAAAATATCAATTTGCATTAATTTCCACAATCTAATGCTTTTGTTATTCAAACAGTCTTTAATTTTGTTTATAAATTTTATATTTGGGGAGATTTTACTGTCACTCCTTATAGGTGAATTGTCTAAAATAATATTGTTATTTTATTACCTACATAGGTTAATAAGTGTAATATTATACATTATAGTTTTTTCTTTAGTCCCTTAATTTTTCTTTCACTAACGAAGAATAAACATTTCTCATCGTTCAGCAGACATGGATCGTCTTAAAATATTTAAAGTGTTAAATACACGCAGTCCAGCTTTTTCTATTACATGAATTATGATTTCACTTGTACGTTCAATATATGTATTGTAATAGTTAGTTTAACAATGTTCATTTGATATTGCAAGTAGAATAACTAAGGGTGACAATGATTCAGAAAATGATAGTCAATTTGTAACTTTAAACCTTAGTCTATCGGGCGATTTTTTTTAATTCTTAAGTACGTACACAAAATAAAGCTTGATTTCTGTCTTCCAGAGAAAAGAAAAGAGTAGAAGATAGTTTTCAACCATCTGGCGAACTGAATTTTTATAAAGTAGAATTGATGAATGAAATCTGAGTTCTATACAAATAAATATATAAAACATGAAACTACTAAAAAGTAGTGGATTACTGATTTATACACAGAGTATCCTAAACAAAGTTTCGCCTCAAGCCTAAATCAGAATTTTCCATCTCTGAAGCTTCCCATTTTTCTAGGTTCACGCGAGTGCCGCGACTGCGTCTAATCCCTCCTCGAATTTAAGCTCTATTTCCTATCAGCTATGAGTTCACCTTTCACCGAAGCAGCTCTCTCTCTCTCTCTCTCTCTCTCTCTCTCTCTCTCTCTCTCTCTCGATCGATTTTGCAAAAACTAAGAGGCGTCCTTTCCTGTTCCCCTCGAGGCTGGTCGAGAGATCGCCCTTATTCCTCGACGATTCCACTGCGATATCGATTACGCGAATGTTAATTAGAGATCGCAACGGATCGGTTACTTTTCGAAGAAACCTCCTCGCTTCCTGCCGGATAGCACCGAGGGCTTTTTAATTAGCCGTTCGCGCACACGTGTCGGAAAGTTTTCAGCCCGAGTTAACTCAAAACGGCGTATTTGCATGTAAGAGTGAAGCGACTCGCCCTCGTTGTGTTTCTTTCGCGCTGCTTTGAATGAGAAAGGGGATCCTTCGGAACGGTCAAGGGTTCCGGTTGTTTTTTCATGAATATTCTCGCGACTTCGATCCTTCACGATCCTTCGTGTTCCTTCAATTTTTCCCTCGCCTTCGACGACCCCTGCGAACGACAGCGAACGTCAATCCTGCGGCAGAACACTGCCAGCCGCCAGCCGCCCCCTTCGAATTAAAATATTTAACGCGTCCAGGGCACGACTCGCATTGCGCATGATAAGCGTATCGATTGCAAAGCTACGGTTCAATTCGATTCTGTTAAATCCCTTTTCTTCTTGCCGGAACTGGAAGAAACGCAGCGTGAAATTCATGAACTTCCAGTTCTTGGAGGCGAGAACTCCATTTCCCACGAGTTGGATCTTAATTTTTCGATCGTTGAACAGAATAAGAAGATGAAAAAGGGACCGAAGTCGAATTATCATTCCGTCTTCTCCAGCAGAATTCAACTTTCCTCCGAGGAATTTTCAAAGACCGACTCAGCTCGCTTTCCGGCTGAAGAAAGGTGAAGGGTTAATTCGCGCCTCGGTCATCCGAGAGGACTTCTCTCTTCTCTCCGTGAAACCACGCTATGAGAATCCCATAAATCGTAAATAAATACTGGTTTCACTGATAAGTCCGACGACAGGCGAAGAATACGAAGGGGAAACGAGTCGGACCGAGCTTCTTCGATCCGTAATAAACCGCAAGAGTCGGCGATCAGCACACGTACGGCTCCAGAAATTGTGTCAAGGCACGATCTCCCTTCCTTGACCCTCCTCATCCCCCTCGTCGCTCCCCCCGGAAGTTATTGTGTTGGGCGTTGGGCGTCGCGCGATTTCGTGTTCACGGTGCTTTGGGATTCTCTGCGAGGGATTCTCCCGATCCAGGATTCCTGGACCCGGAGAATCAACGTTGCAACAGACTCTTTTCTACCCCCTTCAACGTTTCGCGCTGTGTCAACTGTAAACAATGCGATGCACGTAAGTTCCAACGGTTCGAAAGTCGACTTCGGGATCCGGACGGATCTTCGAAACGAGCTTATCTCGATGCTTCCCGGGGATTGTTGGTTCAAACTCTTAATGAAACTGATTTTGGACGTCTAGCGAAGTCTAATATTTAATGTTGGGTCCCGCGATGTTAAGAGCTCGGAACCTCTGCTTTAAACTATGGCTGCTTTTACTTCAGATTAATGAGTAAGCTTCGACAAAGGGAGGCGGTAGCATTTTCTAATCGACTTGAGAAGCTCGAAGACTGTGTAAAGTTTATGAGTAAACCGTGGATTTTTATTCGGATTCGTATTTTTGCGAATGAGAAATTACAAAGAGGAAGCAAAAGGCGTCTCATGCTTTTAATACTTAAAAAGAGTAAAATAGAAATTTTTAATATTTCTGCAAGTTTCATTTTCCTTAAAAAAACAGTGCAATTTCTTTCTCACAGCGTTATTCAATTCGTCTCGATGTCAGCTACAACTTCGTGACATCAAAAATACATACCATTTAAAAAAATCAAGGTGACCTTGAATTTCCACTTAAACAATTTTCGCAGAAAAATATGTTAAATCAAAATGCACGGTGAACAGAAAAAAAACTGATTATCTTTTGTTCGAAGCATTTGTTGTCAGATTTTTGGAAAAACCTGAAAAATTGTGATCAAACTTAGGGAATACAATTCTGAATTGCATTTATCCAGTTTGTTCCATTGATTTTTAAAATATGTAACATTCCTTTATCGCACCCTGTATAAAAGATTTTCGAAAGCGGAACCGGGAATTACAGGCAGACAAATGATTTGTGAGCCATCCTGAAGATAATCTGTCCTAAACACATTTCAATAATCCGGTCCATAAATTACCGAACTTCTCCAGTAGCTACAAGCGAAAGTTGAATAAGCGGATGGATCGCGTAGAAATCGGCCCTGAGGGCGAAAAGTTTCCGCGGTGGAGGGTGGTTTATCCCGCTTCGCGCGGACCACAACAAATTCCATAAATCCACTTATCAATTAAAATTCATTAAATCAGAGCGCGCGAGATAGAATCGCGAACGGGGACTGATAAATCTCCTCGGGACGCCGCGCCATTCCGAGCCATCGTCCGGCTGCTCCCCCGGATCCTTTTATCTCCCCCATCTCAAGTTGTTTGTCAACGTTTCCGAAATGAGCTTACGTTGGTATTCATGAATAACGCGGTCGAGTAGCATTCTTGACGTAACTGGAACAGCAATTGCGCCGTCGTAATATATTGCATTCACACGTCCACGTGCTACACACGGCACGGCGTTTCGCTTTTTCTTTTTTTTTCTTTCTTTACGGATCGCTTAAGTATTCCTGCGTCGGCGTTGTTACCCCCCCGAGTCCCGGAGGAATTACGCTGGCCGGAAGTAAGTCGAGCTAATTTGCGAAGGCTGCGTCTCGCCGACCGCGAAAAAACGCCGACGAATTTCCCTGAGGGTAATCCTCCGGAGATAACTGAGCGATCTTTTCACGCCTCGAAAGTTGTGCTGGATTGGAATAGCCGTGGAAAGACACGGCGATGGATTGTGCCCCGTCGACGATAGTCAACGTCGATTTTCGTAATCGAAACCTTGAGAAGCCGGTATCCTTGTCGGGTTCATACCAGTTATGTTAATGGGAATGATAACGGCCCGGTCGATGGGAATTTATCTTAGAACGTGGTAATCGCAGATACCGTTCAGGAACCAATTAATGCTCGCACAAGGATTTTCCTTTTCATTGCGGAGGTCTGCCGAAGATGTGCTAATTGTGTTACGCAATGGTAAATGGCAGTTCGTGCGGTCGGGAAAGTATTCGTAGCCTTTTCAGTGGCAAGTGCTTCGGTAAGAAAGGTACGCGAATTGTTATTTACCAGAATAGATAATTAATGCGTTCGTTTCGCTTTTAATGGAATAATTCTATGACTGCAAGGAAAAACGACGTTAGTCACTTGTTAAAAAAAAATTGAGTTTATGCCTTGACTCAGGCCTAAAAAGCAAGCTTTGTATATTATTATCAGAGAGAAAGTGTATTCAAAAGTATTCCTTTAAAATTAAGGATTTAACAAAATTGAAATCATGCTACAGTATCGGTAAACAGAACTTTAAATATGAATATTTCCAAAATGAAAACATGTGACATGCGGCGTTTTGCGAATTTTAGGAATTAAGGGAACTTCTTGATTTCAGATTTATACGTTTTTTTATGGTTATGGAAACCTTCTTAAATTTTATTCAGAGTTTTCATTTTTTATGCAATTTAACTTATTTTGAAGATAAAAAATTATACTTCTAAAAAGGATGATTCTGTTGCGTCAAAATAATCCTTAACAAAATCGAATAAAAGGATTAAAAATAGAAGATTCAGGCTTTATTCTGCCTTTTGTTCGAACGAATTTTAAGTAATATTAACAAAGTTATAGAACATTGAAGTTCTACAATTTTTCACTACTCCGCAAGCGAGGCAATAATTTTTGACGGTACTGATGTCCGCCTCAAAACTTCCGGTTTAAGTAATGCACCCTATTTCGATACACATCGCATTACTCCGACAGAGTATAGAGGATGCCCCAAAGAATAGAGAAAGGTTGGTCACGTTTCTCGTCCCAATTTACTCAACCGTTAAATCCAGCCAAGTAATACAACATACAATTATTTGTTTGTTTCTCCGCGTTTAACCACGGCGTCAACTACTACGGCCGCCAAGCTAACTTCCGGTTTTTAGGCCAATCGAAGCCACCAACGAAAACGATGAATCGAAATTCCTCAAGAATTCAAAATGTCCATTAACCCTACAGAAACGACGCAAAACTGGTTCACCTTTCAAAAAAAAATTCCTCGCAGAACATATTCAGAGTTCTCAAAGTTCAAAACTGAAAATACATCCGCGTAAATTATGCGAGGGCTTAACCTAGAAACCGGGTGGCACGATAATTGAACGATACCTCGGACAGCGCGCTCTACAATATGTCAGTCCGTTTATTGCGGCTTGGCGTAAAAAGGAATAGCGATTAAAATCGACCCTCATCTTATGCGGGGACCTTTATTAAAATGATATTCAAATTTAATGGCCGCTCTTAGTTTCTGTCGCGGGCAGAAACGAAGAAGAAGTGGACGGTGGAAAGAGGACATCGGACGCGGGCAAAGAAGAGGCGAGGGAAAAAGACTCGAAGGAGGGGATCCGACGGCGAGAATGAAGGAGCGTAAGAAGAGGAAAGAAGATGCGCAAGAACCCGGTGGAGAAAGCGAGTCGGACGACACATGCGCCCCCGGCCCTCAGGAGGAAAATGCAGGTATGTGTGTAACACGCCGCGCCGCGCGCCGTGCGGTTGGATCGAGATGACGAGGTCGATTGAATGCCGTTAGATCGTGTCAGGATACGACCGCGCTCCGCGCTGAAACAGTAGGGAAGAGAGCGACGGAGAGAAAGGCGCAAAAAGTGGGTAACAGAGCAGAGTTGACGGAGAGAGAAGGAGAGAGAAACGAAGGGAGATGGAGAAAGCCAGTTGCCGATTCGAATCTGTGCACCACTGTGCGCTCGCGCGGCCTTGCATCAGATGGAACGCATCAGACTGTAATTTATTGTAGCATTGCTCGCGTGCACTCTATCGAGCCACTGTGCGTCGCTCGTTTTGATCGGTCCTTTGGAAACGGAGAGAAACGGGCAAAGGAAAATGCGCGAGAGACAAGCGATCCGTTAGAAGGCATCCATTCGTTGTTCTCATTCCGACGTGACGGGGAAGCCTTTTCATTTTAACGCCCCTGTTAATTGACGCAAAAAGCGCGGCGATACATTAGTCAACCAAAGGAAGGAGGTTTGTATCGCGATCTCGTTGCGTGTTTACATTGAGCATAATTAGAGCAGGGGAGAAAGTGCAAAGATCGTGTCAGGAGACGTCGATTAATGGCCAAGAAAAACTGCTAATCAATCTTAGGAACGTTCGTTACAGAGGCACTGTGCGCGCGAAATCGGTAAGAATGTTTTGCATACACAACGCGCGTATTGACCGATTTCGCAATCAAAAACTACGGTGGAAACATGGCGGCAAAGTCACGCGTGAAATTGGAATGACTTAAAGCTAAAGCTTAGCTATTAATCTTTCGCTGGGGTTTCGCGCCGAGTGCACGCAATGCTTATATAGAATTTTCAATGTGAAGTTGATTTTTATTTTGATAGGGAATTTTTAATCCTAAAGATATTCAAAGGGATCGACTCAAATGGAACACCCTGTATATTAAAAATCTGTAATATACATAGATAAATAGTAATTCTACAGATTTATAATTTTGCGAATATAGGACTTGCATAGGTGTAGAATCTTGTAAATATAGTACGTATTCTTCAAATTTGGAATTGATACAAAATTTCTGTAGGCATTAAATTTTTTCTCAAGGTCATATTTTCTGAAATTTCAAAGTGAACAAAGTTTTCTTAAATAGGATACCACATTTTTATTATTGTAACGTTATAGGCAATAAAAGGACGAATTCAATAATCTATAATATGTCGACTTTCAAATGACCTTCACATTTATTCTTGAAACCTTCAAGACCTTGAAATTTTCAAAAATATGAATGTAAAAAAAAAATCTTCATTATTATAATGATACCTCTAAAGCAAATATTTTGTTCCTTGGATATTTTCTCATATCATTAAAATCTACGAAGATACATATTTTATGTTTAAATATTAGGTGATACACCCTGTATAATTAAATAAATATGGAATTCTATAAATGTAGAATTTCTATAGATTTACAATTTTTTATAAGCATAAAATTTCTATAAATGCAGATTTTTATAAATATAGATTTAATTAGGGTTATCCACGTATCTCGGAACCCGAGCTCATTCGCATTCATGTGCGGGAGTTCCGAGATAAGTGGATAACGCTGTAGATGTTATATCCATTTTTAATAATAGTTATAGAAAAAGTTATAAAAGTTACAAAACGAGGAATACCTCTAGATATATTTAATTATAATTTAATTATAATACTCATAATTTTTTTAGTACTTTTCGAATGATTTTAATAAAATGTTGACTCCAGTAGTTTTGTCTAGGATTTTCGAATTTCGAGGCACTGTGTATGGTTAGAAAACCGGTTCGGTTCCGCGGATTTTTCTTTGCCTCTTGACGCAACTCTTTCGACGCGTAAACCCGTGACCACCGCCTCGGGGCATCGGACAAAGGTGCATCGTGGTCCACCGAAACTAGGACACGTAACCGTCCCCTACCACGGGAACCAGCTTCTGCTGTTGCTTATCCTGTCCGCTCGACTCGCGTAACACAACGTCGAAGATAATGAAGTTGCGAGCATCGGTTGCTGATTCTCGGCTCTCTTGAATTCATACCCTGATTTTCAATTTCAGAGTACTGGGCGATTCAAAGGTAACGATCGCGAAATTTTCCATGAATAATTATACATCGTCTCTGAGAAACTAACCTAAAATTTTTTATACTTCCTACGGAACCACCCAGATAGCCAAATATATGATGGAACAGAATTTTACAAAATCTACAATTACAGCATTTGTTGTTAGATTGACAGCAGATTTGATGCAGGATCCATAATGTACAGGGCTGTTGGGAAATTGACAGTAGAATTCAAACAGATACTGCTGCTAATTTCGCAATCTACTTCCCGATCTGATAATACCACAGACTTCTATATAGAAGTCTGTGGATAATACAGGCCCTATTTGCGAAATGGTAGCCTATTTTGGTGGCAAAGTCTGTTTAAATCTGTTGTCAATTTGTCGACGAATGGCTACTATCAAGGCAATAAAATTGTTTCAATTATCAATATTAGATGGCAAGTAGAAAGAAGTAAAGCTACAATTAAATGACTAAAAAATGAACATAGAATGTAGAGACTTTCCTAATTACTTTGTAAAAGAATAATTGATACTTGATATTAAAAGCACAAACTAACAACAAAAAGATTTGGGAAAATAAGTAAAATAACAAAATAAATCTGCATCTGTTTTGTATTTCTCTGAAAATGCTATGTTTTTTCCCCCTCAAAAAATACCAACCCTAAAAAAATGACCCGGCAAAGATCGCGACCGCCATATTTAAATCCTCCTATATCGATTATGCCAGTAAAGCCGGTTCTCCGGTTGGAACAAGGTGTGTATCGATTTCACGCGATCACGTAGAATCTCGCAAGAATGTTGCAACGAAGATGCCGCAGACTTCCTTATCCTTGCCGGGATAAATCGGTATCTCATGGTTTTTTCCGTTAGCCCGACAAGAAAGCAAGAAGCGGACGTTCAACGTGATGGGAATAAATGGCGTTCAATCCTGTCGTCCAGGAGTATCGATTTTTGTGTGTTTCGGTCGAATCGATTGAGGAACGAGGGATCCCTTTTATTTCGCGGGTAAATGGGATCGTTCCGAGCGAGGACGACCATCTTGCTGTGGGACAAGGAGAGGAGGGACGACGGGAGAAAGATGAGAGGAAGATAGCAAGAGTATACGTCGCCGAGAAATGTAATTCCCTTGCGGTTCATTCAGAGGTAATTCGATTATGAAACGTTTCTCACGGAGGCCGGAGGTTCTGTACCAGAGACTAATACGGATCATTTCTTTTCTTCATTTTTTCGTTTGTTGCACGACGAGAAGAGATTCGATTAAGGTTAACGCGATGGAAATCATCGGCAATTTCGCGCGAGTTTCGAAGTGTCAAACGCAGTGGTTTCATCACGCCTCAACTGGCCGACGTTTGAATCTGCGTTACGATGCAACAATGACCTCATGAATAATTTAACGCACGCCATTGTCTCATCGGTATGTACTAATAACATCACGTCAGTTGTAGCGTATCCAACGCTGATTCAGTTCGTGAATGCATTTCTTCTTTATTTTCTATCCGGTCTTTCGTAGCCGCTGGTTTCGAAAACTATCGAACCCGGATGCACGCGATTTTTATCAATCTACCGACATTAATAGACCACGACGTTCAGCGTTCCTTTTTTACCATATGCACAACAGAATACTATTTTTTAAATGTAGAAAAAAACTCGAAGAATGAACATTGAAAATGAAGAAGAAAAAATTCATAGTCTCAAACAAGAGGCAAAATTAAAGGTCCAAACCAAAGAATGATTCCAAACTCAGTTAAAAAAAAAAAAAAAAAAAAAATTTCGAAAAGTGTCGGATTAATCTCGAATGATCCACGGTCAAACGCAGTTCGATTCTCTTTTTTCCTCCGCCGAGGAAAGTCCTGCGTTCCTCGTTGCTGCAACGCGTGACTAATAAACTATCGACCGTTAAATCCGCCTCGCCGATCGAGGATCGCCGGTGGCCGGTGGAACGATATCGCGAGAATAAAAGATCGAAAGAGCAAAAGAATATTTGCCTGCATTGCTTCGGCATCGTTTGGGCCTCGTTCCGCTTCTCTCCCACGCCGCGGAGGTCTCCCTTGCTCCTCGATTCAAACTTGAACCGTGCGACCTTCAACATTCACCAGGCAAAAAACAGGATCCCCCCGACACCCTCGATCGTATTGGGCACAGAACACTTCTTTTCGTCACAGTATTAACACATTATTTCGGTGTGAACCAATTCCACTCGCAACCGGGACGGGGGATCGCGCCCGCACGTTCTACCAGCGTCTCTTGAACTGAATTTCTGACCGAGGCCCTGACTCTTTATGCCCACCTGGCTCTGGCAGGTGCTGCAGGTGGCACCACCTCTCGAGTTTCTCGATGCTTACCGGTCCCAACCAGACTCGACGACTCGACCACGCGGCGAAGACTGGGGACCCACTGGCCGCGAATTTCTGTTTGTCGAAACGAAAGAAAAACGCGCTCGAATGGGAGAGGAACTGTTGTGCCACTTAATCTGTTGCATGCTAATTTAATTTGCCTCTTTTGTGCCACTTTGTACTGACTAAAGAACTAGTGTTTACGGATTTGCACGAACCAGCATTTGCAGTTTCTATTACTCGTATTGCATTCATGCGTGCGCGGATTCATTTCGAGAAAGTTTGAAGGTTCTGGTGGGTGGGAGATTAACGATTTAAGCTCTACTTATTTCATATTTTTACAAATTTATTTACGAATGATTTACAAAATTAATAATTCGCCAGAAATCGTTTCTCTGCTTCACTGGACTTAATAAGGACTAAAAATGCTGGAGTTCCTCCACGCACAATGAATCTGAAATTTGTTTTTATATTTGATTACGATTTTGTTTGGAATGTTTTTGTTAGATTCTGAGTGAGTTTTACCGTTCATCTTCTAGTATCTTTCCCAGGGAGTGCCGAGTATTCACTTTATGCACCGAACGTTTGTCTTTGCCCTCAAAATAAACATTTGTATTTTGGAGAGTGTAACGGCTCTGCATGGCCGACTCTGGTGGTTGGCTAAAGAGCTGTTCCAACTCTTCTATCAACCTAAGTAGATGAATTCATTAGATAAATATGTTTCTTAGCTTTGGATGCAATTTAGGATAATTATGGAACGTGAGAACATACAGGGTATCTTCATGAAAATTTTCTATGAATTCTATCTGATGAGTTTCGGGGTATAAAATCATTACTGGCCAGACTAATTTGCTCTGTGCATCTAGGTGAACTCTATTCCGCGCTATTTGTGGTACTTGAGGTTCCAAATCCTTCAAATCTGGTTTTTTTCTACCATCAATTAGTTCTAAATTGATTCCTTTACCTTTGATAATATTTATTAATTCTTCTTCTTCTTTGTCTATTTGTTTCTCTATTTTCTCCTGCTTTCTTTTGTCTCTTTTCAAATGTTCCTATCGATATTATAGTTCAATTTTATACTTATTGTTGGAAAAAGATTTGGAAAATTTTTAGTTAGGTATATCTTACTCTAGCAGTCACAGCCTGTGTTCTCAAACTTAATATTGTTTTATCTGTAGGAGAGTCATTGAGAAATTGATCACAGAGATCAATGCATTGATCGTAGTCCTTGATATGAAAACAACAAGTTGCAGCTCTGTTCAGAGCCTTTGGATAATTTGGTTTTAACTTTAACGCTTGTTTTGAATCGTTTAAACTTGATCTGTAATTTAGAAGTAAATATTATGGAATTTTTATGTGGAGGATGTCAGGGATCTGTGTTTTATTATAGATATGTACCGATAATTCTTCAACATAAAATGCGAAGCAGCTCTATTATTATAAAGTTGAGCCATTAAATCAACGTCTTTGCATTTAGTTATTAAACCTTCTGTGTAACTTAAGATAGCTAAGCGATACTTTTTATACTTGTAATTGAAATTTCCATCCTCCTTATAATTATTAGCTAACTCTAAGAAAGAAATATAGGTTTAACGCTATGTTATTCTATAAAGAAAAGGGAAAGAAATGGTAATTATGTCAAACCCTCAGGAGTGTTTTCGTCTTCTCCATACTTGAGCTGCTGTAAACCCTCCATCAAAGGAGAGACTTCTTCCCCAGGTTCCGGCAGTTTTTTCATAAAAAATGGATGTTTTTCCATTTCCTTTTCCCACTCGTCTTCTTTCCATCCTTCAGTGTAACTCTTTTTTTCTAAACTATCTATGAACTCGTCTAATTCGGCGTCTAATTTCGCGGCGAGGGCTAAACGTTCCTCTTCGCTCCAGGTTTTCTTTTGCTCGCCTTTTTTTTCCATTATGCAACAATTTTTTCACTTGACGTGTTATCACAGTATTGTGGTGTTATGTACAAACAGGATACACAATCCCCACGTGATAATTACTAACGATTCCAAGTCATTCAGGGGATTAAATTGCCAACAAGGAGTTTACAAAACATAACCTCTAAAACTTCACGTGAGAGAAAGTTTCGAAAACATAACCTCTATTTTTCGTCGGCATTTATCGACGGAGAGTGTTTCTTCTTCCATTTTGACGATGGCGCTATCTGTATTATCGTACAGGGATCGCAAAATATTTGCCAGTTTTTGGCGATAGTTCCTACAATTTTGTTAGAATTAAAATGGAATTCTAATCCTAGAAATTGAGATGTTTATTTAAAAAAAAATTTCTGTAAGATTAGCGAAAAAAATTAAATCTTGTGTACGCATTGAAAAACATGTTTAAAACGGTATTTTTATAATTGTTGTATGTAAACAAAAAATCATCACGCTCGATAAATCACTTTTATATTGTACAGTAAAAGTGCGCAAGAAAAGGCCGTTAATTAAAAATCCTGTGAATACGCTTTGAACCGCGCGACGTAAAAACAATCCCTATTCTTTTTCGAAATTTCGTTTCCCCTTCCGATAAAAGAAACGGTGTAGAATAATGCAAGGGTTTATCGTGCGACCGGTTGCGGGAGCTGAAACGCGTTTCTTGAGTTGGCTGCGAATTAGTTCGCGCGGCAGGCGAAATAAGGGAGACGAGGGCCGGTTAATCCTACAATAAAATCCGTATTGAAAGTCGGGGATGAGAGTTGAGTGGTTGATAGCGAGGAGAGGAGAGGAGAGGCGAGGATACGTCGATCGGGAAGGGGTGGCTAAGGTTCGGACGTTTACGCAAACATTCGGGTTTTGGCCCCTTTGTGCGTCGGCTAGGCAAGATGGCGCTCGGTGAAAGCTGGTCCACGATTGGTCGATGAGACCGCACCGCGAATCTCCCGAGAACAGTCGCTTCCACGGCCTCGTAGCGGGCGAGTTGTTGGTCCCTTTGGAAAAAAGCAAAACACGCTCCCTCGTCGCGGCGGCGAGTGTAATGGCCACCGGTGGGCCGACAATAGCCGGACGATAGCGATTCCCTCGATCGAGGAACGTTAAAAGTGCGTGACGCACGAGGCGACAGTAGCGTTCGCTTTTCGAACGGGCTGCGATCGGTGGAAATTACGACTCGCGTGTGTCAGAACTACCGGGGGCCGAGGAAGACCCCCGTGCGTCTCGAGGAATTCCGGGGGGCCCTTCTGCGAGGTGAGGAAGTGCGCGTGTACACACCGTCAACGGAGCACAGTGCGTCAGTGTACTTAAATGTGTGACAGCCATTGTCGAGCGTGCATCGTAGTGTTGCCGGTCAACGAGTCCGCGACTTCTCTGGATATTATCGCCGCTTCCTAAGCCCCTTGGATTCTGTCGGCTATCGGACGACGCGGCAATCGGTGAGTACACAACAACTCTGTGTGTCAACGATCCTGCGTACGGAGCACGTATCGCCGAGCGCTGGTGCGTGTGCAGGTGCGTGTGTGGAGTGTGGACTCTGTAATCCACCTCCTCGAGGGAGAGCTTTATCTATCGACGGTTTCGGTACACTAGACGCACCCTTGAATCTAGGAGATTCCCTTCGAAACTTGTTCTTATCGCTTCGCGTTATCTCCTCCTGTCAATTTCCAAAACGGTCCACCTTTTTCTTTCGGCTCGGAATTCTTCTGCGACGTGGCTCTTCGTTTTCTTCGCCCTTCGCTGAAGGTACTCGGCACATGTACCTTCGCTCGCGGAGGGAGGGGAAAAGTCCACTTATTGTCATATGCAGGTAGTAATGAGAGTATGCGCGTTGCGAAGCACGATCAATTTCGGAAGATCTACCAACACGCTGCAAAAGATGTCGCACCACCCTTCCCCCTGCTGGCTTTATTGTTGCCAAACGTTCCTCCCTTTTCGGCCCTCCGTGTCCTGCGACCTGCGACCCCGAGCAATGCCGAGCATCGCTCCTGGGAGCGACAGAACGATAAACTGTATCAGTTTCTATGGAGACCGGATCGCGAACGGTCCGTGCGTGTCTCTCCTCTCGTTATGCCATTAGGATATTTGTCCACGCGAGAGTAAACTTATTGAATCGAGAATCGAACGATTCAAAATTTGGCTCTTCGCTAGGATTCTCAATACGTATTTTCGCTACAACTGAGGATATGATTATAGTGAAGCGACGAAGGTAGCAGAAAACGAAAAACGGAGTCGTTGTCCCTTTTAGCAAATCCTATTCACCTTTCAGTTATCATCGATTCTCATCCCTCCGAGAATAAAAGTATCGCGAGTTGTTATTGAATTGAGGATCAAAGTACTCGAAATTTCACTCTCCTATACGATTCTTAATACGCATTTATAGTAAAGCGACGAAGGTAACAGAAAACAAAAAGGAGTCGTTATCTCTTTTACCAAATCTTATGCACCTTGCATCTATCATCGATCCTCGTCGCTTCACCATAGTTGCAGTCTAAAGGTACAATACCTGTCCACCCGAGAGTAAAACTGTTTTTCGCTTTTCTCCAGAATCAATTTTACAGC
Organism: Perdita meconis; assembly: GCA_030770465.2. Taxonomy (NCBI): domain Eukaryota; kingdom Metazoa; phylum Arthropoda; class Insecta; order Hymenoptera; family Andrenidae; genus Perdita; species Perdita meconis. The sequence continues at coordinate 19,371,919 of JASKOS020000005.1, read as the reverse complement.
ACCTATTGAAAGCGTCAAATGGGAGTCAAAGAGATTTAATAAATTTGATTTTGAAAAGAAACTCAATATGTAGAGTTTTACTCTAAAATGGAGCAGGTACCTTTGAAGGCGTTCGCAATAGTCGCTTTCAATTCAGAAGACAATGGGAATCTTCGCGAACCTGTTAGCCCCGATCTCAGGCTCTCGGGCGCGTTTCCAATGAGTTTCTTCGCGATGCATGCATCGGCTTCGGTGCATGGGCGTGTGCGTGTATGCATCCCGGAACAAGCGTACTCAACGAAATTGCCTCGCGAGTTCGAATTATTCCAAATTAACCTACGTAAACCTGTTAACCGAGTTCTATGGTATTAAGATATTCGCGGAATAATGCATTGCTAGTAACAGGCGCCTCGCGATTTTCCGCTCGGTTTTTGCGGAAGACGCGTGCCTCGGCTAGCCGGAAGTCGCCGGGCACTCGTTTATTTACGGGTGCGATAATACGCGCGTAATGTTTAGTATAAGTAAAGGTATGTAAAACACTGGTGTAGCGGGAATATTACTTGCCTCCCGTCGCCACGGTGTTTGAAAACTATCTGAAGCGAAAAAATCTTAATTTCGATCATTTTCAGTTATTTTTTAACTTGGTTTTATAAGTAAATCTATACTGAATTATTACTAATTGACTTTTACTATATGTCAAAATATAAAAACTATCAATAATATTCAAGTTAGAAAGTTTAGAATATTAAACATAGGGTAACGTATACAGTTGTTGACCCCCCTATACAATAATTGACCCTTTCAAGAAAAGTAAAAAATATAGTATAATCCTTTTCTTACATAACAATATATACATATATATTTCAATGATCCAAATATTCTTGTTTCGAATACTATTAATATTTTACTATATCAGAAAAGGATTATACTATACTTTTTACTTTTCTGGAAAGGGTCAATCATTGTATAGAGGGGTCAACAACTGTATACTTTACCCTACTGTTTTTCAAGTTTCAATTCTTTATCCGTGCTTGGAAAAATTTTATTTGGCACAAAGATCCACTGTCTATTAATTAGACTGAGGATTTCTATGCATTTATCGCAATTCTAAGAATGCAAACAATTACGAGGCTATACAAGCTATAAAATATACAAAATATCAAAAATGCAGTACAAGTTATATTTAAAAAAATAAAACTCGCTCATACTCAAACTTCAATTCTTTATTCGTGTGTATACAAATTTGATTTCGCTTAAACGTCCGCAGTCGAATTATTACGCTTTGGTCGAAATTTTACTTCTAAAATTAAGTGTCTTTCTCACTTTTTGCCTAATTTAATGTAAATTTAAAAATCTAGTGATCAGCGCCGAATTAAAGACCACCGAATTTTCCTCCAGAAATTGGTCCATCTTCAAACAAAAAATCGTGCAATAATGAGCCCAGATTAATTTTGAAGCCCAAAAGCTTCTACTTTCGCATTCCTAAATTGAACCTACTTTTTCGCGGTCAGAAAATCGTTTTAAAACCCTGTAGCAGCCCGGCAATCTAATTCCGCGAGGATAATTTTTGCGGCGCAGCGAAGTGTTAAAGGAATCCTTTTCTATTGGATTCGAATTCCTTCTTTGACTCCAGGAATTTTTCTACATCGGATAGCTCGCCAACCGTAAAACTTGTACACGTCAGTCATATTAAAAGGGGAGAAAAGATAGCAATTAGCGAAGAAATAGCGAGCAACAATGGTTTCCGACAAAAGGTCCAATTAGAATCGCATTTCGCGCCGAGGTGACCAAATACATTATTTCCCCGGGTCCTGGAGTGAATCAAGACCAAAATAAATATTAGCCAGGAAAGCAGTTAATGAAAAGACCAGCGTCCATCGATCGGTTTATACGAAGAGCACTTTTGTTCCGTAGGGGTTGACGAAACGAGCTTTCGATATGACGAGGACTTCTCGAATACGTTCGACTGATCTCTCTCGCTCTTTCGCTGCGTCTCTGTCGTTCGTCATTCGCGGCTCGTTCCCTCTCTCTTTCCCGCGCTCGTCTCCCGGGCAAAAAACTCTTTTGACGTTGATTGCGCGTACTCGTCGGCGTAAACCGACTTGAGCGCCTTTCAAAAGGTTCCATCGGCCGCTTTTCGGTAGCGTTCGGTTAATCTGCCGTGATTTATGCAGGTCCGCGATTAAAGCAGAAGCCCCCATTGATACAGCTAATAAGTCCACCGAGAGAGATTATATTCGGCTGGCGGAGCGAGGATTTCTCGAGGGATAACTCCCCGGTCAACTTTCCACGGTTAAATCTGAAGTACTAAACAGCCACGTGCTGTGTACAGGGTGTCCCCGAAGTAACCCGGTCCGTTGTCCCACGACGGCTTCTAACTTGTTCCGGAGTTTATTTCTGTTACGCGAAAACGGGCGAAAAAGTTTGAGATTAATCTGCACCGGATCGTAGACAGTTTTTTCGTCGCGGCGGTGATACGCGACCAGCACAATATTTGTCTGTTGCGAGCTTTTCCCTGTCTCCATTTTCTCGCGTTCCTTCCGCGAAATTTACCGCAATTGTTACCTTCGTGTCTCTGCCAGAACAAACGCGGGCAAACCAAGAAGTGTTCGAGCCTCGCGAGCCATTATCGAAACACCGCTGGCTTTTCATTTTTTTTTTTAATTGTTTTTTTTTTTTTTTTGTAAATACTACAGTACGTTGTTGTTTAATTAGTTTTCCAATGTGTATGGATATTATAAAAACAAAGAGTTTCCATCGGGTAGAAAAATCGTCATCGATCGGAACTCTCGCGCAAATTGAGTTACGGTTTATAGCTCTCTTAGCGGTGAACGAAATAGATACAGTGTGGTCCTCAATTTATTTAATTATTACCATTGTTCTCTTTTAATGAAAGCAATCGAAACGCATACATATTGATGTTCCAGGAGCGAATGTTTCGACCTTTTTCCATTATCAGAGTCCCTTTATTTATCCTGATATGTACTGCTTCAAACGTTGAGAAGGATTGACCGATCGACGGAGGGGAAATGAAGTAATTGACTTGTAATTGCTATAAACACCTCGGTATCACTATTTAGTAACACGCTACACGCTCAACGAAAATAATTAGAATGGTTCTCGGTGAAAAATTACCCGCCGTAAATATCGACGCCGATAATTTCCTCTTCGCTCGTTACCGATGGAAATTCATGTGGGTCACTGGAATCTCGCGCCGATATTTAAGTAAACATTAGCGTCTTTTTTTCCCCGAGTCCTCGAGGCGTAGCCAACAATAATAACAATAATGGTCCGCCGGTGGTCGCTCGTTCGTTATACCGTCGTAAACGTCGCGAGCGGCGATAAAAACTTTTAACGAGACGCGTCATGCACCCTCTCCGACCCCCCGACACCAGCTCCTCGGCTCAAAAGAGTCATTGATAACGTGATCGTTTGCTTATAGTTCGCTCGACTAAATAAACACTGACGTGGGTGCGGATAGTGTGATTCCTTTGTCCGAACTGGGGTCAAGAAGCAAATGGAACGCTTAAAGAATGTTACACACGTTTGTTTCGATTTCGGTAACTGGACTTATCGCTTCTGTGACGTTTATGTACTGAATATCATTTTTAGAGTCAGTATTTTGTTAGTATTGAGTTGTTCTTTGATCAACCTTGAAATGACCTTGACACGAGGAAATGTTTCATGAGATACTTTAACCCTTGCACCGTGGACTGGAATCTTTTTTATCTTAGCAAATTGGAAGATTACGATTCTCTATTTTGTATATTTGCTGTGAAACAATGTTGTTAAACAAATTGTTACCTAAAGTTTTTATTATTATTTTGGTTTGGTTTTTTTTTGTTCAACAAAAAGCATGTAAAAATATTTAGTGTTAGAATTAAGAAACTTCGAATTTCGTTACGAGTTTCGGTTTGTAATTTGTGATAATAATGTGTTTAAACAAACTGTTACTAAATTCTTTATGCTAATTTAAATTTAGAGGATTCGAAAACGCGGTAAGAATTTTTTTTAGAATTTTTCAAAGACTTTTACTCACTGAGAACTGCATAGGAATTAAAATACCTTCGATTAGTATTTTCTTCTTCATCGTGATAAAAAAAAACGTTTTTCAAGAATTTGTTGGAGAGAAAGTACTCCATTAGGCGATTGATTTAGTTTTATTTCATTAGGCTGAGGATATATTGTAAATACAATACAACCTCGATTATCCGGCTCTTAATTTATGTTCGGTGATTATTATTCCGGATTTCAATTATTTAAGATATTAAGTACAAGAGTATGGTAGGATTTGGAGTAAAACTTCAGGATTTAGTAACAGTTAAATAACAATTTTATGTTGCAAATACTGAATGAGTTAATTGAGATTATATTGTAATTTAAAAAATTATTAAAGTTGTGCTTTATCCCAGAAATTCTGTATTTATAAAAAATTCGTTAATCATTACATAAACTTAATTTCGTTTAATTTAAGCAAGTTTAAAAGCACAAACTTCTTAATTTAATAAAATTACTTGGAGATTGCCAATAATTTGTTACGGTTTTCAACAATAATTTATTATGTATCAAAATTAATTATTTGTTGGTCTTATTTATTAATACTCTACTCCGTAATTTTTTAAAATACTCTAGAAAGTATCCTTATTATAATAAAAAAGAAGCCAAATCAAAATTACGGAGTACTTCTTCCTCAATAAATTCATGAAAAAATCCTTTTCTTTTTGCTATGGCAAATATTTACAAACTAAAGATTAACTTTTTACATCTGAAATTCGGCCCAGAAAATGTATGTTTCCGAACCAAAATCTTCAAAAATAAATAAACTAAAAATACAAGAGAAAAGCATGAAAATACCAAAAAAAGGAAGAGAAGAATTTGGAATGCTCCGAAGCCCCGTAGACCCGAGGCGACATAAAATAGTCAGCGCGAAGGAGTAAGCAAGATAAACGCGTATCCATGCAACGAGATTCCAGTTTCTCCGTTAGCCGTGAAGCTGAAGCTTCGAACGTCCAGAGAAAGAGAAACGAAGGGGAAGAGAGCGGTGGAAGGGCCAGGAGAGGGGCACGAGAGAGAGAGGAGAGACCAGAAGGGACTCTCTCGAGCTCGTTCCTTCTCGGGGTACACGCGGCGAGCGGCGAGGTCGGGTCGAATAATAAAATAAAAGAGTACGGTTGGACGGGGTGTAAGGTGGTGGCGTGGTGGCAAAGGTAGAAGAAACTTTTCTGCTACGGGGAACACCGCACGATGGGGCCCCGGATGGTCGCCGCCGCCGCAGCCGCGCGGCAGGTCGCTGGTGGAAAAAGATGCGCCCGACGAATCGAGGCGAGCCTCGAGGGAGAAAGAAACAGAGGGATCCGACGTTGCCACATGCTCACTGAATTTCCGCCGGTCAAATATAAAGGCAGGCTTTATAAAAGGTCCACCCCCCCTTCTGCTACCCTCGCCGTTGCAACTCGCCACGAAACTCACATCAAATTCTTGACGTCTCATTAAACATCGTCGGATTTCAAGGAGTTGAACACCGGTGCGCCACGCTCCCCTTTTCCGCCTCCACCCTCCGCGTCCCACGCGCCGATACGACGCGAACCTCGTGCAAACCGGGCATTTAAAACGAATTATTGCGGATGGACGTTTTTGCGCGGTCCAAAGGACTGGTTATAGGCTCGCGACTCCCGGCGAATCGGCGAATAATGAGCTCTTATTGAGGCGTATCTGGGGGTTAATGAGCTTTCGCTTCGATGAAAGCGAAATCGAGGAGATGAGGGAGAACCGCTTGTACCGAATGGGAATATCGATAAAGCTTTATGGAAAATATTCTTTGCAGGTAATTGACTCTCCTCAAATCGCACTGTATTATCGTAGAATCATTAACAAGCAAATCAGCGTGAAGCATGAGAAAAGAGACTACTTTTAGTATTGATTCTTTTGAGATATTGACGGTTTTTTTGGGACGTTTTTATTGGTAAAAGAATTTGCTTTTATCATATTAATTATTCCTTAAATTGTTGTAAAACATTGAGTATTGTAGTTATCAAAATTTATGATGTCAGAAGTTCTTTTTAGAAAGAAAATTTGAATAAGATTTTTTTAAGTCTTCAACAATTGAAAAGCAATAAAAAAAAAATTTGATTTTTCAACCCATGGTTACTGGGTTTCCCCCTTAAATAACTTACGTTGGAAAAATGAAAACACTTATACTGTGGTGGGCTGAGAAAATTGCTCTCATCGTCAGAATAGGTCATAAACAGTGGCAACCGCGAGCCCTTTTTTCAGCTCACTGAAGCACAAATTTCTAACAAGGTTCACAAAATTAGGTTCACAACGGTTGAATATAACTAAAGGCATTGATGGTATTAGAAAATATTACAAAGGATAATTAACACTGTAATTTTTGAATCCATCAAATTGATGCGTAATTTTATTTTCTATATGCGATTTAACCTTAGGAAACATTATGCAATATTTCTAAACCGATATTAAATGACGAGAAGGAAATATACATGTAAATAAACATTATTTTTTGGAATTATGTTCTGGGTTGTTCGGAATATTCATACACTTTTAAAATTCCTATTTTTAGGAAATACAATTTTTTTAGAAAGGAATTATAAAATCGATTTAAATCCTCAATTTTTCGATATTTCTTCAGAAAAAACTTTGCATTTAAAAAAAAAATTGAAAATGCTACAAACTTTCCGAATTTTTTAATATTTTCCCAAAAATCTGTTATCATGGTACTTTGTAGAAAAAAGCATACAATAACCGTCCGTAAATTTAGCGTTAATCCTTGCTTTGTAAATTGATATGAGTGATATGCAACACGTTTTTCAGTAAGTAGAAATCATTGAAAAAATCTGGAAAAATTCGTACAGCATCTTTAGACTTTTCGAATAAAAAATTGAGAATAAAAAATTCAGTTAATTTGTTTAAAGCACGCTTTTCAAATTTTCTCTGGTCGGGAAAGGAAACATTGCTCCAAAACAGCGACAATCTTCAAACCCACTTAAACTGATCGATTATCGATTGACACTTTATCAAAAATTCACCTGCATCGAATCGCTCAAGTATCTGCCTATAAAAAAAAAAATTCAATCATCAAAACTGCATCGCCTCTTTTCAAGTAATTTTGTGGCCCGCGGCACGGCGCACCGTGTTGGCCAATGGAAACTGCGCCTTAATATATTTATTATTACTCCCCCGTCTCCGAGGTGCCGAGTAAAACGCGGAATTAGTTCCCCGCTTCGACTTCGTCGAGCAAACGAACGCCCCCATCCCCTTTCCTGCCATTTTCTATTTATCTTGAACGCGTTATCGATGCCCGAACGAGAGGCGCGCATATTAAAACTTTACGAGGCTCGCCAGGAATCTGGGAAGAGTGGCGCAGATGCACAGGGGGAATCGTACCTATACAGGCAGAGGGAACCGAGGAAACTTTTCATAATGCAGCATGCCAGATCCGTTTAGAAATTTTTCAATCGTGCACCCCCTCGCACCTCCTCGCAACCCTTCGCATCCCTTCCCCCTACGGTATCCGTGAACATCGCATTCTTCGCATCATTCGCGGTTATTCCGCGTGCCTCTCCCCCCCCCCCCCGTCTCGTCTCATGGTGGAATAATACTCCGAACTCTCTTTGAGCGTTGTGTTGCATTTTTCGTCGAACAACGCTTACCCTTCCACCCTTCCACCCCCACGCCTACCAGGGATTTCTCGCGTGTCGTTCGGAGCGTTTAATCTAGCGTTCCCACGTATCTACACGCGAATCACGCGTCGTTGCGTTATCGGTCGGTTCCGATATCGCAAGTATTTGCGTTCATTTTCCTCCCAACTAAATACGCGCGGACGTTTGTTTAATTTCCGCGACGCGTCGGTCTCGCGGCGTTTTCCGGAGCACCTCGAAGGGTTCTAATTTTCGCGCGGCCACCGCTCCCGCGCCTTGTAACGCCTTTGAAGTATGAAATACGAACGACGCTTAATTAAAAGGCCCCACTCGGTAAGTAAGCTTCTCATTACTGTCAAGTGCGGCCGAGGGAAATTTAAGTTTTCCAATAGACTCCTCGGAGTCGCGGGAAGAGGAGCTCTTTAAAAAGTTCGCCGCGTGACGTTTAATCACGCGTGCGACGAATATTTTACGTTCGCGGGTCTTGCGCTCCTACGGCGCGGCGCCATCCCATCATTCGATACACATCGGACCGAAGGAGTAGGGGGTAATTTCCATTAAACATCTGAATGGCCAGAACCAACCTCCGCTCCGTTGCCCAAAAATTACAATTCGCAATAAGCAATCGCGGGGGCGATCGGCGCGCGGTAATTGAAACCGAGTTTCCAGGCAATTACATACCGATAACAGAAGTCGGCAGATATTTTTATCGATGGAATGTCCTCTGGCTTTATTCAGAAATCAATCACGTCCACGCCGCGATTGTTCCACCGCTACGGACGCGACGTGACTCGCGGAACTGGCTCGTTGCCATGCACTCACCTCGATACGTACCCACGGCTCAATGTTAATTAATATCCAGAAATTAACTCGGTCGTTGGCCGGACTCTTATCTCTTTGGGATTGTCGTCCATTTTGACGTTACGATATCTGCCGGAATTATGAGATCGATAGTCGTGCATCCAATGAAAGCGGGATGAAGGGATAGAGATGAGTCTTTAGGGCGAATTTGCACGCGAAAATACCAATGTGCGAAGCGATAGGAATTTCGGGGTTTAATTGCGTTCTTGCGATGAAATTTTTTTTTGGGAGGGATGATAGGGGATGATGGAAGAATTTTTATGGAAAAGTTATTAGAGTTATTATTTTCTAAGGTATTTGCGTTCACATGAGTGGAATTCAGCAGAAAATTCTTGCGATTATTCTAATTGTGTTTTCTTTTTTAAAAAGTTTTAAGCTGAAAGAATACAGGGAAAGATAATATTGTAAGATTCTTACAGGATGAGTCTAATACTAGATTCAACTGAAATTCTGCTTTTATTACAGATGAAAGGAATTGTACAGGAAAATTTGGTGCACCGTTTGGTAAACTTAAAATCACTGTGTAGTACAATTGTTTTTACAAAAATGCATCGGTGCAGCTGCAAAATGGATTGCGCTTGCTTTTTTAATGAAACTCTATTTCGATTTTTCCATTTACTGCACACTTCGCAATTGCACTGATGTACTTTTGCAAAATTGTTCTGTATGCGGTGATACAGTTTGCTAAATATTTCAAAATTTTCTCTTCAGTTTTTTTCTAGTCTGGATTCAATTAATCGACTTTGTATTGTTTTATTACACACTTGTGGATGTGGCTGCATATGGTGCATTTCACATTTCATCAGAGTGGAATCAGGTTTTTAAAGGAAACCTACTAAACTGAGTGGTATAATATTTTACAGAAATTTGGTAAAAATTACAGTAAATTACCTTAAATTCCGGACGCTTAAAATAATTTTAACACTTCACTATAGGATTTTTTTAACTGAAAATCATTCAAATATCCTTGTCCGAAATTGATTATAAAAAAGATTGCCAACATGAAACTGTTTTTTTAAAAAATACACAATTCGAGAAGATAGTACAATATATTGTTTATACTTTTATACTTTGATTTAATCAAGCTTTGTTTTACTTAAACAGTGCATTCTACGAATAAATTTCACATGACTGCTTCGTTTCAATAGTAGCAGAATCCAAAAAATTTTATATTTGCTTTTACTGCATACAAAGTTGTATATTTCTATTTTTATTGCGTGAAACGTATATTTATTATTCCATAAATTTTCCATCAGTGGTAGTTACACAGTTATGACTGCCTGCACTTGGCATTATCACGAACGTGAGTATTAAAACGCTTCTCCTCTAAAATTTACATTTCTTGAATTGTGTCATTTCAAGCAGACGAATATCATCCTCCCCAAATATAGAAAATACAATAAAACTTCGATTATGTAATTCAATATTTTTAACATTTGTAAAATGCTAATAATTACATTATTACTAAATCATGGTTCAAGTTTTCATCAAAGTCCAATTCTATTGCTACATTTAAACTGCGAAATCTTATGCAAAAATAATTATATCAAAGTGTAATTATATCAAATGAATTAAACAATTGAAATTCTAGAACAGTGAAAATTGTAAATAATTTTTATAGTGATAATCAAGATTCTACTGTGAAAGTAAAAATCCAGTGAAAGACTAGCGAAAATAAAAAGTTTCGCAGCTCGTCGCTCGGCAACGGAAAGGCGATCGTCGAAAGGTGGCAGCCGATCGTCCGGCCTCGTAATCGCTACTTCCCAACTTGAGTAATCCCCGGCATTCCATCGGGCATCGGGCACACCGGTGCGGTGCGGCGCGGCGCGGCGCGGCGTTCGGCCGGTGCTCGTCGTTGCACGGTTGCACGGTGTCCGTGTGTTGCAGCCGCGGCGAGCTCGTCGAAGCGTAGAAAGACGAGCTGGGCGCTGGGTAAATGCTTTCGCGACGTAAAAAAGTCCGAGGCCGGGGCGCAGAGGTCCGTGGAGCTATCGTTTCTCGATTCTCACGAAGCCCCCACGCCGCCGCGCCGCGCCGCGCCGCGCCGGTGTATCGGTTCCATTCGGCTCCTTCTGCCGGCAATTAGAAGACACGTAAACGAGTTTTCGGTACGTTAATCCCGAAGAACGTAATTCCAGCGAGCGGCGCATCCTGGCCTCGGCCTCCCTCCTGGTGGATGACCCCATGGACTTTCAGCCGTTCGCGCGCGCACACGGTAGAGATAGCAAAAGAGAGAGAGAGAGAGAAAGGGAAAGGGAATGGAGAGACGAGGCTCGGGGCCACCTGTGTGCGCGCACACGTACACGCTTTATCGAGCAGACCGGTCGTTAGAAGTTTGAAACGTCGGAGGGGAAGCACGTGCGTTGTTCCATGGTTTCTTCTTTTTCCTCCCGCCGTCTTTCTGTCTCTCTTCCTCTCCCCGAACTACTCGGTCTCTCTTCGTCTCTCTCCGACGCGCAATGCGTGCGTAGAGCGTTCGGGAACCTGGACGGTTTCGGGGCCCAAGCAGGCAAAAAAGACACCGGCGCTGCGCGCTCATGTAAAGTTAATAAATACATGTTCTTCCCATGATATTTCCGATACGTAGAAACTACCAGTCCTCGGAGTGCATGCGTAGCCTCCTGGTGCATGCTTGAAATATGAGTCAAACTACCCGCGGATACGTGTCCCTTAAATATTGAAGCATCGCTCGCATCGCCTCCTCGCGATCGATGGTCTTGTCGATGCACCGGCTACGAACATTACGATGCACCATGCACCGGGCCCGTTGAACGTTCGCGTTACTTCTTGCGTTTCTGCCGGTGGAAATCGCTGATGACCGGTGATTGTTGCCATTCACTCGTTGAATTGCACGGAATGATGTTGCACTTGCTGTGGGATTGTACTTTCACGGCGAGTGAAATCGACGGACGGTGGTTTGCGCTTGTGTTCCTAAGAAACGCGATTTGTCTCGATCTAAGGCGATGGTGTCGCGATGAAGACGATTCCGGAGGTGGTCGCTTAGTGAGGAGTCAGATTTGTGAGTTTCTTCGGTGTTTCTTCAAGGTCCAGTTTCATTTTGTTGAGATTGAGGAGGTACAGGGTTCTTTTTTTTAGGAAACGTTAAAATGAGATTTGAAGTTTGTGGAATTTTTATTTGAGTTGAAGTTATGAGCTATGAAGTTACTTTCGCCTCTGTGGAAGCAGTAATTTCATGGACTCAACCTTTTCATGGATAGGAATGCAATATTCTGTCTCGGAATCTCCAGGATCTCGTACTTTCGATTTATTTTTATTAGTTTATTCGCTGGAATAAGATAAACTATGAATAAGTGGGAGATTGCAGTCTTTTACCAGGTCAAATAGGTAGAATTATAATGCACAATTTATCGCTCTCAGATGGACCTTTCTTTCTCCTAACCTTTTTTAGTTGCTTCGAAAATTAGAAAAAAATGACATGAGACGGTTTTTTTAGCTTAAATCGAGTTGAAAGCCAAGACCTTAAATTGAGACACAATTGCATTATAATATATTTCTTCAGAATAATATCTGTTTCTAGTTCACCAATAAATATTGGCCATTTTTGTTACTATTTTTCAGGAATGCCTTTTAATTTTTATTCAGCTCAGTTTAACACATAATCCTTGATTGAATTTTGCATTATAGCATTTCTTGAAAGTAATATGAATTTCTAGGTTTCAATTTTAAAACTGCAACAACTACAAGAAAAGAATAAAAGTAGTGGTATCCACTTATCTTATAAATCAAAATCTAATCCTTAAATCGGGATAAAATTGAAATCATAGCATTTCCAATAAAACAATATTTTCCCACGAGTATTATTTTACCGGTTGTAGTATCTACGAAAAAAGTAAAAGTAACGCAAATTCGATAAAAAATTTTCGTCCTTATATCGAGACAAAATTAGAGTAAAACATTCCCTCAGAGCCAGAATATTCCAGTAGCAATACCTATGTACAAAAGCCATAAAAATAACACTCCGGAACCAAGTTAGAATCCCCATTCCTATATCGAGACAAAAATCGCAATACCGTGCCATTCCCACATCCAGGCATGCGACAGATAATCGCAAGTGCCTCCACACCCTCGTCCCCCATCGACCACCCGCCACCCGCCGAATGTCCCGGTCACGTGACACCAGCGTCTCGCAGATGACGCAGTCCGAAAACGATCGATACTCGCGTGGAACGATCGGACTCGACTCGAAGCTCGCGTGCTGCACGGGCGGAAAAAAGATCCGGTCGGATCTAGGGGCCGTGCTCTCGACTCTCCGGGCCGCGCGTTGTATTATGGAAATCAGTGGAATCGGAGTGCCGAGTATGCAAGACACGTGAATTAAACACGTAATACACCGAGGCCGCGGTGCACCTGTCGCGCATGCAAATCACTTAAGCCGCTGAGCCTGCTCCCTGGCCGGTTTCCGAGCTTTTTCGGTCGCCGATGCATATCGCCGCCGCGTTTCTGCGCTCTCTGCGCGGGCGTGCAACACAACGCGTCCACCCCCGCGCTCCCCCGTTCGCACACTCGCACGCGCGTGTGTACACGCTCAATAATTGCGTTAGCGGATCGTTAGCGCGCGTGTGTTCTCGATAAATATTGTGCTCGTTTTCCGCTCGACGATCGTCTTCGCGTTCATTGCGAGTCAAACGATCGAGAGGATCGAGAGGATCGTCAACCCGTTCCTTGTACTTTTCTGCCCCCTTTCTTTCGGTTCCCCGATCGGTATCCGTCGGACTCGAATTCCCGAGGTAAGAGGATCCTGCCCCCGATGAATAATTGAACGCGATATTAGAGTACAGCTGATGAATACGTTAGGAGGAATTTCAATGCGCCGATAATAAAGATCCTGCCGGCTATTCACCGAGTGGTTTATGTTAATGTGGGACATCCAATTGGGTAACGTTTTTCTACCGAATTTCGTGGTCGAGTTAATTCCTCGTTAATTATCTTTAAATGCGGGGCCTTTCCTGGGTGGCGAGAAGCCAGGTGTCCTTCGATGAATGGCGTGCTAAGTGCTTGTTTACTAGGGTGGCCTTTATTTACTCTGGATGCAAATTTCTCTTTAAAGTTATTTCCACTAGAGTGACTAATAATTTTAATTAATGAAACAAATTTTCTTTGAAGTTTGGGTTTAAATAGGTAAGAGTGTCTAAAACGTATCTTTGGGTCCTTGAAGGTTCATAATTATTTGAAAACTTTTATGTTTATTAACAAAAAAAATAGCTATTTGAGATTCTAAAAAAATACATCAAGTAAGATGTATTTTAACTCAATTTTAACTTTGGTATTAAGCCGGATAATCGAGATTTTACTGTAATCAAAAACATAACAGATATTTAAACAAAAACCTATTTTGTTTGCTTTCAAATAATCATCCAAATCTTCAACGGACCAGAAGCACGTTTTCCCTTCAGCCAATCAGGCTGTGAACTATTACACAAATTCTTTCTTTTGTCAATTCGAGCTATTCTATTTAGAAACTGTCGTGGAAAAAATTCAAAAGTCAAAAATAAGATCCACCCTATTATTTACTCTCCTCCTCCGATCAGTCGTTGGACTGATCGAGGGGAGAATTTCGTCTCCCGAATTTCGGGGCCGATAAGTGGATCCACGGCTGCGCGATCGTTGAATATGGAGGCCCTAGAGTCTCCTGAATACGTTAGAAGGAATTTGAATGCGTGGTTAATAAAGATCCTCCGCGGCATCACGGAGCACAATACGCGGGGGGCCCGCGCCGCGGATCGGTCCGCGCTCAGAATCCCCAATTCCAGAGGAGGGCCGTGAAACTTTAAAACGCCGCATTTCCATGAATGCTGCGTCAACACTCCCGCCTCCCCCACTTGAATTATGTCTAAGCCTGCTAATCCCGTCTTTTGTGAATACGTCACGGCTGCGGGTTCGCCTCGACGCACGCGTATATATGCGGGTGGCACGCACGCCGCATAACGATGCTTCCGTTGCACATAAATTAGTGTCGCATGTTGACGCCAGACCCGGGACGATCTTCTGACGACAGGCGTGCGTGACCTTGCGCCCTGACCTATCTACATTTTTTTTCAGACGGAAGTGGTACGGTTTTTATTGGCTTGTGGTCTTAGCATTAGGTGAATGGTGGGAAAGAGTTTTATGGAGTGAAAAGTATATTTTTGGGGCGTGTGAATTTTATTTGGGTTAATGGTTCAGCTGGAACATGTGGCTTCTTGTTGAGAGGGGAATGAGAACATATTGTACTTATTAAGTCATTTAACGAGTATTTACTTTGAAGGTAAATTTGTTTTTCAGGGGAAATTGTGTTTATTGTTGCGTTTAAGGTGCGATATGTTAAATGATGGTTTGATGACTGTTTTCTCATTGTCAGATAATTTGTGAGATACTTTTTCAAGGAATTCTCTGTTTTTAGGATTAAAATTAGTATTGTTAATATTATTGTAAATGTGGAGCCTGTTTGTGTTATAATAGACTCTTTATGAACATCTTGTATTTGTCACATGATTTTCTTTTTTGGTATGAAAATCGGATGTTTACAAGCATAAATAAAGACTTGAAGCTTGCATAAAAGTGTCTCATATTTTTTTTGAGATATTTTAACTTTTATTATATTTTTCATATTTTATATATTTTTACATCTATTAACAGGCTTCTAGGTTTTTACATATTTACAAAATTAATCTAAAATTTGTAGTTAAAAACTGTATATCATTTTCTATAATAATTAGAAAAAAAAAAATTTATATTCCTGTATTTTTAAAAGAGTGTCTACTGCTCTTTGATGAAACGTATTATTTTCGGAATGGAACACTTAAAAAAAAAAAATATTAAACACACTTATTTTACTTGGGAATTGAAAAACAATTTCATTAAATATCTGAAAAATTATTGGAAATAGGCAAAAATATTTGGTTTACAAGTTATACTTCTTCTTATAAGCAACAGACAGCAGATTTTTTTTTTATTATGTTACCTAAGGAGATATTTTCTAGAAATATCATTGTAGGACATATTTTAGGATAAAAATTCATTAGATTATTATGCACATATTGAGAATTGAAATATTTTTCTCATTTGTATAGATAGAGGACACAGTGAAAATTTAATGTAATTATTAGAGAGAGAATGTTCATGCAAATTTATATTTTCATAGACAGAAAAAAAGAAACAAAATCGTAATAAAAAATTATTCCATGTTTTTGCATACTTGAAATTGCCAAAAACTTATAAGTATTCCGATTTATAATAATCTTTATCTTTATTCCTCATCTTCCAATTTTTAGTTTAGAATTCTTATTAATATGTTAAAAATTGAGGAATAAATACATATTAATATCCTCCGTAGGCAATCTGGGTCACTCATGGCACAAGCGAAATTCTAAAAAATTCCTCACTAACCTCCTCGCTGTTTCATTAAAACAAATATCGAACATTTAACCGAAAAATACAATAGAATAGAAAACTTCAATAGCCACTCCAAAGAATTTTTAAATATCTTGAAACCACAGATTACTGAAAAACTACATTTTCATCCAATATTTTTTTAAAGTGTCAGAAAACATATTTTCCTACAGAGACTTCAATCCCAAACCTCCAGAAACGAAAACAAGAAGAGTGAAAAAAAAAGGAACGACGTGTATGAAAATCCAATAACGCAATTCCATGCCACGCAGTTTCAAAGAGATCGCTTTCAGCGGTTCCAGCCTTCGGTCCCCAAAAAATAAGTCATCTCCTTAACTTTGCAAACATCCCCGATTCCCCGTTGCGCGAAACCCCTCTCGATCCGCAAAAGCTGCCTGATCCCCGCAATTAGCACCGGACCGATCCGCTTCGAGATCCTCTTTTCATCCCGTCGCGAGGCCATAATGGTTCTGAGTTCTGGGCGCTGGGAGACGCAGACGGTTCGGTTGATATATCATCCCCGTTTCGACACGTCTTCGGCGCGGAATTCCAGGAACCGGTGGCACCCGCGGCACCCATAGGAGGAAACGAGAAAAATTCACAATGTGTGCGGGCCCTCTGCACGTGTAGCCAGAGGGCCGGCGCGGCGCGGCGGCCCTCGGCCTCGGCTTCACCTGCCGTCCATTTGTCACCTCCCAAATTGCATTACGCGGCACGTCGAATTTCCGTATAAAACGGCCCTAAGTTGCCATTCACCGTGGTCCCGTGTCGTTCGACGTGTTCCGCTTTCCGCTTTACGTCTCTCTACGCCTCTCTCTGTCCTGCTCCGCCTTCCTCTCCCTTTTACCCCCCCCCTCTCTCTTTCTCTCCTCCTTCTCCTCGACTGGCCTCTCAATGCACCTCCACCCGGCCATATGGTTCACGGTCCTGCTGTGTTCATTCATAATACAACGCGACCCCAAAAGTTCCGCGCGTTAGAGCGTGCGGTCCCCGACATGAAACTCGGACGACGCGACGGTGTGGCGCGGCGCAGCGGTCTGAAAAGCCGACGCCGTGTGCCCACGCGACCGTCGTCATCGTTACTCCTGAAATTTTCAGCGGCGACCTTTAAAACTCGCAAACCCGCGAGCCACGGCTTCGTTCGACACACGGCCAACGCTTTTGGCGACTAATTTGCGAAGTGAAAGCGGCCAGATGGACGGTTTTCCCGAGAAAAGTTCGCTCGCGGTGAAAAGTGGACGGTTTCGCGCCGCGAACGTTTGAAAGCCGGTTGCCGACGGCTTTCAGCCAGGTGGCAAGATTATTGGGATGAGAAGCTCTTTGCGGCGAAATTGCCGAGCTAGGTGAGAATTTCGGGTTTAGAGAGGCGATCGTGGGGTATTTCGGGACCGCTTTTTGGATTGCGATTGGTTTTTGAGGATAATTAGGAGCATTGATTTTTTAGTTGCGTCTAAATGACTTAAGTTGTTGTTATGTCTTGAGATTTGTCAAATTTTGGAAGAAAAAATGCAGGTCTAATTTTTTATTCCATTCTATTAAAAAAGCACTTTTTGAAAAAATGGAATAGGACGATTTTTTAAGAAATTACAATAGTATCGTCAGAATATTTAATTTTGATTAATAACTGTTTTATTTTAGGGCAAATGTGAGAAATGTAGTATCAATATTCAAGTTTATTATTCCTTAAGATTACATAAAGAAATTCATTGCTTATATTCTTAAGAACATGACAACAAAAAAAGATATTTCATTCTGGATTTTTAAAAGTAACGTTGCAGGAGTAAATATATTCTATTCTCTTTATCCTTTTTCATGCAATGTTTGCACTAACCGTATAAAGTACAGTTGAAGTACTGCTTTCCAAATATATCGTCAAAACCAGCGCCCTTTGAATGTCCCCCGTTCGTTCCAACGTGCCATGTCAGTGCACCCGATACTTGCACGTACCTCCAACCCCACTTACTCCAATAATCGAGGTTCCTCCTCCCTGACTAACACACCTTCCTAATAGTCCGTCACTGTGTCGAACAACGTCGTCACTGAATTAAAACAATACATTACCGGGAACCTCGTGCCATTTCAAAAGATCAATTCACGACCACTTAACAACTTGCAAATCCCGGAGCAAACCAAAGGCACTCCGACCACTTCCTTTGAAAACCCTGCCCCCTCGTTCCTCTCTTCCGACAACCTCTCGCGAAGTCACCATTACGCTTTGAGCGTTATTCACTTTGTAACGACAATAAACCAAACACCGCGGTCGCTTCGCCGCGGAGAATCGTTAAAACGCGAAGTGCTTTTAACTTCTCAAACAAGGCCAGATAACTGGAACACTCGTACCCCTTCCGAAACACGCTTTTCATTAATTTATTTCGCGGGGGAGGAAGGGGATACGTCGAGGGGCGTTGAATTCGCCGTCGTCGAAGTCGTGCATTCAGATTTTATAAAACGCGCGGACCGTGCACACCGCGGGGCCCGCGGCGCGGCGCGGCGCGCCATCGTTGCCATTACGAGGTTTACGATTCCATTGTATTCAGAAAGTGGATAAATAGCGCAACGCTCTCGCGATCCCATTGTTGCGCCCCCGAACGAAAATTCGCAACGAATTCACCCCGGGCGCGCGAAGGAAGCGACGGCTAGACAAAAGAAACGCTCCATTTTCGTCGCAAATCCGTCCATTTACTTTCAAATAGAATTCCCCGCGAAACGGCCGGCAAGAAACCGGGGGAGAAAAAGGGACGATACTTGGAGGAGAAGAGATACACAAAACGCATCAGCTTTTTGCGCTTCGCGGACGGCGAGGCGCTGTCCCGAAGATCCGACTATGCAAATGCTGGGACATGGTGCAGCGCGGCGCGGCGCGTCCTGGACGTCGTTGCGAGGCGAGAGGGCCGGCAGTAAGTCATAAATTCGTGGAAAAGCCCCGTCTGGAAATCTGTGTCACGGAGTTAAGGACTAATCCCTGGGCGCCTTGAAAGCCAGCCACCGGTAACCGGCTGCTAAACGGGAGCCGAAAGCGTCCGCCGGGCAAAAACGAAGTTAAGAAAGATACGCTCGCGAGGGATGCACGCTTAAGCCTCCCCCGGAGCCTCGGGGGCTAGATTATGTCGTCAGGAGCCTTTCCCCCTCTCTCTTCCCTGTCGTCGTTCCTCCCCCGACAAAAGGAAGCGACCGAAAATGGGAAATTTTTCGGAGCAGATCCGAGATCGCGCGTTTCCTCTTCTACCAGGCGGAATTCGTGAAAGAACCGCCGCGCCGCGCCGACCGGTCGACGGGGGCAGGTAAAGACCGGAGCAACGAGCTGCCATTGTGATCGCGGAGGTCTCCCTCTCCCGCCGCGGGAATGGGGGATCCAGCTGCCGCATCTGGTGGGCCCAAGTGACCAGAGAGGCTCGATGGGAACCCAGGGAAAACTCGTGGCCGACAGAGTAAACCATCCTTCCATCGTGTTCTGGTAGCCTTGTTGTTATTAACCTTCTGGATTGAGACTTTTTCCGCGAGGGTTTCGACAAGCTCTGTGGCCGGTTTTGTCACGTGGCGGGGATTAATGTCGCCGGTGAATGATGGCTGATTTGTAATGATAGGATAATGCTGGATGGAGCCGGGATTGGGGAGATTGGGAGAGGATTTTTGGAGAGGTGTGAAATTTGGGGACGGTGATTTTGTTGGTGGGAAAGGTGAATAGGAAGGAAAAAGTGGAGATTATGATTTAGGCTGTGTTATGGGGAAGCTAATATTGAGATACCGTTGATATTTATTTTTGTAGTAGAATGTTTAGGAAGGCTTGCGTATTGATTCTCCGTTACTTCATTTTGCTTTCAATTAAAGGAGGACATTTATAGTGTCATACTAAAAATAAAAATTACGGTGATTCACAGGTTTGTTCACATGTACTCCAAATATTAATTAATCGTTCTTTCAGTTTGGATTGGTTTCAGTGTCCATGATTAAATTGTTCTTCAGTTTTCATTACTTTTATTGCGTAAAGGCGAATATCATTTTTATTATAGATTAAATATATTTCATATGGGACAGAATTCCTGTAAAACAAAATTCTGAGTCATTGTAACTGTGTAATTGTTAAATAAAAATAAAGAAGAAGCTATGTATATTGTACTATCATCAACAAGATTTGCACAGTTTCTTATTAGAAATTCTTCATTAGAAATTGGTAGGTATATACAGGGTGTTTCGCTTAAAACAGACCTTTTACATATTTTTTCTATCTCTTAAAATCCAAAAAATGTTTGCAATGTAAATAAGATGGTTCAATAGATGATTAAACCGTAAAATTGTTTCTTTGTAAGTAATCAACTTTTTTAACCAAAGCATTGATCATGGAACCAAAAAATTCTGAGATTTAATAACTTCCTTCTGTTATCAGCTCATCCATAAAAGTCTAAACTGCCAACATTTCCCACAAAATCCTCTTCTAAATAAGAAAAATGAAGAAATCTGAATATTTCTAAATTCTAAAAATTCTTGAAAAAATGAAAGGCCACGAAATGAAAGCAAGAATCAGTCAGTAAGGTTATCAGGAACCGAGTGCCGGGGACCATGGTCATTACCGCATACAAAGAAGCCCAGTCAAATTATCCATTAAAATGAAACGCTGAGCATATTTGGCGCGCTTCCGCCCTCTCCCCTTCTCCCCGCTTTCGGCCCGTCAATTACGGGGCCGCGATGCGCGATGATTTCATATTTCGGGAATTTCTGCGCGCCTGGCGCGCCGGCTACTTTAATTATTTCAAAGACCGCGCGTTGCTGCGGACTCGTTATAAATTCCGCGGGTGAAGTAGCGCGCGCTGTACAATTCCACCTATAATAAATACGCGCGCTTCGCGGAAGAGGAGAGAGGTGAACTCTCTCGTAAAGAGGTTACCACGCGGCCTGTGTACAAGCGGAGCCCTCCTTAACGCTTCTCTCAGCGCCGCGTCTCGCGAGATACCTGGAGATACGCGTTGGCTCCAAGTGAGAAGAGAGAGGGAGAGGGAGAGGGAGACTATCTGCAATCTCTGAGATTCGCCGAGGATTCGGATACCGCCGCGCCGCGTGTAACGTACGAAATTTCCACTCAAAGATGGTTATATAAGGTCCCATTAAGGGATACCTGATTTCGCGGCGGTTTCATCGGGCGGTAGGGACTGGTTTATGGGCAACTTTGTGCCCCAAATTGGAACTCCCAATGAATATTCGGATTAACCTCTTCTGGGGAGTGGTTATTAAAAGGGATTTCTGACGATCCATATTTGTTTGCGGTTTGCTTTCACTTTTTGCGGTTTGCTTTCACTTTTTGCGAAGTTCTTTTCCTTTGACGGCGGAACTTGGCAGGTGCATAGAGATAAAGTACCTGAAAGATATTTTAGAATTTGGTAAAATGTATTTGGCGATATTTTTTGCACAGCTTATTTCATGTTTAGGGGATGGAAATTATTGCTGAAGTTGGAAATGGAGAATATATTTTCTTTAAAAAGTCATATACGTGCAGAAACAGATATTTTTCGGAATAACGTGTCAGAGTTTACTGAAATTTGAATATGTTATAATTAGGCTAACAATTTTAATGGATTTATGACAATTATAAATGTGTAGAAATTTGCGGGACTGTAGACAGATGTCAAAATATAATGTGTTAATAATAATATAATATTTAGAAATATGGCACATCGTTAGTCAAATTTTAATTCTTTATTCGTGTTTATAAAATTTGATTTATAGTATATAAGTTGAAATAAGTTAACAAAACTTGCCATATTTGTTACGAAATCTGTTTTTAATTTCAGTTTCTTGATTGTTATAACTAAACCGAAAAATGTTCAAAATTATTTATACTTTAGAGCTACTAAAATGCATACAAAATATCAAGAAATGGAGACACGCAGCGTATTAAAAAAATGAGGTAATCTAGGATTTAAGGTAAAATTTTCTTGTGTAAAAATTTGTCTTCGTTTAAAGATTCACAATTTCATAACTGAGAAAGTGTTTCTAAACAAATTAATGTAAAGAAAATGCAGTTCCGACAATTACATTCTAATTGCAAGAGAATTGAGGTATTAAAAGCAAAAAATATCTTATTCAACTAGTATCCCAACCCCCTCCAAACAATTTCCAATTTCCCGAGCCCAACAACGCCATCAAACACCCAAACTACACAATTTTCATAATCAAAGACAAAATTCCCAACCACTCTCCGCATCCCCAAGAATCTCCCAAGCCCCATCCCCGAGCGACCAAAGCACTAACTTCCAGCCGCCAGAAACTTCGTCCGGCTAACCGCCGCACCGCGTCGCGCCGGTTTTTTAACCAACGCGGTTCCTCTTAGCATCTCCGTCGCGGCAGACAATGGTTCGTCGAATTATTAACGGTAGGAAGCGGCTACGTGTCTCTGAGACACGCGACCAAGGGGCGGCATCGTTTCCGGCTTCATTAGCTCGCAGATTCAAGAGGGAATTTCCAGGTCTACGGAGTTGGATGGCGCTGCAATATTAATGCCATAATTGGCTGTCGGTGCGGCAGGGGAGAAAGCGCACGAGAGAATGAGAGAGAGAGCGAGAGGGGGGGAGAGCGTAGTCTAGCAAAGTTGTTGCAGTTCTCCCGAAGGCGTTCTGGTTGCGCGTTCGCGTTCGATGACCATTACGCATTCATACGGCAATCGAAAAGTACTGCTTAGACGGGGAGCGAGTCGCGAGCGGCGGTAAGTCACGGTCGATGACCAAAGAAGGAGGAATGATGGGACAGAGAGAGAGAGAGAGAATGGCTCTCTCGTCCCAGAGAGAATCGCTAACGCGAACGATGGAGATTTGCAACGTGACCGGCCCCCGCGCCGTGTATGTTTCTCCGTTGTTCGTTTCCAGGCGCAATAGAAGCGTTGGCAGCGCACCAAAAACGTTGCCGTGGAGAGGAGTTACGGGGCGAAGGCGGTGGCGAAACGGAGACGGTGCGAGAGAGACCGGTGATAGTAGAGGAAACAGGGGGGAGACAGAGAAGGACGGATATTAAGTAGGAGCATCGCGCGCGCCTCGAGTCCATTGAAATCGGAATGCGATTCGAATGGGGGATGAGAGAGCGAGGATTCGTCCGCTCGAAAATATTCCGTCGTCGATGAGCGACCGTCGCGTCGTCGACGAAATGCACTCGTTTTCTTCTCTCTGTCGCGCTTCTTTTCCCGTGTGTGTTGCGTTGCGCTCTCCGGCTATCGATTCCTCTAGCGGAGCAGGGCCGAGTGCCACTTTTCCGTAACAGTAATTGTCGGGACGGGCGGATTTCTTCTGTGAGCTTGAAACCACCCAGGTCACTAACTGTTCGAATTACCGACGAGCTTTCTGAGACTGCTAATGTCAGCCCTTCGAGATTGCAGCGTGGGAGTCGGGCTAGGAATGGCATATGGTAGCTGGCTATTGACTTACTTTTCTTGGAAACCGGTGCTGGGTGAGAGGATTCTTTTCTGATGACTTTCTTTGACGAAGTCGTTTTCTTGGTTTTGAATCTTTTTTAGGGTTTATTATAGGAAAAGGGACACATTTTTCTGAAAATATAGGGCGAACCAAAATTTGTTATACGATATAAAAGATGAAATTTTTTTACATTAAATTTGGAAAATAGTGTAGTTTTGTTTGTTCACCGATCCATCTAATTGAAAATGAACCTTTTCTCTTGCAAGCGTTTACACGTAACAAAAATATGTTTATTACGTCCTTATAATACTATTCTTGGGACAGGATCATGTCAATTTAAATACCGACGCGATTGTAACTTAAAATATTGCTCCAAGATTGTTCTCAGAATGTGTTTCTGTGATTTTTGTTTTCAAAATAGTAAGATTTTCTTGTACGAAGTGATAGTTCTATTTTAACCTAGTCTGTTTCTGCCTCATAAAACATTAAAATACGTTTCCTCTCTCTAACTTCAAGCGTTTAATATACAAGTATTAAATTAGAAAATAAGAATATTGAAGTTAATAAGAAAATTAGATCGCCAGACTTCCCTTTATAATATAACATTTTCATAAGAATTCCCAACATAGTGAAATTTGCCTGATTATGACAGGTTACTCTACGAGTTCCACGAACATATTTCTGTTGCAATTATTATCAACTTCAATTTTTGTAGAATGTTTATGTTGTGAGGTGGTGGGTTGTCAAATCTCTCTTAAAAAAAAAGTTTTACATATATTTGAAAATCGCAGAATACTTAAAAGAATAATTACTTAAAAATAGTTAACAGCTGCTTACTCGTGATATTAATCAAATAAAAAATATTACTGCACGTTTATTTCCAATATTTTACAAAAACAGTATTTTAAAGATTTATCTCGACGTTCCTTAAAAGCTACACAATTTGCAAATATAAAACACTAATATATTTCAACATTAAACTTATCAAAACCAGTGAAATGATCACTATGGTTATTTTATACATGCCATTTAGTCTTTAAAAACATTGTGTTCATTTTGAATTCATGTTGCATAGAAGTAGAGGAAGATTTTTTGTTGGTAGTTTCATTGTTAAAATATTTCATATTCCCTAAGTAGGCTGTGAATTTTCATTCAACCTTATATTTACAGGTGCAAAGAAAAGCTAAAAGCTTGAATAATAACGTATTCTGTTTTTTAAATACATACATTGCGTATTTCATTTTTTACGTTTATCATAAATGGATAAAAATCCACCATCTCTCTGCAATTTACTATATTTCTGCTTCGCAAAATATACAAAAATTCCCTTGCTTCGACCTCGAAGATCCAAAACGCAACCAACCACTAGAGAAAAACTTAATAAATACTAAAATAACAAGAAAATGAAGTCTGCAGACATCCGTCCATAAAATTCTCCACTTCGCAAACCTCCCAACACACCGAAATCCATCTAATTAAACCGAATTATTCTACAAGATCCACAAAAAACATTTTCATCGCAATGTAAATGAATTCCACTCGTCGGATTCAGTGATTATCGAGTCCCTTTCAAGCGTCCCGGAATATCCACGGAAGAATTCAGGAGAAGTTTTCAATTTTTTTAAAAGACACATCGTCTGTTCGTACTATCAGCCGAAGAGAAAGGCATTCAGGTGACCCGTTTCCAGCGAACCACCCCGTATAATACGTAGGCATCAAAAGATGTTATCATCCTGGACTCTCGGTGGATGCTCCGATTCCATGAATACGAACCGAGGTCACCGATTCTCGTGGTACGCCGCTCATATTCCTATAGAATAATTTACATCGAAACGTGCCGGGTTAAAATTGAGAGCTAGAAGTGAGGAGGAAGAACCATCCCTCCGTCGCTGGTTCGAGTGTCTTTAACTTTTAAGTGACACGTTGCTTGACAGGTGTATCTGACAGGTACAGGTATATATCCGCTGCACTATGTAAGCTCTGCGCTATGAAGTGTCCTTCGTATTCAAGCTTTGATCTAGTAACGTTAACGGGTTGTGTGTAACAGGAACTGGAACAATTAATGCGTACGATGGAGACAAAAATTCGGAGTAATTAAACCTCGAGGCAGAAACCGCGTTAAACCAAGTGGAAATCTCCCTCTTAAATGGAAATTTCAGATGACCATTTTTTATTCTCTCAAATTTTCTCTTCTCTCGAAATTCTGCTCCACGCACAAAGGAAATTTGATGAAAGCTCTTTTCGCTGTTCAGAAAATATAATTTTTTCTTCTTTCGGAGGTTTCTAATAATGATAATAATTTCTGTTATCACTTGTCGACTTTTCCCTTCCTCGCTCCACCTGCAGCGACCACAATTCCCACTCGTTATACGGTCATTAACATCTCTTCCTCTCTCTCTCTCTCTCTCCCGAATATAGAATTCAGCTGCCCGTAAGTCAGCCCGTTGCGGTCCTTTGAAAGCCTCCCCCCCCCGCCATCTCCCCACCCCCTCGATTACATTACTCCCATCTAATCCAATCGATAGAGGATAACCCATCCATCACTGTTGCGCGCAATCCAATCCTGCCCCTTCGGATTCATTAGGAATGCCGGCCCCAAAATCGCGTCTTGATAAATGTCGAGCCTCTCGATCGCGCGGCGCGGTTCGTTTCGTGGACCCGGAGGGAATATATATTCCTGGAGTCACGACGATGACGGTGATGCATGACGACGTTCGTCATTCGATTGTCTCCGCGACGACGCAACGGCCGCTGCATCCCCGTCGTGTATCTCCATTTTCAACTGCTAAGCGAGACCGATGCTCCTCTCTCTCTCTCTCTCTCTCTCTCTCTCTCTCTCTCTGCTTGATAGAGTCTCTATTATCGATGGAGAATGTCGACGTTGCGCAAGGATCTCGATTGCTTAGGCCGGAGTCGCAGTCGTGGTGTTTGATGATGCTGCGTGAGAAGGATGATGGGGCCTGGTTGAACCTGTCTCGCGAGATTATTCAAGGGGAATTATTACTTCGTGTGATTGATACTGTGCGATTGATATTTCTTACACGAGACTTGACTCAATCCTGATTAAGTCCGTGTGTAGTTAGGAGTGGCGAGAGTTGAGAAATTTGAGTATGGTTGATTGTTGAATTATGCAAATTTTTTCCTTGGGAAACTTTAGACTCTGATGAGTGATTATTTCAAGTCTGTTTTTTGCTTTATCTTTATTTTTTGGTTAGTAGGACGAATTAAAAGGCTGCGGGAGAGAGAGAGAGAGAGGATTTTAAAAAGTGACTTTTTTACAAAAATTTGCCATTTAACTCTGCTACATTTCTCTTAAAAACTCCAAGTGGAACATATTTCATTATTATGATGTCACGTTTTAAGAACATAAATAATGAAATTTTAATACAATTTTAAAGAATAAGAACTTTAAATATTAGTATTAGACTTCTCACATTTTTTCCGAAAATAAAATATGTAATTTAATAACTACACTTTGGTCCCTCTGTGAAGTTGCAAAGCTCCACAATCAAAGGGTAACACCATCAAACGTAGAATATAAACTGGAAACAGTATTCCAAGCAGATTAATGGTCTGCCCCGACCTCAAGGGGTAAACCAGCTTCTCACCTGTCCGAAAAAAAAAGAAAAAGAGTCCAAGCATGACCTCAGCTTTTCACTCGCCCAGCGGGAGAACGCGTCCCTGGAAAGTCTACGCAGCTTCCATCGAGCATGCACGCGAGAAATTCCAATAAACTGGTGGCCTTTCGCAGCGCATTCGCTGAGGTGTTCCATTCCTCGTACGAAAAGGCAACGGCAACTGTGTTGCCGATGATGCGAGGAGAGGCATCATCAGCCACCGAGGAGCCGCCCGTTGGTGAACGGAACGGTGGTCGTGGTCGATGCTTCTTCGCTGTCCTCCCCTGCGCCCGTTCCCCTCTTTATTGCTGACCTTTTTTCTTTCGCTCGTTACCTTCGACTCGTCGAGATTCACGCTCGCGGCCGACGAAGAAGGCGCGCACTTGCGCCGCGCCTTTTGTACCGTCGGGAATGGCGAGAGGGAACAGTCATCGCGGCGTGACTCAGCCTCGATTCGATGAAATCGAATTTACTCTGACGTTCGTTCCGTTCGCGATCCTCCTTTACATGCCTCGCGTTAATTCCCCCCTCGGTTCCCCCCTGTGTCTGGAATCTCGCGGTCGCGCACACCCGATCGCGAGAACTCGCGAGAACTCGCGAGAACTCGCTTTTGGAATTGATAACCCGATCGGCCGCGCTGCGTTATTTCACGGAATAATGTATTGTGTCGATGGTGTTGAGAATAAGCTACTTATTTGCAATATCCGTGGTACGGTATCTGTGATAGGTTTGTGTTGAAATATATAGGGGCGTGAGGGGGAGGGGAGGGTGGCGCGAATTGATTCGCCGCGTTTGCACCCGTTCGCTGGAGTACGTGTACACGCTTCGTGTAACTCGACGAAATTTGGGAAAATACGCGAGATGTGTATTACTGCGATTTTAATGCAATGTTATTATTTGCTTGAAATATTGGCGAGCTTAATTATTTAACGGTTTCATATCGTCAGTGTTTGTTGGATTTTTGTAGCTTGGAAAATATTGTAAATTTGCGCAGGGTAAGTAGACTCAGAGGAATGATTGCATATTTACTGGGGTAACTTTTGCAAACTTTTATGCAAATTTCAGTTGGCCATGTTTGCGTGGAAATTTTCTGACTTCGTTCAATGAATATCGTTACTCTTACCGTCACTCACTCCGTTACTCACTTGTATCGTTATTCTAAATTGCACATTTCCTCAAGTATTTCAATTTTTAGAGTATATGCAGACTCCCTGTGAATGACTGCAGATTTATCCATTTTTCTATTTGTAGTGAAAGTAGGTAATTAACCGAAGGAAGATTAAATTGAAAAAATGTCATAGTGGTCTACGAATGAAATCTGAAAAGCCTTTTCATAAAACGATTCATCTACATCTCCCACAACTTAGAGGAACTCACAATAATTAGTTTCGGATATCTATTTTTCCCAGTGCTGGAAATAATTGAAACTTTCTAAGAATCCATTATTTATGCATCTGCAGCTTCTAACGATGTGAATTCGAAATTATTTACGACTGCCACCGGACTTTCTCCTTTACGAAATCCATTCTTCAATCGTCCATATTCCTCGCCTCGGATTAATACAAATCCCCATATTACATTCAATCAGCTTTCTACCCATCCCGCGTTCTTTCTTATTTCCACATAATGGAACCGCGGACCCGTCAACAAACTACATAAATAAAATAACCTCCTTGATTTATTCAAGCGGTCTAAAGACCGTGCACCTGATAACAAAACCGCGTCGTCTACATTACTCAGAATTTCAAATAAAGGCGATTCTTCAAAAGTGTCTTTCCTTCCGAATGATGGATCGACAGGGGCAGTGAACAGCCCTCAATTTGCGAAAACGGATCGCTGCCTTCACTGTACAGTGTGACGGGGACCCAGAGAACTAGGAAAAAATTCCATAATCCATTTTATGTATTCAAAATGTCATTGTTTAAGTAGTTACATCAATAAAAAAAGCTGGTAGATGCTTAATTATGCATTGGGGAGGCGCACAATGGAGAAAAAGAAACACAGTAAAGTACATAGTTTGTGAATCTAAATCTAAGGTTGTTGAAATGATTTCTACTAATAATAATCATTTAGTATTAATTGTGATGTATAAAATGTTTTAGATAAAATTTATTGAGTTGAGCGAAAAGTTCAAGCCGTTTGTAAAGTTTTTCACTTAAAAATCTGAAGAGTTTTACAGAGATAGAATAATGATGTTACACGAAAAATAATTACAGTACATTCCGGATAAGACCTGGTCAATCAGATCCGCATTTCAAGTCTTAAACGAAGTGGGAAGTGCATCTCGCACCTCCGATTTCTCAGAAACAGTATTTCTTATTTTTTAAATATTCCAACTTGAACTATATTTTTTATATTTGGTATGTTTCGGTATCTGTCGATAACCAAACATTTTTAGCATACTTAGAGTTGTTATAAATGCATAAAATGCGCAGTATAAGTAAATTTCATTCAGATGTATTCAAGTTTGAATGGAGAGCAAATTATTTTTCCTTCTCATAAAAACGTTTAGATAATAAATAAGTTTTCATTGAAATAATTATTAAACTAATAATACCCAAGACTGGTCCTCCGTCGCTCACACGATTCCCTCGCTCGGTGTGAGTTACCGTTTCGAAAGCTTCGCAGACGGAGCTTGTCGCCGCGCCGCGAACAATGCACTCGATCCTTCGCTCGGCTCTTAATTGTTTCTTATCGGCTGGCTTTCGTCGTAATTAATTATCGCGTCGGTGGCCTTCGTCTCTCCCTCCCGGTTCAATCGCGTAGATGCTAGAGAGCCGGGCGGAAACACTCGATTTTACACGCGGATTCGCGTCGGTAAATGCTTCATTAAACTCGCATCCTCGAGGCGTATCAAAATTCAAGCGTCTCTAACGATCCCGTCTTCGTCCTCGTCGCGAGTAGCGTGAACGAGAGACTTTCCCGTGCTTGCGAGAGCTCGCGAAGGAACAAAGCGAGTCGCGAAGGGAGAATCCTGGCGGAAAGCTCTCCGCCACTGGTGAAAAGTACAAAGTGACGTCGTCTGAAACGGCGAATTCCGCGAGCGTGGCTCTCGTCGACGGGTAAACGAGCCCCACCGCCGTCCATAAATATTCCCGATATTTCGATCAGTGCGGACAATGCTCTTTCATTACACGCCGCCATTCGGAATTCGCATCGAACAGTCCCAGCACGCTCGACGATGGGGCGAACGAGAGAGGGGTGGAAAAAAAGAGAGAAGAGAGGAAGATCGGCGTCGATGGCTGTTGAAATTCTGGCGGCAACAATCTGGTCGCCGGTGGGCCAATTAATTTTTAAACGAGCTTCGGATCTAGTTGCACCCCCCGCGTAACACTGCTCATGATTAATCGCACTTCCGGCCCTTCCTACCCTCCTCTGCATCCCGGTCGATTTCGGTCGGTTCGGATATATATCTTCGGCCACCCCCCGTGTTTGGAAAGGTTTTCATTGCGGCGGAATTCTCGTAACTTGGTCGAATTTTGAAACGCGATTGCGACACCCTCTGCGCGCGAGGATTTCCATACATATTCATAAGGTCGTTTTATCGTTTTTGCGCGTGAACGGCGGGCATTCGGTTATCGCCATTGTCCCAAATAGTTCGGGGGGTACTATTTTTGTTGCCCGCGTTCCGACGCGACGGCGACGCGGGACAAGAGCGCGCGAAATAGGAGTTTAAACTGGAGTATAAACAATTTCCGGAAACGAAATTTCGAAAGCGCATATTTGGCGTGAATAATTGCTTTTTGAAGGCGAATCGTGTTACGCGAGAGAACGAAAAAAAACTGGGGAAGAGAGAGAGAGATGGAGGAAAAAATGGAGCTTCGTAAATAAACATTTTTCGATGAAAACGACACGGAACGCGGAGAGAGTCGTGCGACGCGCTATTAAAAATTTTCGAATCGCTTGCATTTTTCAAGGCTTGGTCATCCGGAAACAAAAGTCGAATTTCGATACTAAAACGGAAATTGAGCGTAACCATTTTTGTATGGGTTTTACAACAGTTTAATCAATTGATGGAACAAACCTTTTCATTTAGATATGAAACCTGTCATGACTATGGAATATTTATCTACAGTTATTTTCCCGAAAATTGTTGTTTACCGGGAGTTATTCGAGTGGCACCCTCTCGAGCAGATCCAATAATTGTAATTACTGGAGGCCAATTAAGATCGTAGGTTATACTTGAAACTCATTCATATTCCGCGAATTTCAGAACCTCGCTAATAACTCCGCTATAATTAATAGAATCGATATTAATACTGTGAAGCATCGGGTGATGTTGAGAAAACGGTAAATATTGTTGCGAATTTGTAGTCAACAGTTAGTGCGATTATTCAATTTGTGGGAGAGAATAATGTTGAAGTGGATTTCTTCTAGATATTACCTCCATTGATTCACAAAAAAACCATAATCACTGAAGTAAAAAAATGTAGTTGAAAAGAATTAATTTTGAATGGCAGGAAGCTGTGCAAATTTTTTACATTAGTATTATTCTTTGTGTTAGGTTGTACCACATGAAACTGTTGATTTTAGACATTGTAATCGCAGGAATTCATTTTAAGTATTAACTAAACCATTACTTTTTGTAGAAAAAATAATTAAATCTAATGGTTTATATTTTGATTGAATAAAGATTTATTAATTTTGTATTTTAAAAAATTTTTTTTAATGAAAGTTAAGGTCACTTTTGTGGTTTTAGATGGCTCTATATGTATGTTTGATGTCATAAAGTTGTGCTGACGTAGAGAGGAATTTAACAACGTGCTGTACTGTTACCTTGAGATGACTTTGAATTCAGAAATGTAGGTTTACTCAACAGAATCATTTATATGGAGAATGATATTATTATAATATCTGGTTTTATTTAATAATATTAGTTATTTCCTAATCCTACTATTCTGGCATTTTTGCGTTTACACTACTGAATGTATAATTTTATCGAAATAAAATAATTCTTCATATAAATATTTGTGTTAGTTAAAATCACTAAATTTCATCACTAAATTAAAAACTGATTATAACTGACGACTAATTTGTTGGAAGCAATTTTTATCACATTATTGGAAATGCTTGAAATATCGAAAACAAAATACATTTTATGATGTCTATAAAGTAAAAAACAATTTTTCTATGCCATTGAAAATATGTTTGCATAAACATTCGCAGTCTATTCGTTATAGATTATGGTTGTCACTGGTTACGTATTTCATTCTGAAAACATCTGTCTGGAGCAAAGAAAAGATGGCTCTCGGGCCTCGAGTTCCAATGCCTGCAAACTACAACGCCTATGAAGAGCATTTTTCTCAGCTGTAGGCTAAGGTATTCTTCTCCTATTTCCTTTGCCATTAATTTCCAAGCTTCATTTTCTTGTGTTCTCTTTGTCAGTTGCTTTACCTCGTTTCAAGTTTGTTAATTGTTTTATTACTTCCTCTTTCGTGATTTCTTCCTACTCTCTTTCTATTATCTTCTCCGATTTTCTTCTTTTTTTTTTTTTTTTTAATATTTCCAATTCCTCTGACCTATTTTATTATTAAAATTCAGTATAAGCGAGATTCAATAAAATCTATTTTCAAGAGATAAAGATTTAACCTCGTTCAAGATAAAAGCTCCTCCGCAATCCCCTCGTCACCGCGTGAAACGCATTCAGCTTCACGCAGCTCGCCCTGAATACTAATAAAAATGCAAAAACCGCGTGGCTCCCACCTTCGCAGATACAAGCAATATATCGAGTATTCGATTAACAGTCGTGGAATCGCGAAAGGGGGTCACAGCGAAGAGTCGATGCTTTGAACATCATCGTTCACGATTCTCCGATCCTCGAGCCCAGTTTCGTGGGGCTCGACGAAGGGGGGTCCGCGTCCCCCCCCCCCATCGGAGAATGCACGGTTCATCTTTTCTCACTCATTACCCTCGACTCCTCGACATTTGCGCCCGGCCTCCGAAGCGGTTCGACCGCGAGGGGGAGGTCGAGGGGGCCCCTCGACGAGGCGCCCCGAGACGTGACTCAACGCCGCAATATTTCTTCGGCAAACTCGAACTCGAGGGGTGTTCTTTCGGCGCGCGGTTTATCATTTATCATTGAAGTCCCGGGGCCTCCGCGCCGCTAGAAAAAACGGTCGGCGAATGCAATCGAAACGCATACCGCGCGAAGCCGGTGCCCTTTTTCAGCCTCTTCTTCGGCCACCGACGTGTAACCTATAGGCGATCCGTGTGCCACTTCTGGCCTCTTCCACGCTCTCCCCGTTTGCGAACACTTTCCTCGAGCAGAGGAAAGCGAGGTGTATCGTCGCGACGCGAATTGTCCTTTTATGCGCACGTGGGCGCAATAATTCTGGAACCCTTTGCGCTCTAACAGGTTTTGAACACGGACGACTTGGAATTTCTCGAGATTTCAGTTTTGTGGAGAGATTTTCCAGACCTGGAATTCTCCAAATTTGTATGGAATCTTTCATCCGACTTTCTTATATCAAATTCCAAATGGTCACGTTAAGTAAGGTATCATGTCTCATGCTTTTGTATTAAATATTGTAATTTTCCTTTAATTTCTCAAGTTTTGTATGTAATATTGCAGAAACTGGTTGAACTCCAAGATTCTTCTGATCAGTGTACCTACTGCTACCTACGCAAAGAATGTGTAATGTGTATCACGCTCATTACTATT
This sequence comes from Perdita meconis, assembly GCA_030770465.2. NCBI lineage: Eukaryota > Metazoa > Arthropoda > Insecta > Hymenoptera > Andrenidae > Perdita > Perdita meconis. Next base: position 19,338,360 of record JASKOS020000005.1, on the reverse strand, counting down.
ATTTGTTAGTACTGCTGTCGGTTAATTCTGTTGTCAGTAAAATTTGAAGTCGGTGAACTCTTATCGGTAAAAACAGTGTCGATGATTTCAATGGGACCTTACCTATGCATGTACATTATGGGATTAATCGCGTTAAACAAATAAAATAAGGAATAACTAACAAATGATAGAAACAGCGATCGCAATTTTCGAAATGGCTAGAGCTTGTCAATGTCAGAAGCTTCGGACGTTTCGAAGGGTTATATACAAGGAGAGCACCGTGCGGACACCGAAACGGCAATAAAAACCCGGATGCGCCGCATCGGAGGTCATCCATCGACCCCGAGGGACCTATCCCAACCCGGCCTCGGATCCCCCGGACCACAGCGCAAGACATAGACACGTCGGCCTAGTAATCCAGCATACCAATAAAGCGCAGCATACCGTCGACGAAGCGCTAATTCGGTCGGCGCGCAAGCGGCGCAAGCAGCGCGCATAAGCGTAATTAATAAGCTAACGCGCGTGTTTCGGTCAGTGTCGAAATCCGAAATCTCCCGCGTTCCTGCGCCTCGGTGGAAGCTATCAGTCCATCCGGGTGAATCGAACGGCGAAGCCGTAATACGGAGATGAAACACCATTATGCATCCACCAGCGGCACAATAACAAGGCCTGAGAGTCTCGGCAGACGTCGAGCCCCGGGAGGAGAGAGAGTGCGTCTGCACGAAAAGATTCCGATGCACGAGTGAGATTATGCCGAGGATCAAAGCGCGAGTCAGACCTGCTGCTGCAGTTGCCTGTGTTGCTGCGCCTCAAGAGACGACGGATTCTCGTGGGGGACGAAGACTGACGCCGGTGTCGCGGGGAGTTGGATAGAGATGCGACGCGGGAACGGAGAGAGGCATTACCTCATCCTTAGCCGCGACAGTAAGCCCTAAATGGACTTGGGCCGAAGGACGACAGTATTTTCCACGGAGACGCGTATGCATGATTCTCTGGAGTTGAGGATATCTTGTGTCGTGGAAATAAGGGAAAATTTAATGGATGGTTGGGGAATATTTTGAATTTGGGGTTGGAGAGTGTTAGAGTTGAGAATTTTTCGAGTATGATGAGTGTTTTGGTATTGGGAATATTGGGAGAGAAGAAATAAATTTTTACTGCGTTGAGTCGGAAAGCATTGTTATTGGTATTAGTATTAGGTTTGCTATCCTAGTTTTTGTTATTCTGTTCTATCTTTGAGTAAGTTCTAAAATCATGCATATTGGATAACATAATAAAATAAATAAACTGTGGATTTCTTGTAAAATCACATTTTTATAAACACAAATAAAGTATTGCAGCCTAAATAACAGAGAGAATCTCATTTTCTAAATATTTTAACTTGTCTCATATTTTTGTTATTTTATGTGTTTTGGCAACTGACAATCTCATTGGCTTTCGCATATTTTGCGTTTTCAATAACAATATATTTCTGCAAATTTAAAAAAGGATACATATCTCTGTCAATGCGATAAAGAACTTTTTTCATGAACTTATTTCGAAGGAAACTATGTATTCGTTAAATCAATTTGATCCTTTCTTTTTTTTATTAAAATATGGATACGTTATAGAAGTTATTTTAAGAAGCATATTCAAGTTTTATATGAATAATTTATTATATTAATAATTTCAGTCTGCAAGCTGGAAAAAAGTTCTTTACTTTCAAAATAATAAAAATAATATAAATTCAATATTCTAAACTTCAATATAAATATTCAATGAGCTTCAAACTGCACCAATCTCTCAAATACAAAAACTGCAAAGAAACCAGCTAATATCAAAAGCTGATTTATCTCATCCTGTTAGAAACGATAGCAAACGGTGTCCCTCTTGCGGCAACTAAAATGGTGTCCATCGAGTCAGTGATGCGTGAAGCCCGGCTAATGTTCCGTGATGATTCGCCTCTTAAACGCTCTAATAATTCCCTGCGTTCGAATGCAGCCCGAGTCTTCGATCCCCCCTGGAATTTAAGAATCTCACGTTCGCGAAGATCCGCGACTTATTTTCGCGCAATGGCCTTCCCCACCCCTTGATGCCCTTCTATCCCCGCCACTCGGTGTATTTCTCGGCACTTGAGTCCCAGTTTTAGTATCCCAGCGCCGGGCAGCGTTCCTCGCTACTTTCCAATTCCTATTTCGCATTCAATTCAGCGCGGCTCTGCTTGCGCGGCGACGCTGTCCGTTTTCGTAATTAGCCCGACGAGCGTTCGCCGAAAAGATGGCTCGTTTCCCAGCTACCGAACAAACAACCGTCGATTTAAGGTAACGCGGAGAAAGACGAAGCTCTTTGTCCTTGTTTCCTCGTTTTTTTTTCTGCTCCCGTCCTTCCCTTGTCCGTTTGCTCGCAACCTCCTTTGCGCCTCGCTCAATTTACGACCTCTCGCTCTCTGCGCAGCTCGTCGAGTCCGGCTACGAGCGAAACGGGAAAGAGAAACAAAAAAATTAGAAAGAACAAACCCAGCGACGGGGTCACACGCGTCACTCGTAATCACCGCGATTCTGTGCCAGCGTGGCGCGGCGATATTATTGCGTGTGTATCGTTCGGGCTTGCGCAAGTGGAAAGGTCACCGGCGGTCTGACCCCCCCAAGACGCCGGGCCCCGAAGATGGTGTAATGAGAAACGTCGGCGGATACATTTCTCTGGGTAAGACTATTCAGATTTATTCGCGTGCCCCGGTGGTTGGTGCCTCGGTGCCTCGGTGCCTCGGTGCCTCGTAACCACTTGATACGCGCGACCGGATGTTCCGTTAACGTTCTCGAATACTACGTATACATAGTTGGTGGGACGAAGTCGACGAGAAATCGACTGCATATCGAGTCGCTGTGTCTCTCTACACGCCAGGAATTTTATTTGCCCGTGGGTATTGGACAAACTCGTTGAGTAGGTTCTAGGAATTCGGATGCCTGGAATTTCATTATCTATAGGTACTGATAAACGTACCGCCAGAACGTTCAAGCACGCGTGAAAACTTTCACTCGGCAGGTGAACTTCGTCCTTGCGCGTTCAACTCGCGAGGATGCGATCCCGTTTTCAAACTCGCCCAATTGCTTTGTTGTTCAATTTCGGGAGAATCGAAGCGTTGTCTTTTATTAGGGCTTCAATTATTAAAAGGATTAGGTATAACAGTACAGTAGAACCTTAAGTCAAACTTCAACCATACTTCAGTAATTTTCAACCACTGATTATCATATCATGTTAGAAATATTAAGTCGAATAACCGAGATTCTGTTGTAACATGGAACTATTTTACCAATGTGTCCCAAATAACCGGAGTCCACTTATCACTAAAGAAAAGGGTACCTAATTATTTCGCATGCCTAGTAATAATAAACCTAATTAATACAACATAGGAATATCAAAAAATAAAAAATAAAAAATTAAAGAATTCAAAAGAAAGAGACATTAATTTCTCCCCATGAAATATGTATTATTATACACATAATTTTTTATTAATCCATCATACGCTTCTTTTAACAAAAATGTACATATAAATATTTTCACAGCCCATTTCTGTATAGTTTCCTTTCTTTAATCAACTCTGCTCCACATGGTTCCGTCGATGAGGTGGTAACCCCAAAAATTACACACTATCGTCCACATCTTCAGTTGCTACTCCCACAGCAGTTAATTAAAAACGCGGCGAAATATTTCGGCCGCGCTAAACAAACACGCGCGTATGTTTTGCCAATAGGATCGCACAAGCAACAGCAATTTCGCGTGCAGTTGCGTTCTCTCAGCGCACTGTTTTCATTTTTCCTTTTACTGTCAGCGCCGCCGTATCCTTCGCTACGAAACGCGACTGATTATTAAAAATTCTCCGCGAGGGAGTAGTAAACAAACGCCGCGCACAATGAAAAGTTTCCAATTAGTAGGTGCAAAATATATCCGACCTGGAAAAAATCTGTCGTAGTTTCGTCGGCTTCGGCTTTCTGCGACGGAACAAATCCGCCGGAGAAGAAACGTTTTGGACTCCGCTCGACTCTCGAAATCGCGGTTCGACCGATGCGCGCACGCAATGGGGAAAAAAAGAGACGCGCAGTGAAAGAAAGCCGAGACAAAAGGGAGCCAGGGGGATAGAAACAAAAAACCCAGGCTCCGATAGCCAGCCACTCGCCAGAGGAACATTCGATCGTCGATGGGTATCTCTCGTTCTTTTCTCCGCGCTTCGCTCGGGACGCTCGGCTGGCTGCTTGGTCGCGCGTGTACCGAGGCCCCGGAGAAAGATGGCGCGGCTCTTCGGAACGAAAAACGAAATACAATTCTAGCCGGGGCGTCGCTCCGGCTGATGCATTGTCGAGGGAGCCTCGTCAAGGTAACACGAACTCTGGGGGCCTCGATCGCGAAATCCGTCGAGGGGCTTCAGACCATCGAGAACCTTTCCCCCCTCGCAATAATGGGTTTCGAGGCTGGTTACCTCCACCGCCGCGCCGCGCGGATTTTCGAACGATTTCGCCTGATCCTCGCCGCTTAATTTTATCACGACAAAAAACACCGAGCCTCCGGGAAAATGACGAGCCGAGGCCGCGATAGGTGCCCCTCTTTACCTCGAATCCAGTATTCTTTTTTACCCCCACGGTGCACGAGCAATTTCGAGTATTAAAAATAATGGGGGCAGAGAGAGAGACCGGGCGAAATAGGGAACTTGATTGCCGGGGTAATTAGCTGGGGCTGTTTTTCTTTGGGAATTAGTGGCGCGACTCGGGGGATCAAACTTTGAAAAAATTTAATGCGCAGTATTTTGGAGTTTGCTTTATGAGAAAATCTTAATATTTTTTTTATTAACCGTGGATTACTAAACATTCGTCTAATATAGTCGTAAAATTTTCTATTTTTTAAATAATGACTAGATTGGGAATTTTTGTATATTTATAGCAATTTTAAATATGCGAAAAATCTTCAGAATATGCATCAATAGAAATATACATTTATAAAATATCGAGTCTTGTATAAATTGCATAATATTTAGAATACAAAATACATTTTCATTCAATTATTACTTCTTTTAACATTATAATACTGGAAAAACTGCATAATAATTCATTCAATTTGCATAAAAATCCGCAGTTTAGTAATGATTAATAACACGTTTCTTGACTTTTTATATTTTGCTTGTAATAAATCAAAGATTTTGCTTGCAACGAGTCATAGAATAAAGAATCATACTAAAAATTGATCCGAAGCACTGACTAAATAAATATTAACTGTTTTGAGTTCTAAAAGTAAAATTTGATAGTTAATATTAGACATAATTTAGATGATCAGAAATGGCTCTGTTGGGTTTTTTTTTTTTTCCCCACTTTAAAACTTAGAGATTATAATTGAATTATTGTTATTTTATGCACTTTATTAAATGTTAAATTAAAGATAAAACATGGATTTACTCAAATATCACACAAATTTTGAGATTAGGTTAATTTTCTTAATTATACGTTAGAAAAACCATGATAATTACTCTCAAGTCATCAGGTATTGGGTCTTTGACGGTATACATGTTTTTATTTCGAAGTTTATGAATAGAATAATAACCCATTTTCACTCGTTTTTAAAAATTAAACACAAATCATTTAATTGCACTTTATGTATTTTCTACTATTTTTACGTTCTTCTAAAACGTAACGAAAATGGACTTGGGTTAATCTAGTTCCCAGGTGCAGAATTAGTAACAGAGTAATACTAATTACAATTTAGTAATCTATAGTAAAGTTATAATTAAAGTACGTGGTGAAATGTTTCTTGTAAATGCAAATTACATACGTCATGTAAAATTCATTAAACCAATTTTTTCGCCACAAAACATTTATTTCACTATCGCTACAAAAAAACTCGGGTTAATGTATAGTGTATAGCACTCTTTAAATCGAAGGCATAGGAATATAGGAAATCCGTCAGCAGAGGCAGTACAGTCGCGATACACGTATAAACAGGGTCGGAAATAGATCGATGCCTGAGTCTCTCGGTTCGCTCGTCCCGCAAAAGTTTCGAATCCATTCAGAGACCTCAAAAGATCCCGGCGCAGGGTACAACACGGTCGGTGCTCGTGGAACGTTGCCCGCCGGAAGGTTCAATTTTTTTTTATCCAGAAATATCGGTGTTATGGCGCGCCCGTTCGGTACACCTTTTTTCTCTCTCATCCACCCACCTTCGTGATTCGCCGGTTTCATCCAACGCGATGCTCTCCGAGGCTTATTGAAAGCGTAGCGCCGCGGTCGAGTCGTCGAACACGACCCCCGGGTCTGGGGAATAAAAACGCGCGGCTCGATGGATGGAGCGATGAAAACCGCGATTCGAACGAGATCCTGATGTGTCGCGATTTCTTTTCGCGCCACGCCGATATATCGATTCGGTGGCGAGATAAAAACGGTGGTGCCTCGGCGCTCGGCGTTCGGCGCGGCCTCGTTGCTCGGAACACGGCAAATGTCGTGGAAACACGCGCGCACTGTTTCGTTTACCGTTAATTGAGCGAGTTGAAGTGACGAGGGAGACGGAAAGAAACTGTTTCGGCTCTTATTAAACGAGCTCCGAAACTGGAGTTATTCGGTCTCATTGGGGTGACTCGAGTTCCTCGTATTTAAATATTAACAATAGCTGGAAGTTTTGTTTGTGGATAAATTAAGAGCTTTGACTTTTGCTGTGTTTGTTGATTGATGTTGGAAATTTTGTGTGATTTAATTTCATTGTTATGTTACACTGTGTCAAAAATTGAATTTTCGGTATGCTGTCATTTCATAAAAAAAAAAACGTCATACAATGGTCTATCACGGCCAAATTTCCTCGAAATTCGTTTCTGTCATAGAATAAAAGAAAAAACTAATGTTGTTATTTTTCTTTTAAAATTTTACAAATTCAAATGACTACATATATGCGGCTTAAAAACATTTTTTCGAGACTAACTTTATAATTATTTTGAAGAGGGATATCTACTTTTTATAATGTGCTGTAAAACTTCGAATAAAAAGTGCAATTTCCACGCGGTTATTCCAAAGTCAGAATTACACTTTTCATTTGGAGTGCGATAAAACAGTGCGAAAAAATTGTAGATGAACTTTTCAGTAGTCATTACAAAGGGGAGATATCCCTCTGTAATATCAAAGCGAATACCGATAAAAATTATTGAATTCTGTGCACGTCTCTTGAAACTGAAGAATTTTTAAAGGGAAAATTGAATTTTCGTTTTTACTTTTCCTAGAAAAAGAAAAAAAGAAAAAACAAACACCAGCTATCTCCAGAAAAATAATGCTAAACTGCGTAAAAACAGAGGCTTCACGCTTTAAAATGAGCTCAAGTAGATTACTATACGATTTTTTTTTAACGAAGTTACAGCAGTTCAAAGATAGACAATTTTTTGGTCAAAATTGTGCTTAAAGAATGCCTAAGGTATTCAGTAATTTTTTAAATCATTTTTTTATGTATTTCTAATGTCTCAGATTTTTAGCAATTAGATTCTTCCTAAGATCTTAGATTTTTCACAAAATAACTGAACTGAGGATATGAGGGTAACAAAAAAAATATTGTTGAAATGATAATATATAATAATTGTAAACAATTTGTGCGCAAAACTCACCGCAAAACATTAATACTAGTACATGCATTTAATTACACTGCTAAAAGGTAATTTGCAGCAACAACGATCAGCTTTGTTTTCCACGTTTTTGAACTTCATTTTTATGCTTTTAAAATTTACAGAGTTTTTAAACATAAAACAGAAGAAAAAATCCGTGCAATATTTTTGTAGCTATAAAGAGAACAATCTAAAATTTAAATAAAAGTGTGTTTTATATCATAAATATTATAAAAGGTATGTGCATAATTTATCTCTGATATTTTATATAATTTTGCACGGGAAAAATCCGCAGTATAATTATAGAGCTCCAGTATTTAACCTCTTAGCATCTCCCATAACACATATGTTACATACCAAATTTTGCTTTTTATTAAAACATTTTGTAATCTTGAATGATTATTAATTATTGTATCGTGTTTATGGTATGTTTTAGCATAACCTACAATCAGATATTCTTATTTGTCACGCTAATTGTAGAAACCTTTTATCCTAATTTATTTGTTTCATAAGTAAAAATATAATTGGATTAATGATGTGCAATGTACATAAAAATGTGTATAAGAAGTTGAGAAAACGGAACTTCAAATCCGCGCTACTTTAGGACTTCTGATAAGATATAAGAATCTATTATATCTAGGATATAAGGACTTCTGACTCAATCCGAAGCGAACGTCATCTGCAGTTGATATTTTCGTTACTAGAAAAAATAAGATACTATCTTGCTACATTGAATCGCCAGTTTACATCAAGACAATGCACACATTTCCTCTTCGAATTCCACGAAAAGTGAAGCAGCGAACAGAAGTACCTCGCGGCACTCCCTCCACAGGAAGTCGCCGAGTCTTAATAAAATGCAGCGCGATAGAATAAGGAACAATTCCCTTGGCGACGGCGCGTTTTAAAGCGTAACGGCGGGTACCCGCAGCGGCCGTAGCCGCGTCCGAGCATTTTTTTCCCCTCGCCGACGAGCCCCACGCTCAAACTTTGAAGAGCGCAGGCAATAACGCAGCGTAGTCACGTAGAGGTGCGCGATGAAGCCTCGCCGGTAGAAGGTAGAAGGAACAGAAGGGACCAGATAGACACTGTAGTTTTCGCTACAAGGCGGTGCTACATCGGCGATCGAGTCGGTGGTGCGGCTCGAAAGCGTCCAAAGGCTAGGCAAAGCACCGACCACGTACCGTGGCGAACTTCGATCATGCTTGAACGGGTGCCTTCCTTTGTTTAAAATCATCCCGTTCGCCCGCTCGTGGGATTGTATCTGCTTGAGCGATCAAGCATCTGGGAATCATCTAGGAACAAATGCCTGGGCCCGTCGATGTGAATCTCTGCCTTTCTCCGGCCGCCTTCTCCTCTCGCCTCGCCTCTCCTCTCCTCGTGGCCCTCGCCGCGTGTCCCGCTTTCGATGCCACGGGACTAGACGCACGTGGAAAATTTTGCGCTTTATCTTTGAGCGCATCCCGTGGAATTCCACGCGATCGGACGATCCATGATCCGTGACCGAGCACCCTGTCCCGACCGGAGGAAATCGTCGTCGATTATTTTTAATCTTTTTCCGCCGGCGGGATACTCAGACCTGTCGGACCTTGAGGGAATATTCTCGTCTAAGCGAGCGGCTTTACGATCATTCGGGGAAATTAATTGGGAAGGAATTAATGGATACGCAGGGATCTTCTTGGTAGCTTTATTGATATTTTAACTAATTGGGGAGGAACTCTCCGTTTATTATTTAAGATAATTGAGAGTTTGGAACAAACGTAAAGTGACTTTCCAGAGGTCGCCAGTGGGTCAAAATTGGTTGAAACGCCTGGATTAAAGGATTTCAATTTTTTTTTTTTTTTTTTTTTTTTTTTTTAATTGGCACTCTTCTACGGAAAAGTTATCGTTTGCGTTGGCTATAGAAGGTTGAAATTGTGCGAGGTCTTGGGTCGTATTATTTCGCCGTCGTTAAAGTTCAGGGATCGTCGATGTTATCTAAAAGAGACTTGTATTTTCTGGGGCAAAGCTAGGTAATACGTTAAGCCCAGGGCATTGTATCCTCAGCTCTTCGTGAATCCAGCCGGAAGGGACGCCAGGAGGAGGGTAGTTCGTTCGCGCGGTTTAACTCTTTAACCGAAACGAGGAGAAGGTAAATCTCGGTTATTAATATAATACTCACTGGAATTTATAATATCGCGGAGCCGCGGAACCGTCCCTTCCACCCCTCTTCGATTTCTCTTGTGTTTCGTGTCTGATACCTAAGCCGATTAGACGCCTATGATTTACGATTTGTGTATTCGCAAAAGGAAAAAAAGAAACAAACGAGGCAACGCGTGTGACGCTTCATGTACCGGCTGCTCCAAAAATGCTGGTTGAAGTTCTGAATTTTATTCGGGAAGACAGAAAAACAAATTTTTATAAATGTCATACATACAGGAGGAAAATCTCCAAATTTAATTAAAATAAGACATTTTAACTTTTAACTCTTAAGTGGTATACTCTCAGTATTAATTATTTAACAGCATTATAACTGGATTAATCTATTAATAGTTCATAAAACTCTTCCTTAATAATTCCTACAAGATTTCTTCCAAAAAAATTAATTTAACTCTGCTGTTCTCCTCTTAAAATTAAGGATTTATTACAACTTGAATTATTAGCACATCATAAATTTAGACAATTAAATTTTTACAGAATATCAAGGAACGACAAGCGTAACTATTAAAATTAACTTCCTCATATTTTTAACTTCACATACAACTACTTCTTTCTTAAAATTTAAAACGTTTGAATTTTACTAATAAATATATCAAATATTTCTAAGCAAAAGGTTAATAAGTACAAACGTCAAAATCAGCTACTATTTACCCTGTTTCGCAATTTTACTTTTTAAAATCTACAAAGTACTGACGATTCTATTGGCAAATAAATTCCGTGAAAGTCTATAATCGCCCACCTTTTTTGAAACCCCCAGTATAATCATGTCGCAGCAAACCAATCTTATCACCCAGGGTAAAATATGGATCGGGGGAAAAAAATGTGTTTCGAATTCCGTATAAAAAACTGCCCGTGATTCTCTGCTGTGTGTGCTGAGTTTGTATTTGTGTATGTGCGTGTGTGTTTATTAGGGATTCAGGATCGGCGAAGGTGGTGGGGTTTATGGTGAACGTGCGAACGCGAGAGGATTGAAAAGCAACGATCGTAAGATTGTATATCGGTCCATCGCGCGGCGGTGGCGGCGCGAGGGATTCGCGTATTTGCTTTCAAAACCAACGAGTGTCCGTATTATCGTTGCGTGATCCCCCTGGTGCATTGCGCACTCGTTACCAGAGACACGTTGGTTTATATGGTAAGCCGAACGATCTACGTATTGCCTACACGCGCGGTTACGTATCGCTTGAAACACGATATATTTACGTTTCTCGTTCAAAAGGCATTCCGCTCGGCTCTGTCCTCCTCCTTTCCACCTTCCATGCCTATGTTTGCTTGTTCAGCGTTAAAAAGGAGTCAAAGTGACCGTTTCGTTCCTGCCGAGCTTTGTTTGTCGACCAGTTAACGTTCGCGCTTAGCAGCACTTTTTTCTTTATACGAGTCGCCCACGCAGTGACTATTTTTTTTACCCCCGAATATTAAGGGATTACGATTCTTTTGTTGTATTAGGTTTGTCCTTGCTTCTGTTCCGGAATAAAGTAACGGGAGAGACGTAATCTCGCAGCAGGTAAAGCTTTCAAACCGGAATCCTGCGATCTTGTGCAAACACTTCGACGCGAAAGTTCGTTTCCCCTCGGCAGACAATAAACGGGAAATTAAAGCGTCAGATTATCGTGGTTTTGTTCGTTATTGTCGTTTCTTTTGTTGAAACTCGTATAGGTGGTTTAGCTACGTGAATATAGTGGTCGTGTAAAAATGTGTGTGACAAGAGATTCATGGGTAACCATGAATTCATGTTCGCGTGAAATAGGTGGCTCTAGTTTCGTCTTGGAGGGAATATGGCTGCCATCGGTCGGAATACAAATCTGAATATCAGTGTTATTTATTGCCCGGTAGTTTTTCATCTCGACTCGTTCCTCCGCGAGTAGAAATCTTCGCGAAGTGCGTTTGACACGGTTTCGCACGGTCTTCTCTATCTTTCCAATAAAGTGAAAGTCTCTGCGCTTTACATGTAAGTTAACTAAGTAAGTTAAAAATGATTAAAACATTACAAAAGTTGGCATAAGCACTTCTTTATTCTTAATGCAAGATGGTGCAAATGGTTGTAAATCATAGATGGAGGAAAAGTATATAATTAACATGATTGAGAAATATATTTAAAAGAACTGTTTCCTGTCATTGTCAATTTTTAAGCTGATTTTTGTTCTGAAACTTTTTTTTTAAATTAACATTTTCTATAAAATATATGAAGTATTTATTACTTATGCAATAATTATTTTTACTTTCAATAATGAAATTAATACGATTATCTGTCCATCAAACCATTCAATATTTTATTAGCAAATATCAGACCAAGCGTCAGACGGCGACGTTCGATTGTCATAACGTTTAAGCGGAGCGAAATCGGTGAATAATCATGGTTATCAAAAGATAAAGGACAACCTAGAACCTGAGCAGCCAATCGAAGAAATCTATACATATTGCAAACTTTCTATATTGCTTCTAAGATATTGATGGTATGGCGACCAAATGATTGAGCAATACTCCAAATGAGGCCCAACTCGAGAACAGTAAAGCAGTCTGAGAGTCTTAATATTTTTAAAAAATAAAGGGAATGAGGAATTTGGATTGAACATTGAATTATATTCATTCTCTTATTGTATTACAATTACAAGTTATCACGAGCTATGCTTACAATTAGTAATACTCAATCCTTAGTCTACTGTATAACTGCAATCTAATACCTATCGATGTTCTTAAATTTATCTCAAAACTACAATCTGTCGATGCTCTTAGTTCTATCTTAAAACTAAAACTTTACATCTATTTTATTAGATAATTCGCAGCCAATTAGCTCGATTATTATCGATTGCCCAGGTCTCACCACGTGGAGGTTGCTGCGAGTGGAGACCCAGAGAGAGATGGATGGAATCAAAGTTCCATCGATCTCCCTTCACAAAAATCTTAAAACTAGAGAACCTCAGAGATGGAAGGAATCAAAGTTCCCACCATCCCTTCGGCTCGGATCTTAATCTAGCGAACCTCGCAGATGAATAGAATCAAAGTTCCATCCATCCTCTCAGTTCGAAGAATTGCCAAGCTATCGTTATGAGAAAGGGGGAAAAGGGACTCTACCGCGTCGCAACTGAGAACCGACATTCGATGGTGCAGATCCTACCACCTCGAGATCACAGTAAAGAGGAAAGTGATCGGCACCTCACGACGACAGACCATGCTCCCTGCACCCATCACAGGAGCCACGCAAGCGTGGACCTGATTCTGAGCGACTTACCGCAGAGGCTTACAGGGCTGCCCCCGTGAGATTTCCGCAGGCAGATACGTGTTACCACGCACCCCCCTACGTCCGAGACACTTTTCCCTCGACCGCTCTCACAAGGGATGGACTGACCCATCGATGCCGATTCCACAGTCGATCACTTGCTTCTATCAATAGAAGCAGAGGTGATCTCCTCATCAGAGATGAGGAGCGAATAAACGAGCAAAGAAAACTGAGAAATGATTGCTTGGCAATTGTACATGGAGCCTTATAATAGGAACTTAAACCAAAACTTAGATTAACTAGTGGAGACCCATGAGAGATAAATGGAATCAAAGTTCCATCGATCTCCCCTTACAAAAATCTTAAACTCTAACACTTAAACTAGTGAACCTCGAAGATGGATGGAATCAAAGTTTCATCCATCCTCTCAGTTCGAAGAATTACCGAGGTATCATTAAGAGAAAGCAGAAAAAGGGACTCTATCGCGTCGCAACTGAGAACCGACATTCGATGGTGCAGATCTTACCACCTTGAAAGCACGGCAAAGAGGAAGGTGCTCGGCACCTCGCGAGAACAGGTTCCCTCCCTGCTCCCATCGCAGGAGCCACGCGACCTCTGCCACGTGGACCTGAGTCCGGGCGACTGACCAAGAGGCACCTGCCCCCGAGAGATTTCCGCAGGCAGATGCGCGGTACCACGCACCCCCCTACGTCCGAAACACTTTTCCCTCGACCGGTCTCTCAAGGGATGGACTGACCCATTGGTGCCGATTCCACAGCCGATCACTTGCTTCTATCCATAGAAGCAGAGGTGATCTCCTCATCGGAGATGAGGAGCGAATTACCGAACAAACAAAAATAACAAATGATACCTTGGCAATTTTACATTGACTGTTACAATCCTAATCCTATATCTTAAATCCTATATCTTAAACTAAATCCCACGGTGGTTGCGACGTTTTCGTTCGATGTCTTCTTTCCGTATTTCTTCTTCTTCGTAGAAACTGGAGGGAAAAATTCAATTGATTAGTAGCCTACCTAACTATGGGTTCTATGGGACACCCTAACAAGGGGACAGGGCCCCACCCCACGAGGGGCGGAGGGCTCGGGACCCCGGGTGCGCCAGACCCGTACTGCGGGGTGGGGAGCACCCCCGCAGCTCCCTGGAGATCAAGAAAGAAATGGGAGGAAGAATCGCTGGGGCGATTCAAACCATACAGTGTCAATGCAGAAAGAATCGCAGGAGCGATTCGAACCATGCGATGCCAATGTAGAAAGAATCACAGGGGCGATTCGAACTATTCTACATATGTCAATGTAGAAAGAATCACACGGGCGATTCGAACCATTCGATGTCAAAGCAGAAAGAATCGCAGGGGCGCGCGATTCGAACCATACGATGTCAATTGAAAATGTGCAAAAGAGAACAACGTGGAAAGAATCACACGGGCGATTCGAACCATTCGATGTCAATGTAGAAAGAATCGCAGGGACGATTCGAACCATTCGATGTCAATGTAGAAAGAATCGTAGGGGCGATTCGAACCACTCGAAGAAAACGTGTGGAAGAATTTCGATTAGTAAGTGAAATGAATGAAAAATCTCACAGTTTGATGTCCACTGGATGTCCATTATGAAGCCGCGATGGTCCTGGAAGGTTCCAGAGGCCAGCTGAAGCGATCCGCTGCAAGCGCCATTAGAAACTCCCCCGATGACCAGTGGTCACTCATGGTCAGCGATGTCCACTCGCTGTCCATCCATGGCCGCTTCGTCCACCCCAGGCCCCCAGGCACCCGCGATGGCCAGGGAGGCCCGCGAAAGCGATCCGCTCCCGGCGGCGGATCGCCGGAGACTGAGAAATTTTCGATGTTTGGTTCCTTTTATACCCACAATTTGACGGTTGATTGTAAGTCACGGAATTAATCAGATCGCGAAAAATTGAAATTTCGAATCAACTATTAAATTTAACCACAATTCTAGCTTCGGCTATTGTTAACACAATTTTGCAACTCGCTTTGTGCAAAATGTTATTAATTATTATTGTTAAATTACGAATTATTAAGCTACTTAAAAATATTAGTCTTTGGTCCATTTTTTCCCCGGTTTCTTGGTTATTACGTTCTTCTGGTCAAATGATCAATAGATATTATTATTAATGTCTACTTCAGCGTAATGTTTACAATATTTTTCATATTTTTTTGGCGATATTCTTGAGAAATAGATTTCAAAGACTATACATATAATACAATATAATAAATGTGTTATTATTAGACAGCGGATCTTTATACAAAATAAAATTTTGATAAGCACAAACTAGTTACCATTTAGTAAACTTAAAATTTAGTAACTACCGACTTTCGAAACTAACTAAACTCCCCGACAGCAAACCTAAATCGCCATCTAAAAGACAGAATTTCCATTCCAACAGAGAAATTACATAAACAAAAATTCCCTCGAAAAGGGAACCGTTTTATCTTCACCGGCTTCCTGCTCGGGGTTCAGTAATTTTAAGGTTAATTAAAGAAACGTGAACAGGAAAGCGTAGTAAAGTCCGCATATGTCGACTTAAAACGGACCGCCACGTTTCTCAGAATTTTCACACTTCACATGCTCGTCGAGTGTACTTTCCGGAATCCGTCGAATCCATATCGATTCATTTCCGACTCGATAACGCAAAACGTTTGGTAAAATGTTGTGCAAAGTCAGTACGCCGCGCGCCGCGTCGGCGTCGTGCAAACCGACGATCGCGCGTTGCATTTAATTATGTACAAATATATTTATTTGCGATCGCGTCGGCAGTTAATACGTGCCGAGAGGATGGAGAGGGGCAAGGGGAGCGGTAATGCGATCCCCGAGGCTGTGGTCAGGGTGTGTTCCACTGACCGAACGATATTTATGTGTTACGAGTGTACGGCATGCCAACTGCCCGCTAACCTCTATTCTCTTAATCGAGTAAGACTCGCCGCCATAATCACGGGAATTTTCAATCGAATCTCTCCAAGATCAAATTACTCCCTCGCGTTCACCCGCTCAACCCCTCCTCCCTTTCGGGCTGACGGATGTTTCCATCGGAGCAACGTTGACTGGATGCACTCGGCCGCGTTGTTGCCAGATTTTCGCGAAAATTCAATTCTCGTCACTGTAACGTGACAGCACAATTTTTCGAATTGTTTTTGTTTGTAAAATGGTCTCTCTAACGCCGATAACACGTTTCGGTGGAAGAGGACTTTGCCTCGCAAGTGTCCAATCAGTGATGGTAAATGCTTTTTGGGTTGTAATAGTTCGTAGAAAATACTTTCCATTAGAAAAAATCGCAATAATAATTGTGATAATAAAATTACGCGTACCACTGTATATTACGATGTAAAATATATAGATGTTTAATAATAATAATAATAATAATTAATAACATTAACAATATTGTATGCAATACTATATGCTAAAGTAGAAGATTAAATTACGATAAAAGGAGGTTCAGAATTTCTGTTACTATAAAATTTTACCTTAAAAAAAATACGTTCACTTCAATGTGAATTTTGTATACTCACAAATGGCACTGTGATTGTTCAATACATTTAAATTTCAACACAAGTAATGTACTTCGTTAGAGTTCGTAAAATATTTATCCATCGCGCTAAAATTCAATTTCTATTTTCCACCCCCGGTTTTATTTATTTTCTTCGATAGTTTTATTTACTTCCCATTCGTTCTGAACCGTGAACAGCGTAATGCTAGAAGCTCTCACCGATTCGAACCGTTAAATTTAATTCCGCTACAGTTCGTTGGCCAGAAAAAAGAGGGAATAAAAAAAAACTCGGAATGAGTATCGGGTGGCCGAGATAAAGAAGTAATTTATTAAAAAAAATAATGGTACATTCGCTACAGGTGTTCGCGTGTCACGAATTAGCGCGGGCAACGGCGCGCGTAGAACACGCAATTACACGTATATTTCGGGGGCGGTAGCCGGGCGCAAAATGCCACAGCGATTATGATTATTTTGATTCGGGCATCGACACGGTTCGCGGCTCGGCTAAAGCCACTTAGTGTTAACGCGAGCGCGTTTCGCGTCCATCGTTAATTGGATTTAAATCAACGCGCGTTACAAACGAACGTGTTCCGATCAAGGGACGCGGATGCTACGCGACGCAGCGAATATTGGAACCGAATTCCCCGTCTATTTGCTGTGCACACGTGTGATCGAGTTCCTATGCGTTCTATATGCATGGGTATTAACAAAAGTGGGACACTTCCCGGAACATCTGTTAGAACAAATCAGAATAGTGGAACGATTTTCATACGTTGTGTGCTGCGGTGTGCCTAGGAGATTGCTTCTGGGTATCGTTGTTTTCATATTACCCGGTGGGACTTCTTTTTCAACTACCACTGTATGCAATATGTATATGAAACTTGTCTCATTGTAATATTTTTCTTTTAACAAATAAAAATTACTTTCAACGCGTTTGTTGAAAATACTAAAATATTTATTTATTTATTTATTCATATAATTTTTGCGTACAACACAAATTTAGGCTCTTCGATTTCATTGTTCCTACACCACTTGGAGGGTCATCTTCTCAGCCCAACACCATAGTACATCAAACTTATTCCATTATATTAATTGTTCCTAACAGATGCTTTGACAATATTTTACTTTTGTTCATAGCAAAAAATTTATATTGCTGCTGTGAGTCCAGAAGATGCTCTCGGGTTTCCCTGACGATACGCGGTTCTAAGAGTCATCTTTTCAACTCACGATCAATTTTGCCTCCCATCTCTAACTTATTGGAACCCATCGAACGGTTCCACATTTTAAGCACTGTGTACACAGCCCTGCGCACGCAGCTCGCGTCAGTTTCACCTCGATCCGCTTCCTATATTTTCCTCGGGATTTATACGTGCCCTTTTACCGGGAATAAATTATGCAGAAGTCGAACGTACGTGCCGGGCTTCCGGAATCGAATATCAGGAAATAATCAAGAATGAATTATTTATTGGGTCGCGCGTTCGTCGTCGTCTGCGACGGGGGTTGAACGGGTAGCCGAGTCGAAGAAATAAAGGCCGCCGCGATAGGGGCGCTGGTATCGGGCGGGTAGAATCGGAGGGTGGCATGTGGCATAGAACATACATATAACGTTTACTGGGCTATAATCTTGCGACACGTATCCGAAGTCTGTTAATACTCGGAACCGAGTATTTTCGCGAGACAACGGGAGGAATCTCAACTTTATAGTGAATGGCGCGGCGGAGACAAATCCGTGGAAAGGGGAGAGTGACGAAATAAAGGGAGCTTACAGGGAATGGAACACGACGGTACAGAGAGAGGCGGAACGGAACAGGAAGAGAGATACCAGAATGAGGGGAAATAGCGGCTGAACCGGCGGGATGGAGAGGAGACAAAGGAGTGGAGACGTTTACTGCTCATTACGCGGGCAATCTCTTCCTTCAAATCGCAACCTTTTCGCCCGCCAGCTCTCAGATATTTCATTCTCATTCCGTGAATCCCATTATTTCCAATTGCTTCGCGGCGACGTCGACGCTGTCCTCTCTCCCCACTCTTCCCAACCCTCGCAACCATCCCTCGTGTCTCGTGTCCACGGTCGCCTTCTCGCTTCCGTTTAATCGTTGGAACGACTCCGGGAGCTGAAAGTAATATCCCCCGTGGATATCGAGTTACATAAGTTTCCTTTCCGCTTCTGCCCCCGACCGGAGGATGGGGTGAGATTTCGCGAATATAAACGGAGCGGCGCGGCGCAACCGGATCTCGAATTGATTCGCGTTTAATCGTCCCTCGACGCACAAATAACCTTCCCGATCGAGTGAAATTTATTGAGCCTCGAGACTGATGAAAAAAGTTGCGTGAAAAAATCTGAAACCGTTATTGTAATAGGAATCGTCAAAGTTTCGGCCAATGGGATCGCGAAGAGCTGTGCGTGGGCGGGGCTTCGACTCGGTTCCGTCTGTCTTTCGGTACACAGAGGGCGACAAAGTCGCGCAAAGAACTTCATTCATCGGGTAGTGTTTGTTATTGATCCGAAGTTCAAATATCTTTTTGCGAGACATTTGAACGTTTCTTCGCGAACTTTTTACGCTTTTGTCGAGGGACCCAATATTTGAACTTCATTTTAATCTTGAATTTCATACTTGAGACTAACTCCTCGAGTTTCTCTCTCGCTTCTTCTGTACTCGTTAGAAATTCTATCGGCTGCACCGGCGAGATGATTCCATTATACTTTCCACGATCGAAATTACCGAGCTCCTAATAATCCCGCTCGTCTCTGAATAATCAACGCCTTAATAATCCACGTTTTATTATCGGTCCTCCGAATCGTCGGTTATTCAAAACGCGGGGTCAGCCGAGGCGTTGAACGTGCCGAAAGCGATCATTTTTGCCCTCCTCCGTTCCCGGTACGCGGCGCAGCGTCTTGCGCCTCGGTCTTTGATCACAGTCCACCCTCCCGGAGGTTCGTTAACTTCCACTCTAATTTCGGATGCAGTATAACAAGCCGTCGGCGACGGCCAAGTCCGGACGGACTTTATCGATTGCGAACTCTCCAGAATTTCTCGAGATACATCCTGGATTGGCCAGCGTCGCGGTGCTCGGCGAGAATTGATCGTCAGAGTCGCCGAGGCACGCTCTCGACTGTGAAATAGCACCGCTTCTTTCGACGGAGTCGCGCGTTTGCGTTTTCCGCAAGGAAAGCTGTTCCGTCCACTCTAAATTATGGATGTCGAGGAACGCGGACTTTCCGTTTGCGTCCGTTTCTGTGTTCGGTCGGTTGGATGTTAATATTTTCGGTCATTTGTTTTTGCCCTCGACTCCCACGAGAATTCCTCTATATAATCGTGTCTTCGCTGATAAAAAAAAAAAAAAACTTTCGTCTTCCTCTGTCTCTTTGTTTCTTCGTGTTTATGGCTGAACGAGCAAAACTTCTGCCGGAGATGATCAAATAACGAGGGTGAAGCGTTCGGTTGACGAGGGAGTGCTGTACTTTTGCTGGTATTACTGAACTTGGTCGTTTCTGAAGAACATACTGATGGTTCTGGGTTGATATTTTGAAGTGAAGGAATGAAGGATTTTTCAAGGCGAATTTTTTTTTAATGAAGAGCGCCGTAGAATGGTTATTAAAATTAACGAGTAGTACTTGCAGGAGAATGTTGATGTAACTATCAATTATCGTTGTTAAGGTTTATTATTTAGAATTTCAATTATGTATTGCATTAACTCTAAGAGTACAATAATTTTGAGCAAAACTTAACTTAAACCACAATTTTTATAATTATTCTAATAATTATTAATATTTTATATTACAAATATAAAATCGATTTAAAATTACAAAAACAAAAATATTGGTACAACTAAAATTTTGTAAAATACTGACTTGTTGACGATGAAAGTTTCTCTTCTCTGAAAAAATCAATTCTGAACATTTAGAAAAATTGAATGAAGTAAAATATTAAAAAATCATAGGCTACATTGTAAATGGTTTATTGTCGTTTAGCACAACAATTTTTATTTGATATAATTCAGTTCTTTCTGTTGTTGAATGCAAGTTAACAAAGTTTCTCAAATTATGAAGTTATACAATTTCACATAATTTTATTACTTTTTCATTTTCACTGATAAAAAAAATATGAAAACATAGCTAAGATATTGCCTAATATTTTCTATAAAATTCATTTTTTTTTTTTTTTTTTTTTTTTTGTTATTAAACATTCATAGGTGAAAAAAATTTTAGATTCACGCGGTTTCATAGCGCCTTACTATCTCAATATTTTTATTACATGAAATTTTATTTTTGTTCAACATTATTACAAAAATATGTAACAACTCTGTTTGAGATTTTCATGAAATTCGAAAAAATTCTAAGAAACATACGAAAATGTGTATATCCTTAGACAATTATCTGGTACCTAAAGTGGTTGAAATGTTCTTTTATAAAAATACAAATTCCTAGGATTTTAAAATCTTACTCGTGCCATAAAAGACCTGATGTTGCCTAGGAAGAGTTAAAGTCATACCAATGGCCCAACATTTTTATGACCAACACCTAACTGTAAACATTAATTGTCTTGTAATCTTCAAGAGGCCATCGCATATAACCCTCCACATTCCTCAATTAGTTTTAATCTATACTATTCTCTAATCGCCAGATGAATAACAGTTAAACAGAGCGCATTAAATGCAGATGCATCCCTAAAGTTTTTGCCCATGTTGAATCTAACAAGCTGTAGCACAGCTATTTCTACGTTTGATCCCAGATACGCTTTCTTCCGTAAACGTTAGTAATTACCTTCTTCTCCTGCCTTTTTCCTCCTTTGATTCCACTGTATTTCTTCTTGCCTCTCCGCGTGGCATTGTCGGTTAAGCGTGGAAGAGTTTAATCTTCCCTCTGTCATGTTTCGTTCGGACGTTCTCGGTATCTGCGCCGTAGTCTCGCCCCGGACCTCGGTTTAATGAAAAACCGTAAAACGGAGCGAGAGGGAGAGAGGAGAAAGAGAAAAGAAGGTAACACGCGAGAGAGGGATATTTTTGCCTGTTCAATCATCGTTCGCCGCGCTTCGTATATAATTACGTCGGCCGATAATCAGCCGCGCGATATCCCATTGAGGTCTTTGAAAACGTCTGGGGGAAAGGGCGGAAAAAGCTTTGTGGAATCGTTAAACGGATGGAATTTCGCGTCCGAGGGATTCGGAGGGGAGATCGACGCCGCGTCGGGAAGATAAGAAACGTGGCTCTCGTCGCGTTTGCCTCTGATCGATCGCTGTTTTTCTTCGCCACCGTAATCAAACGCGGAAGCTCTCAGGGAATTACGAATCTACAATCGCTGGAAAACACATAACTACGATCATAAATTCTGTAATCGGACATTTGCATCTTCCTAGACGGATCTTAAAGTCCCTCCATTTCGGAGCTTCGGGAGACAAGAACGCGACGCGGGAAAAAAAAATTGGAGAAGCTTTCGATTAACACTCGCGATATTCGGACAATCAGGCCGGACTCCGGACGAATCGCCGGGAAAAGTGCATTTCGATAGTCGGCTAACTACGTTCGACACCGATTCGTTTCGAGATATCGGATCGTTCGGTTCTCGGTTCGCTAACTGCGCGTGAAAAAATTGGCGCGCGCGTCAACCGCTTCTCACTTAAATAGATAACAGGCGACGGATTGCAGTCGATCGCACGTTGGCAATCTGCTCGATATTAGTCGATATGGTTCGGCGCTCCGAGGGACAAACGCCTCGCCAATTTGCCTAATTGCAGGCACGGAATAAACACATGCGAGCAATCGTAGGGGTGCTAACAAGTTTGTTTTGTGTCGACGCGCGAAAGAGAATCCCCTATCAGGTGATATTAGATCCGACGTCGACACCCAGAAGTACGAAATTAAGAGGAAAGAAAGCGCCGAGAGACTTCCTCCTCTCCCTGTAATTATATCAAAGAAGTTTGCTAAAAGTTTCGGCCGAGTCCCTCTGGTTTTTCTCGACGTGCTTACGGGATACTCGAGGGGGAACGCAATCGATAATTTCAGGTGGTTCTCTTAATAATAGCGCGGGGGAAGATGAGACGACGGGGACGAGAGAAAAAAAACATTTTCCACCGGTGGCCTTTCGCGCATCAAAAAACACTCGCCGGCTAACGACGCGTACGTGAGAAGAATTTTAAATCCCCGTAGCGCCGGAGCTCCGAGAAGCGAAGGAGAGAAACGTCCGGTGGCACAGTTTCGCTCCGCGTCCCGCATTTGCGATAAATTTTCTGATTTAACAGGACCTACCCAACCCCTCGCCCCTATTCTCTTTCGACTTCGTACAGTATTTATACGACGATCGCCATTCAGAGCGAAGGGACAAGGTTAAAGGTGCACTTGTGGTCCCGGAGAATCGACAAAAATTGCTCGCCCTCTGATAAAGGGTGCCTCGTTTGTTCGATTTTCCGGTTCTTGGGTTTTCTATTCGAGTGTAAATGCAGGAGATAATTTGTTAACGCGATGTTCATTTTTTATTGTTCGCTGTTCTTGCGAAGCATATTTTTCTTTAGAATTTTCACAATCTGCATTGGAGTCTGATTTTTTTTCACTATTTTAGGTTTTGAAAAAATTTGAAAAAATTCTGCGGGTGTTTGTTTGCGTTTCTACTTTTTTATAGAAGCGTTGAATAAATTTAATTTTCACTTCTGTATATTTGTTTGTTAGTTA
This sequence comes from Perdita meconis, assembly GCA_030770465.2. NCBI lineage: Eukaryota > Metazoa > Arthropoda > Insecta > Hymenoptera > Andrenidae > Perdita > Perdita meconis. The sequence continues at coordinate 19,315,186 of JASKOS020000005.1, read as the reverse complement.
TTTGTATATTTCTGTACTTCCATTTCCTGTCAGTTCTAAATAAACATTTTTATTTATTTTCTTTTTCGAGTATAAACTCGTCACAAAAAATAATTCCATGGGACCTTTTGACCCCTTTAAAACATTTTCCAACAAAAACTAAAATTTGAAGGATTTTACAAGTTTTGTTTGCGTCTCTATTAGACAAGTTGTCCATATTTAGTATACAAATGTCTTTCGCGCGATTTTTATAAATGTAATTACTCTAAAAATGAAGTGCAGTACTTTCAGGTGTCTAGTTCAATGCGACGTAATTAAAAGAGCGGGAATAACATCATTTTACCAAACCATTTTTTATTAATTCAGATGCGAAATCCCTGATGAGGTCACGAAAAGCCCAGCGCACCACTCCACATTTAATAATATGAGATAGTTAATGATTACTCCTCTAATGACTCAAGAAAATCAATTTTTATACCTGGCGCATCTGATTTACCTAATGAAGGATTCCAAGTCAGTTTTTAATTACTTGGCTAAAATTTATATTACTTTTTCAAATTATTCTTATCTCCAGCCGTCCTCAAGGTTTTTCCCTTATTAATATGTATACTTCTATTTTAAACTTTATATTTAGGAGCAGAATCTGACTTCAGTTATTCTTAACAAACTTTTTCAAATTTTTCATTTCGGGTTTCACATCTTATTTAGTGGATGATTTCGTTTTATAACAAAATGCAATGAATTCTGCTATATCAATCAATCTACCACTTTTGTTTGAAATCTCGCGTCATGGATGGATGAAATTTTGCTACATCTATATATTGGAGGACCTTTTGTCGTCCAAAATTACATTATGATGTACTAGGTTGACCTCGACTCTCAGCTCTCTGCATTCAATTTGGATGAATGCGTAGATGAAGGTGGATGTTAAGTTAGTTGAGCATATTGATGAGACTGATTCTATTGTTCTGGGTGTAGATAGTAGATATTTGATTGTGGAGGAAATTGGTGGAAATTTTGATAGTTAGGATTTAACTGTAGTATTTCGAGTCTAAATTTTAGATTTTGGACAATCGTCCCTTGAGAGAAGAGAAAAGAGAGACAAGGGAGAAGGTATAGGGTTATTTAAAAGGTTCTACGTAGAAAATATAAATTAAAATTAAGGATTTTATTCAAGAGAGAACTTCAGAAATATCTTCAACAGAACTTTGGTAAAATTCATAGAAATTGTAGTTCAGGTACTTTATAAAGTTATGAAGGTAGAAAATTCTGAATTCTTGGGCTATGATAAGAGGGCAGATGTTTATGCAAATTCATACTTTTTAAGGGCTCCGAAGAAGAAATTAAACTTGAACAAAAATTTGCCTTAGCTTCTACTTTCTACATATTGGAGAATATATTTTATTTTTGATATTTTTTTATACATATATTTTTGTAAACTGTAGAAAATTCGAAAGAAAACCCAATTTAAAATTGCAGGAATCATGGATGCAATCATTTGAATTACGCAAAATTACCTTATCCTTATAACTGTAACCAATTCGGAAAATCTACACAAAGAAAAATGTAGAAAATTCCAAAACTCAATAAGAATTGTGGATATTCTAAAAAGCTCCAAAACCTAATTCGAAATCTCCTGGAACAATCGACTCAAAGTCCAGAAAATTCCAGGAAAATCCATTAAAAATCACAAAACTCGTAACTACAAGAAATTCACAAATCCGCAAATCCGCAAATCCGCAAATTCTCTAAAACCCTAAATGGGACACTTGCGCTATACAAAAGCATCTCGTTCATCGGCCTCGGGTCTCAACCTCGCCGCCACTCTACCGTGTTCCCGAATGGGCGTTAGTCTAAGTATAACCCAAGCTCCTCTTGTGAATCTAACCCCAGACGCGAATGAAGCCCAGTCGCAACCTCAGGAATCCAAACCGTCGAGCCTCTCCTCTCTTTCCCGTCTTCGCCGGGTGACACATGACCTCCGCGCGAAAACGGAGGTCCGCGTTTCTCCCCTTTGGGCGCGTCGCGAAAGGAAATTCCTCGGCTTCCCGGTGGCGTGTTCGAAACGATCAGCGGTGGCCAGGAGCACACCGCGGCTCTTTCTCTCTCGCGTGAATCATTAGCCGGACTGAAATACTACACAGGAGCGTTCAATGAACAGGGGCAAGGCAGCGCTGCAGCGGGCCGAGAACGGTCGCGCTCGCGCTCGCGCGCGCACGTGCGGCAGGCACACGACACGACACGCCTCGTCGTCTCCATTCAGCAGACCCGAGTTTAAAACTGTTTCAGCAGAAGTGGCGTGGCACGTGATTACACCCGGTTATTCTTGGCTCTCCGCGAGAGTTTGACGCGCGCCTCTCTCTCTCTCTCTTTCTCTCTCTCTCTCTCTGTTCTTCCTACTGCTCTCTTTTTCGAACCGCCATCAGGAAACGCGTAACTGGAACGCGTCGTCTGGACTCCGGCCCCGACACCGGAAGAATAACACCGTGAATCCCGCAGGGAACGGAGGGGGTTGCATGAGCGACGGAAGTACGGGGACGTGAAATCGGAGGGAGGATTAAAATGCGAGGAAATTATGGTTTCTGGTATTATTTCTGCGAGTGTTTTTCGAGGACTGAGAAAGAATTTTTTTTTGGAGGTGGAAAGAGTAATTGGATATGTCGGTGTTTGGAACCCCTTGTTCTATCATTTTTGTTGAGCTACAAATATTAGGTTCTTTGGAAAGTTCTGTTCGTTTGTAAGTTTGCATTTTCAAATGTCAAGTTTTTTCGAGAAAAAATCGTGAAAGTAACTGATAGGTATACAGCGAAAAGTGATTTAAATAAAGTAGGATCTGTGAAATAGCTAATTTTTTAATTCCTTTTTTTTTGAAACCTTGATTTCCGAAAAATAGAAATTTTAAAACGAAACGAACTTTTGAGGCAACCCAATATCTCAATTATTTTAAATAGAAGGTAGAAACATAACATATTTCAGTATTTATAATATAAAATTTAAAAACTCCTTTAAATTCTTTTTCTCTTCACTTTTAATAATTTAACAATGTTCATTCCAGTATTTGAGAGACATAATTCGTATCGCGAGTACTACACGTTATTATAGTATGTACAAGGAGTTAATCTTTGACTACTCTAGAGAAATTCTATACATTAATTACTGAAATTATTGACGAAAAATATAAGGTTTTATTTACAAAATGTCAATATTTCAAATTTTTTTTAAAATACTTCAAAACACCAGAAAAGTACATTTATTTAAATATTGTAGAGAACTCGATTATTCAGAGTTTCAAGTATTTAATACATTTGGTTTAAAAACATATTACGACTTTCAGTGAAGTTTGAAATATGGTTTAATAATGGTCTACTAATTGTTAGCATTCTGTATTACAAGTACAAAGTTGATTAATTGAGATTTTTCTATATTTTTTTACAGTTTATTCACTTTTTAAAAAAATTAGAATTCATGTTTTAAATGAGGTCTAAAATATAGAATTTATATTATTATCAAGAAGAATGTGTATTAATAAAATATTTTCCTTTAAAAGCGAGGATTTAGCAAAATGCAGTATCATAATACAAAATTAATTATCAGAACTTTAGATGTGAATATCTGGAAAAGGAAATAATGTGACATATGTCATTTTGTTTTACACCCACAGAATTTTTAGAGAACTTAATATTTTTTAAGTATAAACTTTATACGTATAAAAAATAACAGTATGGGAAGTATGGTCCTCTTAGGTATCAGTTAAAAATTTTCAGTAGCATGTAATTTACGTTTCTATTTTTTCTTTATTTTAAAGACACTGCTACAGTACCTATATAACACTAAATTATTTTTAATCTTGTGTAGTATTGGCTTTTTTGTGCGAAGTGTGATGAATGAATAAAGATTCATCGCTGCATACAATCGACTAAAAATTTTTTTGTGTTCTTGGACTGAATACAGCTTTATTATTAATTCGTCCAATCACAGGCCTCTGATTCGCGCGTACAAAACCACTCATGAAATATAGCTTAAAATCCTCTATAAAAATAATCCAATTTTTCCGTCATAAAGATAAAATATCTATAGTAGAGGAATAGTAAATATGGGTTACCGAATGTATTAAATTCTCTGAAAAAATTGTGGAGTAAAATTTTTCATTGGAATTTTATATAAAATACTAGAAATAAAAAATAGGGGGAAAAAATTGAAGAAAGAAAAAAATATTTAACACTAAACCTATACTAAACATATTTTAAATATGATATAAGAAAATATTGTATTCATTAGATTGTTCGAAAAAGTTGATAGCATTACTAGTTTTTATTTTTTCAGCGCTAAGCTTTTCTTTTAGAAAAAATTCGTGAAATTGACTTATGGATAGCAAAACGTGATTTAAACAAACTGTGGTCTGTTTGTCAATTTTATGATTTGTGTCGCATAAAAATTGGATTTTCGATGAACATAAATTTTAAAATTCTGTGAATTTCCCGAACAACCTAATATTTTAAATCAACGTTGAATAAAAGTAAAGAAAAACAGGAATAAATATTATTTTCTTGAACCAGGTATTTTTTCAAAAATCTTACGTATCAACACTGTAAAAAAAACCAGATATTTTTTGCCGATAGTTTTTCCACTAAAAATATAGAATAATTGAAGTATCCTGTCATAATCGCCTCCTTAAATATTTCAAATTAATTAATTGTCTTTATCTTATTACTTATTTTTCTCCTTTTTTTTTAAACTCATATCCCACGCCATAAATTTCAGAAAAATCGAAAGCTTAACACCGTTGGTTCAATATAAAAGCCAAAGCCCAATAAAACTAAAACACACTCGAAGCCAAAGATCTATAAATCCGAGGTCAAGTGTCGTCCCCCGAGACGATGTCCATGACGAACGAGCATTCCACAATTTTCGGGAACGATCGTTCGCGACCGGTGACCGGTTCGCCCTCTCCCCGATACCATCGAATTTTCGAGGCGCGTGTTCGCGTTGTCCCGACGATACGATATTGAACGGATACGTGGTCGGATTTTATTGAGAGAATCGGGGGGGATGGCGACGAGCGGCAAAGGGGCGTAGAGGCGGGAAGGCGGAGAGGAAGCAGCACCGCAGCCACCCGTCTTCGCAAGGCCTTAATCTCCTCGATTATTTCGTTTGGGGATGCCGCCAACAGATGGTGGGTTCGAGGCAGGGGAATCAATTTCAAGGAATCAGCCCCCGGGGGCCTCCGCGTTTCGCTTCTTGCGGGAAACATTGGAAATTGCTTCGACCCCAGTAATTATACGGCCGAGTCTTCGCTCTCTTTCCTCTAACCCCATGGATCCGCGGAGGGGAAAGGTTTGCGCGGAGGCCCCTCGTCCGAAACGTTCATTATCCTAATTTCGCGTTCAACCGCAAAGAAAAACGCGTTCCGGGTTGCCGGATCTCCACCTTCTTGTTTCTTTCGCCCTTAAATATTATCCGTAGTCTCGACCGTTTTGCGACATGTGCAATCAGAAAAATGATACGTTACTATTTCAACACTCGGCCGTTTGACCGTATTTCGGGAACGCGATGATTTCTTGGTCTATAGGAGGAACCGAAGGTGGGGGGCTGTGCTTACGTGGGATACTTTGCAATTCTCTTTTTTGCTCAGCCGCTCAGCTGCTAGTTTCCACAGATCGACCGGCGAGGAGTTGAAAGAAGGAAGACACGTAGGTGATCGGTGGTAGTTTGAAACTCGGAGGCAAAGACTAATGGCACCGCTGCGCCGCGGCGAGGACTACATATTACCGACGCTGAATTATACAGGCGTTGCGAACGTTAGACGCTATAAACTGGGATTCTACAAGCCGAGGTGCCACGGGTCACCGGTACCAGAGATCATAATCTGCGGAGTAGTGAACTCTGAGCCGCGGGTCTAGCTACGATGCCTATAGCCTCCTGTCCCGGGGAAATCGTGAACTGTGCGCGAGTCGTAAACCGTGAACTTCTACGGTCGTACGGCAATTTAAATCGGACGCGGGAAAAATGCAATCTTCGTATCCATTTTCGTTTCGTCCGGGACATCAATTCTATTTAATGGAGTTGTATTCTATTATGTTCTTGTTTTGCAAAAGGAAAGCTTCTTTAATTTCGCCCCGCCGCGCCGCGCTGCTGGAGATGCGAATTCCACCTCCCAGCCGGTAATTAAGGCGGGAACTTCAATGTTTTAGAAGACACCCACCTCTTACTCGTCTTAAGATTTCGTTTTCGATTCCTTGGAGATTCTTAAAACCATCAAATAAAAGTACGAACTCCTAAACTCCTAACACAGTGTGTGACAAAAATGGTCCATATTTTAAACATTTGTAAAACAAACTGAACAAATGTGCTCCAAAATTTTCACCCTGTATAATAATAAAATTTTGAACTATATTTATTCAGTTTAATTTATTGACATTTAAAATTAGGAACTTTTTGCCGCACCTTCAAGAAGTATTTAGTTTGACAAGCAATGAAAAGTTAAAAAATTACTGCTTGGTTGAATTTACTGTAAATTGGTTTAGTTTCTGTTTGAAGTCATTATATAAAGGATATCCAATATCTAATATTTTTGTAAAGAAAATGATGAAAATAGCAAAAGAGCCTATTTGACTTTTTAAAATATTCAGAGGATAATCCGTTTTCTTCACTTTTCAATTTCTTATCCGTAAAAATACGAATCTGCATAAAAATCTACGGTCTACTCATTACCTCATACAGTTTCCGAACTATTCGGCTAAATTAGAAAATACTATCACATTTCTTTATCAAAAAATTGTTAATAGACTGCAGATTTTCATACAAAATCAAATTTTTACGAACACAAATAAACTGAAACATCATTAATATTGCATTGTTAATATCTTTTATATTTTAGCATCTGTCAAAAGCGTTGAAAATTTTTTCATATTTAAAATTATCATAAATTCATGAAATTTCGCAGTCTAATTATCAGTTAATCCTCAATAAAAGCAACCATAGAAATTTCAAACTACCATTTTATCAAGTTTTTCTTATGGATCTTTAAAATATTGTTGCTTTGGGCCTCAACAATTTTTGCAGCTTATCCTTAGAATTGTCATGAATTTATAAGAATCCATAAGCTACTTATTATTAATTAATCCTGAATATGTAAAAGCAGCTACAACAAATTTCTCTCATTGACCTTCACAATATTGCAGCTTGCTGTCTACTATATTCTTCCCATTTCTCTTTCCCAAAAGAATAACAAATATTCCAAGAACCAAACGATCTTTAATTTCCCTAAAAGTAAAACGCCCTTCAGAATAATTATTCACGGACTCGACCCTTAATACTCGAAATTGGTCACAGAAGCCGTTTCCAGCCCCCTAAAGCGTGCCTTTCCCCAATTTCTCAACTTTCCCAACGGTACACAAAAGACAGTGGACTAAACACTTGCGAGAAACTCCGGGCCAGTGGGTCAACAGTAGCCGGATGGAAGATTTGTGACAGGAAGGTCTCGAATATCGGCCAAAGTGTTCGCATCTTCCGGTCGCTGTCTTCATTAAGCTCCCGGTAGTCCCGGTAGCCATAAAAGACGGGGCCGGGCGAAACGCGTAGAAATCGAGAAAAGCAGAGGTGTTTGTATACCAGCAGAGCGAACCCTATGACACTTCGGCGACCTTGCCCCCGTCATAAATCTTGCGGAGGAACGACCGAAACCTTTCTAACCGAAGCTCTCCCATCGCATCGGTGACCCAGTCTCCCACTTCGCTCGGCTACCTACCCCACGCTTTTTGTCTACCCAGAATTTCGAGATAAGCACGAGTTGCCCCACCGGTAGGTCGGAACTCCGCGAGTCAGTGTCGCTTTGACCGCGTAACCGAGAGGAACCCCCGCCCCCGTCTCCACAAATATTTCCTCGGGACTCCGTCAAAGCCCCTCGCAGTCTACAATTCCCCTTGTGAAGCGACGCTTCTCGTTTCTTTCTGTTCCAGTGACCAGTGATAGATTCGGGTATTCGCGTATTCCACGTACGTGAACTCGTCTCTGCTAGTGTCTCGCGTGTGAGTGCTGCTAATGTTTAAATAACGTGCCCTGGGAGTTGATTTCTTGGAGGATTCCGTCAAGGGAAAGAGTATCTTCGATCGACGTAAGGTAAGGTATTTTCATTTCTTTTTGACGAGGCGATGCGGACTTTATTTTTGAGACACTCTGGTGGGTTAATGCGATTACTGAAAGTATATTTAAAGAAGGTTCAGGCGAACGGAAGCTTCTTTTCTCAATTGCGTTATGTACTTCGGAATTGATAAAGTTGACGTTGAGAGACGCTAAGTGGTTCAGAAGTTAAAGTATCCTTTAACTTTCGATTTTTGGAAATTGGCTGGGTAATGATTTAATGCCGGAAATTATTGAGGTAATTAAAATGGCCGTTTGGAATATATTTCGTTCAAATTCCTCGAATTTCTGAAACGTTCTGTAATTTTATTGCGATGTATAGAACGGTAATTTTATTGATCTCTGTTTTGTTAAATATGTGTGCAATATATCTGGATATATTAATAAATTTCAATGGATTTTATAATTCATTAGAATACTCAATTTTTACTGTAACTTTTTCATATTGATGTTAGATTTACGACTTTATTATTATTAAAATTCACCCTTCTTTAAAACAAAATAACACTGTACTAATGTGTGTCTGTAAGGCAAAGGTGCGTATGTCACATTTTCAAACATTTTTTTATGTCTTAATTGAGATCCGGGAAGGAAAATTTATATTTTTACCAGAGAAAAAATACATAAAAGAAAACAAATACACAAGACAGTGTTTATCTTTAAAACATAGATGTTCAGTCAAAAAATAGTCTTTCACAAGTGTATGCACTGCTAAAAAGCGATGATATAAACAAGTAAATAAGAATAAAATATTGTCAAAAGTTTACGGTTTTTTAAAACCGCATTACCAAATAGTTAGAGCCGTTTATGGCCTGCGGGTCGCAGGTTGGACAAACCTGGTTTAAAACCTTAATGCCAATATCTCCAACATGAAAACATTTTACCTTACAACCACAGACATAATTTCTGGACCACCCAATATCCTGGACATACAAGTCTATACGTCGTAAAAAAAATACTCGCATCAAGAACTCCGGTCATAAATATCACACGACGAGTCGACAAATCGACGCGGGTCAATTTCGTCGGTAAATACATTACCGAAAACCCTTGCCGACCCTCGAAGATCAGAAACCGATAAGGAACAAAAGAATAACGACCGTCATGCGGAGAGTCGGCCCATTTTTTCCTCGCAACTGTAAAAAGGATCACAACCCTATTTTCCCGTCGCCGCGTCGTTTTGAAAGATAGGTTTTCGTCACGAACCTCGGGTCTTTCCCCCTTTTTATCATTACATTAATTCGAGAGCCGAGTTCCCTCCTCAGGGAATGTTTCGCGAACGGAATTAGCCTCGAAAACTGTGCGTTTCGTTCAGGCGGGTCCTGAGGAGTGTTTCGACGTCGCGTCGCGTCGCGTCGTGGCGTGGCGTGGCGTGGCGAATATATTTATATTCGCCGCGGCTCGTTCGGACGAATTTTCAAGAGACGCCCCGGACAAAGGTGCTATTGTGAACGGTTGTTAATTCCCCACCTCTCGCCCTCTTTCTCCCTTCCCTCGCGGGCCCGCGCGTTAATCTGGTTTGCTTTATTTTAATCACAGTGACGGGCATTGTTCCTCGGATACCTGCCTCGGCGGGGACGAGCATGTCTATCAAGGCGAGAAGGAGGAAACGGATCCCGTCGTAAATTTAATCAATTATCGCTCTCTCGTGTGTGCGCGCGAGTCACGGCCACGGCCTCTCCTATCGCCCATTGTCATTCTCTCCCCGCGTGTCGGTCTCGCTCTTTGCCGCGACACGACGGTTTGTTTCAAGTTAATGGACGTGGAACGGTAGAAATCACATAAAATCTAATAAAAAACTGTCTGCAATAAAAGTAATATGCATACCATTTTCCTTGGAATCAAAAGCTTGGACAAAGTCAAAAATTCTGTCCTTATATCCAGTCAACATTCTAATTACCACATCAGTAGTTATAAACACCTTTCTAAAAAAACTCTACAGAGAATTGAGTACTCAATGATGGAAGAACTTACCAGAAACTTTCCAATAACTCCTACGTTTTGAAAACGGTCTCTTTAAAAGAAACTTGAATCATCCCCGGCCATTGCTCCAAAGGCAGGTGTATCGCAATTCACACGGCTCGCGCAATTGACCGCCGCGCCGGTGAAAAATTTGCATCGCGGTGTGACCTCCGCCGATGGTCCCCAGCTGGTGTAATGACTTAAAAGGGACGAACGGTCGGCTGGGTTCACGCGAGGATTCCTCGAACGCGCTCGCCATACGGATACGGACGAGAAAGGAAGAAAGAAGAAGAGAGAGTTACAGATGCCTGTCGCGGAAGCTCCGTTTCTTTCATGCCCCCGACCGCCTAGGTTACCGATAATTGATGCCCGCGACCCAGCCAACCAGAGGAATTGCTACCTTCGACTTTCCTCGGTTTCCGGAAGTTCTGGCAGCCGATCGTTCGCCTGCACGAGCCGGCGAGCCGGCATCAACGCCATCGGAGCTAAACCGTGCACGGAACTGCACGGAACGATGCACGCTGCGCGTCGATGGCGCGCGTGTTTTTCAATTTTTTTTTCGGTGTCGCTCCACTTGTTTTTCCCCCTTTCTCGTTGCTTTTCCAACCAAACCGACGATTCTTTCACGCGGTCGATGGATATTCGGCGTTATATCGATCACGCAGGCAGAGACAGTATCTCTCGCCGACAGAGCGGCGGTCCTCGGTTTAGAAAACGTGCGAAATCGGGGAAACAGATTTTATTCGAAATCCAGTGAGAGCTATTTTTTTTCTTTTTTTTTTTTTTTTTTTAATGCTCGTCGAATCGAAAGCGTTTTTTCCTCGGCAAGTTTGAACCAATCAATGGAGTGCGTGACTAGCGAAGTGCCGAGCCAAGAAAAAAAAGTGCAACGTTGTTAATGGCCGCGAGAGAGAAAGAGGAAGTTTAATGAGCGGAGAGGAACAGGTATAAACGTTGCTCCGTTGGGGAATAATGCTCGGCAACACTCCGACGCGACGGTCTGGTTTTCGAGACTCCGGCCAGGGACGCGGCTCAGATCGACTCGTGTGCCGGTGGCTCACTTTCGTCTCGTTGAAGCCGTGAATACGAAACTCGATTCCTCTGAATAATTCCAAGATAGCTGCGAGTTTATAACGAATGCACGTCGCAGCGTTCGACGGCACTTGAATCATTTTTCACGCGAGAAAAGAATTTTTCTGTTGCTCGAAAATTTAACTGTTTTGAAATTATTTTTAAAATATCGAATTGCCATTTTTATTCCCCTTTTTAGGAACGGAATTTAACGATTCTAATTCTTCTCTATTTATAGTTTTGTGCGAGTTCCCAAGCGATTCTTTCCTCGAGGCACTATCGATGGGAACAAAAATCGAATGCAACGGGCGCGAAATAGTTGGGCGAATTTCGGGAGACTGATTTTTTTTTTCTCCGAGTTCTCGTTCGCTTCGAACGTTTCCGGGTAAGATTGAAATTGGTGGTCGAAACGAAAAATCTCCGCGGCGCGGCCAATCATTGAGCGTATCTGGTTGCCAGGAGGGCAGTGGATCAACGAGCTCGCTCGACAACGCTAAAAGGTTCGTTGTTTCGCGGTGGTTTGATGCATTTTCCGCGTCCCTTCGTCGAATCAATCTCGTGTGCAACTGATGTTTAATTAAATTCCGATCTATGATTGTTTCAACCCCTTTTACCGCCTAACCGTCCTCTCGGTCGTCGTGTTGCGCTTCGAGGGTTAACTGACGGATCTCTCGATGGACGGTCACTCCAATGGACACGTTACTTTTCTACTGAATCCAACCTCCAAAGTACCGTAGTTTCCTTTTTGATACTTGTGTGCCAGGATGGTTGAAATTTTTTTTCAAGGCTTTTGACGCGGAGAGAATGGTCTCTAGAATAGTTCGTTAGTAAAAAAAAAAATTTGTGTAAACTTTGAACGCGATTGAGTAAGAGGAAAAAAAACGTGCATCTGGCCTCTTGAAAGTTCGAATAATTGTTTGAATCCTCAGGTTCTCCTTCAATTTGAGTCCAATAATCTCATTTAATATTTCTACTGCGTTGATAAATAGAAATAAATCTTATTTTGTATTCTTAGAAACATTATGAGGTAGTAGAAGATTATATAAGTCTAGAAATAATTGTATCAACATTTATTAAATAATTATTAGTTTTTTTTTTATTATATAAAAAATGCCAAAATAAAGTTTAAAGTCTAGAAAAAAAGCATTTTTGATGTTCTGTTACTTTTTCTCCTGCCGCAAACAATTTTCGAAAAAAATAAAAACAAGTGAAGAAAATGAAACTAATTTTTTATGGTAATTTAAAAAATTTTAATGTGTATCTAACATTTTTTATTTATAAAGACTAAAAAAAATTGAATTCTTTTTAGAATAGAATTTTTTTTTTTAACTAGAACTATTCTAAATAGTGCTGTAAAAAAAATTGCCCATCTATTATATTGTATACTGGACCAAAAAATATTTTTTTGCGTTCTACGACCAACTATAGAATTGCAGAAAAAACCTCCGAACCAATCGTGAAAGAAGAAATTATTTTCACCTTTTGGGACATCAATAAAAATGTAGAACATTTTCATGAGTGGATGTAAACAGAGTAATGAATAAAGTTTACGAGCGCACATATCCGATAACACTTTTAGATTTCCAGTTACACTTGAATGACCCGTAATAATACAATAAGCTCGCGTTGCATTGTATGAATCACGAGATCATGGCGCATAAAGACTGCATTGATGAATGTCTTCATGCACCGCTCGGTATATGCTACTTGGAAAGAATATTAGGTTGTTCGAATATGCAATTGTATCGTATGGAGCGATTCAAACCCTGATTTAAACAAGAGAATAATAATTAACTTGCCTATATTATACTCGCCATTGACTAGGCAAATCATTGATGACGTTGCATTAAATATCAGGAGCCCTTTGACGAACCAGACCGTCAGTACAATACTTCACGAACCATTTATAACTCTATTCAGCCACCGTGCTTTCATATTTATCGGCTTTTGAAAACCTTTATAATCCATTTTGTTTTGGCAAGTTTACATTCTGCAATCATGTGATTGCTCCCAAAGCAATGTCTCTGTACATTTATCGAGGATGCGGGGATTGACAATAGTAATAGAAATTAGTTGAAACAGTGCAGGGTATGGTTCAGTCATAGTAATGGCCAGAAAAATCAAATTTTCTCGCAACAAATAATTTTTTCTCTAAACATTCGTTGAATTAAATCATGCGCGCAAGAAACATTCGAACAAACTATGTTTCCCGCCAACTTTTCGCCTCGCACTCGACACCCATAAGGGGAAGAATTCCATATAGACTGTTTTTAAAGATATCTCTTGTAGTTCCTGAAAAAGGTACATAATACATACATATTATGTGGGGAAAATACAATTTTTGGCTAACTAGATTCAAAGTTAACGATAGACAATGTCAGTTTTAAACCAGAATTGGAAATTTTTTATCGAAATCAATGTCCGACACCCCTTAACATTTTCATTAAAAACAAAGTTGTTTAAAATCGTCTGAGGAAATCACCCCTTAACACTTATTTTGGGACACGCTGTGTGTAATTTCTCTCTTAACTCCCGATTCCCGCGCAATCTCGATACTAGAAGAAGGTAGAGACTACACCTCGCGGCCACGTTTATCGCCGCAGTATTATTTATTCAGTCAATCTTGCGGAAGAAGCGAGCCAGACAGAACATTCCTCCCCGTCCCATCCCCCTTTTTTCCCCATCTGTCTCCCATGAATGATTTATGAACGCGAAATACCGACCGCGAGCCAGCTTCTCCGCGTCCTTCTCTCTCGCCCTTCGCGCGAGAAGTTTAAAAAGTTTCACGCCGTTCGTTTTGTATTTCCATAATGAAATCGCGTCGCGGAGGGTGGGGCTGTGCCACCCCCAACTGGCTGCTCCACCCTCTCTAACTTCCACTTCCGATGCTTTCACTCGACCGTGTGATAACTGGAGAAAACCCATCGAGGGTACCGATTATAAGACACTGGAGTCGTCCGTGGCCTGGAAAAACCACCGACGCGGCTTTTTTCTCTCGCCCTTTCCGCCCCCTTCGTAGTTTCCTGTTCACGCGTTCCACGTGTTTCGTGATTTCGTGCATCGCCAAGTCGGTCGAGGAGGGACGCCGAGGGAAGGGGGAAAGCGAAGAGGAAATGGCTGTTCAGCCATCGGGGGAAATTGTTCCTCGCGTCGCAAAACGAAACCAGAAATTTACCGGTATCGGGTGTAATAGGAGCCTCCCTTCGCTCCAGTCGAAAGGGGAATGGGGCACACTTTTACCTGCGTTTTCCGCTGACCTTTCCGTCGGCCTGCCCACGACCCAGGGACACCTGTTGTGTCGCACCGACTCAATCGCCTTCCAACCATCATTTTCGTAATGACATCGGGGATCGATAGCGGCCCGGTTTAACGAGGCGAAGAGGCAACCGAATGCCGCGCGCTGGTTTTGAATAGCGAATTCGGGGGATTCGTTAAAGTGGAGGCGGTTGCGAAGGTTCAACCAGGTGTTAATTAATTGGTAATATTTGGGAATCGTTAGAAGGACGGTTGGCCGATTTGCAGGTTCAGCGACGCGAAAAATAGAAACGGGAAAATTATACCTATAAACGGAAATAGACTGCGAACAAATTGGGTGAAAGATTGCTTTGCGATGGAAATTAGTTCGCATTTATTTAGGTTCTCTCGTTAGCGACTATTCAAATGCAATCGATTCAGTTTCTGCCAATGAGTGGGTTAAAACTCTCTCTCTCTCTATATATATATATATATATATAAAATATAACTTGATTTCTCATGAACTCCCTCTTTGTGGGATTCGAGGTCGAATCGTGCATCCGATTTCAATCTACCGAATTTTATAGTTTCCCCGAAACTTGCGTTCGAATGTGACCGCACAGGCCACCCTTTCATACAGAGTCGAGAAAAAAAAATTGCGTTCACGTAACAATCATAAAGCCCGAGGAAGCATAAAAAGCGAGCCTCGGAGGCGATAAGATTCCGTCGGCCCGCGGGGACAAGCGATTCGTTATTCCGTCCGGGCGAAACGCGAGTAGAGTTTACTGTTTTGTGCGACGATAGCAACCGATAAAGCCTCGACGAGGGCGCAGGAGAGGGAAAGGAGGGGGCAAAAGGAAGGAAAGGGGGGAAGAGTAGGCTCCTTTTTCGGAGAACCGTTTGACTTCGAACCAGAAGAGGGCTGTGCATACGGTGTGTCTGCGAGCCGGCAGGCTTTCTCTGTCTCTGTTCTACCTTCCGTCAGACCTTCTGTCTTGAATAGTGTGTTTCTCTGTGTGTGGACTCCACACTGTGGAGGCACAGTGGCACACACGCGCTCGCACGAACGCCACTGACCATCGGAGCCACTCGTATGCACCACTGACCTTTCGAGTCTGCTGGCTGCGGCCCTTTCATGGGCCGGTTGCGTTCTCGATGCCCGAGCAACACGTGGGGGTCGACTCTCAGGCGATTTTTGTCCTTTCGACGTCTCGTGGTCGCGTCAAAACGAGAGAACGCTGTTAGGAGCAGAATCGCGTGAAATCTCTATGATAGCGGCGGTCATACGATATCATGGTTTGCGGGGGATGGAATTGGGAAGAAGAGAATTTTGCGATTTTGCGGAAGGAAGTTTGCTTTTGGGAACATTAGGCTCAGAAAAGATTGGATGGGATCAAATATTAATTGAGATTGGGTATTGGACAAAGCGAATTTTTATCGGTTCATTTTTATAGGTTGATTTTGAAAAATTTAGATTCTTATGAGACTAACAGATTAGAGGTGAAAAAAATTAGCCTAGATACTTTCCTATTTTAGTGTCCTGAAAAATGATTTATAGATGAGAATTTTTTTTTTTAGAAACCGTGAAATGGACAAATAAGGAATAGCTTTATAGTCATGAATTTATACAACTGTCAATCTAATTATTAGAACTAAGCAAAGACAGAAACAATTGTATCAATTATAATTGACTACCAATTTATACAGTGAATGATTTTTAAATTATTACCTTGGTAAAAAGTATGTGTTTTCTATCTTTATACAAAAATATTACTTACAAGTCTGCAATGTTTCCAAGTGTAAAATTTGTATCTTGCAAAAATTAGTTCGTTACTAAAACAACTTATTGCAATTAGACTTGCATTACAAAATTACATATTCCAATACAGATTCGTCAGGCTCCATAAACAGCTCTAATAATTTCAAGTGTAATAGGTTAAGTGCTCTAATAGTTTAAAGTGTAAAAAAATATTTCAAAATACAAATCTTCTTAAAAAAAGGTATTAAGTACAAAAATATCTGAAAACAAGAAAAGTTCTTGGAATAATTACAAACACCTCCAAACAAGAACCTCGTAAATAAAATATAAGAAAACACTTCCCAATAAAGCCTGGCAACCGCAACTCCAACAGAATATGTATTTCTCAACAAACGCAAAGTCGCTACGAGAAGAAGCTTCATCCCACATTTTCTATTCATTATTCAACAAAGAACCGCCCCATCCCATATCCTCACACAAATGTCCCTCCCTCCGTAGACGAGCTTCACAGAAAAGCAACTTCCTAAAAGAGAGTCTCCAGAAGAGTTCCACGCGTTAATTTCTATTCATTAAGTGACGCGCGATATTTCCATACAAGCGAAGAGGCGCCCGGGCCACCGGTGTCTCATTTGCACTTGAAGAGTCAGAAGAAATTTCATTTTTCCCCGAGCATTCACAGCGTCATCCTAGTTCGCGCGGGCGTCGCGTCGGGCGTCTTTTAATCATCTCGGACGCGCGCGCATCAAGATATGTAAATACTGCGTTGTATCACTGGTTAAACTCACCACCGTTGAGCAGCATCCGGGGAATACGATTCTCGGTCGAACCTCCCATGAACCTCCTCGGCGGGGGTGTAATGTGTTCATCGTTCGTTCACGTAGCTCGTTTATATTTAAATGAACCGTTGATTCGATATTATACCGAAACGTTCTTCCCTTTTGTTCGCCCGCATCGAGACCTACATCGGGCGGAGAGAGAGCACATCGTCCGCCACGCAAGGAGAATACGAAATTTAGGGAAATCGTACGCGATGAGAATATTTCTTCCTCTCGGCCCACCCTCCGTCCACCCTCCGTCCGCCCCCCCAGCTGCACTCCATCCCTCCAGTGGCACTATAAATAACCGGGATAATTATACCCGCGTCGCGAAGTTTATCCGGTCGGGGCGTAAAACGCGCGAAAAATCTCGTCACCTCGTTGTCGCTTCTACGAATTAACGGTCGCGGAATTTTGTTTCCCCGCTTGTTTATTGTTAATATATTATCGCCGACGTGCGCGCGCGTAATTTTTCGCGTGAAGAACGACGCGACAGGGATCGATTTATAGTGGGCGTCGGAGGAAGTTTCGGATAGTTTCTCTTTTTTAATTTTTGCCGTCACCGGAGAGACTGAAAAGTTTCTATTCCCTTGGTTGCCGGTTGCAACGAATCGCTGTATAGTCAAATTGTAAATAAATCTGTATTGTTAGCACCTATTCACTTCGTGCGTTTGGAAAAAATATTAGATCTGTGCATAGCGAATTTGCTAGTGACCGAGTTTCAATTAATAATTCAGGCCCTTCGACAAACCGAACTGCAGCTTGCAGCGATCCAATAATACCATAATTTATTCATATTTTATTCAAAATTCTATGCAACTCTCGACTCTCCGGATCTATCGGTTTCTAAAGGCTTTATTGTATATTTAGCAGTTCGCATTTAGGGGGTGGGTCACGATTACATATTCGCGAGGCTTTCGGAAGCTCGAAAACACGAGGACGCCCAGTGTCGTTAAAGCAGTCTGTCGACGGCGACGGACAGTCGTAATTACCGCCTTTGAGTCGGCCACGTTAATTTATCGACGTTGGTTACGAGTACGCGGCGTGTTAAAATAACAATGAAGATTTGTCCTCGCGCCTCCGGTGTTATCCTTCCGATTTACGAGGATGTAAAGTTTCCGCCCACGCGTCAGCCCCTGGAATTTCACGCCGCTCTTGCCCTGTCCGCGGCTATCGCGACGATAAAATTATTGCCGCGATCGCCAGTTTCATTTATCGAGGGATCATCGGGAACGATTAATGAGGTATTCGAATAATTGTGGGATTTTTCACTTTTCGAACGATCGTCGATTGTCGACTGACCCACTGAGTGTTATGGATGTCCGTGCAGGATTTGTATCGGCGAGAGGAAAATTAATTTGGATCGAAACTTTTCATCACTGCTTTCAACTATTTTCTCTTTTTCAACTTTCCAATAAAACTAATTTTCTATTTTATTTTCTATCGAATTACATCTATAACTGGCATCGCGCGTTCAAACTCGAACGCAACAAACACGGTAAAAGAATTTCTCATACAGATGCGTGCGTAAAAGCGTTTAACAGCGGATTTTCCCCGATACAGGCGCGTTTCTATCGATGCAGCGACAGTCTGCGAGATGCGTTCATCGATTGTCCCATTCCGCCGCGCTTTCCATGAATTATTTATCGCGGTGGCACCGTAGGCAGCAATCGAATTCGATATTTTAATAAATTTTCATAAAAACGAGCCGCGACACACGAGCGAGGTAGCCGCGTCTCGTTCCTGGCGCGTGATCAAACTGCGCGAGCGATTAATTTATCGCGGGCGACCGAGAAGAGTGAAGGGAGGACGTCTGTTTCCAGCTGCAGAGCTGCGAACGTCCAGAAAACTGAAAACCGAAACTCGTTTCGTCGAATGGAACGAAGCGCAGATCGAACAACTGCTTGGCAGTGCTTTCGGAAAGGGAATCTCAAATTGGCCGAATTTTTACCCCCGGGGGGGATCGGAATTAATGGATGTGTTTAAGAATTGCCAATGAATCATGCGATTTCGCTGGTTCTGCGACGCGACGAGCGAAACGGGGAGAGTTTTTGGCATAATATCACTTCGGTCCTCTTGTTTTCGTTGATCGGTGATTTATGGTTATATCGAGGACGTTTAATGCATTTACGGCGGATTTAAATATGCAGAAATATCGAAGGATTTGCTGAAGCACAGAAACGTGCGAAGTAAAATATGTGTTGCGGCCTTTAGAAAATGAAATGCATTTTTATTCGACTCTCAATTCTTTATTGAAATTGGATTCAGTTGAAATTCAATATTTTCTCAGCTAAAACGCCGCGGAACCTATTTTTAGAGTATTTATCGATTCCCTGGGTTTCACCTCTTTCAAACCGTTTCGAAAGTTAAATACCGATCCCAGAAAGAAAGAATCTCTGGATGACTCGGTCAGTACTTTCCTTTGTTCTCCCTCTCGACTCCCGCAAATGGAAGGTTGACAGAGCCGAAAGGTATTTCCCGTTATCAGAAAATGGCATTGTCGGGAGCCGGCGAATAGATAATCGGAAACTGTTTTTAACCGCCCCGTCCGTCAATTAAAGTGACGTGGGTCGGCCGTGATTCACGGCTTTGTCACGAGACAGCCACGGATGGTCGAAGATCCACGGTCACTTGGCCGATCAACGAATCCTGCGTCACGATATTTATGCACCGCGTGATTCGCGATTGTTTGCCACGTTGCAAGAATTAATCCGTGGCGTGCAGTAATTTTCCATTGTGTCGAGGGCGGAGGAAGGAAGAACCTAAACGAACCATAACGAAGAGAGGGTGGTGTAGCAAATCGGTGAGGGTGAGGCGACAACTTGACGATAGAGTCAGGGGAGGGTGGCTGGAAAGACTGTCAGAGGGTAAAAAACGAGCCCAGTTTCGGGGATACAAATTGATATTCTTCATAAAATTGTAATTTTGAGCAACGGGGGCTGGCTAGTACATATAATACTGTCAGGACGTAAAGACGGAGAGCAGTGACAATAGAAGAAAAGGCAGGGAAAGAATACAGGTGCGATGGAGTTGGGTCAGGGGAAGAGCGAAGGGGAAGTGGGACAAAGGGTAGAAGGACCGTCGCTTTGAAAGGAAAGAGGATTAGGGAGGATGTGGAGGACTAATAATGGAGCATGCATTGAAAAAAGAAATTGAAGAAATTGATGGTAGAATAGGAGTCATAGAAATTAAATTAACCATTTTATTGTACATGCAGTACATATTTTTGAAAGGAACAAGAGTAGACGCATCTTTAAAAGATGGAAGCTTGATCAGGAGATTTAGAGCGGATCTTTTTATTTGTTTAAGCCGATTTTAGATTTTTGTGAAGCAAACCATAGAAAAGTTATTTTCAATGCAATTTCAAAACATTGAACATAGTTTTCTGAGCTACCTGACACTACAATTAAGCGAGTATCCATCACTCCTGAAAGGTCAACTAAAAAAGCGGCACAGTCCATCCATCAAACAACCAGCCATCCAAACAATAGTCCATCAGAGCAATCAAAACGAACCTCCACAACTTCTCCAAATCCACACAAAGATAACGCTACAGTTTAAAATTCTGCTGACTTACGATCCGCGCAAAGAGAAACCGACCGCGATTATAATCGTCGATTGTGCATCAAGTCGATCGGCATCCAGAATCTCTCGATGCTCGTGTTCCCATTAACTAAGGCCTCCCCGTTCGTGGGATCCCACGCACCATTATCGACGCATCAATTAAGACCGAAAAACGCGGCGGTCCCCAGTCCCCAGGAACCGATAGAGGCGGGGTGCGGGGGGAAACGAAGTGCAAACAACGATAATTATTCTCCTGTGTCTGCTGTGTGGTCGCCTCGCACGCATGCAACGGCAGACGTCCAGGCGTCGTGACGCATGGATGCATTGTTCTACCTACTCTCCGCGTCCAACAATACGTCTAGGATGACTAAGGTGAGGGCCGTCTGCCTGCGTACTTTCACCTGCGTGGCTCGTTTGATATTCCACGGAGATCGTGAGCCCGTCGTGGATCATCTGAAAAAATACTGACGGGGAATCGGTGAAGGATGATGACGCATTCTTTGGAATGGACGGTGCCGGTGAAATGCTGGATAATTCTGTGCAACGAGTCAATGTTTTGCTAAACCCTCTTTTGCTGAGAGGACTTTCGATTAGGACTGAAATGTCAAAAGTAAAATACATTTTATAATCTTTAGCGGATATGACGTATTTTTATTCAAGTTTTAGTTCTTTTTTTGTGCTGTGAATATTGATTTATTTTCGGTTAATCATCAGATAGTCTTCTTTTATTTTTATTTACTGAGACAGAGAATCATATAGAAAGATAATTTATTCCTCGAAATAGGTTGAGAATTGCTTTTTGTCGCTTTTTAGGTTTGTTTATTACACCCTGTTCTAATTAAAAAAAAAAAAAAAGTGTGATACTCTTTATGAGAAAAGTTAAAAAAGTATTCCACTACACAATGGAATTCTAAATTTGCTGGGGTTGAATGTAGTCGAATTAGTTTTCATTTCCCCCTAACCTCCTTTTTTTGTCGATTTCTACGCTATCTAAACACGAAATTCATACAAATATGCTCCAAACAATAAACCATCTCTGTCACGATGCCTCCGCCTAACTCCTCCAAACCATAGAAAGCAAAATTCCACTTCGTCATTAGAATCTCCCGTGCCTAACGATCTTTCATTCAACCACGAAATAAAAAACCATCGAAACGATCTCGTCGGCGGGCCCCGAAATAACACAGACGTCGAATGACGGACTGACGATGACTGGAGAACGGAAAGCAGCCAGCAAACGAATGGCTCACTAATTCACCTCCAGAGACGAAGCCGAGACTTTTGAAGGAAGATCGATTCCCGGTCCCGCGATGACATTTCGCTTCTCGATCCACATTCCCCTCTCCATATCCCCCTCGCGCCTCTAGCCACGGGGCCCACCATCCTTGATTGACTATTTCCAACGTGTTTTGAGAGAGTCCAGAGTCGAAAGCGCTTCTGGTATTCCAAGGAACATCGAGGTTTTCTTGTCCGGCCACGTTCCCAGAGAGATTCCCTCGGCAACGTGAGTCCGTTTTGAATGAGTGCGACCGTGAGGAGAAAGAAAGAAAGAATCGTTGATCGGTCCGCTCACGGATGGTAATGGCGGAGTCACGTCTTCCCTGGGAATTGAACCTTACGCAACGAGGGAATGGGATACGATCGATTAAGGACTTCATCCGCGCGGAAGGTTTCTTTCGATTTCCTTTTTTACCTTCCTCAAGGTTTCCTCGACCTTTTTCGTCCCGAGGCTCTCTGAAACGGTTTGCGGGGTCGGTTCTTGGAACTAATCGCGGGGGGATTCGGAAAGATCAAAATCGACTTTCGGCAAAAATGAAGGGAGAAAAAGGACACGCGTTTCTCAGATTTTTCTTTCGGTTAAAAGCTTTTTGCTTTCTGCTCGGAGGAACTTAATGCGATCGGATGAAATCAAGATTGTCTTTGGGAATTTTTTTTTTTTTTTGAGTGAACTATTCATGCAATCTTTTTGATACTTCTAGGGTATATTACTGCACACTTAAAGAAGCAGAATATTTTTTTAATGTAGAGAATGGAGATCTTAGGTTGTTTGGGAAGTAATTTCACCGATTCAGTTTTTTATCAATGGGCACAATGAGTTCTAAGAGTGTGGAATCATTTTATTATCTGAACAATGATAAAATTATGTCGTGAATGAACCTTAATACTCAACCTCGGAAATGCAAAATTATGACAGTAGTGAGTTTTTAAAAAAATGGTTGCAACTTTCATTAGATTCCTCTTTCAATAATGAGCCTTGGGGAGACAGAAAGTTATTGGGTGCTCTACCATAGTATCCTCAAGTTTAACCGAACTTTGTGTAGTTTTACTTGAAGAGTTACTGTGGACGGCCTGGAGAATGCTCAGTGAAGATGATTGCCTCCTCGAGAAAATGGTGACTTCGTGAAAGCAGTAGAGCTAAGATTCTCTAACTCTTTTGTAGTTAGTGTTTGGGTAGTGAATCGAGTATTGAGGGATAGTTAATGAGTTTTGAGCATTAATTATTGGAAGTGTCAGATGTCTGACTGAAGTGGGCAATTTTCGCATATTGGATAAAATGGATGAAATTCTTCCACTAAAAAAAAAAAAAAAGACTTTTGCTTTATGCGATGCAGGTAATTTTTATGCGTAACCTTTCTTTGAACAGTGCTCCTCTACTGCAAGGTCTTCAAATAATCTCACCAGATTCTCCTGACCCACCTGAGTCACCATAATTTACAAAAGCACTCCAGTCTCTACTATAGCAAATACTCTGAAGAATCTATGAAATGTTCCCCTTCCAAGTGTCCAAAACTAACAACCCCGAATCGCATGATCTAATCCTTCGGTCCCATGTCCCCAAGAGAAGCACTGCCCCCCGTTCTGCCCCCGAAGACAGTCTTCTGCTCGTCATCCCGCATTGAAGGGTTAATCCTAGCATGACAATCGATCCAAGAAGCACTGCGCGCTGCACGCCCAATGCCATCGGGAGAACTGGGACGAATTCCGAGGCAATTTAAGAAGCGACAGTTCACCGTCCAGAAATGAATTCCCCGTGACGTAGAGGCGGCGGGGAGAAAGGGGAACCGGCCTAGAATGTCTCTTTGTGAAGCCTAGCCAGCTAGGCAAGAAACGCCCGGCGGAGCGATCGTGATATGGCAAATGTTTGAAATGACTCCTAACAAGGGAAGGATCCCGACGGATTGTATACACAAACGGAAGGCCCAGTCACTGATCTGCCGCCGCCGCGCGCGCGCCTGCACACATCTAAACTCCTCGGAACGTGTCTGAACGTTTGCGTGTGTGCGTCCACCAAGGGGGACGAGAAGGGACCCTGGATACGCGGCCACCTTGATTGGACGATGATGCAAAGGCACTCCGAAGGAGGAGGGAGGCAAGAATGGGGCGATGGACGGACGAAGGGGGCCAGAAGGGGGAGAGAAGGGACTGACTCGTTGGCTTTTAATTGCTCGCTTTTACTTTATTTCCTTTTGCGACTCTACGGTGTCCTGTCTCCGTCCCCTGAACGGCTTTGACTGCCACGCACCGTGATCACCGCTGACACAAGTCCTCTCCCCGGCGCGGCGTTCGGCGAGCTCTCCAACGCGGAAACCGCCGGCAATCGTTGTTCGTTTGATATTAAAAAGCACGGCCCGTGAAAATCGCCCGGGAATAGGATCGAGGGTCTATGTGGGTGGCTTTTGAAGATCAAGGGACTCTGCGCAAAGAAGCGGTTATACTCGCGTTTTTTCGCGTTATCGGCGGGTCGATTACCCGAGCCTATTAACTCTCGGAGTTTCCTCGGATTTTCTCGAATTACGCCCGATGCAATTGACGTCGCGATTGTTGGACGTCCGGAGGGACGGCGATGCACCTTCGAGGAGCGATGTTCTGCGTTTTTTCCGCCTGGAGTTGGTATCGGCGACAATATCGCAGACTATATCGAGTTTCCTGAAATTAATTAGATGATACGATGACATCGAGGAACCTGATGGATGCAATAATTGAATTTTTATATCGGAATTAGCTGCCTTCCTGTCGAGACACCGAAGGTTCGTTGCGGACGCCGGAGATAGGGAAGCGTGTCTGAACGGTCGCAGGGACAAAGTCTCACTGGCTACTTCGATTTCGCTTATCCCGGAGCTAGACGTTCTCACGCTGGTAATTAACATCTTGAATGACGCGTGTCTCGGTATAGCCTGTGATCAATATAGATTGCAGGTGGAACGCCTGGAGGCGTCGACAAAGGCGGTTAATTAATGGATGGGGAATTTCCCTATAGTAGAAATTTCGTCAAATCTGGTGATCGGAGAATCCGGAGTAATTAATAATTAGAATAATAATAAATGTTGTAGAAAAAAGGTTTATGGGGATAAAAATGATATTAATCTTGGAAGAATCCATTTTCCCGGATAACTGCTTCAGAGGAGCTCGTAGAGTTGCACATAGCGAGGGACTGCAATATACAAATCTCAGAAATAACTGCCTCTTCGGATAACTGTGCTTCAAAAAGCCCACAAAATTGTAGTACCATCAAACGGGAAATCAGAGTGTATAAGCCTCCCATCTTCCCGAAAACATTTCCAACGGCATTCCACTCTCAGACCCATCGCGCGATAGTCGAACAAAGTCGCGGTTTGCTCCGTCGACTTGATGGAAAGCGAAAGAAAACGTGTAATCGCGCCGGCTGGCAGGCTTCTCCCGCCGCGCCGATGCAGCAGCTCTCAGGGAAAGGAACAGCCTCGGGTCCGAAAGGTCACAGGCCTAGTCGCTTCTGCTGGCGACGTTCTCCGTCCGCTGGCAGCGTTAATGCACCAGGAATATACATGGTATAGGGATCGGTAGCAGCCTACCGTAAATCTTCCATGTAAATACGCGGCTGGGCTAGCGTCGGGGGCCGAACACGAGTCGGGGTCCCTTAACTAAGCCGTCCCTCGAAAAGCGGTTCTTGTCTTGGCTACGGGATTTATTTATGGCAGTTCGATATTCCACGACCGTGAAGTCACTTTTTTCCTCAGCTACGATCTCCCCGACTTCTGACTCTCTCTTCTTCCACTTGCGCGGACCCCTCCGGATCTACGCCTAATTTCTCTCAATTTTGTCCCTCCGAGTTTAATTTGTCTCGACGTTTTTGGTCCCCTTCTTTTGGGTCTTGGGAATTTAAGGAGTTATAGAGGGAAAATGCTTGGGAATATTTGAGTTGCTACTTTGAGCGATTCTAGAATTGTTGTATTAATTATTCTTGGAGAGATTCGTTATGATAATTGGGTTAGTAATTAGGGTAACTGGATAATGGTAGGAATGCCACTTGATGGACATAGTTTTTCAATTAATGTTTATTTAATAATAACTAACATTAAACTTGTTTCTTTTGGATTTTTCGCGAGCCTCAAGGCACTTCCGTCATCATGATAAAGTTCCTTTAGCAACTATGAAGTAATTATCTATAAAGGCAAATCAATGCTACAAATTAGATCAATATTCAACCAAAACCCACAGGATAGAAAAGAGAAATCCCCTTAGACCTATGTTGCCACCAATTCATAGTTTCTATGTTGATTTCATAAAACTTGAGAAGCCTCGCTTAAAATTTTCTCTCTTAAGTGTCCAAACCCTTCACAAACAATTTCCCTCGACGAGATTCTATTTTTTAAAGACCCAAGCCCAAAGTCCAGCAGACCTAATCTACACAGCAGCCCTCCGAGAGTTTGCTTTCATTCGAAATCCCTTGTCGCAAGTCCCGCGAGGATTTCCGCAACGCGAAACTAGAAACTGCCCTAACACGATGCGACTGCTTCTCGCGAAAGTCCATTAGTTCCCCGACCTTTTGCCAACGGAGAACATAACGAGACTAATTGTAAGCCATAGTCGGCCAGCAGGTGGTTGCAGCGTCGCGCGTAAAACCATCAAGATTCAGAATTAACATGCTCGAAACTGGTCCGTCGGTCCGCGGCGAGTGTCCATTATCCTTGCAGCTTCGTCGGACGAAAAAATCCACCGGCGGGAAATTCCGGAAAAGGAAAAATCTCCGCGTATCCACACTAAATGCGGACGAGTTTTCCAGCGTCTCTGCCCGCGCGTTCGTCAAAAGAATGGAGCGTCTCTGCCCCTCGCGATCCTTCCACCGACTTTCCGCTTTCCACCGAGTCTACATCATTCAGGAGCGGGTAGCGGGGACGCGTCAAAGGGATGAAAGGGAGTTGGGAGCCCCTCCTCTGTTTGCCGAAGGAAACTTATCTGCCGCGCTCGCTCTCTCGCGACTTAATTTCCACCTGTTCCCTCAGACCGCGGCGCGGTTCCGTCGCCTTTCGACTCCCGGACTCCGTTCAGCCTCGGATTACATTGTTGGATCGACGGTGGACCGGCCCGAGGGTCGAGTTAACAAAATTTACTGGCTGCCAACTTTATTAGGCGCGATTATATTAGGCTCGTACGCTCGTCGTGATTTATACACAGTGGCTGAGGCAGCGCGAGCGCGCGCTCGAGCTCCGTCGCGTCGTTTCGCTGTGTCGCGACAGATGTCCGTGTGCCCGTGGTCCGTATCCGTGATTGTGCTTGCCATATGGCGGGGAACGTGGTAAATCATTGCTCGTTAACCGCGGACGAGGCCTTAAGCTCGTTACAAAGCGAACTTCAAACTTTTTTAAGCGCGCAAAATACTGCGAAGGGGGACGAGAAGCCGCAGCAGCTAGGCGACTACCGATGCTACACCGTGTACTTTGTTTGTTCTGTTTGTTCGCCCGCTTCGGGGGCTTAAAATCGTCCGCCACCTTTGGCTTCTTACTTTTTTGTTCGTTAAACGCGACGCGTCAGGGGTTCGGAAGTCGGGGGTGGAGAGGTCGCGACGGGGGAACGCGGAAAAATGAATGGGGGGATGGCGGACGTGATGGTGAAGCTGATTACTTCTTTTGTAGCTGGTCGCAAGATTATTTGGGCGGAGGGTGTTTTTGGGAACGGGTGGGTGGAGCTTTGAGGATGAATTAGGGGCTGTGGCAAGGGTAACACCTGTAGCTGTGAAATTGTTATTATAGGACAATCTCGAGTTTGGGTATTTCTTTAGGACGATTTTCATTTTGATCAAAAGCTTTCTGTTATTAGTAGATTACTTTTCTGATTTTATCTTTATTAGAATTTTTTCTGTATCTTTTCATACATATCATGGCACTTGCTTTTTCTCTTCTTTTAACTTCTTGTTCTATAATAATAGGGCAAGTGTGCCACTTCTGATACGAATAATGTCTGAAATATTGAAATAAACAATGTTAGATTATTCAAACAGAAGAAAAACAAAAGTTAGAGCAATCGATAATTGCAAGTCTACTACATACGTAGATATCTACTATTTAAAATGATTCGCATATCTTTAGCCCAAAATAGTTGTAAGTCAAAAAGTTAAATAGTCAGGTTTATTTAAAAATATGTTTGTTAGCAAACGCTTATAAAAAATTCACCTTTTTAAGGGCACAGAAAAAGAAATACATACAACCTGGGTAAAGATCTGTCTCGGGCTTCTAAATATTTCAAAATCTGTTTCCATTTTGGTATTTTATGTATTTTTGCATTTGCGCTCGGCTTTATACGTTTTGGCATATTTAAAATTACCATAAATTCATAAACATCAGATTTATATTTGTGAATATAATTCAGAATTTCATGAATTAACCCCTTAAGTGGAAATGACGAATTTAATCTGCATAACCTCTTTCCTCTAAAGTAAAATTTTATTAGTAGACTGCGGATTTTTATGTATTTATGACTATTATAAATATGTATGCATAAATTTGCAAGGCTGTTGAAAAATGCCAAACTATAACAAGTTATAATATTTAGAAAATAGGATATAGATTTATTTTAGAATATAGAAAACTCGACAATAAAGAGTTTTCAGTGCTAATTTATGAATTATTAGGTTCGTTTCTTGAAGTAACGTTAAAAAATAAAAATACTGAAGTTATGTAGTAAATTTATTCAATCACAAATGCGATTAATAAGTGGTAAAGCGGTTAATATTATTCATAATATGTAAATTACCATATGCATGACAGCTCTTTACACGATTATGAATAATATTAATATGCAGTGAATGATCAATAAACTGCGAATGTTTATGCGTTTGTAACCAATATCAACATGCAAGAATCTACCAATTACGAATATGTTTACAGATTCTATAATGTACAAACTACAACATGTTATATAATACCTATATAAAATAAGATACCTTGTTATACAAACTTCTGTCTCTTTATGCTTATAAAAATATGAATTTGCATAAAAATTCGCAGTCTATTGAAAAAATGATTAAAAATTTATTATTGAAGCTATTTTTATAAAAAAAAAAAGAATATTGTCTATAATGTATCCAGGTTCATATTTACACTTTATGAAAATCAATACATTATGAAAGAAGGGGATTTTCTACTTTTTTAATAAAAGAAACTTTTTTTCTCATTTTCCTTCATTAAATAATTCATTCCATCTTTCAGTAATTACCAATGCAGACATTGTATATATGAGAAAAAAGATGCATCAATATTTTCATTGTTACTAGCTTTAGTGTTAACGATAAACAAGTTTTCACCGCGGTACAAAGACCTCGCCCGACCCTCGCCTCGAAGCCGATGGACGCTCGACGAGAAAGTAGCACCTCCATTTATTTATTTTTTAACGCGATTACGGGATTAAGCGCTCCAGAAAGTAAAATCGAGCCGTGTAAATGTAAGGTAAAAGGATTCCCTTCCTCGCATTTACATAAACGGATCAACGATCCACGCGCGGAAGAGACACAAAGAGAGAACGGCTCCTCTCATGGGCCTGGGTAGATCTCTCGCTCGTCTTCTCCACGATCTCGCGGCTCGTTGCCGACTCCGACAAAGCCTCCTACGGCGTGAAATACCAGTTCCCGACTTTTCCGTTTCCCCTCAGCCCCTCTAGATCCCCCTGTGCGAATGCTCGCGCGGTTCGAGAGCCTTCGAAAACCCTCGCGACGACGATTAAGCGATGAAAAAGGCAATTGAAGGACGGGGAATCGAGGCATCGATATCCGGGAGATGCTTTGAAGAGGACATGATATCCCTCCCCCTTCGGTCTGATAAAGAAAAATTAATTCCCCGTCAAGCTTCTGCACTCGTTCCCCGAGGGAGGTGAACCCCGTCGATTGCATAAAAACAGTACAAACGTTTTTCGTCTTTGAAATCGTGCCGAGGAGGCGCCTCTTCAGAGAAGTCGGGCGTTTCTGCAAAACGTAACGATCCCTCTTTCCACTCGACTCTCTCTCTCTCTCTCTCTCTCTCTCTCTCTCGCCCCCCGCGTCTCTTCGCCTCCCCTGACCCTTCCACCGGTTCCTTTGTTTAATACCAATTACACGGATTTGTCTCAAACCCGCAGAGTGTTTCGCGTTCGCAGACGGCCGGAGCGGCGTGGCGCGGCGCGGCGCGACGCGACGCGGAGTCCCGGAGGCGCATCTCTTGCCTTTCAGTGGCTTCGCGTCGCGGTCTGCAGACTTGGATGGTACTCGAGGGGTCAGAGGAGAAGGCGGAGTTAATTGGTGGGGGATGGCCGAGGTCTCGGAGATGCGCTCTTTCCCTATTCTTCTGCCTCGTGCCCCGCACCGCTTCTTCGTGCCTTTCCTTTCCTCTCGCAGTCGCTTCTCCCCCCGGTTTCAAGGAGATCCGAGCTCAGGACGAGATCCGCGCCGCTAGGAGCACCGCGGTAACGAGCGGCCAAAGGAAAGAGAATGTCGATTGCAAATGTCGTCGAAGCTGAATAATCGGGAGTCTCGATTCGCCTGCCGCTTCCTCCGTCGGAGCTGAACCCTTCTCGGATCGTCTCTTCCGTCTTCGTTACTGCCAGCCCTTCCTCCTCGCCGATTCTTCCTGGGGGACCATTTTTTAACGATATTAACTGCGAAGAGAAAGGGAATAAGAAGGGGATCTCATGGGGGATGGGTTGGGAAATTCCTTCAAGTATTTTTTTAGAGAGGTGCAGACTCGTTGTTTGTGGAGAGATTTTAAAAGAAAGTGGCAGGTGGTAATTGGTGTTATTTGTTTTGTTTCTTTGTGGTGGTTGTTGAGGGGTTTTATTGGGTAATTTTGGTTTCTTTTAGGGTTGCGGTGGGATTGGATAATTGGCACTGATGAGGTTTCTAAATATTGCTGAGTTTTCTTGGAAAAAATGTTAAAAACTTGTATATCTTATATAGAAAATTGTTCTGAGTATTCTGTGCTGTTAATAGAACAGTTTTTTTTATGTAGAAGTTCATGTTTTATGAAAGAAATAGTCTTATTATCCTGTATTTTATAATCATATGAAATTGATCTGTACAAAACAACTTTATTTTCATTGTAATTGTTCTATATTTTATATAGAAAATTTCTATGTGTAATAAATACTCCAAATATTTTACACTTCATGGATAAATTTATTTTATACCGAGAATTTTATTTTTCGCAGAAAATGATTTTATATAGAAAATTTGGATTTTATGTAGAAAATTTGGATTTTATGTAGAAAGTACTGAAAGTAGTCTACATATATCTTAAAAAAAAAGTTGATATGTATTGTATGAACAACTTAATTTTACGAAGAAAGAGTATTATAATTATTTTAAGTTTTTTGAAAAAGTTTATTTTATATGGAAATTTAGTATTTCATGTATTTCGTTTTCATTTTTATTTCGTTAGAGAACAACATGCAAAATGTTGCAACTATTCGACATTTTATATAGAAGTACATATCTCCTATATAGAAGAAATATTCTAGCTATTTGATATTTGGTAGAAAAATTTATTTTGCGCATAGAGAATTTTTATTTTACGCAGAAAAATATTGAAACTATTATATTTTTTCTATAGAAGTTGAAGAAGTCTTGTATAGAGATTTATTCTAGTATTTTTATTTTTCTCTAATGAAAACACAAAGAAAAATTTTCTAATTCCTCCATTGAAACGTTAAACAAAATTTGTTAATATTTCTTCTATAAGAACACTGAAAATTCCAACAGCGAAATCCTTGTTGTACTTAGCTAAATTATAAAAACCTGAAATCTCTGATTACATTTGTAATTACTAAAATATTCTACTAATTAATTTTTAAAAAATGTACCATTTCCCAAAACAACCAAAGAACCGTAACAATAAGACCGGCATAATAATGCGCCACGAAACTCTCAAACCTTTGATTATCTCAATATAAAGACGAGTTCTCATCGCTCCGTCATTTTATCATTCCCAGAAAAATTCCCTCAACATAATGAACACCAGAAGGTTCCTGCCCCGGAGCCGTTGTAATTTTTCAGCGCTCTTAAACGTTCATCCGCGAGCTCGGCGCTGACGTTTAATACTAATATTTGATGAATTTCTCGCGATGTCCGTCCGTGGAAAATAAAATCCCCCTTGCCTGTTACACGTCGTTTTAAGCATTAATTTGTAGAAGAGTTTTAATCATTATAATGGACCGTCGGGGGCTATGAATTTATTCCCTTCGTCCAGTACCACGCTGCTGGGGATCAGAATTTTTTCCGATTCCAAATTCCTTTCCTCTCCGGTTTTATCTCTGTTTAAAAACTACTTGTAACTCCGGGGGAAACGGTTTCGACGGCCATTTCCAACATCTCGTGTTATCTCTCGTAATGGTTTGTAAATAAAATTGAGATTGGAAAGAGCGTCGTTCGCCGGCGTTTATTTTGCGTTCGTAGTCCAAGTTATTCTTGGATACTGGATACGTAAATTCGTACTTAACTGGCCGGGGCGAAGTCAATTTTACACGAGGATCATACTGCATAATACATGCGAACCGGAATTGGGAAGAGGAACCTTACACTCGTAAACAAATTTTCAGCGAAACAGCTGCTTACAGCTTGGGTTATTTTACTGATCTCTTTTCTGAGCTCGAGGAAAAAGGAATTTGTGGGGAAGCAAGGGGGGGGGAATGTCATTAATTTGTAATGAATGGAGAGGCTGGAAATGGTTAGTTAATTTTAAAACAAAGATTAAATCAGTAGAATTGACTTTTCTCAAAGGTTTCTTTCTATTTTAATT
The DNA here is from genome assembly GCA_030770465.2 of Perdita meconis. Classification (NCBI taxonomy): domain Eukaryota; kingdom Metazoa; phylum Arthropoda; class Insecta; order Hymenoptera; family Andrenidae; genus Perdita; species Perdita meconis. Next base: position 19,282,649 of record JASKOS020000005.1, on the reverse strand, counting down.
GACACTAGAACTACGGACGAAAAACATTTGCTTTTTTTTAACAGGACGCCAATACGTAAAATTCTTGAACAAATACTCAGTTAAAAAGAATAATATTTATTTGCATGTTTTTTAATTTCTTTTTATCGTGTATTTCAAGTTTTCCTTTTGTGTCAATTCAGTTTATTTCCAATTAATATTCTGTGGAGGAGATTATAAGAAAATGTGATCTTTGGACGCAGATAATACATATTGCTCTATAATTCTCTGTATTTTAATGCGACTAAAATGCGACTTTGAGCTGAATTTTTAAAAAAAAGGGAGGTTCCTGTTTTTCACTCGAAAGTTAAAAACCTGAAAACCAGTTTCTCAGACACCGACTTCCTTTCATAATTCTTCCTACAATTTTCCTCCAATATTTTTATGTCCATATACGCACACGGAAAAAAATGGTTTAGTTGCTCCAGCAAATCTATAATTCGCTGGAAAAATTTTGATGTCATAGCTAAATAGTTTTGCTACTGCAGCGAAGAAATTGTATGTGAAAGCAATCTTGAACTTATTGATAAAGCAAATCTAGTTTTGCTAGCTGAAATGATCTGTTACGGCAACAACTCAGTTTCTCTATAATTAATTCATGGAATCGTTTTCTTCAATAAATTCCACTGTACAACACGGGTCTGATTTTGTAAACTTGAATAAACATTTCTTATAGATTTCGACGTGTTGAATACGAATCTGTAAACCGTTTTTTCTAGAACGTACAGTGTTTGAAAAAATCAATTTTTAAGAAAATGACAAATTTTCAACTTTGGAATTTTTTTGTGCTTTTACCGTAATAATTATTTAGATGCTCTTGGCACGAAATGATTCTGTGGACTCTCTCGAATAAAATGATATAAATAGTTATTAGATTCTAAGCATCGAAATAAGTTTAAATAACAATTAAAGTAAAAAGAACACCTAAAACGCACCCATTTTTGCTGATATTCCTCACTTTATTTCAAAAAGTAAGGGTCTAGGAGAAAATTTGACCATACCACGCGATAGAGCAAACCTTTCTACTAAGGAAAGCATCAGGCGAATTTCCAAAATTATTTTTGTTTTCAATATAGAAATAAAATAGTTCGGCGAGGCGGCAAGCGAGGTGTCCTCCGCGCGCGCCGCCGTCATTGAGTACTACTGTCGCCGCTCGTTTCACCGAACTATTTTATTTCTATATTGAAAACAAAAATAATTTTGGAAATTCGCCTGATGCTTTCCTTAGTAGAAAGGTTTGCTCTATCGCGTGGTATGGTCAAATTTTCTCCTAGACCCTTACTTTTTGAAATAAAGTGAAGAATATCAGCAAAAATGGGTGCGTTTTGGGTGTCCTTTTCACTTTAATTGTTATTTAAACCTATTTCGATGCTTAGAATCTAATAACTATTTATATCATTTTATTCGAGAGAGTCCACAGAATCATTTTGTGCCAAGAGCAACTAAATAACTATTACGGTAAAAGCACAAAAAAACTCCAAAGTTGAGAATTTATCATTTTTTTTAAAATTGATTTTTTAAAAACTGTACGTTCTGGAAAAAAACGGTTTGTAGATTCGTATTCAGCACGTCGAAATCTATAAGACATGTTTATTCAAGTTTACAAAATCGAAGAAAAGTAAAAATTTGTCGAACAGTGTTCTCTAGAAATGTCCTTTGTCACAATTAGTTAACATTGTAAGCCACCATGCAGCATGAAAAAGAGAATGCAAAAGCCTCAACGTCCAAAAATTTCAAAAAATGGTATAGTTAATATTGGAAAAACTTATTTTCTGACATAAGTATTTGTTACGGGCCGTTAGCAGGTACTGAGTATAGGTCTAGTTTCATAAGGCTTCCGCTAGAGTGTTCTCGTAAGAATCGTCTTTCTCGCTAGTGCTTGATCGCCCTGTTCCTATATAAGACGAGTTCCGAAATAATATTTCACAGCTCAATCGCAGGTTGGTCAGTATAGGTGTACTGAGATAAATGAAGCAAGTTTTTGTTAATCTAATGATTCAAAACAAATATAAGAATCGCCCTAGCAGGCCCCCCTTCTCTCTGCGTTTATAACATCTCGCAAGAAGTATTCCATACATACAAGCATTGTTGGATATATCTAATTTGTATTGTGGAGCAATTAATGAATTAGCTGTAATTGGGTCTGTTCGTATACTACATTTTCTTAAATGTAATAGCAAAATAATTAGCTACATATACTACGCTCTATTTTCTATTGATTGCAGTATTGAATCATTTTTGCTGTACTAACAAATCGCACTTCTTGTAATCTCAAACTTCATTTGCTGCAACAATCAGCTCTGTAACTTAGTTTCTGTAACATAGCATATTAGCTGTCCGTATATTACGGCTAGAGATTTGCTAGGCTAGCAGGATTTTTGAATGTCACAGCAAATCTTTTTTTTCCGTGCATGCTCCGAAAATTAATTCACGTCTCTTCAAATTTTCACATCGCGTGTCCCTCCATTCCCACCCCTCGTATACATTTTTCCCTTCACTCTTTTCCCCCTACTAATTCCCCTCGCCATCCCGCGTTCCCTACCCCAAGACCCTTTCTCTATCTCCATCTTCATCCATCTATCAGTATCGTCGGGCAGCGGTAGCCTTTCGCCCGCGCTAACCGCGCTTCCCCCGATTCCCTCTCGATTCTCTTCGATATTCACCTGCCAGGGAGGATCGCAGGTAGGCAAGGCGGCAATTGCATACCTTAGCCGTTAGCCTATCGCACAGCCGTCGCGTCGATGCTTGCTTTTTAATGCCGGGAGCGTCTTGAGGATGCGGTGCGACGATTTCGCTGCCCGCGGCGCGGCGTCCCCTTTTTTAACGGCTTTTCGGGGACCCAGGGCAGTAAAACGCGGCGGGCACCTCCCAGCTCAGGTCCTAAAAAAGCCGGGGACGTCGAACGCGACGGCTGTTCGGGGGTTTCGAGCGACGGGTCGCGCTCGCGATCGCTTTGCGCTCCGGGGACGCTAATTAAACGGAACCCTCTGTCGCCGACGCGTGTTGTCCGGCGCAAGTGCGTCCCGCGGACGTCCTCCATCGAGGGACGCACACACCGGTGGCCGTGGAATTAATTTCGAGTCGTTCGGGTGTTTCAACGGATTACGACGTTGAATTGCTCGCCCCGTCGCCCCTCGCATCGAGTGCCTCGCCCCCTTGGACCGCCGCGCCGCGCCGCGCCGCGCCGACTCTCATTAATCTTTTCGTCGTTAAAACGCTGCCTCGTGTCCGGAATACGAAGCTTTTTTTCGATTATGCACGACGAAAGCCCGAGTAATTGGATTTTCGCGGACTCGGGACCGGGAACTCATCCGCGTCGCGAGGATCCACCTTTGTCCTCGCGATCGCCGCGCGTCAATCGATCTCAAGATTTTATACGTCGCGCGTAATCTCGCTTTTCATGCATATTTTATTGACCAGCTCGTCCTGCGACTTAATCTATTCTTGGGGACCGAATGCAATGAATGGTAATTCGACGAGTAATCGAGTTTGGGGAGTCGGACTTTAATCGAACGGTGATTATGCCGAGAAATTTAATCGAGTTTAGCAGAATACAGAGTCTAATGAAGGATGCAGGGAATGGGAATTAAAGACGGGGAGCAGTTATTTTTTCAGATAAATTTATTGGTTTGTCGTTTATTAAATTGGAGGAGAGAAGGTGAGAATAATTGCGGGGATTCATTTTCTGTCTTGGAGTTTTAATAATTTACTTTCATCATTGTTGAATTTTGGAATAATTTCTGGAAGGATGAATCCAAAGTTTTCCGATACTAGGTGATTGAATTAAAGGAAAGTGAGTAAAGTCGGCTTTTTTATTCGTTTTTCTTGCATAACTTTTTCAATACTATTGTTAGAATTTTTTAATAGTAAAAGAATTTCTTTCCTAATTCAAAATAGTTATTTAGAAACTCAATATAAATGTTTCTTGTGTAGAAAATTAAAACAGACTTTGATTGTTAAGTTAAGTATAAAAATACTTAAGAAATCGAATTTACTCAGGAAAAAATTTCTAAATATTTGTTACAGTCTACTTCATCGTTTTTTTCTTTTCTTACTTCTTACTTTGGAATTGAAGTATTATAATTAAACGACATTAAGGGTTACACTTCAAACGACTGAAAAATAAAGAGAAATCAAGAATTTTTTAAATACTTGAACTATGATTCAGTATACAACATTCTACTACAAAAATGTACTAAGTGCATTAATCCTCCGAAATCCTCTTGCCCTAATAATGCACTTATTCCAAGACAAACTCAAGTTTCACTTCTTCATTTGTGGTGACACAAGCGAATGAATATGCATAGAAATCCGCAGTCTACTCATTCTACTTAAAAGTAAGTGATTCGAGTCCCGCAATGAAGTATTATCACCAGTCAAAGCTGCTCTCCGTACACCGGGCGACCAATGTTCTAGAAGCTAAAGACCGTGGATGAATGTGATGCGGGTAAAGAGTAGGCAGACGGGTTCACGGAGGGAAAAAGAGAAAACGGTGGCAGCGGGAAAAAGGGTTAACGAGTTACGGTGGCAAAACAAATGAATTCGAAGCACCGAACACCGTTCTGATTTCCACGGCTGGAAGAATGGACCGACCTCGACACCGAAAGGAAATGCCATCCCCTGGTCCCCGGATCCCTCTCTCACTCTCTCTCTCTCTCCCTCTCTCTCTCCCCCCTCCCTCTATCTCTCTCTCTATTTCTTTCTGTCTCTCTTCCTTGCCCCTTATTACAAGAACGCATTGAGAGATTCAGGCGACGTAAGCCGTGCTCTCCTCCGGTTTTGTACGGCCGGCTAATTATCATTCGTGCACGGTTCCAGTGTGCCCGCGCTAACGAGTCGCGTTACACCCGTAAATGGAATCGCGGGTATATACGGGGTGTCCTGCTGGGTAATCGGCCCAGGTCTCCGTACCTCGACGGTAAATGAGGGCTATTCTGAAACGAGAAGGCCTACTATTCGTTTGGCCGGCTCTTTCGCCGCGCTGAGACTCGATAATGGCTTCGTTAGCGTCGGGAGTGTGTTATCAATTGGACCTGAATGGGGGATAATGGTCGAACACTATCGTGTTTGGCCCCGTGGAAAAGTCTGGCATTATTCTTTTAATCTCCTCAGAATCAGACATATTTCAAATATCACATATTCTTCTTTGGAATATTTTAATGATAAACCTAAACTATATAGTGGAATTTCGATATTTTCGCGTTGGATGATTCTATACTATTATTTCTAGATTTTCCTTGCTATGCATTTGTCAGTGTTTTTAATATTTTCAATGTAATTGAAATTTAATTTATCCTGACCTACATTTTCCGGTTATCTTCTGTACTTTACTGAATTTCAATACACATATAATTTGCTCAGCATACACCTGTTTATTTAATTTTTAATATGGAGAGACGCGAAACGAAATGATGGACACATAACAGAAGAGCTCTTCTCATATCGGTGTATTATATTATATTTACTTTATACCTTCATTGAATATTTGTCAGTAATATTTGAGTTTAAACAAAAAGAATCAAACACTGTATACTACAAAATATCCGTAAAGAGATTAACAATTATTGGCAAAAGTAATTTATTTGTTAATTCCTCGCAGCGACCGTGGTTCTCTTTTTGTTTATACATTGTTTACAGTATACACGCGGAGAAAAGTTTTTCGAAAAAAAGCACTGTAAACAAAGCTTTAAAGCTTTAAATCAAGGGCTTCTCCAATTCGTCACGCGAAACTCTGTGCCTGACAACGAGGAGGGGACATTTTTCGTAATATTTATAACTGGGTAAAAAGAAGATAAATAATCTCCAGAAAAATCTGTCGCGCTGTTTGAACTACATCACTGTTTGTTGTTTTATAAGAAAAATAGTTGGAAACAAAATAACGTGGTAAGAATCACAAACATATATTGGAAAAATTTTTGAAATTCCAGTTTTCTGAAAAACTAAACCCAGGAAAAGTATCTTTTACTCTGAACTCTCTATTCTCATTGCCACTTGAAAGATTTATAACTAATTCTGTTAACCTTCTCTTGTAATTCTACATTTAGTTCAGTAGAATTAAACAAATTTTTAATATTTTTTCAAGTACTATATCATATTAAAAGCGCATAAAAATCAACGTACTACAATTGAGGCTTGTAGGAACTATTTTGGGCTATTCGTACGACACCCCGTATATGTGATCACGCACCACGCACGCGTTTTCTCCGGTAATTACCGAAGACCCATCGGTCATCGGCTCGGATCGACCGTCACCGAGCAACGTGGGAATCGGAAAAATAATCCGTTGGGCGAAATCGGCTTTCGATTCTCCCTCCCGTCTCTAAGGATACGCGCGCGCCTACGGTATTGACTATACTATTATACGTAACGGTACCGAGAGATAGTCGGCCATTATTACGCGTCCTTGTTTATGCATGCGGAAGGAAATTGCATGAAAGATTCATAGTTACGTGGCCAGGCGCGTTCGCGAGCTCACGAGCTCACGTTTTATATAAGCGAACTTTTCTCCGCGGGCTCTCAAATTTTGTTCTCCAGTTTGAACTCGGATAAACGAATAAACAGGCGTCGCGTCGGTGCACGTCTTTGCGAACAGCAGTTCACTTGTCGTTCCTTTTTTTTCGTGCTATCCGCGGGTTGAATAAGCACACAGGGCAAAGGAAATAGCGAAACAAAGGTCTGAAAAGTAGGTTTTTTAATTAAATTGCATTAAAGCCTGCTCTGTGACCCGGCGCAAATGTGATTATTCGCGCTGTCTGTATGTCTGTTTTCCGCCCTTTGCGAGTCGAGAGTCCATGCTTTATCACTACAGCGATGCGCGATGATTTTGCAATAATTTCATCACTGCAGAGAAACCGGAGGAGGCAAATGATTCGGTTTTATGACTGATAGGCAAAGACGAAGCAATTTGTCAAGTGGAAAATTGCTTTTCTTGTCGGAACACAGTTTTGCGACTTCGGGAAATTTAGTGTTAGATTTTCGATTTTATCGGAAGATACATTGATCAATATTTTCTTCGATATAGGGACAATACTCGTAAATTTTAAGTACACTAAGTTCTTCCGAGAAACTTCCTCTTTGCTGAGTAAATATTGATTCACAAAATCGGCTCGAAAAAATTGTCGTAATTCAGGGCGTGCCTACCGCTCTTATCAGTATCTGGTGACCTTTCTGTTAGGCAAATTTGGAGAACCTCGACCGCCGTCATTTATGTGCAGCGTCCAGGTCGCTTTCGGTAAACAACTGCGTGTGTTTACGGCACGCGTTGGATAAATTTATGGAGCGGTACCGAGCGTCGAGAAAAAGTTTGAAACGCCGTGCCTCGGTGGCTGTCATCTCTGCACGAGAGCTGTCATCGAACTGGACGCTGCGGGTCACAACAGAAATTCGTTCCAGTCGGTGGCGGTATTCCAAGGAGCCCTGAAATGCGCTACAACAAAACTCTACATATCTCGATACCACTTTGTACACCTTTTTCCAAAACACATTCTTTGCAACAAATACAAAACCCATATCCGCAATTAAATTTATATTCTAACGCAACTATTCCTAAACCAAGAAATTTTTGCAGCAGAACATATATAAAAAGCCAAGCACCTTCTCAACATTTTCCCGTCGTACGGAAAAGGAAATGAAAAAGCGCGTAATTTCTTTTCAGCGTGACTGAAATAATTTATTATCAATTTATTTATTGACAGGAAAACCCTTTAATATACATAAAATTATTTTAATATAATGCGTAATAAAAGTCTAACCGTATTCAGAAGGAAGGTGAATATTATTTTAATCTAATCATTTAATCTAATAATTTTCCAACTGATTCGAAATAATTTCACAACTGAAAATTGTAAGTCTAACAGCTGCCCTCGTGGGAATCTAGGAAATAGATTTCATAGTATGTACTTTCGGCCACCGGTATTGTGCGCTTGTTTCGTTTCGGGCAGAAATCGCGTCGTCATGGAACATCGCGCGGAGCCTTGTAGCTTGTAGCGCGATGAGTGCATGCTCGCGTTCGTTTTTTTCCCTCTCGGAGGCAAAAGCTGACAGAAGAAAGGGGCCACGCGAAAGGCGCACAATCGAGAAAGGGTCAGCTTCGAAGCGAAGGAGGTGGAGGCGCAGCGATGACGAACGAATGTAGCTCCTCTATATTAAACCTTTCAAAGGGGCGCCTTCAGTCGGCGTATAAACTGACGAGCACCTGCCTCCGCGCGACTGAATACACGACAGGGGGATGTTGAATTTATTCTGTGGGTAATTCTTTCTTTCAGTCGGTCCGTAACCTGTGGCTACAGACGAAATAAAGTACGTTGCGCGTGGCATACGAGTAGATTAGTTTCGAGCTCTTTGCTGGACTTATACAGAAGCGGCGTGCTGCGTTTTCATGCACTCTGATGGTTTCTCGATTTAGGGTGGCGGTTTTGGGTGTCTTTGGGTCGAAATAGGATTGGATTATGCAAGGTGGAGCGGAAATTGTAGTATAATTGGATTGTAAATGATTTTGCGGGAAAAAATTAAAAAAAGATTTGGAGTAATTTTAATAGCAATTTTTTTCAAACTTCTCAAATTTTCATTTTCAAATTGAAATTCTAAAATCTTCAAATCTCTTAAATCCTTAAAATCTCTAACTTAGGTGTTTTTAATTTTTTGGTCTCCTAGTTGTAAATTTACAAGTTAAAATTTTCAGATTTTCAACTCCAAATCCTCAAATTTCTAATTTTGAAATAGACAAAGTTGTATAATCTTCGAATCTCCAACTAAAAATCTTCAAAACTCCGATTTGAAGTCTTCAAATCTACAGTTTTTAACTCTTCAAACTTTCCTTTGGAAAGTTCAAACTTTTCCAATCTTCCGTGTGAAATCTTGAAATTTTCAATTTTAGGTCTTCAAATTTTTCCTAAACTTCAAAATTTCTTATTTCAACTGTTTAAATCTTCGACTTTCAGTCGTTATATCTTCAGTTACAAATCTTCAACTTTAAATCATTATAAATCTGACACTTGAAATTTTTATATCTACCTATAAATTTTCAAATCTGAAAAAGACATCAAAATCTAAAATTTCACTATTTCGCTAATTTCACTAGCTCTTCAAATATACAATTTGAAATTCTCAAATCTTGAAAAATTTACACCAAAATCTTGAAAACTTCCAAATCTTCCACTTCAACTCTTCAAATATTCAACTTCAAACCTTCCATATTGTACTTTATAATAATTTTACTAACTGTTATCAAATTACTCATGAAGTCGTATCTCAGTCACTTGTGAAATTGGTCAATTGTTAAAATCCTCATGAATAACGTTTCAAATGAAAAAGACATTGCGTCACATTTTTTCCAATTCAGTTTTACATGAAATTACACCCTGTATTCTAAAACATACAGGTTCACGTATCCGAAAATCCACCATTAATTTTTGACTACCCAGAAATTTAATTAAAATAGTCTATCACTGGTTACTGAAATTTTATTATGAGTGCTGCATTTATTATTCCAACAAATTTTCATAGCAAACTATACGAACCAAGAATACGAACTCAATAAAAAATACCAACGATGATAAAAATGTTATCAGTCAAAAGTTAAATATTTTGGGGCACGCTAAGAATAAAGTAATCCAATCTAAAAATGTGCCAGTTAGAATGAACTGATTGGAAGAGTTCACATTGCAAACCGCCAATTTTAAACGTCATACGGATGTTTCTAATTCCACGAATGACCCAGTTAACCGTTTAAAAGTTACACAGGATCGCAGCAGCAAGGAGAAAAACAAGAGTTAACGATTTAATGCGCCGGACCGTCGACGACAGCACCGTCCGTATCTCTCCGGTGAAATAATCGCCGCAAAGGCGACGTTTATCGCCTGCAACCGGAAACCGGTATCGACGGACTTCGCCCGTCCACGGTAATACCTTCCCAGCTAGCGAAAATAATTCATTGCTGGATTCGGGAGGCCAGATTGCGCGCGCTGCGATATTTTTTCCCGTCGTGTCGTTCCATCCCCGCGCGTGTTTTTCCATCCGCAAGGAAACGGACGTCCGACCGCAGACCATTGAAGAAATTAATCCTTTCGCCGGAAAGGAAGAGTTCTGTGTACCTCGAAGAAAAAAATCCATTTTCGAATGACAGTATCTATATACAAAGTAATATAAACTCCTCCGAATTGCGGCGATTCTTGATGGACCACTACACATTTCAAATTAAAATGCGAGGTTTTGATATTTGACGACTTCTTTTAAAAACTTGCGTTTGGAAAACTTGCCTTTCGCGAAATAAAAAAGATTGTAAGAACTGACGAGATGTTCCACGAAACGGTGAGAGTAACAACGAGTAACGAGCCTATATCGAGAAGATTCCGTAGCATTAGAGGCATCCGCAGCCTCCGGCCGGTGGTCGAAGCAAAACCAAGAGACTGAAGTGCGCCCGAGGAGAGAGGAGGAGGAGCAGACGGGAAACAGTAAAGGAGAAAGAAAGGAGGAGCTGATAGGAAGAAGGAAGAATCCCCTGGAGGAATTTAACGCATGGATGAAGCCATAGCAGCGCGGAAAGGAAGGGGCACTTGTGCGTGCACACGCGGCCATATGTACACTCGTCTCTCTACATAACGCAAAGTAAATAAGCTTTCCCTTTTTTCTCCTTCCTCTCTCTCTCTCTCTCTCTCTCTCTCTCTCTCTCTCTCTCTCTCTCTCTCTCTCTCTCCAATTACTTCGCCAAGTTGGCCTCTCCTCCCGCTCGCCTCGAGCGGGTTTTGAAACTTTTAAGCGGATTTCGTCTCGCCACCCGCGAGGACGCGCGCGCGCGCGCGCACGCCCGTCAATCTCTTGCCTCGTCTAAAATTGGGCATTATTCCCTGGGTCCGTACGCGTGATTGGCTACGTGGCGGCACGCGAGTGCATCCAGCTGCACGCGCGCCAAGGATCCACCTAGGTATAATACTCCTCGAAGTAGTTCCCTCGGCTCTCGTTCTACCATCGATGGCTTAATGCCGCTAGCATTCTTTCTGTACGAGCTCCCGGTGCTCTTACGCGGAAGAATGCCGCGGTGGTGTTTCGTTATTGCGAAACGGGCCTCGCGTGTATCGCAGCTATCGGCTGAATAATGGAGCGCGCGTGCTTCAAGAACGGGGCTTTGCGCTTGCGACGCTCTCGCCAGCTTCGAAACTGGATTAATACGCGAACCGAGGTTTCTTATGTGAGTCGGGATTCAAGTTGTCTAAGTAGTTTGAAAATCTAAGCTCGGCTTAAGTCATTCGGACGGAATCGAGGATGCAGGAATATTGGAGTAGCTTAAGACGGTTGTTGTCGATGGGGTGGTGATACCAGAGCTGGGTTTCTGGAACTATAGCCAAGGGTATGTGGCCGTTGTTTGAGACAGGTGCTTGCAATGCTAATTTTTGTCTCTATATGTACTGACTCGATGAAAGCCTTTACGTTAATATTTATGTTTGTTGTTCCTTGACATTCTGTAAAATATTTCATTGACCACACTGCAATGAATCAGATTTTTAAGAGGAGAACATCAGAGTTAAACTTATTCGCCTTAAATCGAGAGAAAATTACGAACAAACTCCATAAAAGATGGAAGACACTTCCTAAGATCAGTAACACGCCCTTTGTAAGCCCGTCACTTTTCTCCGCGGCGAAATGCCTCGAAATAGAAGCGCGTCAAGATTTATCAGCGTCCACCGTTCCTTTTTGTCGCGAAGAAAGATGTGTCGACTTCTCGCCGTCAAAGGGCGCTCGCCCGTTCTTCCCCCTCTTTTTCACCTCCCTCGAGAAATTTATCGTCCACGTTTTTCGCGATGCCCCTTATTTGCATGCTCCCGAGGAAACCGAGCGGCGCGAACAATCACGACGATAGGGGAGATGGAGGATAGAGGCAAATAGGGCGTGTTTCGGCGAGCCATAACACCGACAGCGCGAAATTTCCAGGAGCTTTCTTTCGTCCTCCCACCGGGGCGTCCACTGTCACGAGTTCTCTCGCGCTTTGAACACGAAGCCGGATATCCACGGGGGAATCAAGGACGGTCCAACACAGTTGGACGGTCGATTGGAGCTTCGGTTTGCCACCGATTCCGATCCCTGCCAAGCGTAAATCCAGCTTCAGCCCCCGTGGAGAGTCGACGGTGACTGAGAGCAACGAGGAGAGTCCCTGAAGCGGAGTAGGAAAAAAAGGAAAGAAAAGGGTAGAAAAAGGTAAAGAGACAGATGGCGCCATCGTTGGGGAGTGATCTAAGGCCGCGTCTAGACGCGTATAATGCACCACACGACGCAACACGAGTCCCGGGTCTCAGAGCTTTGTTCTCCCAAAGCTGGCGACTAATGCTTCCTCGTGACAACTGTGAAAAGCTTTGGGAGAATGCTTCGCAATAAGATTCGCTTCGCGTCGCGTTACACGCGTCTAAACGCGGCCTAAGGTTAAACATCCACCTGCAATTTTCCACCTCGACGACGTAGAAATCCTAATGGCAAGAAAAATTTCTACGCAACCCACTTCTACGACAAATTGTTCGGTAAATCTTAATTCCTGAGACTTCGCGTAATGAACAAAATAACAACAGGGGTGGAACAGAACCGGGGCGAAGCGAGAGGCGGGGGATCAGGATGAAGATTCAAGAGATAGAAAGGAGAGGAGATTCTTCACGCGGAGGCAGGAAAGAAGAGACTCAAGACGGGAGGAAGACAGCGCGAAGCAGCGATAGTGGGCCACGGGGAAAGGAAAAGGAAAGAGGGAAAGAAGAGCAGCGCTGAGGAAGACAGCACCACCATTTCGAGACGCGGCAACGACTGGCGGCTGGCGGCGCGCAGTACCTTGAATGCCTCGGCGCGTATCCCACAACAGTTTGCGAAAATTACTGCTGTCATTTGCCGTCGGCTTTGTTCTTAACCCCCCGTCGGTGTGTCGGTGCGTCCACACGTAGGCCCCGCGCCGACACACGGACAGGGAACCGACCTTTCATTGTGTACTTTCACACAGGCGGGCCGCGTTATTATTGTGAGCGAGCATGCTCGAAGCAATTTCCGATCCGCCTTCCTCGCTCTATCCTCTCCCTCTACCGCTTCCTCCGTGTCCATCCCATCTCCCTCTGCCTAAGCCCTTCCCCTCGCGCCCCTCGCGCCCCTCGCGGATGCATCCGCCCCGGTGCACAGTTCATCCCAATCGGTTGTATTTTCACTTAATTGCTTCTCTTGTGAAGTATTATTATGCCGTGCTGAAAAGTACGGGGCCTTTGCATAGGGAAATAAACTGTCCGTCGCGAAGTTGCCGCGATTTATGCGCGGCGTGCCGTCGAAATGAGAGCGGGTATCGAGGTTCAGTTTTTAGGTAATATTAACGAAAGCGGAATTGTCGTTCTTATTCGTATAAAGAAAATCCATTACTATTCACTTTTGATATTTGTCAATAACTTCATACATCTTTGTTTATTTAGAATTACCATAAATGTGATTGAAGTTGATCTAGCTAATTTCATTTATGCGGCAACTTACGAATTCTACATAGTATGTAAACAGTTGTTATGCAGGTTTCCTCTAATTATGGGATACAATTTTCTGCATACTTGGGTAACTTGAACACCGTGCATGGTGATTAGATTACCAGGTAGGGATATCCCCCTTGGAGAGGGCTTTTGAGGAAGATGGTATTAGGGTAATTATCGAGATGACTTCACGGAATTCTGTTTAAAAGTCATTTCACATTTCTAATTTCACACATTCGGTGTTTTTGATACGTCAGTTATTTTGTGCTTTGGAAATTCATTTATTACTAATTTCAACAGTGGCAGGCCTGAATATGCATGAAATTTCCAATTGCAAGTTATCTTAGGGATTTTGTCTAAATATGAAATATGAAATAGGGGGAGCTTGATTCACCATTTTGTTGGTTCGAATTTCTCTGAAGAATGTATATTAATTTTAAGTTCGTAACTGCCCTGGTTCTCCTGAAAATTCCCTATACTTTCGAATTCTTATCTCGACGACTACTTAAGCGGTTGAGTTTCATCTTCGTAATAAGTAAAAATTAAAGTTTGTCCTAACCCTAACCTATAAAGCAACCTTTCAGTGTTACATGGCCGATGGCCGGCGATGTAACTGCGCGTCAGAAGTTCGCGCAGTTCACGAATTACCACTCGCGGCAGGCGACCCGCGAATACTTTGCATACGAAATTATTTATCGTCAATTATACCAGAACTGTTATGACACGTTCGCTTTACCTCGTTTACAAATAAGGATCTTGGAACAACACTCGCGAAGCGTCATTAATATGCAAAGGGTTAAACACGGTGGCGGAGCATAGAATTATTCAGAACGATAATCAAGAAATTTAGCATCGAGTTTATTTATCATTTAACACGGGCCGATTGTAGCCCCCGGTTGTAAATAATGCATCACGTTTAATTCGCTTCGTTTCGCCCGTGGGAGAATAAATCCGGTCCCCTCCTGCCCCCGGGCGCGTCGCGTCACGGAAAATCGTTCCGATGAAATATTTTACGCCGGCGACTTTCGAGTCCGTTCGCGTTGAAGTATTTATCGAGAGGAGGAGACGGTGACGAATTCAATTAACGGTTCGAAAATCCCGCGTTTCGGTCGAATCACGTCGAATTACGCCGATGGCGTCGCCCGGAGGCCGAGCGACGGAAAATCTCCCCGTTACGGGTCCACCACCCAAATTTCTACCCCCGAGATTGACAAAATGCGTCATTATATTGCGATCTATTGTGCGCCACGTGTAACAATGCGTTTCGTTAGAATAATAACGGTCGCTGCTAGCTTTTAAATTGAAGGGCACGTGATCGTTCGACGCGAGCAGCCAGCGCCATCTACGCGGCACTCCAATTCGATGGGATTTTCATCGGAGATCGAATTGATAATATTCTCGAACGCGAAACCTCGTCGAGCATCGATACCCGGTTCGCTCGGAACCATTATACCCTGTATATAGGGTGCTTCAAAAAGATGACGAGACTTTGTATACGAATCCACTCCGCATCAAAAACGAGTTTTTTTTCCCTCCGTTTTCCGACGTACAAAACTCGCTCCAGCTTTTCGAAACACTGTCTATGCGCGGGGAAGAACAAAAACTCGGTCGGTCGGCGCTGTCTGCGATCGGCGAGAGGCGAGAGGTCGCCATCGGGGGTTGGCCAGGCATTGTATCGATTCTTCCATTATTCCGTTGACCGATGTAAATCGATGGCTCTCTCCATTCGTTAGCCGACGCAGGCTTCGTGATTAATTCCAATATTTCACTCCGGCGTCCTAGCCTCAATTAAAAGCTGTCGTCGTCGTTTTAACCGCTCCGCGGCGCGTCGCTCCCACCGCGAAATTCGTTGCGACCGTTCCATTACAATTTTCGCTCGCGGAACGCGCGCCGCTCTTACTCGGTTCTCGATGTATCGAAATCACCGACAATTCCGCGCTCAGACCCGACCAATGTACAGCGATTCGCGAGCAGCTTAAAAGCGTCGCCGTTTTAGCGCGGCGAGCATCGATCAAAGCGGCGCGGCGGGATGAGCCGACGAAGATGGCTGCGCTGATGACGGAAAAGGCGCGGCGTTGCGGGAGGAAACGATCTTTCTTAATCTTCTGGAAGGGCTGAGAAGAACGTCTGAAAGCTGGGAGAAGAGACGGAAGCGCGCGAGTCGGAAAGAAGGGAGGAAAAGGGTCGACGGAGTCGGGGGAAGAAAGGTGGCAGTAAACCCAATTAGGTCGAAGGGAGAACTATAAACTGGGGACCTCTTCCCTTCTCTGTCGAGGAAGAAGGGTCAAGGAAAAGATGAAAAACTGCGGAGTAACTGCGCTTCTCTTGACCCAGTTCCGGGAAGTCGATCCTGACCATCGAAAAGAATCGCCGCCCAAAGTCCAAATTTCGAAAGTGTCGTCCGAGAAATTAATTCTCGGCCAAACACAATCACTTCTTTCCATCGGGCGCGTTTGCGCGGTAAATCAAAGCACATACTCACATACACAGTAAAATGGTGCAGGCGCGCATAAAATGTAATTCAGAGGAGTCAGAGGCCAGAACGGCGAACGGATTCCGACTGTTTGATCTCCCCGCGTTACAACGCGATGTATTGATGACGCGTATTTGTAATCGCGCCTATTTGCCGAGCAGTTCACTCTATTTCAACATCGCGGATTGAATTTCGATATCGCGGGGCCCGAACCATTTCCATCGGCTCGAATTTATATAAATATTATCCTCGATCCGCAGTCGTGCCGATCGGATATTTCAGTTCGAATGTCTTTCAGGGCAGTGCGTCGACCCTAATTCCTTGGACGAATTCGACGGTGACGATTGCGGAAATGGATGAAGGCGAGGGTGGTCCGGGAACGAAGGCGAAACTCTGTTTTCCGTGCGACAGAAATGCAATTTTTCAATTTCTATAAAACCACCCCCTGGCCGCGTCGTAATAACACGCACTCTGGATGCAATTTCCGGGCCGAAAATGGGTTAAGTGCAGTCGCTAAGTTGCTTCGACGGATTTGTTTAGTTTCGCGCGAATCACAGAGCACCACCCACCCCCAGATCCTTCCCCTTCTCATCCCCCCGTGTACACGGTCCACGTGAAACAACAACGAGCGAACTCTCGACCCGTGAAATCTCAAGTTGAGCAATGTAGGTACACAGGGTGCTTTGGGAGCGGCGCGCCAGGATTGGCCAGTGGGCTGCGGAAAAAAGAATCAAAAGGCGCTCGGCGGGTTCAGAGATCAATCGTTCTGCGGGTGCATGTACAATTTTTCATGTCGGGATTGTCTGGCCAAATTCGGTCAGTAGTTCCGGAATTTTTTCATTAATGATTGATTTCAGGAATATTTTATGCTGATGAATAGGGATTTTGGGGAGACTGGGGATTTTTAATTATTTATGACACTTTTAAATCTGCGAAAATCTACAAGACTGTTAACATGTGCTAAAATATACAAAATATTAGAAATATAACACAGTGTTATAATATTTATTAAAGAAAATTTACTATTATTCAGGTTACAATTCTAAATTTGTGTTTTTAAAATTTTGATTTTGAATAAAAATCAACAGTTTACTGAAGAATCTCGGACTTTTGAGGAATGCTGAAGTTTTCGACGAAGTATATAGAATTTTTGTGTCATCAATTAACCGTTCGTAGGCAAGCATATTTTTTTATTGTATTTTTTTATTTTTCTGTTTATAAGGAGTTCCAAAAAATGTTAAGATACGTATCAGTCTCCTCTTCTATAGCATAGAATCGTAGATCCAGTCAAAGGTTTGAAACTCTTTTTACTGAAAGAAAAACTTAGAGGATTTTCGTTCGTGTCGTCAACGACCCAGAATTTCTAAATATAAAAAATATGGTTTTATAGAACAAGAATTAATGAATAATTAGTGATAGACAGAATGAAGATACATTCCACCAGTTTTGGAGCAGAAAATTTATAGAAATTGACCTCATTTTCGGCCACTAAGGTGAAATAAACTTTTAAGGTTGAAGTGGTTAAATTCACCTAAATAGTACATAAACTGAGTACACATAAATGTACACTCAAAATTTCATGGCAATATGTCTGGTTTAGACAAAGATGTATAGCTTCAAATATGCAAACTTCGACTTAAAATTTTAAAACGATGAATTGCCAGAGAATATGTACATCATATCTCAAAAAGTACTGGATCGATACTGTTTAAAATACACAATATTCTCGGAAATGTCCATTATCTTATAATGAAATGAATTACTGAAAATTCAGAAACCGTCTAATAATTTTGAATTTTATATATTTTTACAACTCTTTTCATAAAAATAGGAACAATACAATTAGATAATATCTTCGTCTTTCACTGGAAAAATATACTGCATCTCCACGAAGATCTTCCCAAAAAAAAAATTTCTAAATTCCTTTATGCATACTTTTTCCAGTCCTCTAGCTACCTATAACCCCTCCAAGCATCCAAACTTTTTCCCCTAATTAAAGTTTAACCAAAGCCTTGAAAACTCGGGGGCCAAAAAAGTCAATACACAAAAATATTTAGCGCAGGTAGGTCAGGAACGCCGACAATGCTCCATAATGACGGTTAATCTCAAAAAATCCCCCAAATCCCTCGTCATTGGCTCTCGTCGCGAGTTCGTTCACCTCTCACCCTACTTTTCCGCCCCCATTTTTTCCCTGCTACACACATCAAAGTAGTATTAAGCAGTTTTTGAATAGCCAAGTCTCCGTGGTTGAAATTAGCCCTCGCAAGCGTTAAAAGTCGGAGGACACCGAAAAAAAGAAGCAAAAGGGGTGAAAAAAAAGAAAAGAAAATGGGGGGGGAGGAAACACTCGAGGCCGCCGTCGCGTCGGTGTGTCGTCGCCGTCCTCTTTTCCCCGCTTCTCTCCGTAGTCCGTAGCGAACATTTCGCCTAGTATATCTCTCCGGTTTCGCAGAAGTTGCCGTGAAAGCCGGGCGCGCACTCGACTCGATCGTGTTTACCGATTGTTAGAGCCGAGCCAAGTCGTTATCGCTTTTCGTAAGCGGCCGCGCCACTTATTCGCTTTTGCTCATTGAGAGCTCGGGAACCCGCTGAAAATGAGCCCCGTCTGATCTCGCCGAGAGATCGTAAACAAAAGTTTCGATGACGAGCTCCGCCCGTCCCCCCTCCGCAGCAAGTTTGCTTTACCTTTTATCAAAACGACGCTCCGTTCCCCGGGCCTTCTTTTCAACTCCCACGCTTCTCGTTCCTTCCCTCCTGTTTTTTTTTCGATACGCTCGTTTTCTTTACTGGGAGTACGTCTATCGCGTTCGAGGCGCGTTTGAAATCCTTCAAAACGTGATAAATGTAGCCGAGGAAAGTTCATTCTTATTACTTGCTCGACGCCCTGTCTATTCACCGTAATAGAATACACCTACTCCGTCCGCGAGAAAAACTACAAGCGAATATACACAGCGACGAGTGAAAAAGGAATTTTTCAGCAAGGCGCAAAACGGTGGCAGCGTCAAAGCCAGACGCGGCATAATGGATCCATTGATTCGCTAACAGATCGTACAAAACCCTGGCAACCTTTCTGGAACATTCGCAATTAAGCATTTCCAATCGTCCGTCCGTACCAATTACAGACTGTCACTCCGCGCCGGGGTCGATCTCATCAAACTTGAACACTGAACTTTTCGATTTGACCAAGGAGGCCACGATATCCCCACTCCGATCGGTGGTCAATGAATCCCCGATATCGTTTGTAATTACATATTCCGTTCGTTGACGCCCGCCAGACACAATTACTTCTCGCGGACGTCGACGTCCGATCGAATGGGATTCGCGCGTTTTAAAAGCTCTGTCGATACTCTTCAACCTTCTATCGAGGGGGAAAAAAAATTGAAAGTAACGGAGGAAATCACAGCGGAATCGGATAAAAATATGGATCTCCGTTCGTGCTGGTATTTATAACGCTATCGAGTCGACGAGCGAGTTGAAGGGATTATAGATTGCGGAAGGGGATGATCGGGGTTTATGGAGGTCCGCGGGGAGGAAGAGTCGCTAATAACCGCAACAGCGGTTGATGATCGCAGCATTTCCTTTTACGATTCCTCCCTTCCACCTCCCACCTCCCAACCCCCGCCCCGGCGCGACAATAACTCGAACGAGGTTAACTCGTCGATACGCGTGCTGTATCCTTGGTGAAATAGATTGAGACGCGACCCAACCCCCAATTTGCGTTGCGACGGACGTACTAGTTTCGAATAGGACCGAGCCGGTTTCGATTAAACCGATACGGATTTATAGATTTCATTAGAACGAATCCGAACGGCGGACCCATTTTAAATTTTCATTAGCCGCGGAATGAAATACCGTGCGCGGCTCGGAGCGTAACTGGGGTTGGTTTCCGTGAGTTTCATCGAAAATATTGCCGCAGGGAAATGTTTCCTTTGTGAAATAGTATAGGAGAGAGCTAAAACTTCTAAATACAAAATCTGCATTCGCAAACAGTCGATTGAATATTGCATTATTGTACAAATTTTCCATAGCTTCGTACGATAACTGGAACATTCAATCCTACTCTTTCCTATCGTATTCGCGAATTCATTATCGGTTGTCACTGCTCCGCCTGATCGTTGCTTTCAGCGATTCTCCCGGTCATGATCATGCTCGTCTTCGTGGAAAGATTGATAACGCAACCCCTCGACAGCCTCGACGGAGCTCCGTCTGTATTTTTACCCGTACCGTGGAATGGAAAACGTCGACGGGAAGAGTAGCGGGATGTAAATTCAATCGCGGAACAGCGTCGTCGGTGGATTTTGCTTTCGTTCGATTTGAAATTCATGCCGGGTAACGGTGATCGAGGTTGAGGGATCAGGAGGTCGGGTCAGAGAGCGTTAATTATCGAACAACACCCGACGACGCGACGCGGCGCGGCGTGGTGCTCGACGGATCGTCGCGTCGGGGCGATCATAAACACGAGCGCGCGAGGGTTGTATCGGTGTTTACAAATCTGAGATAGATGGATGAGAAACGCGACTTCCTTCGTGGAGCGCGAACTGATGCGCGTCTAGCGTGTGCCTCGTATTCTAGACAGGAAAACGACGCCCGGGAATCGAGGGGGAAACAGTGATGGTCGAGGGGAATTCGGGGAGTGTCTCGCTCGAAACACAGTCGTTAACTCGTTACGCGACTCGTCGGTGAGGCAGGGAAGAAAAGGATTCGTGACTGATGGCATGAGAAAAGTGAGAGGTGCGCAGTGTAGTCTAATGTCTTTATACCAGTAGGTGATGTTAACCTTTAACGCGTTAATCGACCGGGGGACCTGTTGGATCTGGTTTTACTGGGTTTCTCGAGGGGAATTTCGAGATCTTGGATCCTTTGGATTTTCAGACATTTGATACTTCGAGCCTTTCAATTCTGGAGTTTTTAGAGCTTGATATCTAAAGATATTCTACTGTAGATTATTTGGTATTAGAAGTATAATAAATAGTTGAAAATATTGAAAAAATAAGACTAGAATTTTTGGGACTTTGATAGACTCTTAAGATTTTCCAAGCAATGGACTCTTCAAAGTTTTGGATTTTATACCTTCGCATGCGACAAAATTTGGGATACTTAGACGGTGGATTCCACTGAAATTTCAACTCTTGGAGCCATGGACTTTTCAAAAATGGAATTTTGGACTTTTGAACTATTGAAAACTCAGAATGTTGGACTCCCTTGAACTTTGAATACAAGGACCTTGGTCCACTTTAAATTTGAAATCCTGAAGCTTTGAACTTTTTGAAAATTGGAATCTTGAAATTTTGGACTCTCCATAAATCGGAGGGCGTAGGACTTTTTACAATTTAGTATAAAAAAGTCCTTAGGATATAAAAGTCTGGACTTTTCAGCATTTAAAATCTTGAACTTTAAAAATTCCAAAACTTTGGATCTTTACAGCTTGGACTTCTTCAAATTTGGAATCTAGAGACTTTGGACTCTTTTAAACTAGGAATCTTGGAATTTTATATTCTTCTAAAATTGAAAAGTTGGGATTTAGTACTCCTAAAAAATTGGAATCTTGGGACTCTGGACTCTTGATGATTTGGAATCTTAGATGTTTGGACTCTTCGAAAAATGGAATCGTAAAATCATGGACTCTCCAAAAATTGAAATCTTAAGAATTTAGATTTTTAAAAAATTATATTCTTGTAACTTTGGACTCTTCAAAAGTTGGAATCTTAAAATCTTGGACTCCATACAACCTGATTTCGGATATCTACTTACTACAGCAATTCAAAATTGTAAGATCTTGAAATCGTAGTACCTATGGACTTCCGAAATCGTTCAGACAGTCCCTGAATCTCAAAATCCTACCAGCACAAAACCCGAGATCCCCAAGTCCAAAATCACCCCACCAATTCACAATATCTTCCCGATAAGAGCTCCAGGATCCCCAGACGAGATCCAAAAAGTGTCGGATCGCGCCTAGTGTAATTCCCAGGTCAGAGAAAAATGACTTAAGCCCCGACCAATCCTTCACCCCGGCTACAACCAGTAAGCCTACAGCCATCTACCACTGGAGGGAGAAAAAAGAGAGGGCGACGGAATCCGCCGTCGATGAGAGAACGGCGCGAAGAGAAGGACGTTGATGAAACGCTTCGCGGCGGCGAACGTGTAACGCGACCTCTATGGATCAAGATAAACGTATTCGCAGGATCCGATACCTGCATCGTGCCCCTTTCTTCTCTGCCCCTTCACACTTCAGTCTGTCTCTCGCCTTCGTATCGTCATCTCCCGCTATATCCCCGGCGCGGCGTATCAGCCGTATCTTCGCCTTCAATCCATCGTGGCAGTCTTATCTCATCGAGTAGATACAGTCGACCTGCACCCGAATCCTCTCCTCCGCCGCGCCGTTTCTGCGAACCATTTTAATCAGAGCCACCGATCGATGGCGAAATAGGAGCGTCGATCGAAGTGTTCGCCTTCCAGGTAGAGCTCCGCACACGGTTTCGTAGACCTGGGGGGACCCCGAGCCCCGAGGAACAGGGCAGAAGAAGAGGGGCTTCCCCATGGTTTCCATGGATGGGAACGCGCGTGTCGGTGGGTCTCTCTAGTAATTGGATAGTTTACGACGATCTGGTAGTCTGGCCGGCGAGAGTAGCAATTCCGTTCGCGATTAAAATTCGACGTCAACGGGAATACCATTATCGATCCTTCCTCTTCCCTTCCATTTTTATGGCTTTATAATTGCACACTGTCAGGGGGTTCCGTAGATGGCGCTCGGGGTGTTTCCGCGAAGCCGAAGGGGGGGGAGAGAGAGAGAGAGAGATGAGTGATTTTTGTGGAACATGAAGAACCGATCACCTAAATTGTATTGTCATCAAATCCTCGTATTATTGAATATAAACGAGATTTAACGTAACAACAGGGGGATGACGACGTTTATGAATTACAGCTTTTAGTGAATCAGGAGATTGGTTGTCCAATAGTAGAGCTGTAGTTGCGTAATCGAATGCGTTCACCGAGTATATTTTATCTCCGACGCAATCTCACGTTTGACGCTCGCGCAGATGATTTTAATTAGGCGAGTGCACCCAAATCGCGATTCGGATCGGAATTGATCGCGGTTTCATCGACACAGAAGCGAGGATTGGAAGGCTTTTCATTGTCTCTTGCTGCGCCGAACATCGTTGTTGTTAATTTAATGATTGTAGATATTCGGTTAACAAGAACATGTATCGTGTTCTTCCTGTTGCAGCTAATTACCGGATTCGAAATTAACTCGTCTCCGCTGATGATTTCTGTACCTTTCGGATTGCACAGCCACCGGCGAAGAAAACAGCCGAGGAAATTTATAACAGGAACTCGCCGAGGTCGAGATGAAATTTCCGCGATGCTTTCTCGCTGAATGCATAATGCAGATGTTGCGTGTTCGCGTTCGCCAATCGTTAAGGAACGAGCCTCCTTCTCTTCTCGTCGATGCACCTTCCACGAATTCCGGATAAAAGTTTAATAGAGAGCCCGATTATGGCAGTTCCTGGACGGGCTTCCGGTTCTCTGGGGATGAGTCGTCGGCTCTCCACGGCAATAATGACCCCCTGTGTAATCTAATTGGATGCACACCGCCGGATATAATTCATCCCCGTACGGCTAACAGCGCTTGCGACTAATTTTATTAATTGTAAACGTTTCTGCGCTATTGTTGAGCACGGAAATATTGGTTATTCCGAAGTGTCTTCCTTTAAAATTTTATTAGACTTCAGTAGATTGTAGAAAACCTATTACATTCAATCCTTTCAAGTTTAATAATAATCCATGGAAATCAACCTTAAGGAGGATCTCCTAAAGAAAGATTCTCTTGCAATTTTGATTGCAGAACGCTTAAAAAAAAGTACTGCAAATTCCTTTCGTACATCCGCCTTACGATTATCATGACTATCTCCTCATAATAGTTGAAATCGTGCTGGAAAACAAAGAAGTTGAAAATGAAATTTAATGGCTCCCTCGGCGGCCATATTGATGCACAGTTACGGAAGTGCGGCACCATCTATGGTCGCTTCGGATTCGAAGACACATGCAGGTTCTTCCTCGTCCCTGTGGCCATCGATACGCTTTGTGTTACCCGCTTCCCCTTTTGTCGGAGCGCGTCGATGTTTGCCCCGCGCTTCTCCGAGCACTACATCCTCGTAAACAGACGAGTGTTTCGCTTTCGCACAAGCCTCCATTCCGCGTTTTACGAGTACCGTTTGATCGCGTCGGGCACCCGTGCCGGGAGGAATCGCGTTACTCCGCTGATTTGAATATTTAGCGTGGAAAACACGCTGAGTCGAGCCGCGTTAAAATAATCTCGAGCACGACTCCGCGCCGCGCGGAACGACAATAGAGAGAAGTGCTCTCCGAGAGGAATAACGAATTTACTCGTACCTCTCTTTGCGCTGCGTAACAACGGCCTCGGTCTAGAATCTAGAGGGAAAAAATCTAGAAAGAGAGAAACTAGAGGATTCGCTTGATTCCGCGAACCTCGAATGCGTACATTTTGCGACTGCGGGATGAGTGCAATTCGTTGACGATGCGACGACGCGTGGAAAATTGATATTAAACGAGAAAGCCAAACGCATGAATGCAGGATTCCTCTGTCGCGTGGAATCTGACTGCGATCGTGCGCGCGTGCGCAGCGAAGTAATATCAGAGTGATTAGTTGCCGTGTAGAACAATTATTGCGGAATTAAACTGGCCTCAAGGGTGGAGGCCGGCTTAGCGAATTACGCTACGCCCGAAACGATTATTGCCGCATTAATTTCGTTTTATGCGCCTTGTTGCAGGTCCGGAGCCGCGCGGAATAATTCGGAGCAACGACTTGCCTCGCTTCCTTCCACGAAAACGGCCTTCTATTATTAGGCTGCCGTTGAATACCAGACGACCGCAATAAGCAGCAAAACCCCGACGGCCTTTTACAAAAAAAGCAAACAGGTACGTATACATGTAGACACACATAAATTGGCGCGGGGGTGGGGCACAGGATGCGCGAGACACCAAAGGAGATACGCGATGCAAGGGGTGGAAATAAAACTGTGCACAAAGAAAACGGTGCAAGAGTATTGCAGGCGAGAAAAGAAGAAACGCGTGTTTGCATTTCTGACTAGGAGACGCAATAATGTAACTCATATATTTCCAGTTTTCACATTTTGGAAAATACTATGACTTTATCGAATACTTTGCGTATTAGTTTGGAGCTTAGAATTTTAAAAGTTTGGACCATTTAAAGTCTAGGATGTTATAACTTTTGACTTCATAAAACTTAGAATCTTAGCATTTTGGATTCTTCAGAATTTGGGATCTGGAGATCTTGTACTCTTTGCTTTGGACTCTTTAAAAGTTGGTATGATAGGATTTTGGACTCTTCGAAACTTGGGATTTTGGAATTTTGGACTTTTCAGAATTTTTGGTTTAAGGATTTTGGACTGTTCAAAATTTAAGATTTTAATCTTTGAATTCCATGAAATTAAAGATATTAGACTTTGGATTCTGCTAGAATTGGATTCTTGGGACCATGGATTCTTCAAAAATGAGATTTTAGATCTTTGAACTTCTCAAAGCTACGGGTATAGGAACCTTGGACCCTTAAAAACTAAGAATTCTTGGACTTTGGACTTTTTAAAATTTGGAATCCTGGAACTGTGAACTCTTCAAAAGCTGATATTTTAAAACCTCGGACTGTTCAAAATTTGGACTTTCTAAAAATTTTAGAACCTTGGACTCCTTGGAAGTTGAGATCCTGAGAGTTTGGACTCTCTACAATTTGGAACTTTGAGACTTTATACTGTTCAAACTTTATGACCTTGATAGCTTAAATATTTCAAAACTTGAAATTCAGGGAATTTGGACTCCTTAAAACTGGAAATCCTAGAACTTTGGACTCTTTAAATTTTGAAATCTTGGACCCTTCGATTTGTTAAAATTGAGGTTCTTAGAATTTTGGACCCCCTCAAAACTTGAAATCTTAGAACTTTGGACTCTTCAAAGCTGCAGTATACGGGGCATGTGGGTATTAGCAAAACCGGATACAAAGAAAACAATACAAGGGAATCAAGGAAAAACACAAGAGTACAACTCATACATTTGCATATTCGAAGTTCTGCTGCTTAAGATTTCAAAGAATAGCAGACCATACCTACTACTTTACGTATCAGATCGATGATAAAATAATGCCAATATTGGACTGCGATAGAAACCAGCAAAGCAGACATTACTTTCCCACTGACCCAATGGAATCACCCTTCCGCTCATACAACATCGGTTATGGCCACTGTGCGTATAAAAACAAGTTTCTCCTTTCGTAGTTCTCTCTCATTGTTTCCCTCTTGTTGAACTTTTTTTCTACCAGTTCCCTCCCTCCATTGGACTGGTCCAACGCCTTGCGGGGCCCTCCTGCCCCTCTCCCCTCGTTAACTCGAGCCTTCCTCGAGGGACACACGTTGCGTGCGCTCTCGCCCGTTATTCGACACTGAAATATTCTTGACGAATTTCTCTATTTCTGCGCTAGCCCGGAATAATGAGCGCGCGAGAGGAAAAAATGCTTCGGCTCTCGGTCTTCCTTGCCCGGTTCCCCGGGAATTATTAACACCAGAGCCGCGCACCGGTTCGCCGACCGTAAATTGTTTGGACAGATATTAATACCGTTAAACGCGGCGCGTTCTAATTTTCTGGAAGCGATAGAGGATTCTTGACCGTCGCAGATGGCGCGCTTGTCGTAACCTGTTAACCAAGTAAAACGTACTAATCCGCCGCACCCCCGGAAGTTTAATCATTACGCGCCGAGATAAGTTCATTCGCGAATTTCTTCTAAATTCCGCGGGGAAACTTTCTGGTCCGGGAATAATCCTATTACCGCAGGGAGATTTTTAAACTTGTGCTCCGACGATTCCGTTCTCCTTCCTTTTTTAAATTCGCCAAAAACTTGTGCATTTTTCGCGCCACGTAGATGACGCTGGCAGTCCATTAACGCAAGCGTCTGTTAATGCAAAAGGAAGCAGGTTTAATTATAGAACCAACGCAACCCAATTCTTGATATACAATGAAGGTTTCCTGCTTCAAGAACGATTCCTCTACCAAGTTCAAGACCTTTCAAAATTCCGCCCCGCAATTGCAGCCCCTCTCTCTTCTATCAGTATCTCCCCCAATCTTCGCTTGCCCTCCGCAGAAGCACTAAAGCTCGCAAGAGCACGCGAACCGCGTTAGAACGATAATGGGCGCAGTAAATAAGCAAGTGCAGGATAAATTATAAAACCGCCGTGTACCCCTTCTTCGGGTCGCACGGGGAAAACCGGGAGAGACGGGGGCAGCTGGTGAAACCACTTAACGAATCCTGCGGATAAAGGGTCACGGTCGGCCGCACAAAGGAGAACGCTCGAAAAAAAATGTAATTAAATGCTTTATTCATAATTCTCTTTCGGCCCGCTAGGCGAAACCTCCCTCTCTTGTTTTTCTTCTGAACAGGGTGCAGAAGAGAGGCTCGCATCTACGGCCTCGCGCGTTTCTCGTACGCACGGATGCAAATAAAGCAGAGGCGTTTACAAGCCTACGGATGCCGTACAGTAGGAGAGCTTTTTTGAGCATTTAGGGGCATTAGGATTTAGAAATTGAGAAAACGAGACCTTGGAATTCTTGGGACTTTGGGATATTTGGAAAATGGGATCTTGGATCTTCAGAATTTTGGAATTTTCGAACCTTGGACTTTTTCCATAACTTGGGATCTTGGATTTTTTTTTAAAATTAGAGTTTCGCGACTCTAGCGTTTTTCATGATTTTGGATCTTGATACCTTGGACTTCACAGAATTTAGATTCTTCAGAACTTAGAATCTGGTAAACCTTAGACTATTGAAAGTTCAGGATCTATGAGTCTTGGACTGTAGTCCAAATGTTTCTAAAGTTGGAATCTTGGTACTTTGGACTCTTCATAAATCGGAGAACGTTTAGGCTTTTCATAACTTGATATCCGAAAAGTCTGGACTCTCAAAAATTTGTAACCTTAGAACTTTGTATGAACTCCTGAAACTGGATATCCGGGTCCTGGGATAGGGATGTGTAAACTTCTGAATATATATTAATCTTGGGACTCTACTACGTCCACGAAAACGTTAACCTTAGGACCTTCAAATACCAGAATTGTCTACTTTCATTTCCTCAAGAACTGTAAATTTTGTAACTTTAGATAACTTGATATTCTGAAACATTTGAATATTGAGATCTTAAGATCTCGCTGAATACCGCGGATGAGGAAGAGTTTTTCCCGCGTTAGCGTTGATGGTCGCGCGAACCACAGGTGCGCGGCAGTAGTGGTCCGATATTGACGAGATCGTGCAGCGGGGAGCAGTAGAAAGGGGGTGGAAAGCGAACAGCCAATAACGACATCGGTGACCCCAGGGATGTCGAAAAAGTCGAGCACCACGACGGCTGGTGTGTGATCCGCCGTTCGAAAATATCAGGGTTAACTATTCCTCGGCCCGTTTCCGCCCTCCCACCTTTCACCCCGTCGTCGAAATTACGTTTCCGAGTCGCTCGATCCCCTCTTTCCCTGGACCAGATTTCCCTATGCATCGAGAGAAAGGAAAGTTTATCCTACGAGCCGGTGCAGAGAAATTTCGCAATACGCTTTTTGAATGGTCCCTCTTCTCTGGCCGTTGCTCGCGCTCTACCGGAGCTCGTCGAGCTTTTCATCGAGAACACACGTACGTGCCGAGGAGTACACGTACACATAAAACCAGGGAAGTACCCGACGAACGTGGCGCTCGAGGGGGTGCGAGAAAGATGGCACAGTGGGTCAAAGAGGGGGAGCGGGGAGGGGCGCGGGGGCTGGGAGTGTGATAACTATTCCCTCCCCGAAAGTGCTCTCGTTGCCTTGTTGCCGTGGAAAAGCTGTTCCTGGCGCGAATTGAACGGTGTCGAGGTGAAGATAATTCGCGCGTAACGAATTTCGTTGTTTAGCATCGTTTCTCGGATTTCAGTAGCCGCTGTTCTTCACACCGAGACGGCTCCACGGTTTTAACGCTTTGACTGCTGAATCCGCGACGACTTCTCTTGCATTGAGGATTTCACCCGTTTTATGGTGCTTCGCTACCTCAGATAAAATACTGTAAAAACTCTCGTTAACGGTACTCGTTAGCCGATCTGTATACTCCGGTATTTTTATCAAATTATGCAAGGAAAAATTAATGTGAATATTGTTTTTGTCATAGCAATTACCGAGAATTCATGGTACGACGTAGTCTTCTTTGCTAAAATAAGAAATAATCGATTCTCTCTGCATTGCTGAAAAACAAAATTATACTTGTAAAGCTTCCTTGCATTTTTCTGTTCCTTTAAATATCCGCGCATTTCGAAACTTGAGATCGTAGGCTTTTATGACTTTGGACTCTTCAAAATTTGAGATTTAGGAATTTTGAACTCTTCAATATTTGTTGAGTTTATGTTTTCAACTCTTAAATGCCACGGAATTCAAAATCCTTAGACCTTGGATTCTAAAGGATTTAGGCTCTTGGGACCATGGATTATTCGAAAATAGGATTTTGAATCTTTGGACTCTTGAAAACTCAGAATCTTGGACTCCTCAAAACTTGGAACATAGTTTCAAAATCTGAAACTCCTTAGAGCTAGGAATTTGGGGACCTCAGATTTTTCAAAATTTTGAATCTAGAGATCTTGAACTCTTCAGAATTTCGAATTCTGGGACCTTGGTCTTTACGAAAGTTAGAATTTTGGGATTTTGGAATATCTAACTTAAAATGCATAGAAATCCTGGAATATTGGAATCCTTGAAACTGGAGATCTTAAAACTCTGGACTTCTCAAAACTTGCAATTTTGGAACCTTTGAATATTAGAATCTTGGCTGTTTTAGTACTTGGGATCCTTGGATCTTTGAATAGTGAGACCGTAGGTTTTTGGATCTCTTAAGAACTTGAACTTCAGACTACGTAGAATTCTGAATTCTAAACCTTTTGAATATTGGGATCTTAAACCTTCAGATCCTTAGAAATTGGATATCTTTGGACTTTGGACTCTCTAAAACTCAGGATCTTAATCCACTTGAATATTGAGATCTCCAAATCATAGACCTTCTCCCCTCAAAAACAGAATAATTTAACATCTTTTTCCCCCTCCTTATTCTCCCCATCAAAAACTCTCATTACTCGTCGGCTCATTTCTCTGCAATGCCCAGTACCCTCTAAATTAATCCGCAAAAATTATTAATATAACCATTCTTTCTCGCAATTACCGACGTCCCATCCCACCGCGCGGCTCCCAAAAAAGCAAAAATGAAAAAACCCCCGAACCCCTCATTCGCTGATGAAAGAAAAATGAATCCCGCGCAATCCCCCACATTCCCCCGTTCCAATAAACACGCTCGCGGTCCGCCACGTTCTCTCAGCGTCCCGTTTTTGCCTCTCAAATAATTATTACCTCACTCCGTGCGTCGCTCTACATCGCTCGCAAAGCGAGAGCGAGAAAGACTCTAGAAAAACGGGTCCGGCAACGCGAAAGGAAGAACTCGGAGCGGACAAACACGAAAAAGGGGAGACAAGGGTGGACTCTGGTTCTACCGTAGCGATCCAGGGTGTGGGGACGCCGGAGGAGACTGAATGGGGTAGGACACGGAGCGTCGACTTGGTGTAGTCGCACGCGCCCCGGTATCGAACGAGAGCGTCGTTGCAAGGAGCGGAAGGGGGTGGTGGATCGGGGAGGATACGCGTACCCGTGAGAACTACGGGTAGAACCGAGGGGGTGGCGTTGGGGGGAGGGGGATCAGGGCGGAAATACTGGGCGAGCTGCTGCCGGCGAAACTGGCGTGATTCCAATGAAGAGAAAAAAGTAGGTGGGAGGGGGGCATAGAGGTACATGTCGCGACACAAAACGGGTCCAGTCATTCTCGAAATAGGCGGCTGGAATGTCAGTTCTCGGTAGCGATGCGGGAGAAAGAGCGACGCGCACACCTTCTTTCTTTCTCTCTCTCTCCCTCGATTTCGTTCTTTAGAACGCGGAACGGAGGAAGGAAGGCAGCGTCGCGTCGCGTCGCGTCGTGGGCCACCCATGTCTCTCCTCTCTAGGCTCGAGGATCGTGAAAGCCGCTGAGAGGCAGAAAGCAGAGCCCAGTCGGCATAAAAGGGAGAGGAGAGAACGACAGGCACGACAAGAGCGAGCCGGGCCACCGAGAAAGATACCGATGGCATTTAATAGCTTACCTCTCGGAACGTTTTAGATAATGACCGGCCACGATGGACCGAAACCGAGTGCCTTCTTTCGTTTGATTCCGCCTGCCGACCCCCTTGAGCGGAGAGGGAGGAGACAAACGACTAGGAAGACTCGAGGGGAACGGAAGCGCAAAGGGGGCGGAAGGTTGAGAGCTGCTCGCGCGGAATGATTGATACAATTCTTTTTTACGAGCCCCGGCTATGAGAGGGGAAAAATAAAGCGACGCGACGGGGAAAAGTATAATTAATTGCTCGCGTACGTCGGATTTATCGCGAGCGAAGGAGGCACCCCGTGCCCGCCCATTTTTTCGTCGCTTTAAGTCTCCGGCCAATCCGACCATTGAATTATGCATAAACTTTTTCGCTCGGATAATAGCGTTCGGTCGTGTCGTCTCCTTGAAAAGGCGGAGCGCTTCGTTACTGTTACTGCTTTCTTATTATTATTATTATTATTATTATTATTGTGAGAGAAAATCAAGGGAGAGTAGCGTCAGAGCGAGCGAGCTGGAAAAATCGGCGAAGTGAGAAACGTGGCATTTAAATGAAAAAACAAACAAACAAGCGCCGCGCGCGAGCGCCGAGGAAGTGTTTTTCGCGTTCATTGAAATTGAAACGCGGCGGAGCGCCTCTCTCTGTGCCTGAATGGCAAAAGCTCCGAGAATGTTCGGATTTACAATAGCGCGGCCGGCAAACTTCTTCCGCTCGCGCGAGTTTTCTTGCTATCCCCTTCCCCGGCCCCGAGTCCTGGTCCAAAAGATTTATCGTTTTTGTTTTCGCGGTAATCTCGCTATACTTCGGCCGCCTTTTTCGTTTCTACCTTTTGGCGCGCCCCCCTTTCGTCTTTCAGGATCCTTTGAACGTTGAAAGAGGCGCGCGTCGATCGATCGAAATCGCGACTCTGGATTCGGGGAAGCCTTTGATTGACGGTGCGTCGCGAACCCCTCGAAATTCTAGTGTTTTTTTCTGACACTCGTGTTCAGTCTGAATTCAGTCCGATTTCGTTTGAAATTCGATTCGCGCGTTTCGGGGGGATGAAAGCGATCGTTCCTCTGTTCCACAATCGTCCGGCTCGTGCTTATCCAGGTTACCGACGTGATTCTTCTTGATTGCATACGTGTGTTCGCCGAGCAAACAGCAATTGCATGCAAGATACATTTAACGCCCTATTTGCAGCCGTCGCCTTGTACTCATTGTCCCGAAAAACTGCCGGCAGTTGCACGAGAAATTCAATAATAAACGAGCGGCGAAATTGAAAAAAGCGTAAACCGCGGTGTATTTGTCTGTTTTGCAACAGACAGCCTCGAATATTGAAAGTATCTGCCAGTCAAATGTGCTCGCGATACCATGTAATTCTCTTTCTCTCTCTCTCCGCCCCCTTCGGTCTCTTGACCGGCAAAAACGTAGTACTACGTGATTTACGGTTTACGGATAGACAGTAAAAAACGTGGGCGCTACGTGATTCGCGGTGAGCCGTGACGCGACGAAAAAAGTTTTATACTGCGACAGAGGGGCAATTCGTCGTGGATCAAAAAAAAAAAAAAGAAAATAGAAAGACGTAGGACTACGTGATTCCAAGTTTAGCTAGAATAGAACAATATGGCGATCCCTTGGTTCGAAAAATCACGCGGCGTTCCGCTTTGGGACTGTTAGTTGTAAACACGTAGTGCTACGAAATGCGTGGTACTTGCAAAAAAAGGAGAACTACGTGCTCGACACTTTCTTGGTGGAGGATATTCCCGGTGGAAATTCGGGGAATTACGTTGCAAATTGTTTGGACGCGACTTATGGATAAATTGTAGGTTACTACGTTATATGTATAAAATTAGGCGGAGAAATATTTCTGATCGTTGCTCTGTTTGTACAATTATGAATTAATATGTTGTAAATAATTTTTTGTAAACACATACGATTACGTGATCGACGTTTCTGACATGGAGAGTGTTTTCACCATTTTTTCACATAATCTCTTTTTTTATCACAAAGACGCTATTTTTTATTACAATACATGTTACTGTCTTTATACAAGACCATATAATCTTTCTGTTAATGAAGTTAGAATATTAGAAGAAATAACAGTGCGGCTTTAATAAGATTCATCAGATTTTCAATTTCAAACTCTAAAATCTTCAATTTCAGTCGTAAAATTCCCTAAATCTACAACTTGTAATTTTCGAATTTTCAATCAGAAATGTTTAAACGTCCACCTTTAAAGCTTTCAATTTCTAAATTTTAACTTTTCAAAGGTTCTGAGTGCAGCACTAAAATTTTCAATTTTAGCTCTTCAAGTTTCCTAATTCCAAACCTTTAAATCTTCAATGTTTAACTTTTCAACTCTCAAATTTCAAAACTTCATATCGGTAGTAATTTTCAATTGCAAAAATTTTCTACTCTATAAACTCTAAACTACAAATCTTCAAATCTCTAAACTCCTAACTTCAAATATTTAACTTCAACCTTCCAATCTGTAATTATAACTTTCTCCATCTCCGAATCGATAAAATATTCTCAGTTTACATTGTATTGCATAATAATTTCAGTAATTCTTTAATGATTCTTATCAACTTAAACATATTACAGAACGAATTCTCAATTAATCCCTAAAAGCCCAAGGAGGGTCACTTTGCTATTAAAATGTATGTTTATTTCAATAGCATGGGCATTTACGAGTTAAGTTGTTTAGAATACCAAATAGGTATGGGAAGTGCAAAATTCTTAAAGAATTAAAAATTATAAAAACGATCTCAAAAATAACGTTTCGTCCAAAAAAATACCAAATTTTTTTCGTAGAATCACACCTTATCTGTCACAAAAAATATTGGCTGAAAAGTCCACAAGCTGCAAAATTCATTCAGTGGAAAATTGTAAATAATTTTTATAAAAACGTGGTATGTACTACAAGATTAACCATTCCACAATTAAAAACTTCATGCAGAAAAGAATTCTAAATAATTATTGTAAAAAACATAGTTACTACATATAACGTATGTAGCACAAAAAAACCATAGCATTAGCATCCAAATCCCCATAATCGCGAGCTATTTAAGTCTCTTCGTGTATATGATTCTTCTAAAGCCAACCTACAGCCACCATTTATCTCGCACGTATTACCACATTTCCCTCCGCGAAAAAAGATGAGACCATAACCACGTCAGCGCAACAATAACGCGCAAGTTTGCTGTCTGTTTACGGTTATCCCCATGGAAGTTTAACATGACCATTTAAGTCAGTAGAAAGTGCGCAGACACGAGATCGTTAACGCATTTGAACACGGCGTCACTCGACGCACGGCAGAAGTAACGCGACGGTTGGTACACCGGCTTTAATTTCCTTCCTTTTTCTCTGTTTTCCCACGCGGCAAGTCAAGATACACTTATGTCACCAGCTCCTCGCTGTATCACACGGGTTACACGGGTATCCATTTATCAGCGACATCGGCCACGCGCACGCTAAGGTAACACGTTGTAATACACGTAATCATCAAGAACGATAGCGCGTGCTATTATAATCCGAGCCACGAATTATCCTCCCATTGAATTAAGTCGCGCGAGTATTCTCAGCCATTAAGGCGGAAAATTGCTTCTGGAACGGTGAACGAATTTCCCTCCCGTTGTGCTTCGCGCGTTTTACTTGGCCAAAGTTTATTTTAAAAAGTAGCGCTTCCATTCGTCCATTTATTCAACCGGATTTTTATTCGAACGGGAGAACTATTCGTTATTGACAAATGACTTACCTCAACCCCGGAGTTCCGTTTCAGGGAAAAACTTATTCCCGATTCTGACCGCCGTGTTTTCCCCTTCCCTTTTTTAGCTCGTCGCGTCGCCTTCCAACTTCGCGCCGCGTCGTGGTTAATCGGTATGTAATTGTGGCCAGGAGTCCAATTTCACTCCGGCTGGTATCTCGCCCGGAAGCCTGACTTCTAATTAACTCTTACATTGTTCCACCGTGGCTGTGTACCGCTGAAACTCCGCTCGTAGTTACGCTAAAATGAGAGAAGTAATAATATGCGTGCGGTGCGCGTTTAAACCTACTGCGGCGTTTCAGTCTTTTAAACGCGTGCAGGATTGTGTACAATATTTACTTATTGTAAACTCGTGACTCGTTACAAAGTACAGCAATTTTCTTGGCGTGATACAGAATAGAATGAAATGATTTAGTAATATGAAACACCAAAGTTTTACATCCCATATTTGTACCCACTCCTCTAACATCTTGATTTTCGGAGTTGCTATCTCGAAGGACGGAGAAGATAATTCGACGCGTGTCACAGGGAACCCTTTTTTGTGGACCGAGTCCGAGGGATTGTTTACCTAGCGTAATCTGACACTTTCCTGGCGCGCCTTTCCGGAGAAACTGTGACTTTCATTTGGAACGGTAATTTCCCTTGCGCAAGACAACGTACTGAACAGCGTCGTCGACGAAATTAAATAATTTTCTCTGTCAAAAGCTCGATACACCCACGCAGTAATCGCAGTAGTTGCGCTGGAAACTACTTTAATACTTGGGACCCTGTGAAATACGCGAGCTAGATGGTGCCACGCGTTCTCCGGTAACGTTGAAACTTAATGACGGTTAAACTTGTTTAACTTTACAACCGTTTCATAAATTCGCGTAAAGATTAGTATTCATTAAATTGGAACCTTGATTTAATTCCTTCCTCGGAGAGCATAATACCGTGGAACTTTTAGTTCGAAAGTCATAATCAACCTGTTTCCTCACCGCCTTTAAGTATTCGCAAGTATCGTTAACGCAGTCGTATTCTTGGCCGCTGAACTTCGTCGTCGGCGAAACTTTCGTCGTTCCGATGACATTGTGCCGTCGCTCGTTTCACGGACCCCGGGACCGTCAACGCCGTCGACGGTGCTGCGCGAAGCGTTTTTCGATCGCGAAAATAGCTATCCGCGATGGGAAGAGCGAATTCGCCGAGCGAACCGCGTCTGCGGCTCCTCTGTTTCGCCCCCCCCCCCACGAGACTTAAGTGCTTTGTCCATGTTATGCGGCATTACTGTATTGTAATTGAGCGAGCACTTCTTCAATGGACTTACGCTCTTACATGTATTGGTGTGTGCGTGTGTAATGCATCGTTGTAATTACTGTTTCACGCAGAATTTCATTCGTAAGTGGAACACTTCGTTTACTTAATCATTTCGACATGCTTGCCAACCGCGAAGAGAAATACTCCTTGCACAATCCGCACCGTTTTAATTAATACCCACTTGCTTGTAATGCTGCTATAGTTTTGAATATTTATGATTTTATGTGAGCGGCGAAATTGGAGGAAAAAGTTTTCTATATTCTATTTACATTGAAAAGTTTTTATCCTCTGTTAAAATGACTGTGGGGTTATTAGTCATCCTTTTTGAGGAGTTTGACGGTCTCAAATGCAGTGAAATAATTAATAATGATTCACGTTTGACACATCAGAGAAAAATCGGAAATCGATACACATAATATCCAATCTTTTTTAATGTCTCGTCGCAGGGAGAGTGATTAAAGGCAGGCGCAGGAACACCTATTTCAGATACGTGGTTTTTTCAGTTTTTTTTAATCACCGTGCCGACACTCCTATCTGACGTGCCGAGTAATATGAGAGGGGAACAAAACAATTTTTTCGTACGTCGAATCGTGACGAAGACAACGAAAATAGCACCGTACGGAGACAATAGCGCGTGACGACCTTAAGGTTAACGGACGGAATTTCATAGGCATTCGTTCTCATCGATGAAGCAGCCCGATGCATAATACCTTCCTCTCGCAATTCCACGTTTATCGCTCGACAAAAATCGCCGCGAAATTTCCAGTAATTAAAACATCCTCGATTCCTTTTTCAAATAAAATGTCAAAGTCGCCAGTAATCCGCCTCTCGCTAAAAATAATTGCTGTTCATTCAAGGGGAAACGTATGCCCTTCGAGTCGTCCGATGACAAATGAACAATACAGTCGGGGGTAAAAAGAAAAGGAGGGCGCCTCTCGAAAACGTGATTATCGGTTCCCACTAGATTAAAACGGGAAAAAGCCAGACGACCCTATCTCGCGCGACGAGTGGCCGCCTGAAAAACCGTGTAATCGTGCGTGTGCCGTTTCACATAGAAACTCGGTCGCAAGTGTCCTCTCTGGCATCGGGTGTCGGCGTCTGAGGGTGCAGAAACCTCTGTACAAGACGAGGTGGTAGTCGCTTTGTGCGTACCTCGAACGCGTTCCTACAATTAGACCCCTCTTCGCCTCGGCCTCTTGATGCTTTCAGTCGCTAGGCGTTCCCGTGAAAAAGCGAAAGGAAAAGGAGACCGGCGGGTCGTGAGAGCGACGAGGAAACGATGAGGAACGATTCCTGGGGGAAGAGAAAAGGTAGACGCGTCTGGCTTGGAAACCGTATCGCTTCGTCGGAACATCGCGAGTGAACCTAACCTCAAAAGAAGCACCAACGTATCTGTGCTTCTTGCGTAACAATCGAGTCGAGGCATCGTCCTTTCCTTCCTACAATTTATTAAAACAATACGATGATCCAGTATTTGAAGTAACATTCAAAATGAATATTTTTGAGTACCGCTGAACTGCTGAGAGCGAAATAAAATGGCTGAAAGATTATCCTAGAGGTCGCTGGTTTCGTCCCACGGGTGACTAGGTAGACATTATTTGAAAAAAAAAAAAACGTAGTCAGCTGTTACTCCAGCAACAATTTTTACACCGTCAGAAGCATCGTTCGCACCGAGCAAGTAAAAAAACACCAACGTTTCCAAATATCGATATAGATAGTATCGCTCGGAGCAAAATTCATTACCCATTGAACTGTCAGCACACAATTTGCTACTGACATTGTAAACAGCGTTAGTCAATGACCGATAGGTTGAATGCTTTAGCGCCCGATGATCGTGGTTAATTTACTTGTTGGTACGGCCAAGCGAATGTAAACAGCGAATTAACCGCGATTACCTAGTCCTTGCTACGCGGGAGGAATGAAAAAAAGGAAATCGGCAAACGGTTACTCTGCGTCGAGTCGTTACGCGTTCGGCTCATTACCGTTTCCCTTTCGCTCCTCTCCGCGGATATATAATTTCAAAGTGTTTTGTATGTCAGCGAGGCTCGCGCGTCCAGAACGTCCGACAAACAAAGCGGAACAATCTGATGCACGATAATCAAATAAAAGTACCGCTGTTTACGTGAGCGTGACCTCGATGCCGTTGACATACGACTCGAATTTAATTAAAACATCACAACGGCGGCCCGCTCTTTTCGTTTCCGCCCGTCGATGATGAAAAACGAGGCGACATCGCGCCACTGTGTTTATAAATATTTCGACGAGCGAAAAGCGTTGATGCGCTATAACTTTCTTGTACATGTTTTTGCTATTAATGGATTGAATACAGGAAATTAGAGGAGTTAATGGAAGAGGTGGGGCGAAAAGTGGGAGGAGCAAACTTCACGGAATCATTGTTCCATACATATTTTGATGACATACAAAAATATCTACAGTAATGCAAATCCGAAACTGAGGGTGAAAATGTTAATTAAGGAGGCAGGTCAAAAAGCAGGAGGAGCAAATTTCACGTAATCATAATTGAATACATATTTTGATACCATCCAACGATAGCCACGTTTATCCAAAGTAGAAACAAACTAAAACTGATAGAAAATAGATGACAAGTGTAAAATTAGGAGGGATTAAGGAAAATAGGCGGAGCAATAAAAAAGGGGTGGAGCCAAATGGGTGTCATAAATACCGAAAGAAATAAAAAAAAATGCGAGAGAAAGGAATATGGCCTATTCAGCGAGAAGATCTTTATTTATTCAGAGAAGCGGAATAAGGTTAAACGAGTTCAAGATTTGAGACCGCGAGGCAGAACTGTCGCTTAAGAACGCCCAGGAGGATTTTGAAGAGGCTCCATCCTCCAGCAACCTGATAAGAAGATATTCCCCCCACGAGCTGCGGTTTCTCATCGGTTCACATCGATGTGCGTCTCCGGGAATGCCAAGGAGAGTGAGAGGAGAAAAGGAGAGACGGGGATATCTTCTCGCCGTGTCACGATTTCTCTGTCGGTTGGCAACCTAAAGGGAATTGAAATCTTTTTTATCGGCTCTCTTCGAAATTTCATGAGTTTTCAATGACTACGGTGGATCGCCAAGCTCGGCAATGTGTATTTCACCTAATTCCCGGGAGGAGAGCTCGATTCGTTTATCGACAAGCTCCTCCAGTGTTTGCTTTAAAACCCGCCCCGACGATTCCTTTTATTGCCGCGTTTCGTACTTGCGACGATAGCGTCGGGCTACAACCACTGGTCGTAACTGTCACCGAATGCATAATACCCTTTCTGCGCTTTTTATCATCCCCCGGAAATCGTTACTAAATATTGCAGAACCTTATTAATAAATAGAACAGATTCTCCTGAATTTAAACGGCGGCGCACCCTCGTTACATTAACCTCGCATACTCGCATACAGCGTTCACGATCTATGAATTCCTTGGTGCGATTGTCTCATCAGTACACCGCATCACAATAGAATCTCCTACGTTCGCGCCAATACGCATCCAGTATCGCAGGTTGGATTAAAACTTTTAAGGCGCTCTCTGCCACGGGATAATTGTTTTTCCGAAAGAACGTTGAAACTTTCGTCGCGCAAAAGTCCCCGGTGTCCTTCCCCAGGAGGATCTTTTACCCAGAAAACGAGAAGTTGGACAATATCCAGGATCGGCGTCGCGGCGACTAAAAATTTCAGTCTCCTTAAAGAAGCTTAATAAAGAAAGTTGCTCGGCTTCGGTATATTGTTGCGTGGTTAAGTGGCGCGAAGGAGTCCCGAAGTGTTTGTCAATGGCTCCGCAGAACTGGTCACCGGACGTTATAAAAGAAATTTCACGAATACGAAGCTCCGCTCCTACTCCGCGGTCATTCGACGCGCCGCGTCGCTCGGTTAGAATAAAGCCTCCCGCGTTAACTTCGCCAACTCCCCGGGGTGTGCGGGGGTATCGCCGGTTTAATGAAATTCTCCGTCTGCCGGGGGAAGTCCCCGGTCCCCGGGAACAACTTCGCGTCTTTATCGCGGGAACGGGGCGAAGCAGAGCTGCCAACTCCATTTAGGGGTGGGTCGGTATCATTGGGAGGCGTACAGATACGCCAGTCGGGTCGTTACGACACGGAACACCGAGCATTACGGTGCACAGGGGCA
The DNA here is from genome assembly GCA_030770465.2 of Perdita meconis. Taxonomy (NCBI): domain Eukaryota; kingdom Metazoa; phylum Arthropoda; class Insecta; order Hymenoptera; family Andrenidae; genus Perdita; species Perdita meconis. Next base: position 19,242,316 of record JASKOS020000005.1, on the reverse strand, counting down.
AAGAACGGCTCGCCGCGATGTTCCGCGACGCTGTCGCGCTGCTCGCACGATCTATCTTGGCCTTCGGGCTGTTTGTAGGAAGGTAATTTAGCGATAAATACGCGTACAAGAGGGAGAGGGTACAGCGACAGGTACACGGAAAGGGCGGGGGTGAGAGGAAAACGTGTACGCTTGCCGTCGAAAACTTTTATCGTATTTATTAAAACAAGAAATTAAGGCTGCATATTACTGCAAACACCACCACGATCATAATAGGGTTAAAGTTTCTTTGATCTTCTCTTTGTTGCGAAAATAATTTAAACACAACTTGGGTTCTACCATCGATGTTCCTAGTCTCTATGACTTTGTTAAAAAATTCTTCATTGACATTAAACACAGATTTTCATCTGCAGATAATTTCCACTAAAAGTTAAAGTCTCCATTCCCTCGAGACAACGCGAGTCAAGCGCAATCCGTTCGCGCCATCTTGAATGGCCGCCCGCTAACAAATCGCCGGAATAAGATTGCGTCCCCCTCAGTTCTCGCTATAATTTCTGTCCGCCGTATTTCTGGTCTGTCCCGTTCCTCTCCAAAAGGAAGAGAAAATAGGCGCAGTTACATTGATAAAGTGCGTTACTCAACCGATCGAAAATATGTAAAGTAGCCGGCCGGTTAACATTCATGAAATTGTCAGCGCGATTTGCACTCGATGAGCATTGTATCGGCGTTTACGCTTCCGTTAATCCATCTGGCCTGTTCCCTCGGCTTTACGCTCGTTCGCCTACACGAGGAATACTCGGCGAGCATTCCGCCGGTAGCGTTACGGGGAAAACAAATCGTGCGTCATGTTAGTGGGAAACTCAACAGGTTGAGAAATAGAAGGCCTTTATCCTGGGGGTCGAAGAAAGAATCGACTGTGAGATTGCCTTGACGAGGGAAGTTCTTGTTCTGTTTATTTCCACCGCGCTGATGACGCGGATCGAGTGCCTCGATGTTAATTCGACGGTAATTGAGCGAGCAACGTTATTGAATAACGCGGGCATCAATCATTCTTGGCGAACAACGTTCTTCATATTTTCTGAAAAGTGTTCTTCACATTAGAGAAGAAAAATGTATTATACTTCGGGTCAACTCGACTGACCGTTCAAGGTCACAACTTTCCTCTTTTACTTTTTTGATAGCGTAATCTCATCGAGCACAGTAAGACATTCGCACTGGAAAGTTGGAAAAAGCTGTTTTAAAATATCGTCAATCTTCAAGTTTCCATAACTTTGCTAAAATTGAACAAAAACTAATGGAACAACAGTATATGTCCAATACACCAGAAGGAGATAGCGACTAGTTCGTTCTGCATTAGTGCAGCCAGTGCAGAAACGGAAAACAGACAACTGTCTGGTGATTCCCCTTGACCTTCGATTCCCTTTCAATTCAGAAAAAGAAACTACAACCTTCTCTTTCTCTTCTTTTTATTTTCTTCTTTCGTTGATCTTCGCGTCCTACATCTCGTTCTCAAACCATAAACTCTCTCGACTCTGTTTACATTTTTTGTCTCCGAGTGCCGGCTTTACGCCCCACGAGTCTCTCCGCTTCTTCGCCTCTCCCCATAATTCTCTTTCTTCACCATATGGCAGCGCGTAAAGTAGCGTTTCTCGGTCTCGCGGCATCTCACCTACTCCGATTCTTTTTTCTTCGTCTCCTTTTCAAACTATCTTCTTTCACTAGCGATGTCTGAACGCGCCACTGCGCCACCCCTCGCAAGCCCCCTGAACAGTTAGTTGGGCACCCCTCGCGCGCCTCCCGCCGGGTTATTTCCAACCCCTTCGAGTGGTTCACTCGCAACATCGCTAATACCTATTATATTAAACTTTTGGGGTAGCAAAGGGAATATTGTGAAGGCTTTGTCGAGTGCAAACGCACAAAGCCAATTTGAGACGGCGTTTTAATCAAAAGTCGTCATAGTAACCGTTCGCTGCGCGCGTTTCCACTCTCTCGTTCTCTCTCTCTCTCTCTCTCCCCCTGGTCTCCTCTCCTCTCCTCGTCCCCACCGATTTAAAGTGAGGCGAACCAGGGGCACAGACAGAGAAAACGTTTGCCGTGGCCCGCGGCCGATTTACATGGGGGCCAATTAAGCACAGGCTACTACGCGTATCAAGTGTACTCGCTCGTCGCACAATGCCTCCTTTGGACCGCCGCGTTTGAATCATTTTTTAATGCACTTAGAACCTATCTGCGCCCTCTCGCTCTCTTTCGTTGACTAAATATTTATTCGCTGTTCTCGTCTTCGAGGCCCCTTTGCGCCAGCTTTCATTAACGCGGAGTTCGTTCGTCCCGTTCGCTACTGACGACCGCCGATTGTTTCCTCGAAGATAATTAGGAAAAGGACGATTGTTCTTTTAAACGTAACCAAAGGGTACGTTTCAATCGGACAAAAGTGAAACGCACTCGAACAAGAAATTGCTTAGGGCCTGCATCGCCGGAGGATCGACGGTTTTGAATCACGAAGTGGCTCGGTGAAATTCGTCGAGATTGGTCGATGAATATTTCCCCGCGCGTCGAAATTCGATTCTAGTGATTTTTCATTTCTTTTAGGCGCCCTGTTTTTTTTAGGTATTTAACATGATGAAATTTTAAAGTTAAGAACGCGTAATCAAATGTCTAAAGGATCCTATAGACCAACGCAAAAATTCGCAGTGACATCGAATATTCCTCGCGATGAGAACTTTGCAGCACTGTATGCAACACTTATCGAAATTTTTCGCGTTCGTCTGAACGAACACTTTAAGTTACCAAGTCTTGCTCATTTTCCACCGTGAAACAATGGTCACTACGACAAATTCGCGTTGTTGTGTAGCTACGTTTTCGCGTGACGCTAAAGGTCATGACTAGATTGCTGATGTTTATGCAAATTCACATTTCCGAAAGGTTAGAAAAAGAACAACTTAAACAAAAGTGTCTTTTGCCTTCTAAATATCGTAAAATGTATTGTAGTTGCTATATTTCATGTATTTTTGCATCTATGCATATCCTTTAGCACATTTAAAATCGCCATAAATGCATAAGCATCCGCAGTCTAAATATGGCACTGAATTTCATATTATAAATATTTAATGTTACATCGTCATGATACCGAAAATCCTGACTTTTACTGTCACGTGAAAGCGTATCGTATGAGATCCTCAACATTTAAAACTGGAAAGTGCAATCCAGTCTATTTTTTCCATATCCTGGTTTGCACACCGGGTGCATTTAAATCCCGAAAAAGGGATCCCCCCATCGAAGAAGCACCGAGGGAGCACCGAAGGAGCACCGCTCTCCAAGTTCGTGGAATCGTCCGAAACGGCTCGTTAAGATTCAGTTTCGAGCGGCGGCTATCGGGGGTCGGTCGCCCATAATGCTCGGGTGTTCTTGAGAACGATCCTAGATTTTTATCGGGGAGCGCGCGAGCGACGCTAGAACAATATCATCGAAAGCAAATTCATAGCTCGTGGGAAAGGAATGCGTCGGGATCCCGCGAAGAGGTAGAGAATATCAGACAGACCCGTGGAGAGAAACGAAGGAAGAGAGGAGAACGAGAAGATGAGAGAGGAGGAAAAATAAGACCAGAATGAGAGGGGAGAGAGAGAGAAGAGCATCGTGCGGTGGCGTTGTGCCAACGATCGATCGCGTGAAAGAGAGAGGCCCTATAACCCCCTCAGCCGCGTGTGGCTTTCGGTTGAACATCGAGGAAGCAACTCGTAGGGAAAGCGCATATATCCGGGGTACACGTTCGTGGAGCGGTCGAGGGGGGTTAATAAAACCTGTCTGCACTCTGTATACACTGCAGATCCAAAGTAAGCGTAGTCGCTGCGCGTCGGTGTGCTCGCGAGACAAGTTGCGCCGCGTATCGGCAGCCTTCCTTCTCGCCGCTTCTCTCCTCTCCTCTCTTGTTATTGCGTTTTGTCACTCGCACGGCGATCCTCCTTGTTTATCTTCTCTCTCCCATCCAGCTTCGCTCTTTTTGCTTCCGCCTCCTTGCCTCTCTTGTCTCTCTCGCTTCCTCCATCTCGTGTTCCTGCTTCCCGGCTCCTCTTCTCCTGTTACTTCCTCGGACCCTGTCCGCACCGTTTACCGACTCTCCCCTCCCGTCGCGTCGTCGTTTTTTCCCTCGTCGACCGGTTTTTTTTTCCGTTTTATTTCCGTCCCGCGAGCTCCTATACTCCTATACCTACCTCCCAGCATTCTATTTTCTTGCTCCTCGGACTTCCCCACCGCTACCGCCTAGTTCCACCGATAGCGGAACTTCCTCGAAAAATAGGCTCTCGCGGCTCCCGGGATATTAAGGCCAACCGTAGAAAAAAAAGATTGAGGAGGGGCGTGTAACTTCCGGCCGCGGGGGAGAAGGGCTGCGCGGCAGCTTTGATAAGAAAAATATCGAGTTACGCGGAATGGTCATAAATTACCGTTGATCAATCCGGTCTGGAAATTATATCGTCGAGATTCTACGAGAGGTTGGCAACGCTGAGCAACGCTGATTGCTCTAATTAATGGATTTCTTACGAGACCAATAGGCGGTTCCGCGGTCGTGTAATTTATCGACGGGGAAATCACCTGCGCAGCTGTATCCACGTGAGATTTCAATTAACATTTTTACTGCGAGAATTACGCGTGCGTGAAATGTAAGGCAGCGGGATTTGGTTTATGGAATTTGGGTTAACGGAATTATCTATCGAATCGCACGATTCCTATCGACGTCGCTAATTAAATATTTCGATCGCTATCCATTTACTTTATATTAAGGGATCTTTCCAGTGTGACGCTTGAAAAAATTATCGTTTTCCGTGATATTTTTGAATGCATGAAACGTTATACAGGAATTCATATTTCTAACACAATTGTCGATATTGACGTGATAAAATCAGACAGTATTTGAAAAACTATTTGAATAAATATTTGATCAAATAAACAATTAATTATATTTTTATTATTATTTTAAGAAAAATCATTCTTCTGTTCAAATAAACTAACACATAAAATAATGTATCAGCTTAATGATTATTTTCCAAATAATCTATTTAGATAATGCCCAAGTCTATTACAAACTACCTCGTCATCGTCATCGATGAACAGACGATGTTTCATTCCCGCGCGCGCGCGCATGCATCGCGCATCAAACAGGAGAAGATCGGAGAATTCAAACCGCGCCTTAAGCCCGATTTACAATGGCCCTCCGCGCCGTCAGGTATCTTTAATTTAAGGCGTCGTAAATTAGGCTTAGCTTGATTTAAATTTCCGTGATTAAAGTCAACGCAAAACCGCCATTATACCTGAGTGGTGCCTCTGTGTATCCATGTATCCACGCGCGCGCGTACATCGGAAAGTTTACGCTAAATTATGGCAAAGAGAGGCGCGGGGATGCATGCTGTGAAAATTTCGTGCTACCCGCGTCATCCCGTCCTCGAGAATGTCTCGGAGCGTAATTTTATAATATGGGCGAGGTAAGGAGGGGAGTGGGGGAAGAAGAGGCTCGTTTCTAGCCTCGTTGCCGTCTGCGCCTCGTCTTCAGGCAGGTTTCTGACCCGAACCTGATCCAAACTTGCCCCAAACTTGCCTTCCTCTCCCTCTACCTCCTCCCTCGACGCTTACGCTCACCTTTTACCGCCGTGCGCGCGCGCACGCTCTTTCTTGGCCAGTTAACTCAATTATCCGATACACCGTAACGAAATATTTCCTGAATATTATATCTTTTTTCCCCCTGAAGCGCGGTCGAGTTACTCGAAGTGGGGGACTCCGGTGTCTCGCAAACTTGGAAACTCGCCTTAAGGGGAATATTCACGTAACATCCCGTCGCCTTATTTCTTCCCTACTTTTTTAAATTAATTTTTTTATTATGCGGTTGTCAGCGGAGTTAATGAATAAGATTTACCCGGTCGTAATTGGAAAAGAAAACTTCAAAGGTGAATGGAGGCATTAGCCCAAAGGGATTTCCCCGGAATATACCAGTGATACCAACCTAATTAAAGTTTGATAAAGTCCCTTGTGCTCGGTTGGCAACCCCGACCGGCCATATTCCTGCCAACAGTTTATGAATGAAAATCTTACTTTGACTTCCGAATCCGCGACGAGGTAAATTAAATGGAGTGCGAGGAAGGGAAGCGGAAGAAATCGGAGAAGAAACGTGAATGATTTTTATTTCAGTTAAACACACTTTTTCAAACCTTTACGCTCTTAGAAATCGCGAACCTCAATGTAAGAAGCCTCCGTGAATGCCGACAGTAGGACATTGATTGTACATACATATGAGCATTTGCAGAGCTTTAACTCGCTTAGCCGAACGAAGTTCGTGACTTTTGCCGGCGATGTGCTAATTTTACAACCACTGCCTCGAGTTTGGACTCTTCCTACCTCAGCTAAGGTAGTTAAAAGAACATCTGTGCCTTGCTCTAGTATGTGAGTAATAAGGTACTTGTAGTCCTAGCCGTAGCTAGCTGGCTTGTAAGGATTGTTAATATTCGGGGCTTGGATTTAGCGACTCGGCCCGTGTACAAGCCAGTTAAGAAACCCCAGTCTCTACTGGTGAGCTCTTAGTAGGTTCTAACCTGAGCCCCTCCACCACGACAAGTGGCCCACCGACCGAGGGGACTGAACAGTAGAACAGAAGCTGTGTCTCAAACGGGGGAAGAAAATTTGATGTTCTAACAAGATCTAGAATTTCTTATTGCAACATTTTCGCGAGCTCACGCCGTTGTATTTAAACGCTACAATTGCAAATCCCGAACTTATATCGGATCAAAGCTACAAGTCGACCCAATTTTCACAAGCACCTTGTATATTTGGGGGGGGGGCTGATTTCCGTACGTTAAAGTTTCGCCCGACTACTGAGGCACCTGGTAAATCGAGGAACGCGCATAATGCCACGCCGAAAGGTCTATTCGTTTCTCCTCTCGCGTTCCACCCGCCGCGCCGCCGCTCATGTATACTTCTACGGTATAAACGTGAACGACGGTTTAATAAAACCGGGGTGTGTGTGTCTGAAAACCTAAGTAAAACGCGCGACGACGGGCTTTATGCTCGCAATATCGACAGCGCCGCCGTTCCCCGGGTTCCCCTCTTTGCGCGGTTTTATAAGCTGTCGACTAGCTTCGACGCGGAAGTTTTAACTGGCGTGTACAGTGCAGGGCGATCGAGGTTCTTCGGTCGTTTAAATAATTTCAGAGGCGTTTCGTCCCCGTGGATTACAGAACGAGCGTTGAGGACGCTCCAACGTTGTCCCGGGTGAACGTGCTTCGGACCTAATGGTGGGTTTCCAGCCGGGCCCGGGGAAGCCCTGGCGTGTGAATAAACGAGACCGTTTCTTCCTAAACTTTTAAAACGCTGCTGGGGTCAATTTTTTATTTCCTCTTCACGGTTTTGTGGGTGGTACGTGAAATTGAAATTAATGGCCAGGGGAAACGTGTGATGCGTTCATCGCGGAGTCGTGTTGGTATAACTACTTTAGTTCGGGGAGTTTCGTAATTTCCTAGGGTAATTAATGGCAGCCCATTGGGGTTGAATGGGTCTTGGATTCGTCAATGGTACTTCATGAAGATTTGTGGCTCGTACAAATCTCCGCGAGGATTCGTGTTCGCAGGAATAAAGGAGGACACGAATGACTGGGAGCAAATGTTACGCTGCTCGCTTGATCCAGCGAAGACGGCGGCGAATCGATGTGAAACGACCCGCAAATGGTTTGTCGCGCCTTCCATAGGGATTGCGGCCCTCGTAAAATGTGTCGCTGGTGAAATGGTCCTCGCGTTTCACACGAAAATTTACGATCTGTTTGATAATCATTCCGCGTACCGCAAAATAGCACGATGTTATATTTCGACGACAGAACGATTGCCCCGCAAAAAAATGTCTCTTCTCCACAACGCAAACGCATTGTCTACATTGCGAACTCAGCAGTGGTGTGGAAACAGAAACAGGGAAATCTGATGACAAGCTTCGAAATTAACGAATCCATCTTCCCAGTCGCCTGTAGGTTTTACAAAAAAATCGGCTTCCACCTGTCCTCTGATTCGATTACGCGGGTTAAAAACGGGGGAAAATTATGTAAACGCACGCGGTTTGAGAACCTGTTTCCCAGTAAAATTGAATCCGCGTTGGTTTCTTTGCACTGGTACAGATAGTACTGTTACACACAAGAAAACGTGTGTATACTTTATTGGCGCGTGCCGCAGCCTGGAAACCGGTTAAACCGTATCAGCTTTCAATGAAGGTGCACCGACATTGGCACTAGTTGGGGATATGTAGGTCACTAAATGATAAGCATTTCGCATCGATTTACTTGGGAGCGCGATCCCCTGTTTTTGTCGATCGAGTTATCCTTAGTCAGTGCTTTCAACAAAACGAAACTTGCGCTACTCTTTATACTCTCGCATCTCCACTTCCTCGCAATTATTTTGATCTCCTTCGGAAGCACGCGTCTCATTCCCATAAGCTCTACAGGCTTTCGTCATAACAAGACTCGAGTCTTCAACGAATAAAGTATCTTCAACAACCTCACGCCACAGACAACTTCTTCAAGTTGCCAAGGATAGCATAAATCGGTCGGTAACCGTGTCAAGGAATCGTTTCACGGCGACGGGTGCCCGAGTCGATCGGGGAATATCGAATTTCGAGGACCCAGACTGCGGCAACCTGCGATAAAACTTCGCAAAGTAAACTCGCAAAGCGTGCATGGCGTCTTGGCGTTTCCTTTTATCGGTTACCGCCGCCGCGCCGCGCCGCGCCGCGCCGGTGCGCGCCTGAACAATAGGAAATATTCGTATCGACTTCTCGGACCTTTTCCCGTCGAAATTCCTCAACGACCATCCCAGGGGCCGAGAACCCAGTCGATCGTTATTATCGACGCATTACGATCTCTCGTTAGCCCAGCGAAGTCTACTAACTTTGTGAAGGAGAGTGGAGCGAGTCCCAGGATCACGTGACGATTTTAGGGGAAATCGAATCGCGCGGGGAGTTCCCCGTCTTGACGATCAATTTTTCGTCGGGACATAAATAGACGGGATGATCCCGAGCTACAACGACGACCCCTTGGCGGAGGCTTCCCTCGCGCGTAACGAGCCGCCTTGACGCCAGCTCGTCCAATCAGTCGCGTGCATTCTCCCTCCCGAAAGGGAGAAGAACGATTACGACTCTCCTAAACGCCTGGAAGGCATACGTGTACAAGCACGATAGGGAGTACGTGCGTTTCCCGGTCCAATGAAACATTTTTATGGCCAATTTTCGAGTACTTTATCAGGTAGAGCGTTTGTCGTTCTAAAAAATTCATAGAACCTTCTGGAATAATAGTCCACTTTTTTGTTTAAACTTTTGTCAAATTTAGTAACGACTAAAAATCTAGAAATAAACTGTTGTATTCTATATAGGGGGAGTTCTTCTATTACACAGTACAACAAATTTTAACTTTTTGTTGTGGCGACAGAAGCAACGCGATCTGACGCGACGTGCGACTGTTTTACTTCCTACTTTGAAAAAAATATTTGTTCCCACTTTTCCAGAACGTTTCCTTAAGAAAAAAGTCTGCTCTATCGCGTGGTGCGATAGGATTTTACGCTGGATCTTTACTATTTAAGATATACTCAACAGAACCTCAAAAAATTGGTGCCAAATCGGTGTCACTTTACCTTTAATGACTGTTTAGATATTCACAATACATTAAAAATTGATATCAGTGTGTACACGAAAGTCTACAGAATCGTTGTATATGTATAAGCAAAACTCAAATATCTTGAGTAATTACGTCACAAAATTAGTTCAAAGTTAAAAAATGTGCAGTTTTTTAAAAATCAAATTTCTCAAAAACTGAGGGTGATATAAAGAAACGGATTTCAGATTCATAATCAGCGCACGAAATTCTGCAGGGAAAAATATAATGAATATCGGAATACAAATTAGCTGTTGGACAGTGTTATCGGACGGCATCTAATGTCGAATAGGAATCGTACAGGGTTTAATAAAAATGTTGCACGTCCTTGGGGAAGGGTCAAAAGGGTAATTCGAGAGGTACTCGGACGCATTATTAACGAGATACTGACAGAAACCTCCGACCAATCAGAAGCACGAATACAATGGATAAATTTCAACGCGGGCTTCAGCTGTGATAGTATTGGCTCACCATTGTCCGAGCCATTGATCTGTGTTTTTCGTTAAAAACTCGTTAACAACGCCCCGCCTAACTGCAACATGTTTACTACACCCTGTATACAATGTACACTATAAACAGCGTCGCGAGCTATCTTGGTGCGACATACTTTACGTCGTTGGAAGTCGGCAGCGTATTCTTCTACGCAATTAAAAAATAGTTAATTTATAACGCGCAGGGCAGCTTGGCGGGGTCGTCCGAAAAAATGACCGACCGTATTAAAAGCGTCGTTTGATCATTTCGTTCGCGCGTCCGGCGTAATAAGCGCCAGCTGGAGATAATTAATTGCACCTGGAAATAATCAACCGTGCGCCCATTGCAACTGTACTCCTTAACGAATTCACGGTACATTTAGCTTCGCAACGAATTATTTTCTCTCGCGCCCTTCCCTGAGGTGTGGGTGTGAGGGTTCTTCGGTTCTTTTGAAAAACAAAGGCGCCTGGGCGACTGGGCGAACGCGCGGGCGCGCGGGCGCGCCTTCTCTCGGCGCACAATAGCTGGCGAGGAGCTCGTTCGAGTAATAAAATTAAACTCGCTTCAATTTAAACTCTCCTTTGTAAACTTTCGCGGAATGATTTTAAATCGCCGCAAGAGTCATCGTAATCGCGCCTCGGAAAACAAAGATAGCCTCCACTCTCCACCTCCGGGCCCTCTGTGCCCTCCGCCTCCCTCGGCACTTGCTCGCGCGGTTCGTTCTCTTCTTTTCGTTTTCCCGGGGATCGTTTCGTCGAAAACAAACGATTGAAAAGAGGAGCGAGGCGAGGGATGTTGATTAAAATGATCGTTCGTTCGAGGCGAACAGCTTAATCGTTCGAATTTTGCTCCCAAATGGAGATGTACCGAGGAAGATACGGAGGAACGATTTCAGAGGAACGATTTCGCCCTTGGCACTTGGGCGGATACGCAGCCGACTGTTACAATTCGACCGAACACGGGGTCCTCTATTTACTCGATTATCCCCATAAATTCACTGGACGCTCATTAACCCGTTGTCAGATTTGTTAATCTCGGACGTAATCCTCTGAAAACCTGCGAGGCGTGAAAATTCGCTCGTTATCAACTAATGGTGTGACGACATACGCGATTCCATAACCGATTAGCGAAGCGCGCAGAGTAGTTTCACCCGCGTAGATTCGGTATATGTATGTACACCATGTACATACACCGCATTAGGTGATTCGATGATTTCCCCAAATAAATTTCCTCGTTAAGCGTTTCGACGCTCTCGAATGTCGTCGAGGTCGCATAAGTAGCAATTAAACATCTCCCGGTGACGGGAGACTTTTTCATTTTCACCCTCGAAGAAAAAGCCGGCATTCAAAGTAGTGTCGTTCTCGCCTAGCAAAATAAACGAAAGTTCATCATAAGCAAACACACTCAACGTCGCGATTCCAAGCACGCTTCAAGAACATAGGACGCTTATAACTTGCAAAGTAAATAAACGTACGAAAATGACACCGCCGTGCGCCCGCTCGCGCGCATAAGCTGCACTTTATCCTGCGGAGTCGTACAGAGAATTCAAGTAGACACTCATTACTTCCGCGTAAAGCAAACTTTTTCGCGTCGGAGTTCACGCGAGTTAATTAACAACGCTTACGAAACTTATGAGTGCGCGTGTATCGATCTTCGATGGTCTCCTTTTCGCTGCGCCCCAATTTTCTATCTCCCTTTTCCTTCATTCGATTAAAATCGTAACTTTCATTACTACCACTAGAAAAAGCGATCCATGTTCCTCCATATTGTATTTCGTAGGGGAGAATGAGTTCGAAAGTAACGACGCACAGTGCGTCGATCACTGGAAAAAAATTCAATAATCATCACTTTTTTTTTTATCATTTTTAACATGAGTGTAATCTAGAATCTTTATTTATTAAGATTAATTTATTTGAATTTAGTAAAACAATGCAGTTATTCGCCACTCGACTAAATTACTAAACGTGTCTGAAACAGCCTTAATACGCAGCGGCAGCGCCTGCGCATCAAATTACGTTATTTCAGCAAACATATACAAAAATTGCAACATAGCGTTGACACCTTTTTGGACAACATGAAATACTTCCAAAAGGTGCCAATCGCTTCCCCCTTTGACGTACAATCGCGAAGCGTGATAGTAGTATTAAGCCGGAGTTCCTTACATGTATCTTAAATTTGTGAGGAAGGACTTTATACCGCGTTAAACAGCTTATTTTTAAAATCTAATTTTCATTGTGTATTCTAATTTCAACTAAAATTAATTGTGTTATATGTTTGTGTCTGAATGTGTGCTTAATTGTTCTTTTCCCTCATTGGAACAACATCAAAACCTAGAGCGAGCGTACAAAAGGGAAAAGAAAGGATCAATTCAACGTTTGACTGTTTGGTGAGTCGAAATTGTAAATTAATGAAAGAAGTTGTAATCATTCAATCGCAGTACTGCCATTTTTAAATCTCTTATATGTATAATAGTCGCGAATAAACCTAAATGTACATATTTATTAAGCCTCCACCTTATCTAACTCTAACTCAATCTTAATGAAAGGGCGATCAAGAACGGCTTAACCTATAGTTAAAACATTTTTTGTTAGATTATCGGAAATGTCTGAAAAATCATGGCGACAATTACCCGGAATACCCAGTATTTATAAGGCAATCGGCAGCTAGACTAAATACAGAAAGTGTTAGTTTTATCTTTTCTCTTCCCTACGCAAAAAAATCCCTAGACTAACAGCACATAAAATGTGATATTCAAATCTGACATTTCAACATCAAGCAACATAAAATATACACGGTGCATTACTGAAAAAAACAAATACATGTACATTATGAAGCAAAAAAATTATGGGGAACACTTAGAACTTGAAACAATTCATATTCTTTAATCCCACTGTAATTTGAAAGATGGTCTTACTACTCCGCCTTTAAAAAAATTCAGTGTATGAACTTTCTGTATACACTGTGTCTAACAAAAATATCTTCAGCCATTGTACGCGTATAAAACTGTACAAAGTATTCCTGTGGTTATAAAAATGTGTCGATATTCGGCGGAAGTTGCCAACTGAGAGTTGTAACACCCTGTCACTTTGCGCTTGATTTAATAAACCCATCTCCTAGTGATCTCGCCGACGTGCAATTTCCATCCTCCCGGTTCCTAGTTTGTTTGTTTTACCTTCGCACACGATACTCGTTTTCTTTCCTTTTCCCTCCCTCTCTCTCTCTCTCTTCCTTTTTTTATCTCACGTATCGATCGCTGCCGGATGCAATTTCGTCGCTCGACCGTGTGCAATTTTGTCTAGAATGCACTTTTCACAGCACGCTAAATCGAAGCTTCCCTCTAATCCGTCTTAACTAATTAATCGTCAATGTGTATAGATAGCTCTGCGAGCTGTCGATGCACATCGTTACCGATCGAACTAGGTTCTTCCCCCTCGTACACGATCTCTAACCTAATTCGTTCGGTGTCACCGACAATGGATGACACATCGTAACGCGTCCGCCTCTTTTCGTCTCCTCCGGTTACTCCGGTTCCTTCTTTTCCGTCGTCGTTTTTTCTCCTCTTTTTTCCACCTCCTTTTTTGTTATCTACGCGTAAAACTGGGCGTGGCAGTGGATAGCATAAAGCTTCCACGAAGCTTTCATGCGCGAACCACCCGCGACGTTATCTTCTAATTCTTTTCTTAGCGCGCACTTAACCTAGTACTCGTGCGGAACACGTTTAAGCGCAACGCGGAGAATTCTGTATCGTATAATTTCTTTAGTGAAACGTTGTTTCTTGTTTCGACGTCTTGGTTCGCAGCGAATGCGGTACACAGCTTTTGTATTAGTTGTTGCGCGAGATCTGGTTGTATTATTACAACGTTTGAAGTTTCGGTTTAGGGAATTTTTGTTTTTAGTTACCAGGTATTGGTAGCCTTGGATTAGAGGATTCACTGCAGCGTTATTAATATCTCTGAAAATGGAGATTCGTTTCTCGTAGAACTTTAGTTTATGTATTATTACTGTTTTTGTATATATATTTTTGTTTGCTCAACTCTCAAATTATTTTTCCCAAAGCTTTTCACCGCAACACAGAAGCTCCGCATTTGGATATTATTCGTAACCGTGACGAAATAAGGATCGCGATATTTATGAAACGGAGAGAAAAATATTTTGAACGCGACGGATAGCACGCCGGAAGTCAATAATGGAAACTCGCGATTTGAACACGGCCGCGAGGACTGCAAACAACTCGACGGACAACTCGAGAACGCAACACAATTCTGTGGTTTCGATTTATTTCGAGAGCGCATAGTTGTTCCCGGACAAATTTATTAAATGTAGAGCACAATTAATTGTTGCTGTCTCGCAGCGCGAGCGAACTTCGCGGCTTTTCGAAAAGCCTTCCGCTTCGAGTAATGCTATTGGACGAAGGAAATTCAATTAGCGATGGGTGCTTGTTAAAACGGGACGCTGGATGAATTCCCCCGGCGTAATTTTATATTTCCCGCGAAAGTGATCCTCGTTCGATCCCCCTAATCTGCCTCTATTAAGAGAACATCTTTTGCTAACGTTAATTCGCATCTGAATTTATCTTCGTGACCGCGTAAAGATTTAGAAAGAAAATAGTCGGAGCGTTCGACCTAATTAAACGATATAAGATAATAGGGTGACTTCCATTAGGAAAGAAATTTCGTTCGGTAGCATCTGGAAGGAAAAAATTTTTAATATGGCTCCGTGTATAATCCTCCGAGGAAGGCGAGTTTGCACCGCGAGCGAGGACAATGACGACGAAGATGGAAGTAAGACGGTATGAAACGATAATGAAAATAAAGATGATCGTATCTTTGTAAACATCGTACCGGTGGAGATGGAATTTCCAGGGAGCTCCAATACTTACCGCATTACATTATAAACAGAATTTTTGTTTCTCTCGGCAGACGCGAAATTTAAAAATTCACTGAAACTTTATGCGACTAACAGTAATTCCTAAAAACAGCGCTGTACCAAAGAAATTTTCCTCGGGCATTCGTGCCGCGGACACGCTGCAGCTAATCCGAAAAAACTTCGCTTATTGCCCGAAGCGGGACGCCATTAGCTCCCGTGCAATTTCGTTAATGAATAACAAGTTTTTTAATCCTCCCGATTCAAAAGACACACTCCGTTAGTTACCGCTAGTTCCTTTTTCTTCCGCGAAGTTGCTCGGACTTGTAAATAGATGGTAATCTCCGCGCGAGAGAAAGCCGAGCGAATATGGCGGACGGTGGAGAACTTGGATGGCTAATTAGCGCAACTTTTTAAGTTGGCTGTATCGCCGCATGTGGTTTTGCATTAGTCCAACGCAGAGCAACCTTTGACGTGCCATTACCGGGTCCACGGCAATATTCTTAATTACTTTATCGCCGCGACCAAAAATCCATAATAAGGTGAATGCCCCAATAGTGGACATTTTGAACGTGAAATGTACGAAATAAGAATCAGAAGCGTTGAAACTGGTTCTAAATAAGCGAGTAAAAATATCGTGTTAGCTTAAAGTTTAAAGCAGTTCCAACGTCTTTGAAAATGTCCACTATTCTCTCGAAACTGAGGTCCTTGTCGCCATTTTTTTGCCCGATTGCACATTTGCGAACCGCGGCCGTCGCGTCAAACGGAAATCCCCAAAGGAGCCTCGTGCCGTGCCAACATAAAGCAGCGATCGCGTGTAAACGTTTCGATATCACGAGAGAACAACCTGTTACGAGCGACGAGCTACGATTGGGAAAATTTCTTACTCGCGGCCCCCGTGTGTACCGGTTGCATGTTCCCTCGTCTTTGTTGTCCCTTTAGGGAAGGAGGAACAGCGGGAGGCTCTCCTCCCTCGCGCGATAATGCTTCCCGGGAGACAGGCTCGTAAAGGCAGATAATTGTACGTGAAAGTGAACGCTGCTAATCCTGATGGTGAATCGAGCGAGCGCGCGAAGGTGAATTCCTCGCGTGACTTCGACTGCTCGTCCGATGCAGGCCAGCTGGTTCTGCGACTCGTAGCACGTGCATTTTAGGGCAGGTTTACACGACTCCGCAACATACTCTTGCAGTCCACTGTTCGAGCCTTTTAGAGTTTCACTTTGAAGTCGGAGTGTAGCGAGAATGGATTCAACGAGGAATGTTGGCGGGCTTCCAGTTGGTAAAAACTCTGCCGCTTTTTCTAACAAAAGTATATTTCTCTTAGTAATGTACCGCAAGAATTTATCGAGGACTTGAATACTAACCGAGGAACAAAGCGTCTTTGCTTATACTCCCAATATTCACATTTAAGAACTTTTAATTTGCTAGGAACTTTTGTTTACTTGTATTTGTCAGTATGTTTAGGAAACAAGTATGACTGTGGACGTTTATACATTTATGGCAATTTTAAAATTAATCAGAGAACTCATTGTATAAACTGACTTCTCAAACGTTTTAGCAAAAATTGTCGGTTGAGATTCGGAACACCTTGTATATCTAGTAACTTTTGTATTGCTTAAGCGTGCCGACGTCATCTTGCGCGTGTTCTCAAAAATACAAGGAAACCTTTCAGCATTACCACGATTATGATTACGCGATGAAAACGAACAAAATGGCCGCATAATCGAAACCGCGTTCCGCGCAAACACTGAATACGAACTGGTTTCCAGAGTCTAGGCTCGCCGCATTCGGGGGCTGAATTTATGATTCCCCGGGTAAACAATCGCCCCCGAATATGGAGTGTTTTGTTTCACAGATCACGGTACGATCGAACAATGGAAAAAACCGGCGGGCGACGAGCGTAACGAACCGACTAATTTGTGTAACTCAATACGAGGAGTTTTACGCCGGACGGACCGGTTGTTTAGCGTATTGAGCATGTTCCCTCGCATAAAAACGGCGCAGAACACCGCATCCTGGAAGAGAAGCGGAAGGAGAAACGAAATCTTGTTTATTCTCTGCGATGAAAATACGCTTAAAGTTTAAAATGCACCTAACATCACAAGAAACCGAAATATGTATTTCATGTACTTTTAATCGGTTACCGGTTACACTAAGAATTCGGTCATCGTTAGTTTCTAGAGGTTCGAGGTCTATCGCCCCGGCGAAAGTTCATTAAAAAATCAATGTTATGCCTCGGGTGTTTCCCCCGATTATGCGTTCGCTGCTAGGAACTTTCTAGGCGGTGCAGTCCACGGAAAAATGATAGGTTAGCGGCTGAATGACCACCACCCTGGTCT